>CM052444.1:34083946-34127958 GCA_028533085.1 Varecia variegata
GGAATGGACACGCTTGAAGCTCAGACTCGGGGGGTGGGAGGGGCATGGGCAAACATATTTAACCAGAACGTTTTTACCCCCATAGTAAGCTGAAATAAAAAAAAATTGTTTTTAAATTAGCCCAGCACAGTGTTGCATGCCTGTAGTCCCAGCTACTCAGGAGGCTGAGGCAGGAGGATCACTTGAGCCCAGGAGTTGGAGGCTACAGTGAGCGATGATCGCATCACTGCACTCCAGCCTGGCAATAGAGTGAGATTTTGTCTCAATAATAATAATAAAGATTCTATAAAACCCTTGGTTGTAACTGTGGTAGGAAAATATTGATTTTACTTCCTCTGCAGGAAACAAGAGTTAACACAGTAGAACTAAAACTGCCATCCTTTGAAATATATGCTTACAAGATTGGCCCTTGGCTGGTGCCTGGGAACTTGGACTTCTGAAAGGTTCCTACTATTCCCTAATAAGAATGGCTCACACTGTACCCAAACTGCTTGCACAACAATTTGGTTTGTGCTGAAAAACTGCTTTCCTTCTTGGATTCTGGAATTTTGGTACACGCTAGGCCAAGTGCCTACATCACTGACTGTGGAGCCTAGACTCCTAGGCTCTGGCAAGCTTCCTTGGTAGATAACATTGCAAATGTGTTGTCACATGTTGTTAAAGGAATTAAGCACAGCCTGTGTGACTCCACTAAGAGAGCATTCCTGGAAGCTTGCACCTGATTTCCTCTGGACTTTTCCCTATGTACCCCTTTCCAATTTTGTTTTATATCCATTCATTACAATAAATCATAGCATGAGTATGGCTATATGCTGAGTCCTGTGGGTCCTCCAGTGAATCATCAAACCTAGGGTGGTCTTGAAAACCCCTAACACACCTCTTGAATGTTTCTGCAATCTATCTACTTGTCTTCTTTCATCACTAGCTCTAGTAGTCTAAGTCATCATCATCTCTTACGCAAGCAATAGCACTTGATCTCCTACAGTCATGCTTGCTCCAGGCACTCTATTCTCTAACCATACCAGAGTGATCTTTCCAAAGTGCCTACATGGTTATGTTGCTCATGCTAATGTCATCTGGTGTTGGAAAGAACCAATGGATTGCTCCAGTATATGGCTTTATACCTGTAATAATTCATAAGTTGAAAGTTTGTAATTAGAAAACTCCTTTAATCAGAGAAAAAAATGGAAATGATATTCAGGGATCTAATTCCCAAAAATGTACCAAGCCTGGACAATCTTATGGATTGTACCACCTACAATGAAAGGATAATTTTCACGTCACTTTAATGTCCCAAAGTACAGAAAACAGTGGGAAGCTTTCAAATTCATTTAACACTATAATACAGCAATGATTTCAGAGCTAGTTGAAGATGACCCTCCAAAAAGAGAAAAATAGACCAGAGGTTAGCAAATCATGGCCTGTGACTGAATCCAGCTGTCCACCTGCTTTTATGTGACCTGTGGACAAAGAACAGTTTTTACATTTTTAAATGGTTGGAAAAATTCAAAAAAAGAATAACATTTTTATGTGTGTTAAAATTATGTGAAATTTAAATTTCAGTGTCCACAAATAAAGTTTCGTTGGAATACAGCCAACATTCATTCTTTTATGCATTGATTATGGCTGTTTTCATGCCACAACAGCAAAGTTGAGTATGGTACACAAAGTCTAAAATATTCACTATCTCAAATTTTACAGAAAAAGTCTGCCACATCCTGATATAGACCAATGTCACTTATAAATGTTAAAAACCTTAATTTAAACTTTAGCAAATTGAACCAAGCAGTGCTTTAAAAGAAAAAATGCAACAAGTAGGATTTATCCTCAGAATGTAAGAATTTATCTTTAAGAAACCATCTATTGTAATTTGCCATTTAAATAGATTAAAGGAGAGAGAGAAAAAACATAATCATCTTGACAGATTCCAGAAGATATATTTGATAAAATTCCACAAGATATATTTGATAAAATTCAACACCCATGACTGATTAAAAACAAAATTACTAGCAAGCTAAATAGAAGGTGTTTCAGTCAATGTCCAGTTAGGAAAACTGAAACCATGTTAAATATGGCAAATTCAGCAAAGTGAATATGGGAAACTAATTAAAGTGATGAAGGAATAAAACAGGGAAGCTGAGGTTACCAAACAATTAATAATTCTGGGAAGTTGCTAACACTCCCACGGAAATTTGCCTTTGGTACCAGTGCTGTTGCCTTGCAAGATTCCAGGAGTTCACAGTCTCATCAAAATTATAAGAGCCCAGGAGACAAAAGTCACCCACACTGCAGCTGCCACCATCAAAAAGCCTCAGCCCACAAGTACCACGCTGCCAAGAGTCCTGGAACGTTCGTTGACACTGCACTGCTAGACCAGGAAACCCTGCAGCTGGACCACCTTCCACTGTTGCTGCCACTATTGAAGACATCACTAGAAACCAAGATTAGGAGGAAAACATCATTTCTTCCTTCCTCCCAGCTTTCACCAGTAGCTCCCATTGATAAAATCTAATCAGAAGCCATCTGGCAAAGGAAAGATAAATGTAGTTTGCAGCCTTCCAACCCTCTGAAAAACAGAGAAAAGAGTGGGAATAGAGCTGAGAAGGAGACAAATTCCTAGAAACATATAATCCACAAAGACTGAATCATGAAGAAACAGAAAATCTGGCTAGATCTATAACTACTAAGAATATTAAATCAGTAATCAAAAGCTTCCCAACAAAGAAAAGTCCTGGACCAGATAGCTCTACTAGTCACCAAACATTTTAAAAAAATGTTAATACTAATCCTCCTCAAACTCTTCCAAAAATTGAAGAGGAATATATTAGTACACTTAGTCTTCCATAACAAAATACCACAGACTGGGCAGCTTAAACAAATGAAATTTATTTCTCATAGTTCTGGAGGCTGGGATGTTCAAGACCAAGGTGCCAGCCCCCTTGGTTCCTGGTGAAGCTCTTTCTGGACAGTAGTTGGCCACCTTCTCAATAGATCCTCACATGGTGGAGAGAAAGCAAGAGCTCTGGTCTCTCTTCCTCTTTTTATAAGGGCACTAATCCCATCATGAGGGTCCCACCTTCGTGAGTTCACCTAATTATCTCCCAAAGCCTCCACCTCCAAATACCATCACATCGGGGGTCAGGGCTTCAATATATGAATTTGGAGAGGCACAAACATGCAGTCCTTAACAAGGAGGGACCACTTCCTAACTCATGACAGCATTACCCTAGATACCAAAGCCAGATGAAGACCCTAAAAGAAAATAAAGCTACAGATTAATATAAAAATGTTCACAAAATAAGTAGCAAACCAAATTCAGCAGCCTGTTAAAAAGATTATATATCATGACCTAGTAGAATTTATTCTTGGAATGCAAGGATAATTCAACTACAAAAATTAATTAATGTAATACACCACATTAACAGAATGAAGGAAAAAAAACACCTGATTATCTTAGTTGATACAGAAAAAGCATTGGACAAAATTCAACCCATTTTCATGATAAAAATATCCAACAAACTAGTAATAGAAGAAAACTTTCTCAACATAATAAAGGCAATATATGAAAGATCCACAGCTAACATCATACTCAAAGGTGAAAGACTGAAAGCTTTTCTCCTACAATCAGGAACAAGACAAGATGCTCACTTTCACCACTTCTATTCAATGTAGTATTAGAAGCTCTAACCAGAACAATTAGACAAGAAGAAGAAATATTAATAAAAGATATCTCAATTGAAAAGGAAGAAACAAAATGATCTTTGTTCATAGATGACATAATCTTACATGTAGAAAATCCTAAAGGTTACACACACACACACACACACACACACACACACTGTTAGAGCTAATTAAAAACTCAGCAAAGTTGCAGAATACAAAATTAACACACAAAAATCAGTTGTATTTCTATAAACTAATAACAATCCAAAGGGGAAATTAAAAAAAACAATTCTACTTACAGTAACATCAAAAAGAATAAAATAGGTAGGAAGAAACTTAAGCAAAGAGGCAAAAGACTTATACACTGAAAGCTACCAGGCATTGAAGAAAGAAATTATAGGAGACATAAATAAATGTAAAGACATCTCATGTTCATGGACTGAAAGACTTCATATTATTAAGATGACAATACTACTCAAAGCAATCTACAGATTCAATGTAATCCCTATCAAAATCCCAAAGATGTTTTTGCAGAAATAGAAAACTCACATTAAAATATATATCAAATCTGAACAGACATCAAATAGTCAAAACAATCTCTAAAAAGAAGAACAAAGTTGGAGGATTCACACTTTCTGATTTCAAACCTTACTACAAAGGTACAGTAATCAAAACAGTATGGTACTGGCATAAAGACATACAGACCAATGGAATAGAATAGAGAGCCTAGAAATAAACCCTTTAATATGTGGCCAAATGATTTTTGACAAGGGTGCTGAGAGCACTTAATGGGGGTAGGGACAGTTTTTTCAACAACTGGTGCTGGGACAACTGGATAGCCACATGCAAAAAATAAACTGGGACCCCTATCACATACCATACACAAAAATTAACTGAAAATGGATCAAATGTTTAACTGTAAGAGCTAAAACTACAAAACTCTTAGAAGAAAACAGAGAAAATCTTAATGACATTGGATTTGGCAATGATTTCTTGAATATGATACTAAAAACACAGGCAACAAAAGAAAAAATAGATAAACTGGACTTCATTAAAATAAAAAATTTTAGTGAATCAAAAGACACTTTCAAGAAAGTGGAAAGGCAACACACAGAATGGGAGAGCACATTTACAAATCAAATACCTGATAGGAATCAATATCCAGAATATATAAAGAACTCCCACAACTCAACAAAAAATGTAAACAATCCAATTTAAAAATGGGCAAAGGACTTAGACATTATTTCAAAGAAAATATGCAAATGGCCAATAAGCACACAAAAAGATGCTCACTATTACTAGTCATTAGGCAAATACAAACCCAAACAACAGTGGGATACATTAGGATAGTCATTACCAAAAAACGAAAAATAACAAACGTCGGCAAGGATGTGGAAAAACTGGAACCCTTGCTCCAATTCCAGGTCACAATGTAAAATAGTGAAGCCACTATGGAAAATAGTTTGGCAGTTCCTCAAAAGGTAAACATAAAATTACCATATGATCCAGCAATTTCACTTCAGGGGAACCCAAGGAAATAGATACCTATATGCCAATGTTCATAGCAGCATTATTTACAATAGCCAAAAGGTAGAAACAACCCAAGTGTCCATCAACAGATGAATGGATAAACAAATGTAGTATATACATACAATCGAATATTATTCAGTCAGTTATAAAAAGGAATGAAGTTCTGTATATACCATAACACAGATAAACCTTGGACACATTATGCCAAGTGAATAAGCCAGACACAAATGCACAAATATTGCATGATTCCACTTACAGGCAGTACCTATAAGAGGCAAATTCATAGCAACACAAAGTATTAATAGATTAGAGGTTGCCAGGACCTGGAGGGAAAGGGAATGGTTAGTCATCGTTTAATGATCACAGTTTCTGTTTGGGGTATTGAAAAGGTTTTGGAAATAGATATTATTGATGATTACACAACATTGTGAATATAATTAATGCACTGAATTGTATGCTTAAAAATGGTTAAAATGATAAATTTTAGGTTACAAAACCACAATATATAAGTTAGGTTATTCTACCACAATGAAATAATTCCCCCAAAATGAAAAAAGTATGTAGATAGAAAGTGAAAATTCCAATTGACATTGCACAATTAAGATTTTTGTACTTGGCTCAGAAAAAGTAAACAAAATAATAATAAATTTTTAAATTAGGATTTTTTACATGGGGGAAGAAGTTCTCACCACGCCTCTGAGAGGAAGGGGAAGTCTTAGTAAGCACTCAGTAAGTACTTTCAATTTATAACAGAATGGCAACAACGTTGACTGCCTCACGTTCCCCAGCACCGGTCTCCACCGCTGAGAGCATGTTCTGGCTGTTCCAATCTCTCCTGCTTGTCTTCTGCCTTGGCCCAGGTAAATGTCGATGCAGACCTCGGTAGTCACTGAGTGACTCCCTGGTTTTGTGTGTCTTGCTCAATCTAAACAACCTATACACAGCTGCCCGACTCTCTGCCATGGGACGGTGGAGCAGGTGGAGGTATTGGGGGGCCTCACAGTAGTGCCTAGTAAACTACTGCTTCCTCTTAACTTTGAAGGCTAGAGCCTGAGATGGTTCACAGTGAACAACTTCATGTGTGTCTGCATGTAAGAGAATTATTTGTTAGGGCATGGGAAATGAGCTTTTATAAAACAAGACTGTTTGTGGTTTATGACCAGCATATTGTGGTATAAAGTGTGCTAAGATTAGGAAAATGAGTCCTCTTACCAATTTAGCTACTTTCTTACCATGTAACCTCGGGGAGGTAACTTACGCTTCCTAAGCCTCACTATCCTCGTCTAAAATGCTAAAAACCTTCAAAATTCCTGGGCCCAACCAAAAACAGTTTTGCTAACTGCGAAATAGGTCTCCAGCTCCCCATTCCTTTGATGCAAATCAGGGCTAGCTAGTACAGTGATGCTTCATGTATTACTGTGAGAAAGGAATGAACTGACCTGCTAGCTTCTTGTTCCCTGTTGTCCATTACGTGGAGGACATGAAGGTTCGTATCATGTTTGGGGAACCACAGGTGGTCCACTAGGGCCACAGTATAGCATTCGGTGGGTAGGGGAGGTAGGAGACCAGACAGGAAACCTAGCACTGACCTGGCCCAGGGTAGGTGATAAAAATAGCTAGCATTCATTGAGTGGTTATTCTATTTCAAGGACTGTACCAGGTGCTGTACATGCATCATAAGTCTCAAGACAATTCTATGAATTTATACTATTATTATCTCCATTTTAAAATAAGAATAGTCTATGGCCATACCACCCTGAATGTGCCCAATCTTGTCTAAAATGAAGAACTGAGGCTATGATAATTTAAATAACATATCCAAATTTCATTCGCCACCATGTGGCAAGCTCTTGCAATAGTTTTGAGAAACGATGACAGCTGAACAAAAGGGCAGCAGTGCAAGAGAAGGAAGGGAGTGAAGCAAGAGATGCCATAGATGTAGAGTTAACTAGATTGATTCTCAATGCAAACCAGAGAAAGGGGGATTCATTAAGCCAGTCAGTAAATATTCACCAAGCACCTACTGGATGTCTGGCACTGTTCTAGTTTCTGGAGATACCTCATGAACAAAGCAGGCAAAAATTCCTGTTCTTGTGAAGTTAACATTTTAGCAAGGGAGACAAACTATAAACGAGATAAATAAGTAAAATAGTATATTGGGTAGTGATAAAGAAGAAGTGATAAGGAAGAAATAAATCAAGCAGCGAAAGGAGACATGAAATATGGTGAAGAGGGCAATCAAATTTCAGACAGGCTAGCCAAAGAAGGGGACAAAATTGGGAGATGGAGAGCAGCCACTGGGAGGAAAGCGAGTTCAATTTTGGTTCTACTGATTTTAAGACGGCAGGGTGGTATCCAAGAGGAGATTTCCTGAAAGCAGCTGGAGATTTAAGACAAGGGCTGAGGCTGGAGACTTGACAGTCAACAACACAGAGATAACAAATGAAGCTAAGGAGAAAAGTGGAAAGAGGACTGAACTTTGGGAAATATATATAAGATGCAGAAAGAAGGAGCATTCTTTGATTCATTAGAGATACTTCCTGACCTGGGAGCAGAAACTCTAGCCTTTGCCTCATTTTTACCTCCTTGCAAAATAAAACTAGCCTCTAGAATGAAATATTCTGAATGTCCTCATGTTAAAACTTCTCTCTTTCTCCCCATTTCCATGGATGTTTCTTGGAATGACCCTATGAAATATACACTGTTCTAATCCCCACTTCACAGGAGAGGGAAGAAGGCACAAAACATTTAAGTAACTTGCTTGATAATGTCCTACAGTTGTGGAGGAAGGGGTGTAGAAAGAGAAACACACTTGAATGTGTTTGCAGGTGGCAGATGCAAGTGTTCTGGGCCCCAGGAGATCAGGGGCTGCTAGGATTGGAAACCAGGGAGCCTGGCCCAGGGGGCGAGCTCATAACCACTTCACTATGCTATTTAGCTTATGCATGGTTACATATTCACACAAATGCATATATAACTACAAAATGTGAGGCTAGGAAGAAAATAAGCGTGGTAAAGAAAAACAAGGGGACTTGCTTTGGACTGAGTGAGGAAGAAAGGACTTTGTGGAAAAGCAGCATGTCATCTGATATTAAAGGAGCGTGAAAAGTTAAACAGGAAGAGTCAAATGAAGAAGCATTTGAGGCAATGTGCAAAGGCCCTGATCCAGGGAAGACTTTGGAATGATTTACGAAGGTAGAGAAGATCACTTTGGCAAAAGTGTAAGAAAATTAAATCTTGTACACAACCATGAAGGAAACAACTCACCAGCGGCCTACATCCTTTCAGGTGGGTTGGATACCATCCTGACTCCTTTTTGAAAATTCCACTGAAAAGACAATGTTGAGGAAAAAATGCCATTTTCTCTAATTCAAGCCTTGAGTGGCAAAACTAACAGAACAAAACAATAGTTATAACTGAAGTCAAGCACCATGATGTCCCGGAGAAAATGAATCTCATTTGTTTCTTCATTTTATTCTTTCTAGATGGAAACTTGTCAAACTTTAATGTGCATGTAAATTGCTTGGGGATCTTATTAAAATGTTGACTCTAGGATGTGGACTAAGATTCTGCATTGCTAACAAGCTCCCAGGTGACAACTATGCTGTCTGTCCATGGACCACACTTTGAGTAGTAAGGTTCTAAATTCCGTCAGATGTCAGTCACACTGGGATTAGAGGAAGGGAGAAATAGGAACTAATTCCTTGAGTGTGTTTTCAGGAAGCAGATATGAGAATTGTGAGGTCCAGGAGAGAATAGCGATTGGAAATGTAGGTAAAGCCAATATATGTGGGCTGATTCTGAGGTTTTGACTCAAAAATGCAAGGTCCTTCTGCTAAGAGATTGTGATCTAATGGGTCCCCTCCCGCTGAACAGCATTATCTGCTTTTTACCAACCATCCACATCTTCAAATGTTTATTTGAAGCAGAGAGCTTCTTTACATTTTGTCATCCTCGAAGACACTTGTATCTTTCCATCTCTCAGAAGCTGTGGTCTGTCCCCATTGTGATCTCCAGCCACTCATGCCTCTCAGTTTTTGGTCCCTCAGCCAAGATCCAGCTTCAGTTGTTTCTCTCTCTGCACTCAGACTTTTTCTATTCAGGTTAAATTCATGTAACATAAAATAATAATTTTAAAGTGTACAATTCAGTGACATTTAGTATTGTCACAATTTTGTGCAACCACCACCTCTATTATTCTAAAACATTTCCATCACCCCAAAACAAAACCCTGTACTCACCAAACAGTCACTTCCCATTCTCCCCTCCCTCCAGCCCCTGGCAAATACCAATCTGCTTTCTATCTCTCAGGGTTTACATATTCTGGATATTTCATATAAATGAAATCATACAATATATGAACTTTTGTGTCTGACTGCTTTCACTTAGCATAATGTTGTCAGGGTTTACCCACATCATATATCAATACTTCATTCTTTTTTATGAAAAAAGAATTCTTTGTGTGGCTGAATAATAATCCATTTTCTGTATTACTACATTTTAGTTATCCATTTATCTGTCAATGGACATTTGGGCTGTTTTCGCCTTTTGGGTCTTGTGAATAGGTGCTGCTATGAAGATTTGTGTACAAGTATTTGAGTACCTGTTTTCAATTTTTCTGGGCATATACCTAGGAATGGAATTGCTGGATCACATAATAATTTTATGCTTAACTTTTTGGGGAATTGCCAAACTGTTTTCCATAGTGGCTATAACATTTTGCATTCCCACTAGCAATGGATAAGGGTTATAATTTCTCCACATCCTCATCAACACTGGTTATTTTTCTTTTTTTAAAAAAATCATTATTTCTATCCTAGTAGGTATGAAGTGGTGTCTCATTGTGGTTTTAGTTTGCATCTTCCTAATGATGAATGATTTTGAGCATCTTTTCATGTGCTTATTGGTCATTTGTATATTGTCTTTGCAGAAATGTCTATTCAAGTCCTTTGCTCATTTTTAATTGGATTATTGGTCTTTATAGATTCTTGATGCTATACTCTTATCATATATATAATTTGCAAATATTTTCTCCCATTCTGTAAGTTGTCTTTTCACTTTCTTAATGTTCTTTGATGCACAAAAGTTTTTAATTTTGATGAAGTATAATTTATCTATTTCTTTGTTGCTCATGCTTTTGGTGTCATATCTAAGAATCCATTGCCAAATCCAATATCATGAATATTGGCCAGGTGTGCTGGCTCACACCTGTAATCCTGGCACTCTGGGAGGCTGAGGTAGGAGGATCACTTGAGGTCAGGAGTTCAAGACCAATATCATGAATATTTACTTATGTTTTCTTCTAAGAAGTTTATAGTTTTAGCTCTTATATTTAGGAGATAGATACATTTTGAGTTAATTTTTGCATATGGTGAGAAGTAGAGTCCACCTTCATTCTTTTGTATGTGGATATCCAGTTGTCTCAGCACCATTTGCTGAAGAGACTATTCTTTCACTATTGAATAGTCTTAGCACACTTGTCAAAAATCACTTGGCCATAAATATATGGGTTTCTTTCTCAATTCTATTCCACACAGACATCTATCTATGCTTGTGTCAGAACCACACTGTTTTGATTACTATAGCTGTGTCAGTTTTGAAATTGGGAAGTGCAAGTCGTACAATTTTGTTTTTCTTTTATAGTATTGTTTTGGCTATTTGGGGTTTCTTGCAATCACATACGAATTTGAGGATTGGTTTTTCCATTTATGAAAAAAGTCATTGAAATTTTGATAAGGATTGCACTGAATCTGTAGATTGCCTTGTATAGTATTGCCATATTAATATTAGGTCTTCCTATTCATGAATATGGGATGCCTTTCCATTTATTTAGATATTCTTTAATTTCTTTCAGAAATTTTTTTAGTTTTCACTGTGTAAGCCTTGAACTTCCTTATTAAATTATCCCTGAGTATTTTATTCTTTTTGATACTACTGTAAATGAAATTTCTTTTCTAAATTTCTTTTTCAGATTGTTCATTGCCAGTGTGTAGGAATACAGCTTTGCTGAATTCATTTACTAGTTCTGATCATTTTTTATAGATTCTTTAGAATTTTCTATCCATAAGGTCATGTCATCTGTAAATAAGAATAGTTTTATTTCTTTTTCAATTGAGATGTATTTTATTTCTTTTTCTTGCCTAATTGCTCTGGCTAGAACTTCCAGTACAATATTGAATACAAATGGTGAAAGTGGGCATTGTTGCCTTTTCCTGATCTTAGTTGAAATACTTTTAATCTTTCATCTTTGAGTAGAATGTTAGCTGTGGGTTTTCATAAATACATTTTGTCAGATTGAGGAAGTTCCCTTCTATTCCTAGATTTTCAAATGTTTTTATAGGAAGGGGTGTTGGATTTTTTTCAAATGCCTTTTCTACATCAATTGAGATGGTCATGTGTCTTTTTTTCCTTCATTCTGTTAACATCATGTATTGCACTGATTTATTTTCATATGTTGAACCATTCTTGAATTTCAGAGATAAATTTTATTTGGTCATGCTGCATAATGCTCTTGTTATTCTGCTGAATTCAGTTTGTTAGTATTCTGCTACAGATTTTTATATCAATATTCATAAGGGATATTAGTCTGTAGTTTTCTTTTTTCTGATATTTTTGGCTTTGGTATTAGGGTAACGCTGACCTAATGCTCTATATAATTTAATGCTGACCTAATAAAATGAGGTAGAAAGTGTTTTTCTCTTCTTCTATTTTTGGGAATAATTTGAGAATGATTGGTGTTAATTATTCTTTAAATAATTAGTAAAATTCACCAGTGAAGCCTTCTGTCTTTATCAGGAACTTTTTGATTATTGATTCAATATCCTTTCTTGTTACAGGTCCTCTTAGATTTTCTCTCTCTTCTTGAGTCCGTCTTAATAGTTTGTGTTTCTAGGAATTTGTTTATTTCATCAAGGTTATCCAATTTCTTGGCAAAAAGTTATTCTTAGTGTTCTCTTATTAATCTTTTTTATTATTATTTCTGTAAGGTCTGTAGTAATGTCCCCACTTTCATTTAATTTTAGTAATTTGAGTCTTCTTTCCCTAGCCAATCCAGCTGAGTTTGCCAATTTTGTTGATATTTTCAAAGAACCAACTTTTGGTTTCATTGATTTCTTTCTATTTTTTATTCTCTGTTTAATTTATCTCTGCTCTAATCTTTATTATTTTCTTCACTGTTATATTTGGGTTTAGCTTGCTCTTTTTTTCATTAAAGTATAAAGTTAAGTTATTGATTTGAGATCTTCCTTCTTTTTAAATGTATGTATTGATGGCTACAAATATCCCTCTGAGCACTGCTTTTGCTGCATCCCATAAGTTTTCATACATTTTGTTTTTGTTTTCACTTGTCTCAGGTAGATTCTAATTCCTTTTGTGATTTCTTCTTTGACCCATTGGTTGTTTAATTTCCACATATTTGTGAATTTTCCAATTTTTCTTCTGTTCATGATTCCAGTTTCATTCCATTATGGTCAGAGAAGATTCTATAAATTTAAGTCTTTTAAAATTTATTGATACTCATTTTGTGGCCTAACATATGATCTATCCTAGAGAACAATCCATGATCCATGTGCATTTGAGGAAAATGTGTATTCTGCTGTGTTTAGATGAAGTGTTCTGTGTACATCCGTTAGGTCTAGTTGGTTTATATTGTTTTTCAAGTCTTCTATTTCCTTATTGATCTTCTGTCTAGCTGTTCTGACCATTATTGAAGGTATTGAATTCTCCAACTATTATTGTAGGACTGTCTATTTCTCCCTTGAATTATGTTAATGTTTGCTTCATATATTTAGGGCTGTTGTTTGGTGTGTATGTGTTTATAATTGTTATAACTTCTTGCTGGGTTGACCCTTTTATCAATGTACAATGTCCTTTTCTTGTCTAGTAATCATTTTTGACTTAAAGTCGATTTTTTGATATTAGTATAGCTACCACAACTCTCTTTTGGTAGGCATTTTTCTAATGCCTTTTCTACATCAATTGAGATGGTCATGTGTCTTTTTTTCCTTCATTCTGTTAACATCATATATTGCACTGATTTATTTTCATATGTTGAACCATTCTTGAATTTCAGAGATAAATTTTATCTGGTCATGCTGCATAATGCTCTTGTTATGCTGCTGAATTCAATTTGTTAGTATTCTGCTACAGATGTAGCAGATGATGAATATTGCATCAATATTCATAAGGGATATTAGTCTGTAGTTTTCTTTTTTCTGATATTTTTGGCTTTGGTATTAGGGTTACGCTGACCTAATGCTCTATATAATTTAATGCTGACCTAATAAAATGAGGTAGAAAGTGTTTTTCTCTTCTTCTGTTTTTGGGAATAATTTGAGAATGATTGTTGTTAATTATTCTTTAAATAATTAGTAAAATTCATATGTTTAGATGAAGTGTTCTGTGTACATATTTGCATGAAATATCTTTTTTCATATTTTTACATCCAACTTATTCATGCCTTTGAATCTAAAGTGAGTCTCTGTAGATAGCAAGTAGTTGAATTATGTTTTTAAGGTCCATTCTGCCTATTCTACATTTTAATTGAAGAGTTTGATTCATTTATACTTAAAGTAATTACTGATATGTAAGGACCTACTTCTTGCATTTTGCTATTAATATTTGTTTTCTAGGTGTCTTACATTTTTTCCATCAATTCCTCCATTACTCTGTTCTTTTATGTATAATTGATATTTTTTAGTTTTGATTCCTTTCTCATTTCCTTTTCTGTATACTTTTTTAGTTAATATATTAGTTGTTATCCTGGGGATTGCAATTAACCTCTTCAACTTATAACAAGTTATTTTTAATTCACATCACCTTAGCTCCAAAAACATGTAAACATTGTGTTCCCATATAGTTCCATTCTGCTCCCTTTATGTTGTCACAAATTACATCTTTGTCCATGTGTGCTCATTAACATAGATTTATAATTCTTGCTTTATTCATTTGTCTTTTAAATCATATCAAAAAAGGAATTGCAAAGCAAAAATACAAGAATATTGGCTTTTATATTAATCTAAATGGTTATCTTTACCTTTGTTCTTTATTTCTTGATAGGGCTTTGAGTTACTGTCTAGTGTGCTTTCATTTTATCCTGAAAGATTCCCTTTAGCATTTCTTACAGTACAGGTCTACTAGCAATAAAATCCATCTGTCTTTGTTAATCTTAGAATGTCTTAATTTCACCTTCATTTTTGAAGGATGTTTTTGTCAGATGTAGAATTTTTATTTGATGAGTTCGTTTTTCTTTCAGTGCCTTAAATATGTCATTCCACTGCCTTCTGGCATCCATAATTTCTTCTGAGAAGTTGGCTGTTAATTTTATTGAACATCACTTGAACATGTTAAGTAGTCTTCTCCTGCTGCATTTGAGATTCTCTTTGTTTTTGTCTTTCAATGGTTTGATTATAAGTTGTCTTGTGGATATCTTTATGATTATTCTTCTTGGTGTTCATTGACTTTCTTGGATGTATAAATTCATATCTTTTATCAAATTTGGGAAGTTTGGGGCCATTATTTTCTTCAAGTATCATTTCTGCCCTTTTCTCTCTCTCCTCTCCTTCTTGCACTCCTATTATGCTATTTGGTATGTTTGATGGTATCCCACAGGTCTCTTAGGTTCTGTACATTTTTCTTCACTCTTTTCTTTCTGCTCCTCAGACTGGATAATTTCAATTGACCTAGCCTCAAATTAGCTAGTTCTTTCTTCTGCCTGGTCACATCTGCTGTTGAAATCATCTAGTAAAATTTTCATTTCAGTTATTGCACTTTTTCAGCTACAAAATTTCTATTTGTTTCCTTGTTATAGTATCTATCTTTTTTTATATATTCTCACTTTGTTCATATGTCTTTTTCCTGATTTCCTTTAGTTCGTTGTCCATAATTTCCTTTAGCTTTTTGAGCATATTTAAGAAGGTTGATTTATGGTCTTTGTTTAGTAAATCCAATACCTATGCTTCTTCTGGGACAATTTCTGTTAATTTCTCCTGTGAATGGGTCATCCTTTCTTTTTTCTTCACATGCTTTATAATTTTTTGTTGAAAACTAGATGTTTTGAATATTATAACTCTAGAATCAGAATCTTCCCCCTCCTCAGTATTTGTTGTAGTTGCTTCCTATGGGTTGTAGTTTTTGTTTGCCTAGTGACTTTTTGAAACTATTTTTGTTAAGATTGTATTATTTGTTACATGTAGTCTCTGAGGTCTCTTTTTCTTTAGCTTATGGTCAGCTAGTGTTTTGAAGATCAGGAGCAAAAAAAGAAAATTCTTGTCCCTGTCTTTGCAGATTGGCTCTGTGTTGGGGCATTCCTTTAATTCTTTAGACAGGCTATTTATCACTCTGCCTTAGCCTTGATTTTCTGCTTGCACTGAGTATAAATATCAGCCATCAGTAAAATCTCAAGGTCTTCTCAGAACTTTTCTAAGCATATGCCATGCCCTGGGCATGCATGTGGCTTTTAAATTCCCTATTATAAGTAGGCACTTTTCAGTGCCCTAATTCTCCAAAGAATCTCTCTCCTCAGCTTTTCCTCCCAGGCTTTTAGCATGTCTATTGTTTGCCCCACTTTAATATTTTGCCCCAGGTGGCAGTGGGTTATTTATTTGTCTTTCATTGTTTATGAGGAATGTCCTCTGCCTAGCTACTTTTCTACCTGACAGTGCTGAGTTAGGTGCCTTCCATCAGTTCTTTAGGGAGCATGCAGATGAGTCAAAACAGACAAACACTATTCTTTCCAAACAAGGTCAGTTCTGTGTCCCCTGGAACCAGAGACCATGGTCTCATGCTGGGAATGCAGACTACTGTCTTCAAGATTGCCACCAAACTGGGGAGGAGAGATTGGGGGAAGGACAAGCACTCCTACTATTCTCCTACTATTCTGCAAAGTTCTCCTACTATTTTTTTTTTTTTTTTTTGAGACAGAGTCTCGCTTTTGTTGCCCGGGCTAGAGTGAGTGCCGTGGCGTCAGCCTAGCTCACAGCAACCTCAAACTCCTGGGCTTAAATGATCCTACTGCCTCAGCCTCCCGAGTATCTGGGACTACAGGCATGTGCCACCATGCCCGGCTAATTTTTTCTATATTTTAGTTGGCCAGATAATTTCTTTCTATTTTTAGTAGAGATAGGGTCTCGCTCTTGCTCAGGCTGCTATTTTTTAATTGTATATATTTAAGGTGTGCAACATGACAGTTTTATATACATAGTGAAATAAATACTGTAGTCAAGCAAATTAACATATCCATTATCTTGCATAGTTACCCCCTTTTTTTTTGTTTGTTTGCAGGTGTGGTAAGAGCACCTAAAATCTACTCTTAGCAAATTTCCAGTATAAAATATAATATTATAATTATATTCCTCATGTTATACATTGGATCTCTAGACTTATTCATCCTGTATATCTGCAACTTTGTACCCTGTGACCTACATCTCCCCATTTCTCCCTCTCACCCTCCCTCTACCCCTAGTAACCACTGTTTTATTCTCTATTTCTATATATTTGGCTCTTTTTAACTCCTACCATTTTTAAGTTGCCTCTTTTCTTGATTCATCATTTGCTTGGTAACCTTTGACTAGTTTCCAGAGTTCTGACAAAGATGATTCTGACAATGTCTGCCCATTGTGTGTGGGAAGGTGAGTGTGTGCATGTGCATGCATATGTGTTTGTTGCTGTGGAAGATGGACCCTTGAAGCTACTTATTGTGCCATTTTCATTGATGTCACCAACCCTCAGACTTTTGGCTAGCAATTTCAACAAAGTAACCACTATCCCCTTGAAACCTCTTACCCCTTTGATGCCATATGTCTCCCTGCCCATGGCCAATGCTGGTATTGAGTAATTCTCAGTACCTTCTTTCCCTGTTACTGGGCTACATGGGCTAGCAACATTGGAGAAAGTCAAAAATCTGTACAGACTCCACAAATGATGCCTGTCAACCAACCATGGCCAAGTCCACCTCATTGCTTCCACACTAGCTTCCTAACAAATTCCTCACAGTGACTTTTACATGCCTCATCCATCTTCCTCCAGGCCTTATCAGATCTACTTCTCTTAGAACAATTTTGAGGCCAACTTAAGTGAAATACCTCAACATCTCCTCCTTTAGCCTCTAAATCTCTTGAGATCATTAAACTCATTCTTTTTGGTAATGAAAGAAGAGGAGAACCACCTCTATCCAAGACTAACTCCTCTACTTGTGCTCCTGAGTCACACCCTGGCTCCCTCCTCAGAAATGACACTCTTTATTTTCAATACCCCCTTTCACCATATCTTTAGTCTCTCCTTCTCCACCAGCTATTTCCCTCTGCTCCAAAATTACTCAGAACTCTATTACCCTAAAGAGTAACTTCCCCTTATTCTACCTTCTTCTCAAGATCCTGCCCTGTGTTTCTCCTACCTTCTCTATTAAATCTTTTGAGATATCAGCCCCTACCCTCCTTCACACTGAACTTGTCTCACGCTGAGCTAAAACAGCTCACTATATCCCTCTTTACTATACATAGGCTTAAACCAGCTCCCCAGCTTAGAAACCTCAAAGTTTCTTCTGACTTTTCTCTCTTTTTCAGAATCAACGTAGTCCTACTTCTCATCTCTCCTTTCTAAAATACTGCTTTCTTTATACCATCCCACTTCTCAAAAATACTCCATATTTCTTAATACCTTCCACAGTAAATCCCCCACTGTTCAGGTAACCCTTCAAAACTTTCTGTATTCTACTTGCATTCTACTTAGCATTCACTGAGTTTCCTAGGCCAGGTTCTGGGGAAATAAAGAGCTGACTAAGCCATTATTCATATTTCCAGAAACTCATCATCCAACAGATGAAACATGTAAACAAATGTACCTCAAATTTATGGCCTGATATCCTCACCAGAGGATGGGCCAGACCTCAGCACCACCTCCATGCTCTAAGTGGTACCCAGTGATATATAAGAGTCTCCAAGGGATGCTTCTCATGGGCCACCAAAGCAGCCTGCTAGCTGTAGCTACCATGAGGTATCTTTCCAATTCTTCATCTCCTTTTCTAATTCTAGTCGTCCACTTGGGGGATGGACCCTTGGAGCTACTTGGGTGCCCTGCCTATCCCCAAGAACTTCAATATCCATGCCAAAGGTGCTGACCCAGGATGCTCCCCAAGAAAGCACCAGTGCTGATTCCAGGCAGAACAGAGAAAATGACCTGCTTGTGTCCTCTTGGCCACACCACATCACCTGGTCCCCAAAGCAGCTCTGCTTGTGTCCAAAGTCTCACAGAGGGTCTTTTGAACATTTTTGGAGCATCTGACCTTCACCATCCCTGAACATATTGGCACAAATCTAGTTTTATTTTTGGACCTGCAGGGAACTACTCCTACCACTTCATCCAACCTGCATTCCTTCTCCCTTTGCTCCACCACAAATTCCTTTCTCCTCCTGATGTACCAATGCAAAACCCCACAAATATAAGCAAAGGCAAACAGCTATTTTAGCTCATCCTTGAAGGATAAATAGGACTTTACCATGTAGAAAAGGTGGTGAAGAGGGTTTTAGGCAGAGGGAACAGCAGTGCAAAGAAAGCAGGACATTCTTGGAAGAATTACAAATAATTGAGCAATAGAGAATTCCAAGTTTTTATTCAAAACCCTGGCACAATGTCATGTCCTGTGAAGTGTTCCCTGACAACGCACAACTGTCCCCAGTCCATCATTGTCACGGTTTGTGATCCCATAGAGCACATACTTCTATCAATTCAACATTTATTGAGCTAGAAATTGTGCTAAGTTCTAGGAATATAGAAACAATAAGCAGAATCCCTCCCATCAAGATTATGGAAAAAAAACGAAAACAATCTTGTATTATAACAAAGAGAAAGAAGTATGTGCTATTGCATGCACAGGATATAAGAGTGACATGAGGGCCATGCAGAGGTGAGCCCCACCTGAGTCAGTGCCCAACCCACTACACCCTAACTGACTACTCATTAATCTTCCAGACTCCTCTGTCAGATAGACAGTGAACCCAGAGGACTGACAATGTCTTATTCATGTTTGTATTCCATTCCCACCCCAGAAACTGGAAAAGTGAATAAACGGGGTCTAAATGCCATGATTTCTAAGGTTTTATTCATTTATATTCATATAACTGAACAAATGGTAAAAATGAATGACTTATTAAATAAACTAATAATTGCAATCTATGAAAGCAAGAAACCTTAGAGGAGTGTGCTAGGCAAGGGAAGAACAGTTCCTGATGAGTCCTTGGGCCACTGAGTAAGTCCAGACCCCTTACTAAGAGGAATTGAGCCTGAACATTCTGGACAGAGAACCTCCAAGAGAGGGGATAGAAATGTGTCCATTCACTTAACAAATAATCACTGGATGCCTACTGTGCGCCAGGCACTGTTCAAGAATGTTCACAACGGTAAACAAGACAGACAAAAATCCTTGCTTTCATGGAGCTTACAATCTAGTGGAGAGGAGAGAGAATACACAAAACAAATATATAAATTATGAAGTATGCTAGATGTTAAGCACCACAGAGAAAAATAAATCCAAAATCAACTGGATGTGCAAGGGTGGGTGGGGGGTGGCAGTGAGGAAAGAGTGGTTAGTGGTCACACTTCTCCAAAGCCTCTCTGAGAGGGAGCACTTACATTAAAGACTTTATGGGGGCAAAAGAGTGAACCATATGGATACCAGGAGAAAGTGCATTCTAGGCAGACAGGATTGCAAGTGCAAAAGCCTTGGCTTGTTCTAGAAGTAGCCAGACAGGTGGGAGCAAAATGAACAAGGGGGAGAGTTATAGGAACTAGGTCAAAGAGAGAGAAATGGTCAGATCATTTTGATAGTTGTAGGCCATTGTAATGATTTTGTTTTGTTTTGCTTTTGTTACTGTTTTAACTTTCTTTGCTGAAATACAAAGAGAAAAACTGTACAAATCCTAAGTGTCAGATCAAAGAATTATCCTAAAATGAATAAATCTGTGTAGCCAGATACAGATCAAGAAACAGAATATCATCAGCACCCCAGAATCCCTCCTTCACAGCTCTCCTATGCTCTCCCCCGCTCCTCCTCAAAGGCAACCATTCTCCTGACTTCTAACAGCATAGATTTATTTTACCTGTTTTTTAATTTTAAATAAGTGGAATCATACCATTGTAGGTTTTTTTTTTTGTATCTGGGGTTTTTTTGCTCAAGATTTTGCTTGTGACATTCACCCATGTAATTGCAAGAGGGAAAGGGGGTCTAGATGACAAATGACAGCATGTTCATGTGCTGATGGGAAAGACGTAGTGCAGGGGAGGAGTTGATGATGACAATGTCCATGTGCCTGAACCCATATGACAATCCAAGAAAGAGAAAGGAAGCGGAAGCTTACCCAGGAGCTGAGTATCAGGATCTCAAGAGATGTTTGCTCCCCTACTCAGCTCCTCTCCTGAGAAATAAGAGATCCTGAGAAAGCTGAGGCTATGGTTACGGTTATTGATTCATTGACCCACTCAAACATTTCCACAGATCCCACTCTGTGTCAGACACTGTGCTGAGTGCTGAGATGCAAGCACAATTAAGGCATTATCAAACAGGTAAACAGAGGAGCACAAAACAGTGTGCTAATTGCTAAGAATTTGGGAAAGGATGCTAAGGAAGCACCTTCTTTAAGAATCATTGTGACCATTTCAGCTTTTTTGCTTAAACATTGATGGCTCTGAGAGAGGCTCACAAGCATGTGGCCATTATATGTTACTTTGAAATTATATTTACTATTTGTATATTTATCAATTTGATTTCCTCAACTACTATGCTATAATCTTTTTGAGAGTAGAAAAGATATCTTCTGATATCATGAAAAGAGCACAAAGTAGTTAGAAGATCTGGGTTTGAATCTTGACTCTGCTGTTCATTAGCTGAGTAACCCTGGGAAAATTAGTTAACCTTTCTGTTTCTCAGCTTCTTTATTTATCAACGGAGATAATGATATCCATCCTCCCTGCCTCTCAGAATTGTCAGCATCATTGAAATCATGTATAAGAAGAACTGTATATGCCACAAATCCCTGACGTTAGTCCCTGTTATTAGTCTTCTAAATTGCACATGCCTACTATGTTGGACACACAGTAGGTAATCAGTAAATGTCAGGCTTTAATTGTATTTCATCAGCAACGACTTGCAGTTTTTGGAATCTGTAGTTCCCTGTCCCCCGCAAGCCTAATGCCCTAAGAATTCAGAGGCTGGGGTCACAGAGTATAGTCATGACCCAGGAGGGACCAGCCAGTATGGGAGCGTGGACTGAGCCAGGATCGTCTGAACCAACTCTGCATTAACTAAGAGTACCAGACATTTTGTTGGGGGTGGAGCCCGCCAGGGGGTGTGGTTCCAGGGACAGTTTTAAAGCCTTTTCCTTCTGTGTTTACAGGGCATGTAGTTTCAAAAAACAGCTCAACCCCATTGACGGTGAATGGAATTCTGGGGGAGTCAATAACTCTTACCTTGAAGTTTCCTGAAGGAAAGAAGGTGGATGCCATCACCTGGCTTTGCAATGGAACATCTATCGCCTTCATGAAGCCAGATGAAACCACAAGTCCAACCATCCATGTGACCAATCCAAAATGGGGAGAGCGACTGAGCTTCACCCAGTCCTACTCCTTGCATCTCAGCAACCTGACGATGGCAGACACAGGATCTTACAGCGCCCAGATGACCATAGAGACCTCTATAACACTTTCCAGCTACACTCTGAATATCTTTGGTGAGTCTAAATGTGGGATGTAATTATGTATGGACTAAAAAACAATAATACATTTTAATCCTATGTGACTGCACGTGTGCACAGAAGCCTAGTGGTAAAGAGTATAGCATTTGGAGTCAGAATGCAGTCCAGAGGTGAAGCAACCCTATGACACGGCACAGCCAGTTAGGGTCAGAGCTGAGAATAGAACCTAAGTCTTGTGACTCCCAGCCCAAAATCACCTCACTCCCCCTAACCCAATAAAATGGTCCTTTTCAACTAAACATGTAGCAAAAGTAATGGAAGTGAACTATTCATGATACAGCTACCACGTGTATGACACGCCTCTGCCATGTAATCCTCACAAAAGCTCCATGAGACAGGCACAATCCATACCCTTGAGGCATAGCCTCAGTCACAGTAACTTGCCTACAGTCGCAGAGGTGGTAAGTGCCAGCACCTCCCACAGAACCACCCTGTCATGGTACCTCCCTTTACACAAATGCTAGTCTGACCCAATAAAGTGGTCTGTGTACAGGACAGTAGTCTACCTAGAAAGTTCTCTGTAAGGATGAGCTGATAAAGAGAAATGCCTTTTCTGTCAAGGTTATTTAATGTCTAACAATATTTTCCCTCAGACAGATCATGTTGATTACTAGTCAAAACTCTGCCTCCCCAAGATTAAAAAATGAAAATGTCTACAACGTAAAATTATGGAAACTATGAGGAGATAGCTTCTGAATCAATACCAGAAAAAAAATCTTTCTGGCAATCAATGATATTCAGAGATGCCATGATTGGCTTTAGGATAATCACTTAGCAGCAACATCGTACGGGACATTTAAGCATTAAATTGGCAATCAGACGACACAACACTAAAGGCCACTGAGATTCAATAATTCTTATCTGCTAGAGAGTCCATAGTGTCTAAAATTCACTCAGAGTCCTTTGGGTTAAGACATGGTACCCCAAAAAATCACTGTTAAACTAAAATGTCTCCACAAATAGATTACATGTTAACCTTTAGTATCCCCTGAGGATTTGATAGGTTTACCATGTTAGATTAGTCAAAGTCATGCCCTTGAAAGAACAGGACATGGAACAGGTAAATGTAATGGGAAAGAGAGGATGCCTAGAAAAGTTCTGTACAAGAGATTCCAACAAAAATGGGCAAAATCACCCTGGGGCAGTGTATTCATTTCCTGAGGGTGCTGAAACAAAATGCCACCAACTAAGTGGCTTAAAACAACAGAAATTTATTCTCTCACAGTTCTGGCCAGAAATCCAAAATCCAGGTGTGGGCCGGGGCCTAGGGCACAATCTGTTCTTTGCCGCTTCTAGATTCCGGTTGCTGTCAGCATTCCTTGGTGGTCCTTGGCTTGTGGCTGCATCATTCCAGGCTCTGCCTTCATGGTCACATTGCCTCCTCCTCTTCTCTGTGTTTTCTCCTCTTCTGTCAGTCTCGAATATCCCTTTGCTTTTCTCTTATCAGAACACTTGTCATTGGATTTAGCACCCACTCAGATGATCCTGGATGATCTTCTCATCTAACTTGATTCCATCTGCAAAGACCCCTTTTTCCAAATAAAGTAATATTCAGATTCTGGGAATTAGGACATGGACATATCTTTTGTGGGGTCATCAATCAACCCACTACAGGTAGGATCACTCTGGGTGACCAGTGAACATCAAGGCAGTGCTAGGACACTGAGAGAGGAAAGAAATGTGTAGTGGAAATCCTGGGAATAGACCCCATACCAGGCTCCATCACATTAACTGAGACAATGTTCTTCCAACACTATTGAGAAGACCAACCATGACTTCTCCTGCAACAGGCACATTGACGTTCAATGTCAATCTCTTTTGGGGGCTTTTTGGAGTACCCCTTCTTCAAAGGCACATACACAGATGTGTAAGCTATACCAACTAGTTTTACAATAGTGCAAAGGAATTTCAAGTTATGAACTATATAGGTTTTTTTAAAAAAAATATTGACCAATCTCTCAGTATATGCCAGGATAGGAATGGTAAAGATTTGATTTTATGGACCAGTACCAATTAATTGGGAGCAACTGCCTAGAGTTCAGTATTAAGAAAGATGTTGAAGCCATATTAAGTTTATTCATAGAGTCTTTGGGGTCACAGACAATGTACAAGGCACTGTTCTAGGCACTTGGAATACATCAGTAAGCAAAACAAAGAGCCCTGCCCTCGCAGAGCCGACATTCTAGATGGGAAGTGAGGCAGTCGATAAACAATACCCATAATAATAGACAAATGATACATAGTATGTAAGGAAACCATGAGTGCTTCTCTCCCCTCCCACTTCTCCCAAGGGCCACCCTGTTCCATACTGATGTCTCTCATCATTCGGCTGTCCCAGACCTTGCTACCAACAACTGGGCAATAGAAGCAGAGTCACTTACAGAGTATGCGGGCCATAATATACAGCAAAAGTGGAATACAAAAACATCGAGGTGAAGGACTTTTTCACAGGGAACCGAGCCAAGCCTTTTGTCCTTAATCAGTCTTTTTTTCTCCACACAGAAAAACTGAGGAACATATACATTACCAGCCACAGTGAACTATCTGGGAACAGGACCTGCGAGATCCGCCTGACCTGCTCTGTGGAGAATCCAAATGACAATGTCTCATTCAGGTGGCAGGCCTCAGGAAACATACTTCTAAGTGAACCAAACCTCACTATCTCCTGGGACCCCCAAAATTCCAGTGAACAAAACTACACCTGCATAGCTCAGAACCCCGTTGGCAATTTATCCTCCTCTGTCTCTGCCCAGAACCTCTGCAAAGGTAACAATCTGCCCCAGGTCTCTTCTGAGAGCCCTGAGCAGCTGTGGGGTGTAGCACATCCTCGCATCCCAGTACAGTGGCCCAGTGGGAGGCAGCCGCTTCTGGGAGGGAACAGATGCCCTCTGGAGCTCTGTGCCTCTCATGGCTCCCAAAGGTCTCCTTTCTGCCTCCGTCCCTCCCCCCACTCCTCCCCCAGCCTCTCCTCCAGCCCACGAGCAAAGGCTTCAGGCAGGCAGGGTTGCTTTCTCCCCGACTCCACTGGCCCCCACCCTGCCCTGCTTGCCACATGGGACTCCCATTCCCTGAAAGCCTGCCTGCCCAGAGCCCCAGAGCCTCTGGGTGTAGACAAACCCACACAGCTCCCATAGGCTCCAAGAAGAGACTCTAGGAAGGCCTCACTCAATGTGTCTCAAGTACCACTTCTTTTTTCTCTTTTCAGGTGTTAAGAAAAATCCACACCCAGTTATCATATGGCTTATGATTGTGCCTTCAGGGATATGCATAGTCTTCATTGCACTGTTTTTATATCTTTGGAGAAAAAAAAGAGGCAGGTTTTCTTTCTTGCAACTTGTCTGTTCTCCAAGGTTCCAGGGATTTAGAGTCTGGGACCTCTGATTCCCAAGGATCTCTTGTGGAGCACAGGTGAAGGGAGGAAGGATGCAAACCCTGGCTCAGCTGGTCCACTGCAATGACCCGTGGGGTGTGACCACATACCTGCTAATATCCTGATGGAGATGTCCTACTCGGAAAGGCAGCATCCAACCTCAGGGCTGCCTGTCCTTCTTTTGGAGTCCCTCCTGCCACATTCTCTATAGAGACACCCATGGGTGGGAGCCGGAAGGCCTCTCTCACTGCAGTCACACATTTTAGTGTTCTGATTTTATCTTTCAGGTTCCCATTATTTGTCTCCATGGCAAGGCCAGGGTCCGGGTGAGCATCCAAATTTTTAACCCCCAGTCATGGAGCAGACAGGAAGACCCAAATGGAAGAGGAAGGGGGATGGCAAAGGGCTGGATACTGAGAGAGAACAAAGCCAGATGTCAGTACCCAGACAGACCACATGGTGCAAGGGGAGCTGACCTGTAACCGTGGGACCCATACGGTCCCTCACAAGGATGCAAACTGGTCACATAGTTTCTCATGATGAGATCAGGGTCACTGCCTACCCTGCTGATGAATAAACTAAGTGCCAGTGAAAGGGCTCGTCCACTGCCACCCAGCAAGCACAGGGCACACACAGGACTAGAGCAGCAAAGGCACAAAACCAAACAGCCTGGCTGCATCACTACTGTTCAGCCAGGGTGTGGGCGACAGATAGACACAGTCAAAAGTGGTAGTGTGATTGATACAGAGTCCCAGACACAGGCTCTGGACTCAGATTGGCTTTGAGTCTCATTTCTTGGATGAGTGATGCATGACATCACTTGTACAGGAAGGGGCATGAGACTCAAGTCAGAAGACATGCATTCAAGTTCCTGTTTCATCACTTCCTGTGTGACTTTGCACAAGTCAATTGAACTTTCTGGGCCTCCAGTTCCTCATCTCTAAAATAATCAAATCCAACTTAAGGACCTCTGAAAAGTTTAGTAACATCCCATGTGTGAGATAATTGGCTCCACTCTGTTCACCAGTGAGGGATCTCTAGCTCTTCTGTAGGCAGTGCTATGTGGTCCCAGGAGCTTCCTGATCCACATGTGAAGCCTCAGGGAGACTCTGAAGCTTTAGGGTCCTTCAAGAGCACCCCCGACCCCAAGACATGAGGTCAGAAATAGACTACATGACTGAGAAGGTTCTGGTCAACCCAGACCTCCAAAGACTCAAAAATGAATGAACCCTATGGAAGGGTGATGCTTCAAACAACTGCCTATTTGGGGACAGAAAATGCTCTGGAGAAGGCAAGGTCCTGGGAGAGCAGTCCCAGAGTTCTTCTGCCACTGACCGTGCCTTCCTGTGTTAACAGCAGAGTCCACAAGGAACACAGAGAATGTTTCAGTCTCTCCAGCCAGCAGCACTGTGTATGCTTCAGTCACTCATCCCAACAGGGTGAGTCTTTCAGCTTCATACTCCATCACTGTCAGTTTTACAGTCATTATTCATAAATTTGTCACCACCGTCATCTGACTGATCAAATGATCCACACCACTGAGGGGGGGAGAAGGCAGCCACAGCGGCTACAAAACTATGTGCAAGACCATTCTAGTGTCTGCCAGCTGGTTTGCCGCTATTGCGCGAGGGGATGTTTATTGACACCCTGCTTTTCACTGTTCTCTAACTGCTTGATGCATCAGTAAGTCTCTTCAGCTTAATTACAAGCTGCCCAGAAGTGCAAATTATGTCTTCTTCTATATCTTAGCAGGACACTCAGTAAAGACTTGCTAAATGGATCACAGTTCCATTAAGTTTGAAAATTTCCTAAGGAGATAGCTCTATGGCAGGGGGCTGGCTCCTCACTCTGGATATAGGGGTATAGGGTGTTAGAGGACCTCAGAAGTAGTCTCTCAAGAGGGGAAGGGGGCAAGAATTTGTAACTCCTCCACAATAGCAGCCACTAAACCATGAGAAGCCCTCACTCCTCCCCTCCCCCCTAGCAACATAACAGGATGGCCTTGGTCATGCATCAGCAACTCCCCACTACCCCTAAATAAACCACCTGCAGATGGCAGGTTTCTAAATAATACTATACATGCTGGGAGGCCAGTTTTCATGTCTTCTGAAAAATAAGCCAAGAAAACTGGCATTTTCCAAATGATGGAAGCAATGATCCAGCTACAAATCTTGGATTCCCTAAGTAAATCTCCCCTTACACAGCCTCTCACAGGTATTGGTGAAGTACTGCTCCTTGAAATTCCTCTTGAATTTGCTGAAACAAATTCAAATTCAAGCCTGTAATCCCAGCACTCTGAGAGGCCGAGGTGGGAGGATTGCTCAAGGTCAGGAGTTTTGAGACCAACCTGAGCAAGAGCAAGACCCCATCTCTACTAAAAATAGAAAGAAATTAGCTGGACAACTAAAAATATATAGAAAAAAATTAGCTGGGCATGGTGGCACATGCCTGTAGTTCCAGCTACTCAGGAGGCTGAGGCAGGAGAATCGCTTGAGCCCAGGAGTTGGAGGTTGCTGTGAGCTAGGCTGATGCCACGCACTCTAGCCCCGGCAACAGAGTGAGACTCTGTCCCCCCCCAAAAAAAAAAAATTCAAATTCAAATCAAGGCTGAATCACTCTCCAACAAACCAAGAAATTAATCTCACGCAAATTTGTTAGCTTTGTCTTTAACAAAAATTATCGTACTTTGGAGAGTTTCTGAGGTCTTGATAATTCTTTAAATATTCCTTAATTAATTTGAAGTGTCAAAAAAATTGAGCAGGTTCTTTGAGGGGTGTGGGGACTTCCGCCGCTATTACTGTTCTGTGTATTCCAGGCAGAGCCATGCTTGAGACCACGTGTTCCTATTCTACCAATTCTCCATGTTTGAGGAGGCCCCAGTGACATGGTGACCAGGCAGTCAGAATTATAGTGAAAAAATGAAGCAGGCAAAATGGCAGCTCTAGTTATAGCTAGCAAAAATCTGAGACAAAAGATATGATAACCATTTGGTATATAAGGTAGTTCTTTAAAATGGAGGAAGGAAAGTAGAGTTGGATGCAGGACAAGAACAATTCCTTCCCTTTGTACAACAAGGCTGCCTTTCCTCTCTGGTCCTTGATCCCACTGGTTTGCTGGAGTATTGCTCTTCTATTTGGGGTTCAAGAAATGCCATTAAACCTTCACAAGTCTGAGAGTTGGTGGTGCCTGGTCTCCTGCTAAACATGTCCTGTCCTTCCTCACAAAGAACTTTGACATATTCTCTCTTTCATCACACTACCTTTCCTAGCAATATATCTATGTATGAATCTCTTTGTCTCTCTGTGAACCAAATGGGTATGACTCTTTTTACAGGAAACAGAAATCCCAACACCTATGAAAAACAATGATTCTGTCACAATTTACTCTACAGTTAATCATTCCAAAGAGGTAAGCCCATGATTGCCCTATGTTCTTTCATTCTTACCTTTCTCTTCAGACTTGTGATTTTGCAAATAAAGCAAAAGTAAAAGGGTCATTTCACAGATGCACAAATAAGAGCAGGATACAGAAAGTCTCAGGACATCACCAAAACATATTCAAGAAGTTGTCTTGTGTTAAGGTCACCACGCAAAACTGAGTTTTCAACCTACTTGTTTTTTAATTTAATCCTGTCTTATCAGTGTTCCTACTCACTGCCTGTTGGTGGTCTTCAGTCCTCTTTCTGTAATCAAGATGGGTGGGTTGAGGTTCTGGTCCCTATTTAACTACTTAATCTTCCTCTTTTACCCATAGAATAAACCCACTTCTCCCAGGGCAACTGCCCTTGACAACGTCATGTAAGTTGCTGAAAGGTCTCAAAGGAATTCGGGAATGATACATCTTCTCCTGATCCCTTGGAGAGGACAAAGAGCAGGAAGCTTGAGTTTGTGCCTGGCAACAGAATCTGAATATCTGGGATTATCACTTCCAGTCCTTCAGACTTGAACCTGCTTACCTAGGTCATATACCTAAGGATAACATCATTTCCAGCATGTGATCCAAATATTTTCCAGTCCACTCTGGACCAAAACATACTTCAGATAACACAACTGAGTATTGACTTTCTCTTTGGTAACTGAGCAAATGGAATTATGGTTGACAGATTATGGATTTCAGATTTTTGGATTTGGTATGCTCAACTTGTACAACGTTTACTAGACATATCACCTGGGACATATTACCTAAACTTTTGGAGCTTTTGTCTCCTAGACTGGAAAAGTGGGAGGATGGGAATACATTAGCTCCATTGCTCAAGCCAAGAATATAAGTCATCCTTGACTCCAGCTTCTCTATCACCAGGTCCTTTGGACTCTACCTCAAAAATACATCCTGGACCTATCTATCCACTTCTCTCCAACCCCTTGACCACCATCCTTTATTCAGCCATCACCACCTGGAACCTGGAACCTACAACAACCTTGGAACAGCTCTCCCCACTTTTGCTCTTGTCCCCTTTCAATCCATTCTCCACAAGATAGCCAGAGTAATGTTTCTAATAGAAAGCAGATCTTTCACTTGCCTGTTAAAGCCCTGCAGACTTCCCATTGCACTCAGAATGAAATCCAGTCTGCATGACCCTGGATAGTCTGACCAACCTCCAGCCTCAGCTAGAATCACTTTCCCCACACCCTATCTATTTAGCCTCCTTGATCGTCTTTCTGCTCCTCTATTAGAGGAAAAGGTTCTCTATATTAAAGTCATTTACATCTGCCTGAAGGCCCTTCCTCTGCCTGCTGGGTTCCTCCTTATTCTTTATTCATAGCTTAAATATGTAACCCCTTAAGAGAGACTTTCCCAGAATTCTCTACCTAAAATGGATCCCCTTATTATTCTGTCACATCTTCCATGTCATTTATCATGTCATTAAATATTTATTTTTATTTTTTAATGTCTATTTCTCCCACTATACCATAAGCTATTTAGAAATGATGACTGTTTTGTTTATCATTGTAACCCTAGCACCTAGCATAATATCTAGCATGTTGCAAATGTTCAATAAATATTTTTTAATAAATAAATAAATGTGTAATGGGTATTGTGAAAATGAAATAAGACAATACACCTGAAGCTCTTAGCAGCTTCTAGCGCATAAAAGAGCTCAATAAATGGCAGTCACCATTGTTGGTATTATTACTAATGTAATTAATATAAGTTAATTATTTATTATTATTAAATTACATTCTCCTGAACTCACAGAATCTTCTTACAAACCTTCAGCACAACAAGACATGTGACAAAGACTAGCTCTCAAGACCTCATGATTCAAAGGGAAGGGGTGGGGGAATTGGAGCAGAAAGAGAGGAATGGAGTGGGGAAGAACTAAAATAATGACTGCAAACAATACAAGAGGAAAACAAAATTCACCAAATTTAAATTAATCTCAAATGCTGGCTATTAATTACATTATCAGTCAGTGGAATGCGACAAGACAGGGAAAGCTTAATTAGGAAGAAGGAAGTGCTTCCAAGGAATAGAGTCATGGAGGCTTCAAAGAAAAGAGAAAGAAGAGTGTTACTGTCATATTCATGTAATATGGCCTAAAGCTCAGGGGAAATCTTGCCAGGCAGGTAAAAGTGTACCTTTCTTATCAAGGGGATCAAGAATAAAAAGCTGTGCTCACTTCAGCAGCACATACACTAAAAATTGGAACAATACAGAGAAGATTAGCATGGCCCCTGCGTAAGGATGACATGCAAATTTGTGAAGCGTTCCATAACAAAATAAATAAATAAATAAAAAGCTTACTTTTTTTGAAACCTTGAAAGATGTCCAAAGTCCTTCAGAGGGAGAGAAGAAATAATCTGTGAAGTCAGGGCAGGTAGAGAAATACTTTCAACATCTAGGGTGTCCAAAATCAGCAAAAGAATTAGGGGATATGTCATGGAAGGGAAGGCTGATCCATCTAGAGCACGAAATCTACCGGAATCTACTGAGTCTGGATTGCACTGGGGAGGATCACAGCTAAAACAAAAACTAGATACACATGTACAGATATCTACAAGGGCGTAAAAAAAGAGCTTACAAGCAAAACTAAACTTATATTTCACTCTATACCAGCTAATAAAATACAGACTTCCTGATTCTTATATTTCCTTCAATCTTTTAAACCTTCTCCATATTTATTTTCAATGCCACCCTCTCTTCTCTTGGCCTCTGTGACTCTACATTCCCGTTTTCCTCCTTCCTTCCTAGCTGCTTCTCAGTCTCCTTGTGAACCTCTTCCTCCTCTGCAGGACCAGTGAAGGCTGGAGCTAAGGCTCAGACATGGGTCCCTTTCACTTTTCCATTTATGTGTTCTCCTTATCTGATGTCAACCATTTCTATTCCTATAAGCTAACAGTTCCCAAACTTACACCTTTAGCGCTGGCCTCCTGGCTTACATCACTAACTACCTACTTGGCATCTCCACTTGTGTATCTCATCAAAGTTGTTTTAAAAAATCAAAACTCTTAATTTTTTCTCTCCAAGCCTTTCCTTCTACTATTCTTTTTCACATCAGTAAATGGCACCATTGTTATGGGAGATTCTTGCTCAGATCTCCTTTACAGGCCTGAAGACCACCCAGTACTCACCATATAATTAATCATTTTCTTCTCTTGTGAGAAACAAATGGGTTTAACTAATGATAACTAATCTATTGTTCTGAAGGTAAATATTAATACATTAAGACCTGAATGACTCATTCCCAAAGATATATTATGCATTTTATAAGCAAGGGAAAAAAACATGCAATGCTTACAAAATTTCTACCAAAAAAAATTTTTTTTTGTCCAGAAAGTTTGTCCTTTATTATTTTTATTGGAGAATGGAGGAAACTGTAGACCCAATAAACTGCTTTGATTGAGGTAAGAAGGCTGTAATTACCTGTCCTAGGAAGGTAATGAAAGGGAACAAAAATCCTCTCCCCTTTTTCAGCAGCCTGAGTCATACCCACTGGGCAGTCACAAACATTTGTCATGGCCTACAAGACCTTTACTCACATCTCTACCCCTTCTTTTACAGCATTCCAGCCACACTGTTCTTCATCCTGCTCCTAGAGCAATCCAAAAGGTCCTTCCTGCTTCTGCGCCTTTGCACTTTCAGTTCCTTCTGGAACATCTTCTACACACACGCACAGAAGCTGGCTAATCCTTTTTCATCCTTCAGGACCCAGCTTCTACATCACTTCTCTGGAGAAGCCTTCCCTAACATACTCACCCTCACCCCCAGCTATGTCAGTTATCTCCGTTATATGGTCTCATAGCTCTCTGCATTTTTCTAATTATTTACAAAAATTGTAATTTTATCAGTATTTATATAATTGTATATACATATATTATCCATGTATAAGTATGTATCCATCTCCACTGGACCCTAAGTCCTAAGAGAATAGGGACAGTGTCGCCAGAACCTCACCTGGTACCCTAATCTATCAAAGTAGACACTCACTAAATACTGGTCTAATACATGAACAAACAATAGATAGGAAGTAATTTTAGTGGAAAGGGGTGGAGGAGACAAGTTTTAAAGACTAGAGAAAGAACCAGGGTACAGAATGCATAAACTAAGATTGTTAGAATGCAACCAACATCGGGAAATGTTGAGAACCTAGTAGGGGTTCCTTCTACACAGAAAGGACAAGTCTTCAAAGGAATCACACCAGGATGACAAACCCCAAACTTCCTCATCACAATAACCTGATCTGCCTCTGAAATCTCAAATTTGAAATTACCTCTCCCCCTCTTTCTTCCACTCCACCTATCTCCACTGGTGTTTCTTCCCTTGGCCCCTATCTGACTACCTTTAATTCCTTGTTCACAGATGAATGAAGCCATTATTAATACTCTATAAACCCTCGTCCTTTGCTTTCAGCTCTGCTGGGCCAATATCCAATCCAAAGTATTCCCTACCCCCATCCTGATTTCACTAACCTGTAAAGCCCATAAGAGAAAATCACGAACCATGCAGCACACCACAAGTCCATTCAATTTCTCTTTGGGCCTTTGTCCCATTCAATGATACTTTTACTCCCCCAGCTATTCCACACTTCCTCCACACTTTACATATTCTCCATAGTACCACCCTACCACCTATCCAATGGTTCCTAACCCCTCGGCTGCTCATTTGAATCACCTGGGGATTTTTAAACTACCAAAGTCAGGGCCAACCTCCAGAGATACTGATTTAATTGGTCTAGGCTGGGACTCAGGCAACACTGTTTTTAGCTACCCAGGTGATTCCAGTGTACCACTCCCTCCCATACACCTTCAATTCCTTTGTCCCTCAACTTTGTGTTGTACCAGACAGGCCAAAAAATAATATTAAATAATAACAATAAAGTCAATACTTTTTAAATCCAACTTTGACTCATTCATGTCTGAATTTGCACAACTAAAGGTAGCTGGAGAAAAGCACACAAACTCACTGATTATTCTCACTTAAATTTATGATTCCTAACCTCAATACTGCCAGGCAATTATTCCTTATTGCCCTAGTTCATTCTGTCACTCTCTCAGACAACTAGAAGATGAAAGCAGGGAAATAATGGGGAGGATGAATCTTCCAATACTTCCACAACCATCTTCACTCTTAGCTTCCTTATTGATAAAATAGAAGCCATCTGAAGAGTATTTCTACACACTTTCACCATAACATCTACCTACCTGCCTACATCTATATCCTAGTCTGTCTTCTCTTCTGCTACTATGGATAAATTAACTGTGCTTCTAGCAAGGGACAACTCCTCTACTTATGGACTAAAACCCATCTCTTCTCACCTGCCCAAGGACATCACTCCAGCAATTCTCCCCTTTCTCTCCCTGCTTTAACAAATTCCCTTTCTACTGGATCTTTCTCATCAAATTACAAACATGTTTTTATTTCTCTCATTTAATTAAAAACAAAACGAACAAAACTGCCTTGAATCCACTTCTCTCTCTAGCTACTGCCCCATTTCTCTCCTTCCTTTGCTGCAAAATTCCTATTTCTCTCCTCCCACTGTCTTGGCCCATTAAAACACTCATTCCTCAACTTTCTTGACCTATCAACAACATTTGATATGGTCAATCCTTCCCCCCTTGAAACACTTTCTTCAGTTATCTTCCACAACACCACACTTTTCTGATTTTCTTCTTACCTTCTGGCCATTCCTTAGTCTCCTTTGCTGGTTCGTCCTCCACTTCTCTGCCTTTTAACATCAGGTTGTTCCAGGGCTCAGTTCTTAAAATGTTTCTCTTTTCTATTTATTCCCATTCAAAGGATTAACTCATCTAGCCTCATCAGTTTAAATACCATCTACAAGATGATGACTCCCAAATTTATATCTCCAGTCCCACTTCACCAATAAACTCCATGCTTTATTCAAACTACCTCAAGACTTCTACACCTGAATGTCTAATAGGTATCTCATATTTAATTGGTCCAAACATTACCTCCTAATCCTCCCCACAACCTGTTTTTCCCACAATATTTCCAAGCTCAGTAAATTGCATCTCCACCATTTCAGTTACTCAGGCCAAAACTCTTGAGTTCTCTTTTTGCTCAGACCCCAGGTGCAATCCATCATCACAGGCTATTGGTTCTCCAATAGCATATAATTCATAATCAGCTACTTCACTGCTGCTACCCTGGTCCAGATCATCATCATCTCTCATCCAAATTACTGCAATAGCCTCCTAATCTGGTTGCCCTGATTCCTATTTTGCTCTTCTCAATCTATTTTCAACAGAGTGGTCCTTTTATTATAAAACTTCGGTCAGAACATGTTTCTTCTTTGTTCAACCCTCCTGTGGCTTTTCATCTCACTCCCAGTAGAAGTTAGGGTCATTAAAGTAGCATATAACTTGCATGATTTCACCTTCACTCTCACCATTGCTTCTCCAACCTCATTTCTTACTAATTTTCTCTGCACACTCTCAGCTCCAGCCACACTGGCTTTCTTGCTGTTCTTTGAACATGATGAACACACTCCTACCTCAGGGCCTTTACACTCAATATTTCCACTCCCTAGAAGGTGATTCTTCCAGATATTCACATGATTCATTGCCTCACCTCTTTGAGGTTGGAACAAAAAAACACAGTTAGAGCTGGAGATATATAAACTTGGGAATCATTTTATTTGGGTGGCAGCTAAGCCATGGTATTGGTAAGATCACCCAGGGAGTGTTTAGTGAAAAGAGAAGATGATCACACACAGAGCCCTGCATAACACCATTGAGGAAGAGAATCCCAGGAGAAGGGAAAAAAGGAATTGATGGAGAGTTAGAGGAATGAAAAAATCCTCTAATTCTCAAAATTAAAGGGAGAGAAGAGTTCCAAGAAATAGAAAACTTGTAAATAAATTCTGCAGAAAACTTAAGTAATACATGAGTTTAGTGAGTAGGAAGTCATCAGGGACTTTCCATTCACATGGTAGGGTTGAATCTGGTACACAAAGAGATGAGAAATGACTGGAAGAAATGGAAGTAGAGAATGAAATTGGAGATTATTATTTTGAGAAGCTTAGTTCAATAGAGAAAGAGAAAAATTAGCTGTTAACTAGGGGGTGAATGTAGATACATGAGAAGGTTTTTATTCTTTTGGGATGTCTGCTTTTTTGTCTTATAGGGAAAAAAAATTTTGAGTGTGTTTATAGACTGAAAGATAGGAGGTACAAGAGGTAACAGATTCAGGAAAGGAAGGGAATAATTGATGTAGCAAAGTTATGCAAAGAGGATTCAATATGTATTCAACAAATGTTTACGGCACATCTGTTACCACATGATGCCAAGTGTTGGGATACAATAATGAATAAAATGAATATCAGGTAGCTTGTAGCACAATAGATATGGGTGAGGTTAAGACCACAACTGCAGGTTCTGGTCTAAAAACTAAAAGGAAACAAGGAAAGGAGAAAAGATTGGTTATAGGAAATCGAGGAACTTTGTATGTGATAGCCTCAATTTTCTTAGCAAAGTAAGGGACTACAAACTGTTGAGAGTGAGGGGAATATGAGAAGGGAGCTTAAGAAAAATACTATGGGTTAAAGATTTGCAATAATAATTAAAGGGAATAGGAAAGGAAGCTATAAAACCAAAATAAAAAGAACTAACAAACAGCTCTGAGTGTTAAGTGATATTAAATGCCATTCATTTGTAGAAGCTCTATTGTCTATTTGTGGTTTTTATCCAATAACACTCAGCATTCAAATACAGAACGATTTGTAGAGCTAGCAGATGGTTGGTGGTTTGTAGGGCAGGTGAAAAGGTAAAATATAGTGCTGGAATCCAGAGAAAATCCAAGTTTTTTGCTTGGGTTTGTTCACTTCCAACTCTTCTTCACCCAACTCTAATACAGAGACAAGGCTAAACACTTAATTTCCCAGTCCCCCTGCAGCTAGGGGAAGCCACGTGATACATTTCTGGCTAATAAGACATAAACAGAAGTCTGCAAATTCTGCCTCTTCCACTTCCCCCTTCCTTCTGCCCAGGGTATAGTCATGAGACCTAGAGAAGCACAGCCACTTGGCAACAAGTAGGAGGACAAAGTCAACATAGTAAAGATGACAGAGCAGACATGTAGAAAGAACCTGGTCCCTGATGGTATTGTTGAGCTGCCACATCAGCTCTAGACTGCCCTACTCCACTCTTTATCATGTGGGGCAAATAAATCCTTATTTATGTAAGACACTTTTTTGTGTGTTTTCTGCTGATTTGCAACCAAATGCATTCATAATGGAAACAGAGGTCCAGGCTAGGTAAGGGTGTTAGTCACAAAACCGAAAATATTATAAAGTAGTGCAAGAAAAAAGAGGTGGGAAAGGATTTTTTGGCTTATATAACTGGAAAGTCTAAGTGATAGACCTTGCCTCAGGTAAAAAAGAATCCATGGTTCCAATAATGTCATAAGAATGTTTTCTCTCTTTAGTCTCTCAGCTCTGCTTGCCCTTGCCTGACTTCATTCTCTCCAAATACAACAGAATAACCACCAGCAGTTCTACTCTTACACATTCCTTAGAGCTCATGACCCCATAAGCAGACTCTGGCCCTTTTTCTCACAGTTTACATATCAGTCCCCAAAAGAGTTTTTTTTGGCCAGTCTGGGTCAAGAGCCCACACTTGTGGTGGCAGTGGTTAGGCCACATAATCAACAGCCCCACCAACACAATGTGGAGTGGAAAAAGATCCATTCCCAAAAGACATAGGTGTTTCACACATAGGAAAGCAATAGGTTGACTATGGTTAAAAGACAAAGTGTGGCCAGAAAGAAGACAAATAAATCAAGAATAAATGAGGGGGTCATTGATGAGGCTTATAATTTATGGGAAGAAATGACATAAGAGATAGAAGGATATAAAGTTGTGGTCAAATGTAGGGCATAGAAATTTAATATTTCAGAAGAATGGAGCTGTTCTAGATGATAATTGGCAAGGTCTAGTTTATGGATGGTTAAGAAAAAGAAAGATGAGTCAAGAAGATTAAAGTACTCGATCAAAATTGTCAAGGCTAGATTTATACCTTTAAGGCTGAAGCTAGTAAAACAATTATGGTACCTGTATTAGTTATCTATTGCTATGTAACAAATTACCCTAAAATTAAGCAGCTTGAAATAAGAGACATTTATTACCTTATGTAGTTTCCAAGCTCCAGGATTTCAAGAATGGCTTAGCTGGGTGATTCTGGTTCAGGGTTCCTCATGAGGTTGCAGTCAAGATGGTGGCCAAGACTGTAGCCATCTGAAGGCTGGAAGATCTGCTTCCAAACTCACTCACATGGTTGGTTGTTAGCAGGCCTCAGATCTTCATTGGTTATTGACCAGAGACATCAGTTCCCAGCCACACAGGCCTCTGAATGTCCTCATGACATTGCAGCTGCATTTCCACAGAGTGAATGATGAGAGAGAGAGAGATAATAATCAAAGCCCTGATGCTTTTAAACTAAATCTTGGAAGAGACATGCCATCCCTTCTGCCATATTCTATTGGTCATACAGAACAACTTTGGTACCGTGTAGTAGGGGATTACACAAGGGCATGAATACCAGGAAACAGGGATCAGTAGAGGCCCTCTTGAAAGCTAGCTACTTAGTACTTCAACCAGGTATAATTCAAAATGAAAACAATGCTAAAGTTAACACAGGGTCTTGAGCCTCAATGCTCACTTAAGAATAAGAAATGAGGGCTTGAGACCTTTCAAGGTGGAGAGATGAAACAGAAAACTCCACCTAAAATTAAGACCATCCACTGACTGCACTATCTGATGGATTAGGGGAAAAATCCATCCACCTGAATTGAGAGTTGACTAAGAAGCTTGTCAACGTCTGTCTGCCTGAGCTCTGAATGGAAGAAAGAAATGCCTCCTCTGAGAACCTGAGAATTCAAAACCATGGGTCTCCATCTCCTATTAGGTGTAGGGCTCAAATTTATGCTATCCATATAGCCTTGGAATCCTCAGATCAAGAAATTAACACCAAAGTTGGTCTCAATTTGTGATATCCCTCTAGAGCTCACTCACACATGCTCAAAAGGGATAATCCCAAAAACTAAACCACTAAGAATTCTCAGAGGAAAAGAAAAACAAAAACCTGTAAAACATAACTGCACATAAAAAGGAATTCAAAGCACACAAAAAAACAATTCAGGGATGGATGATGGAGAAGGAAGATGGCTGACCAGAGACATCAGGTGCCAGAGTGTGTCAGTAAGAAGGAAACGTTTTAGATGAAAGAAAAAAAACAACAACAACAAATAAACACAGATTGGGTGTAATTCTGATGGAAGGGTACCAGAACCTGGGGGAAACTCCAAAGGAGAAAATTGGGGAGTAGAACGGGAAGAGCAAGATATCAGCAGAGATCAACCCCTGAGAGGCTTGGAGTCCATTGAAAAGGGTAGGCAGAGCGGTTTGTTTCTCCCACCCTCACATCTCTGAGAGTCAATGAGCTTCCAAGCTGCTGGAAAGACTTTCTGTCCCCATGAGCCCAAAAGCTGCTGTTGCCAGAGAACTGCGAGCTTCTTATGGACAAAGTGTCAGGCTCCCAGCCAGCCTGGGGTGCTTCCCATGACCATAGACCTGAACCAAAATGGCAGGTTCCATATGGCTTTTCTACCCATAGTGTGCCTTTGTCCTCCTCAGGGGGCCTCAGTCTCTCAGTTTTCGGCTTGCTCGTTCCCACATAAACTTTTTCCAACTCCGGCCCAGGCTGCAGGAGACACAGGGATCCAATGGGTCCCAGAGAATTTGCGTGACCTCGGAGCCTATTATTCCAGGTGGGCTGCCTTGCAGAGAGGGGGACAGAGACAACCAGAGTGCCAGCTTTCCTACATCCAGACTCTTTTCTGCCCCCCTCTACTCCCCGACCTGCGCTGCCAAGAGAGACAATTTAGCCACCACAATAAGGCTTCTACAGAGAGTGGGCTCAAACCATTTTCTCTTAAAGTCTTGCAGTGGACTAAGGGCTGCTTGGACTGTGAGCTTCCTACTCACCAGCCCTCCCTGGTGTTGCGTGCTGGGTAACTCCATCAGAGCAGGGCACACCCTAAAGCGGAGGGATATCCAACCTGCTTGACCACCCCATAGGCAACTTGGGACCAGCACACTTCTTCCTGGCATGGTCAGGGATTGATCTTTGGGGACCTGAGGGCAGGCCCACAGGCCAGAAACTGTACCCTCAGGACTCAATTGTATTGCTCAAGGACATGGAGGGGGGATTTGTAAACTAATCTCAGGAGGTGAGGGAGCCTGAGAGGAGAATGCAGTGCGGGTCCCATCTGAGGTGTATTTGTGCAGCACCCCTCCCCCCATAGGAAGGCTGTGCTCTCAGCCCAGGCCAGGATCCTGGGCAGGAAACTTCCCCAGCCTTCAGCACAATCAGGGGTGGGGGTCGGGGGGTGGGGGGGTGGCTTAGCTAGTTCGAGCTCCTGCCTGCCAGCAGAAGTTGGAGGGAAACTACAGCACAGAGGAGTGGAGAGAAGAGCAAAACCCGCCTCTGACAGCCAGATTGTGAATCTCACATGGCCCCATCTCCATAAGCAGGCTTTCTGGTTGGGTGAGGCCAATTCAGCCCCTCCCTGGTGGCTTTCCCCAGAAGCTTGGAGTGGACTTTTGACCCCTGCTGCCCAGCCTCACTCCCCCACCCACCTCTGCTGGTGGGACACACCTGGAAGTTCTAGGGCCCCACCCACCACTTGGGGCATTTGAGTGCTCCTCCTCAGGGACTAGAGCCAGTCACAGGTCCCAAAATCAACACTGCAGCTTATGCCTTCTGGAAAGCATGACCTACTGACAAGGAGGTCAATCTGCACAGCCCTTTACAGCATCTATTGACTCAAGCATATGGGTGTACTTGATTCTCACCCCCACGCAGCACCTAATCCCAGAGATTGGTACAATGATACCATACCATTGTATGGTATCAATACAATACCAATTGTATTGATATGGCAATACAATTCACACTGTTAAGTGTACCACAGGGCTGGGGAACGAGAAAGGATTTCAAAGACCACCATCCTCCCCCACCAAAGAGAAACAGGGAATCTGACCACTCAAATAGCTTACCACAGCTACAGCCTGCAAACAACTAGCAACTGAGAAAAATGACTACACTAAGGATATCTATAACTAAGGAATTCATCCAGAAACTAGAGTGCCATCAAAGCACCCACAAGCAAGGCCAAAGGTTCTTACACAACATATGCTACAAACATACCCGTAAGAGTGAGGGGAGAGGAAAAAGACCCATTTAAACAAAATAAAATCCAAAAATAAGAAGCAACAGCTGCTCCAGATGAGAAGGAATCAGTGAAAAAACTCTGGAAGTACAAAAAATCAGAGAGAAAGGACACCCCTAAAAAGGAACACCAGCTCTCTAGCAATGTATAGCAACCAAAATGAAAATATTGAAATGACAGATAAAGAATTCCAAATATGGATTTAAAGGAAGCTCAATGAAATCCAAGAGAAAATGGAAAACCAACTCAAAGAAACCAGAAAAACAATTCAAGAAATGAACAAAAAACTCACTAAACAAATTGACATATTAAAAATAAATGGAACTTCTGGAAATGAAAAATTCATTTAAGGAAATACAAGACACAGTGGAAAGCTTTAGGAATAGACTAGACCAGGCAGAAGAAAGAATCCCAGAGCTTGAAAGACAACTCTTTTGAATTACTTCAGTCAGTCAAAAATAAAGAACAGTGAATTAAGAGGAATGAACAGAGCCTCCAAGAAATATGGGATTATGTAAAATGGCCAAATTTAAGAATCATTGGCATCCCTGAGGGTGAAGAAGAAAACACACAAGGGCTGGAAAGCCTATTTGAGGGAATAATTGAGGAAAACTTCCCTGGTCTTGCTAGAGGTTTAGACATCCAGGTACAAGAAGCTAAACAAACATCTGAGAGAGTCATTGCAAAGAGGCAATCTCCAGGACACATAGTCATCAAAATGGCCAAAGTCAACATGAAGGAGGAACTTCTGCAAGCCATAAGGTGAAAACATCAAGTAACTTACAAAGGAAAACCCATCAGACTAACTGCAGACTTCTCAACTGAGACCTTACAAGCCAGAAGGGATTGGGGCCCCATCTTCAGTCTTCTTAAACAGAACAACTGCCAGCCTATAATTTTGTATCCTGAAAAACTAAGTTTCATACATAAAGGAGAAATAAAGATGCTTCCAGACAAGCAAACCCTGAGGGAATTTGTCAAGACCAGATGTGCCCTGCACAAAATACTCAGATCTGCATTATACATGGATCAGCACAAGAGTCACCCATCAGTGTAAAGCCACCCAAAAGTTTAAGCTCAGTTAAAGTTAATATAAAACAATAGTACAAGAAGTAAAACAAAGCAATAAGGTACTACCCAACGGATGAACAGAACAGCATCCCACATATCAGTTCTATTAATCGATGTAAATGGTTTGAATTCCACACTCAAGAGACATAGGCTGGCTAAATGGATGAAAAATACAAGCCAACACATCTAACCCACAAGTATTCATATAGACTCAAGGTGAAAGGATGAAAAAAAAAATATTCCATGCAAATGGAAATCAAAAGAAAGCAAGTGTTGCCATTCTTATATCAGATAAAATTGACTTTAAATCAAAAGTAGTAAAGAAAGACAAAGATCCTAGCACTCTGGGAGGCCGAGGCAGGTGGATCGCTCGAGGTCAGGAGTTTGAGACCAGCCTGAGCAAGAGCGAGACCCCGTCTCTACTAAAAATAGAAAGAAATTACATGGCCAACCATAAACATATATATAGAAAAAAATTAGCCAGGCATGGTGGCGCATGCCTGTAGTCCCAGCTACTCGGGAGGCTGAGGCAGTAGGATCGCTTAAGCCCAGGAGTTTAGGGTTGCTGTGAGCTAGGCTGACGCCATGGCACTCACTCTAGCCCGGGCAACAGAGTGAGACTCTGTCTCAAAAAAAAAAAAAAAACAAGAAAGACAAAGATGGTCATTATATAATGGCAAAGGGAGCAATTCAACAAGAAGACATAATAATCCTAAATATTTATTCACCTAATAAATATAGCAAACCCTACTATATCTAAGCAAAGAGATAAACAACAGCATCATAACTGCCAGGGACTTCAACACTCAATGACAGATCTGGACAGATCATCCAAGTAGAAAATAAATAAAGAAACACTGGAATTAAATAGGACTCTAGAACAAATGGGCTGAACAAACATTGACAGAACATTTTAACAAAAAACTACTGAATATACATCTTCTCATCAGCATATGGAACATTCTCCAGATTGATCATATTTTAGGCCACAAAACATGTCTCAACAAATTTGGAAAAATAGAAATCTTACCATGTATCTTCTCAGACCACAGTGGAATAAAACTAGAAATCAACTCCAAGAGAAACACTCAATTCTACACAAAGTCACGAAAATTAAACAACCTGCTGCTGAATGATTATTGGGTAAACAATGAAATTAAGATGGAGATCAGAAGACTCCTTGAACTGAATGACAAAGGGGACACAAGCTATCGAAATCTATGGGATTCAGCAAAAGCAGTCCTAAGGGGAAAATTCATACCCTTAAATGCCTACATTGAAAAGACAAAAAGACACAAGTTAACAATCTAATGACACATCTCAAAGACTAGAAAACAAAGAACAAACCAATCCCAAAGCCAGCAGAAGAAAAGAAATAACTAAGGTCAGAGCATAACTAAATGAAATCAAAAACAAGAAAATAATACAGAATATCAATGAAACAAAAAGTTGGTTCTTTGAAAAGAAAAACAAAATTGATAGACCTCTTGCTAGTTTAAACAGGAACAGAAGAGAAAGGACCTAAATAAGCTCAATCAGAAACAAAAAAGAAGCTATTACAACTGATAGCACAGAAATACAAAATATCATCTGTGAATACTATGGAAATCTCTATGCACATAAACTTGAAAACATGGAGGAAATGGACAAATTCCTAGAAACACATAACCTCCCAAGACTCAATCAGGAAGAACTAGAAATCCTGAACAGATCAATATGAGCAATGAGATTGAAGCAGCACTAAAAAAATCTTCCAACAAAAAGAAGACCCACACCAGATGGATTCACACCTGAATTTTATCAGACCTACAAAGAAGAGCTGGTACCCATACTGCATAAATTATTCCATAACACTGAGAAGGAGGAAATCCTCCCCAACTCATTCAATTAAGCCAATATCACCTTAATACCAAAGCCAGGAAAGGGCACAACAAATAAGAAAACTACAG
>CM052444.1:34128458-34256573 GCA_028533085.1 Varecia variegata
CTTCCAACAAAAAGAAGACCCACACCAGATGGATTCACACCTGAATTTTATCAGACCTACAAAGAAGAGCTGGTACCCATACTGCATAAATTATTCCATAACACTGAGAAGGAGGAAATCCTCCCCAACTCATTCAATTAAGCCAATATCACCTTAATACCAAAGCCAGGAAAGGGCACAACAAATAAGAAAACTACAGACCAATATACGTATGAATATAGATGCAAAAATCCTCAGTAAAATACTAGCCAACCAAGTTCAACAACACATCAAAAAAATAATCCCCCATGACCAAGTGGGCTTCATTCCACAGATGCAAGAATGGTTCTACATACATAAATCAATAAATGTAGGCTGGGCGTGGTGGCTCACGCCTGTAATCCTAGCACTCTGGGAGGCTGAGGAGGGCAGATTGTTTGAGCTCAGGAGTTCGAGACCCTCCTGAGCAAGAGTGAGACTCTGTCTCTACTAAAAATAGAAAGAAATTATATGGACAGCTAAAAATATATATAGAAAAAATTGGCTGGGCATGGTGGCGCATGCCTGTAGTCCCAGCTACTCAACAGGCTGAGGCAGGAGGATCACTTGAGCCTAGGAGTTTGAGGTTGCTGTGAGCTAGGCTGATGCCACAGCACTCCCTCTAGCCCGGGCAACAGAGTGAGACTCTGTCTCAAAATAAATAAATAAATAAAATAAATGTGATTCACCACATAAACAGAAGCAAAAACAAAGGTCATATGATCATCACAATAGATGTAGAAAAAGCATTTGACAAAATTCAGCTTTCATGATAAAAACTCTCAACAAACAGTATAGAAGGAACATATCTCAAAATTATAAAAGCCATATATGACAAACCCACATCCAGCATCATACTAAATGGGGAAAAGTTGAAAGCATTCCCACTAAGAACTGGAACAAGACAAGGATGCCCACTGTCACCACTTCTATTCAACATAGTACTGGAAGTTCTACCCAGAGCAATCAGGCAAGAGAAAGAAATAAAGCATATCCAAACCAGGAGAGAGCAGGTCAAACTATCACTTTTTGCTGACGATATGATCTTATATCTATAAAACCCCAACGATTCCACCAAGAGACTCCTGAAATTGATAAATAAGTTCAGCAAAGTCTCAGGTTACAAAATCAACATACACAAATTACTAGTATTCCTATACACCAATAACAGTCAAGTGGAAAGTCAAATCAAAGACTCAATACCATTCACAATAGCTACAAAGAAAATAAAATACCTAGGAATATACTTAACCAAGGAGGTGAAAGATCTTTACAAAGAGAACTACAAAATACTGAGGAAAGAAATCTCTGATAATACAAACAAATGGGAAAACATACCATGCTCACAACTCAACAGAATCAACATTGTTAAAATGTCCATACTTCCCAAAGTGATGTACAGATTCAATGCAATCTCCATCAAAATACCAAAGTCATATTTCACAGATCTAGAGAAAATAATTCTATGCTTCATTTGGAACCAGAAAAGAGCCTGAATAGCTAAAGAAATCCTAAGCAAAAGGAACAAATCTGGAGGCATCACATTGCCAGATTTTACACTATACTACAAGGCTATAGTAACCAAAACAGCATAGTATTGGCACAAATACAGAGATATAGACCAATGGAACAGAACAGAAAACCCAGACATAAAACCATCCCCATACAGCCAACTGATCTTTGACAAAGCAGACAACAATACACAGTGGGGGAAAAAATCCCTATTCAATAAATGGTGCTGAGACAATGGGATAGCCATATGCAAAAGAATAAAACAGGATCCATATCTCTCACCACTTACAAAAATTAATTCAAGATGGATAAAAGTCTAAATGTAAGGCATGAAACCATAAGAACTCTAGAAGAAAATGTTGGATAAACTCTTTTAGATAACAAACTAGGCAAAAATTTCTGAAGACCCCAATGGCAATTATAATAGCAACAACAAAAATAAATAAGTGGGACTTGATTAAATTAAAAAGCTTCTGCACGGCCAAGGAAATAATCAACAGAGCAAATAGACAACCTACAGAATGGGAGAAAATATTCACAAGCTATACATCCAAAAAAGGGCTAATAACGAGAATCTACAAAGAACTCAAGCAAATCAGCAAGAAAAAAATCAAACAACCCCATTAAAAAGTGGGCAAAAGACATGAACACAAGCTTTTCAAAAGAAGATAGACAAATAGTCAATAAACATTTGAAAAATATGTTCAATGTCACTAATTATCAGGGAAATGCAAATTAGAAACACAATAATATATCATCTTACCCCAGTTAGAATGGCTTTTATTAAAAAATCCAAAACAATAGATGCTGGCGTGGATGCAGAGATAAAGGAGCACTTATGCACAGTTGGTAGTACTGCAAATTAGTACAACCTCTATGGAAAACAGTATGGAGATTCCTCAAAGAACTAAAAGTAAACCTACCATTTGATCCAGCAATCCCACTACTGGGTATTTACCCGAAGGAAAAGAAGCCATTTTATCAAAAACACACCTGCACTGGAATGTTTATTGCAGCACAGTTCACAACTGCAAAGATGTGGAATCAACCCAAATGCCCATCAATTCATGAGTAGATTAACAAAATGTGGTATATGTATACCATGGACTACTACTCAGCCATGAATAAGGATGACTTAATGCCTTTTGCAACAATATGGATGGAACTGGAGACCATTATCCTAAATGAAGTATCTAAAGAATGGAAAACAAACACCACATCTACTCACTATTAAATTGGAACTAACCGATGAGCACACTTGTGCATAGAGGGAAGTATAACTCATTGGAAATCAATCAGGGGGGTAGGAGGGGATGGCAAAAGCCTACCTAATGGGTACATTTAACATGCCTATTATGTGATGGGCATGCTTATAACCCTGACTCAAGCATTACAAAAGCAATCCTTACAACCAAAAACATTTGTACCCCCATAATACTTTGAAATTTAAAAAACTCATATGCACCAAAAAAAATTCATTATGAGTAAAAGCATATAAAAAAAGAGGAAAATTCTCTGTACCATGAATGCCTAAAAAAGAGAAAAATTAAAGCCCTTAAGCACTTATAATAAAAGGTTGGCAACATGAACTAGAATATGAAACATTTATGTTTAAAATTACTAAAGACATAAAGTAAAATAAAAAGCAAGGTTTTATAAAATTTAATTTCCATAGATTAACCATATAATCACTAAAATTAGAAACCTGATAGACAGCCCTAATAAAGAAAATTCTGTCACATGCTACAAAATGGATAGACCTTGAAGACATCATGCTGAGTGAAATAAGCCAGTCGCAAAAGGACAAATACTGTATGAATTCACTTAAATGAAATATCTAGAGTAGTCAAACTCAAAGAAAGTAGAATGGTAGTTGCCAAGAACTGGGAAAGGGGGAAATGGGGAATTGTTCCCTGGGTATAGAATTTCAGTTTTGCAAGATGAAAAAGTTCTAGAGATCTGTTACGCAACAATATGAATACAGTTAACACTATGGAACTATATACTTAATGGCTAAGAGGGTAAATTTATATTATGTGTTATCACAATTTAAGTGTTTTTAATTGAAAAAAACCTTTACCAGACACTTCCACGAAGATAGAGTTGATATACTTTTTCCTATTCTTCCCACCAAATAGAAGATTATGAAAGGTAGGCAGAAGAATGCAGACAGGCTACGGATCTCAGGACGCAAGGAATGACTTACTAGGCGGCAAGTTTCTTGGGTTTTCTTCTTGCTTTATATATCCCAAATTTGGAGATGAAAAAGTCAGCAACCCAGAAATGCTAATGGGAACAGAAAACATATACCTGGAATCACCAACATATAGATGGTATTTAAAGGCATGAGACTAAATGAGATCACCTAGATGTGGTATAGATTGAAAAGAGAAAAGGCAAAGGCAGACTGCTGCCTCTGAAAAGTAAGATAAAACAAAAGAATCTAACAAGGAGTGGTGAATGAGTTAGGAGGAAGCCACTCTGTGCCAGGCAGCATGCTGATATTATATATAAATTGCTTTATTACAGAAGCCCTAGACAGAGCAATTAGGCAAGGAAAAGAAATAAAGGGTCTTCAAATTGGAAAAGAAGTCTAATTGTCCCTGTTTACAGATGACATGATCTTATATATAGAAAACCCTAAAAAACCAAAAAAGACTCTTAGAACTGTTAAATTCAGTAAAGTTGCAGGATACAAAAATCAACAGACAAAAATTAGTAGCATTTGTATATGTGAACCATGAACTAGCTGAAAAGCTTCTGCACTGCAAAAGAAACAATCAACAAAGTGAAAAGACAACATACAGAATGGGAGAAAATATTTGCAAAACTATTCATTTGACAAGGGATTAATATCCAAAATATTCATAAAAACAAACATCTCAACAGCAAAAAAAAAACAATTCAATTACAAAATGGGCAAATGATCTGAACAGACATTTCTCAAAATGTGACATACAAATGGCCAAAAAATATATTTTAAAAAATGTTCAGCATCACTAACCATCAAGGAAAGGAAATGCAAATCAAAACCACAATGAGGTATCATCTCACCCCAGTCTGGGTGACTATTATCAAAAAGACAAAAAACAATAAGTGCTGGCAAGGATGCAGAGGAAAAGAAACTCTTATACACTGTTGATGGGAATGTAAACTAGTACATCCACTATGGAGAACAGTATGATCTCCATAAAAACTACAGTATGATCTCTTCAAAAAACTACAAGTAGAACTGCCATAGGATCCAGCAACCTCACTACTGGGCATTTATCCAAAGGAAAGGAAATCATTACATCAAAGAGATGTCTGCACTCCCATGTTTATTGCAGTATTATTCACAATAGTCAAGATAGGGGATCAACCTAGGTGTCCAACAACAGATAAATGGATAAAGAAAATATGGTATAGATACACCATGGAATACTATTCAGCCATAAAAAATGAAATCCTGTCATTTGCAGCAACATGGATGAACTGGAGGACATCATGTTAAGTGAAATAAGCCAGGAACAGAAAGTTAAACCACATGTTCTCACTCATAATTGGAAGATAAAAAAAGTTGAGCTCATAGAAGTAAAAAGTAAAATAGAGAATACTAGAGGCTCGGAATGGCAGGGGGAAGGGGAGAATAGGGAGAGATTTGTTAAAGGACACAAAATTACAGCTAGATAGGAGGAATAAGTTCTAGTGTTCTATACCACTGTAGGATTACTATAGTTAATAGTGCTATAGTATATAGTTTTAAATAGCTAGAAGAAAGATATTGAATGTTCCCAACACAAAGAAATGTTAAATGTTTGAGATGACAAATATGTTACCCTGATCTGATCATTATACATTATACATATAGCAACATCACGGTGTACCCCATAAATATGTATAATTATTAAAATAAGTTAATTAAATCTTTTAAAGTAATACAAGATCATGAAAAGGAATCTGGAAAATATAGAATATAAGAGGAAATTAAATCATACCAAATACAAAAAAAAAAATTACCTCATTTCACCCTCACAACAACTCTGTGGTATAGGCACTATTATTATTTCCATTTTACAGTTGAAGAAATTGAGGTTTAGAAGCTCAATTATTTGCCCAAGTTTCCACAACAGGAAAAGGTAGAGCAAGGACTAAAATCCAGGTCTAAAAGTAAAGTCCATCCTTTCAATCAGCACACTACAGAAAGAAGCAGGTTTCCAAAGCCTAATGTAATGACAGTTTATGAGACAGTCTGGAGAAAGAGCCCAGGAAACTGGAAACAATTACAACTAGAGAGTTGTGGAATAACCTAGGTGTAGGTGACAAGGGGTTAACCAGGAGAATAAAAATAGAGAAATAGAACCAAAGAAACATTGACAGAACCTTAAAACTGACTGCACCTAGGAAATAGGAAAGTTATTCAAAGATGAACCCAAGGCCTCAGGCTTAGCGACTGTCATACGAAAATAGAAACTTGGTAGTGTGGATAGAAAGTTTGGAAGAATTTATGAGTTTGGTTGTAAATAAGTTGAGAATGAGATGAAAGCAGAACATTAAGTGGAAAGTGTAGCCAGAGGCATAATTTAGACTTCTTGCTAATATTCAAACAACTGTGATAAATTAGGAAGGTGGTTACAGATAATTTTTTAAAACTCAAATATAAGAATTGGATAGTAAGTCTGCATTTATCCAGCATTCTTAAGGAACAAAGTGATTTGTATTAATGCATTTTTTTCAAATAACTGAAGTTTATCTCTAACTAACTTTCTTTTGTTATAAACATTTTTTTAGGCTGGGTGTGCAGTGGCTCACATGTGTAATCCTAGCACTCTGGGAGGCTGAGGTGGGAGGATTGCTTGAGCTCAGGAGTTCAATACCAGCCTGAGCAAGAGCAAGACCCAGTCTCAACAAAAAGTAGAAAACTAGCCAGGCGTGGAGGCACGTGCCTACAGTCCCAGCTACTTGGGAGGCTAAGGCATGAGAATCTCTTAAACCCAGGACTTTGAGAGTGCAGTGAGGTATGATTATGCCACTGCACTCCAGCCAGGTGACAGAGCAAGATTGTCTCAAAAAAAAAAAAAAAAAAACCAAAAGAGTTGATAGGCTCTGAAAGCTGACCCTAGGACCTCTCCTACAGGGCTTTAGGACAAAAACATGCTGGTGGCCATTTAACAGATTAGCTCTTCTTTACTATCTCTCCTGGTCAGGTAATCTGAATGTCTAAAGTTTATGGAAGTCTGAGGCAATTTCTGTAACACTTTTATTGGCATAACTTTTGGGACTTGCTTTTTGTACATATTGCCATGTCATCCATAGATGTAAATAACCTCACCAGGATAAAATAGTAAAGTGTAGTAAAATGATTAGAAAGTGATGCGTTCGAGTACTTACTACCTTTTAAAATATATAATTTATTTAAATGTAAACTTATCTAATTTAGTTTTTAATAGTGGTATGTTTAACAACTGGTTTGCAGAAATCCTGAAATTTCAGTAATTGACTCAGACGAACCTGAATGAGCAGCACACTGCTAGCTTTGGGGGGCCTGGAACGTGGAGAAGAGAGTGAGACTGAGTGTGGGCACCCAGGAAGGGTACATGCTGGGACCTAAGAAAAATGAGACCCAGTGAGAAACAAATCCTTTTAATAAAGGCACTTGTTCTGTGAAGTTTGGATTGGGTCTAGGGGCCACACTTGGGGAGCTGGAGGGCCACATGTGGCCCTGAGGCCGCAGGTCCCCCACCCCTCCAAGAGCCTTCCACTTCTCAGATAAATTTTACCAACATCTCTAAAACTTGCAACTGCTGCCATGGTTTTTTTAATAATCCATCTACAAATCCTTGAGTAATTCTCTGTTTTCTTCAATAGCAAATACTGAACACAATATTCAGTACTGAGATGACTTAGAAGTCAGGGTGAGAGAAGAGGGCAGGGAAGTTTGCTGTGACCTCGGAAAAACTGAGTCTTCCTCAAAGAAGGGAGTTAGGAGGATTTGAGTTGTCGTTGAAGGAAAACTTCTGAAAACAAAGCAAAATGGAAACTCTCCTCTCTGTGAGGGGGATAATAAAAGTGAGGGGAGCGCCCCCTTCCATTGTTTATGAGTCATTTCCTATCTTAATTCTTCCTGTTTGTCCTTGGTTTTTCCACAGGTAATTGTGTCTACCTTTCACCCCCACTCCTCCCTGTCATGATTATCACAGCTCGGTATTGGGTGAATATGTTGGGGGCTGTTGTGCACTTTGATGTTGAAAGCTGTTAGGGAGCCAGAAATTACTTCTAAATCTGTAAACTTTCCAGTCACTGTGAGCCTATCTAACTAAATGTGCAGATGCACACTCCAAACCTAGCCCTCGTCTGAATGCTTCTCCCTTGCCTTGTTTTTTTTTTCTTTTCTTTTTTCTTTTTACTTTTATTTCTTTCCTTCCTCATGATCTTCCCCCTTCCCCTCCTATCTTTTTCTTTCTTTCTTTTTTTCTTTCTTGGGGAGGGGGGGTGTAGTTTTTAGTGCTTTAAATATATCTTGTTTGGGGAGTGCTAGCACAAGAACAGGAAGTAAGGTTTGAACATAAGATTTTGAAGCTCATAACTGAACGACTGTTAGTCCACCGATGGCATGAGAAAGGGACAGATAAGAGAAAGGAGCAAAACAGTGTTCCTTTGAAAGGGGAACTATAAAAATGAAACTTCTTAGCCTTGTTTACCCTTGTCCAGATAATGTCGGTGTAACTGCTTCTGAGAATAATAGCTAGCCTTGGTGTGGCTGCTTTCTTCTGAAGTGTTCAAATAGCTACAAAGAGCAGGAACTTTTGTCTTGGGACAGCTCAGCCCTAAGAGTAAATCTTGGCCCCCTGCTCACTAGCCACCTGACTTGTGTGAGTTGCTCAGCCTCTTCCAGCAGGTGCTAAATATTTTTCAGTCAACTCTGATTGAATTAAATAGTGTATGTAAAGAGCCTATCACAGAGCCTGCCTGGCATATAGTAGTAGATGTTCAATAAATCTTAGTTCTACGGCCCTGCGTGGTGGCTCACACCTATAATCTCAGCACTTTGGGAGGCTGAGGTGGGAGGATTGCTTGAGCCCAGGAGTTCAAGACCAGCCTGGGTAACATAGCCAGACCCTGTTTCTCCAAAAAGTAAAAACAAAATTAGCCTGGCATGGTAACATGCACCTGTAGTCCCAGCTACTTGGGAGGCTGAGGCAGGAGGATTGCTTGAGCCTAGTAGTTGAATGCTGCAGTGAGCTATGATTGTGCCACTGCACTCTAGCCCACGCGACAGAATAAGACCTTGCCTCAAAAATAAATAAATCAAATTCTTAGTTCTATCTTTTCTTTCCTACCCTGCCCCCCAAACATCATCATCAACACAGTTCTGTTGGGAAGCAGGGGTTTTTTTTTTTTTAAGTATTTTTATGTTCCACAGCTTATATAAAGGAATATTTAGGCACAAAGGTAACTGGACTAAGAGCATAACAGTGTGTCAGAGGCACCAGCACTTGAACAAGACTCCCCATGCCAACTCAGAGCATTAATCACAAGACTCCAGGCCTCCCAGTAATAGACAGATGTGCCTGAGGACACAGAGCAGAGAAAGAAAGAGGACTGACCGTCATCCCCAGATGGTGGGAAAGGAATGCAGGAGTGTTCCCCCAGACCAGGTATAGGCTCTCCAAGATGGAGCTGGCCTGGAGCCAGTTTGAAAGCTCATGACTCATAGAGGTTCCCCATGACCAACAGAGAATTGAAATTAAAACCAGCCAGTCAGATAAGAAGCCTCACCCACATCACAGGAATTACAGTTAAAAGTTCCCAGCAGAGGAATCTTTGAAGAAATATACCCCATGAAATCAAATAATCAGATTAAAAAATGGGCAAAGGATCTGAATACACATTTCTCAAAAGAAGACATACAAATGGCCAACAGGTATATGAAAAAATGCTCAACATCATTAGTCATCAGAGAAATGCAAATCAGAACTACAATGAGATATCATCTCAGCCCAGTTGAAATGGCTCTTATCAAAAAGACAGGCAATTACGAATGCTGGCAAGGATGTAGAGAAGGGGAAACACTGTCCGTGGGAACGTAAATTAGTGCAACCGCTACGTAAAACAGTATATAGGTTCCTCAAAAAACTGAAGATAAAACTACCATGTGACCCAGCAATCCCACTGCTGGGTGTATATCCAAAAGAAAGGAAATCAATATATTGAAGAGGTATCTACACTCCCACGTTTATTGCAGCACTATTTACAATTGCCAAGATATGGAATCAACCTAAGTGTCCATCAATGGGTGAATAGATAAAGAAATTGTGGTACATATATAATGGACTATTATATAGCCACAAAAAAGAATGAAATCCTGCCATTTGCAACAACATGGACAGAACAGGAGAACATTAAGTTAAGTGAAATAAGCCAGGCACAGAAAGACAAATCTCACATGTTCTCACTCGTATCTGGGAGCTAAATATTTAAAACAAATGATCTCATGGAGACAGAGTAGAATGATGGTTACCAGAGGCTGGGAAGAGTAGCGGGAAGAGGGGGATAAAATGGGGATGGTTAATGGGTAAAAAAAATAGATAGTTAGATAGAATGAACAATATTTCAAAGCATAAAAAAGTGACTATAATCAACAATAAGTTAGGGTATACTTTAAAACAACTAACAGAGTGGAATTCGAATCTTCTTAATACAAAGAAATATTAAATGCCTGGTGTGATGGATTCCCCCATTACCCTGATTTGATTAATTCACATTGTATGCCTATATCAAAACATTACATGTACCCTATAAAGATATACAATTCTTATGTACTCATAACAATTTGAAATTAAAAATTAAAAAACTAAAAAAATTAAACATAACCTATGGGAAAAATAGTCAGCAATTGTACATCAGCTCCATTCCAGGTCACATGGCACATAAGATGTGCTCAAACTTCTATTCCATATCCTGTGGCAATTCAATCCAATGCCCTCTTTCCTAGCATGGCTCTCATGGTCACTTCTGGCTCCAAATTCCTGGTGCTCAATTAGTTCAGTTTCCAAATCATTTAACCACCTGTGTGTTTTTCCTTATTCCTTAGTACCTTAAACCTAGGCAAGGCCCAGGATCTTTTCCATAATTTCCACCTAAAAAGCTCAATTTACACAAAGTCACTGCATGGATAGAACATTCTGATTATACTGGAGGGTTTTGGAAAGGGGTTGGTTTACACTGAAGCAACTATTATTTTTATCTTTCCAGCAAGCATTGCCATCCCCTTTCTTTTTATAATCAACCCTTCCCACCACACAAAAACGGAGGCACGTGACCTATGTAGGATAATCATAGTACCCTATCTCCCTGGCATTGATGGCCCAAGGGATGGACATGTAATCCAAGCAGAGCCAATTATAACATGTCCTTGAAATTGTTACATGGATACTTGGACAAAAAAAGCTCTCTTTCTATGGTTGCTGAGCTGGGTCTGGCAGCAACCACATTTCCTGCCGTATTACCAAGTCCTGTTGGCAGTAGGTCAACACGGAAAGAGAAACAGAGTCAAGCAGAAATGAGAAAGACAGGAAAAGAAAGGAGGGAGGGAGGAAGGGAGAGAAAGAGAGATTCAGCAATGTTAATTCAAGTTTCCAGTTCGAGTTTCTGTAGTTCTATTATAGTTTCTATAATTCTTCCTTAGATGCTGCAAACTATCCTGGAATCTTTCCAAACTTTGTGAGCCACTAAGATTGCTTTTCTATTAATATATAAGCTTTTTTGAACTGGGTCTGTGTCACTTTCAAAAATAAGCCTAATTAATACAGCAAATAGCTTTTTTTTTTTTTTTTTTTTTTTTTTGAGACAGAGTCTCACTCTGTTGCCCAGGCTAGAGTGCCGTGGCGTCAGCCTAGCTCACAGCAACCTCAGACTCCTCAGCTCAAGCAATCCTCCTGCTTCAGTCTCCGGAGTAGCTGGGACTACAGGCACGCACCACCATGCCTGGCTAATTTTTTCTATATATGTTTTTAGCTGTCCATATAATTTCTTTCTATTTTTAGTAGAGACGGGGTCTCGCTCTTGCTCAGGCTGGTCTCGAACTCCTGATCTTGAGCGATCTGCCCGCCTTCGGCCTCCCAGAGTGCTAGGATTACAGGCGTGAGCCACCGCGCCCGGCCAGCAAATAGCTTTGAATTAAACATTGGGTATCTCTAACCTTAAAAGTCCTTACCCCATTCTACACCCAAGAATTTTCACTTCATGTAGCTCTCTAGTTTTATACCCTCTTAATGATTTTGCCTGTTACCTTTCTCTTCTTTCCTTTCTTCCTTCCTTTCCTGTTCCCTCATAGACCAAAACTAAATTCCCTCCCTTTCTTATGCAGAACAATCCAACCACTTTTTCTTAAATTCTATTGGTTCCCAAAATCCTGAAATCCATGGCCTCATCCTTTACCATGAGTGGTTTATCAGGATATTTTTTGAAAGACAGTTCAATACAAGAAAAAATCTTGAGCAATTTGTTGGCTGTTAGAGAAAAAAATCCAATCCATACATTCTTTCTATAACAAATTTTTGAATAATTAGTCGGGTAAATTACCTAAGTTTTCACACCTATAAAATTACAGATGAACTAGCCCAACACCTTTAATAAGCTTGGAGAAGTTAAGTGGCTTGTCATGTACTAAAAAGAAATTAGTAGTAGCGTCGTATGTAGGACATTGGGATTCTAAATTTTGGTCCAGGGCCTCAGGTCCCCAGAAAAAGAGTGAGCCTTTATGACTTTACTATTGCCATAATTTAGGTTAGTTTAGGTTTGTAAATTCTGTATTCAAAAGGGACCTCTGAGCTTTAGTCCCTCAAATATAAAATGATGAAATATAGATCGCCAGCTCTCAAACACTTCTAGATCTGGAACTTTTTATTTACTTATTATCCTTTATTCTTTTTTTATCTCAATAAATTCAGAAGGCACAAGTGTTTTTTGTTACATGGAAGAATTGTATAGTGGTTAAGTCACGACTTTCAGTTTACCCGTCACCTGAATAGTGTACATTGTGCCCAATATGTAATTTTTGATCCCTAAGCCCCTTCCCACCCTCCTCTTTTCTTAGTTTCCAATGTCCATGATACCACTTTATGTCCATACACCCAAGATTTAGTTTTCATAAATGAGAAAATGTGATATTTGTTTTCCCATTCATGAGATACTTAGGATAATGGTCTCCATCCAAGTTGCTGCAAAAGACATTATTTCATTTCTTTTTACAGCTGAGTAGTACTCCATGGTACACATGTACCATATTTTTTTTTATTCACCCGATAGTTGGTGGGCACTTAGGTTGATTTCATATCTTTACAATTATGAATTATGCTACAAAAAATATTCAAGTGCAGGTGTCTTTTTGGTATAATGACTTCTTTTCCTTTGGGTAGATACCCAGTAGTGAGATTGCTGGATTGAATGGTTCTACTTTTAGTTCTTTGAGGAATCTCCATACTGTCTTCCACAAAGGTTGTACTAACTTATATTCACATCAACAGTGTGTAAAGTCTGAAACCTTTTATTTAAATGGAATCCTATACTGACTGGAAATAAAAATAAAATAATGATAATAATAAATATGTTAGTTCAGATCCTACAAGAAGCGGATGCCAAAGATTTATTGGGAATTGATGCCTATGGAGGAAAAAAAATGGAGAGCTGGAGAAGGTGGGGAGGTTCTTTAGACCATGATGTAGATCTGACCCCTAGGAAAAAGAGAGGAAAAGATTTGGGTAAGTAGAGTCTCAGACTGCTGTGTTGTCTAAGAAAGTTGCAGCCAGGTTGATGGGGAGTCCTCAAGCCGAAGTCACCCATCAGAGGAGTCTGCATCTTTCAGGAAAAGGCTTGCATTAGTATTTGTACCACATTCAATCATTGGCTAGGAGCAGCCCGTTAAAAGTGTGGCTTCAGCGCAAACACAATGGTGGATTCAGAGAACAGCTGCTGGAGTCGTCCATCAATTAGCCTCCTAAAACAGAAGATCTGAGTGGTGTACTTGTGCGGCTGCTCAGAGGTCCCTTTTGAATACTGAGTTTACAAACCTAAACTGACCTAAATTTTTTAGGTAGAAGTTGCATTTTTTTTCTTTTTTGTATCTCTACTTCTCTCCTCATGGTGTTCTTGTGGAAAGAAATGGAAGATACAGAAAAGAACCAAATGGAAGTTATAAAGTTTAAAAACACATCTGATATAATAAATAATAGGCTAGGTTTAACAGGTGCATAAAAGGTGATCGGTGAACTTGATGACATTCAATAGAAACCACCCAAAATGAAGGATTGAAAAAAAAACTTAAAAAAAAAAGAGAGACAGTGCCTCAGCAAAGCGTGACACTGTTAAGCAGTATAATATAAATGTAATCAGAGACCTGAGGAGAGGGTAGCAGAAAAATATTTGAAGGAATAATGGCTTAAAATATTCCAAATTGTTAAAACTGTAAACTAACAGATCCAAGAAGCTCAATGAACCTGAAATAAGGTAAACATAAAAAACCACATCAAGTAATATCTTAACCAGATTGCTGAAAATCAGTGATAAAAAGAAAATCTTAAAAGCAGCCAGAGGAAAAAGGAACATACATACAGGGAAAGAAAGATTAGAAATGTTGAAGAATCCTAGTAAAAATAATTTGAAAGCCAGAAGACAAACAACATCTTTAATGCGTTGAGAGAAAAAAACACTAAATCTGGAATTCTATCCAGAGAAAATATCCTTAAGAAAGAAAGGCAAAATAAAGACTTTTTTTAACCTATAATTTTTTATTGAAATTAAAATGAATTTATTATGCTGGGCAGAAATGACATCTTCACAGTAATGACTTCCCCATTCATGAGCATGATCTGTCTTTTCATTTATCTAAATCTTTAAAATTTTTTCCAAATTGTCTTGTTTTTAAATGAGGGAAGTTCTTACATATCTGTCATTATATTATTTGCTAGGTGCATGATATTTTTCAAGTTTGTAAGTATCTATTTTCAATTTTCTTTTTGCTAATTGTTACTAGTTGTGTTAATTCCATCAGGCATGGAATGTGCTAAGTTGGTTTGCTGCATGACACTGATACCTGAATGAGGTGTAAAATGTACTGAGTAATTGCAAGTCTGAGCTGAGTTTGGGTGTGGTTTACATGATCACGTCACCATTGAAACAAAGACTTTTTAAGAAAAATAAAAGATAAAAGAATTCATGACCAGAAGGCCTACACTATACAAAATGTTAAAAGAAGTTCTTAAGGCTGAAATAAAAAGATTCCAGATGGAAATTTAGATATATACAAATAAATAAAGAGTTCTAGCTTTAATCTCACCTAATAAAAATTAAAAGCAAATCTCAAAATATCAAGCAGTTTCCAAGTAAATTAATTGTACACACAACTCAGAATTATTTGAAGGAATACAAACAATTCCAATAATCTAAATTTCACAATATCTGGAATTCAATAAAAAATTATCGGACATGCAAAGAAGCAGGAAAATATGACCCATAATGAGGACACAAACAAATAAATAGAAATATACCAAAATTGACAAAGATAATAGAATTAATAGAAAAGGACATTAAAACAACTACTCTAAATAATTCTATATATGCAAAAAGGTGGAAGAAACTGTGAGCATAATAAGGAGACACATGGAAAAATAAAACAGGCCCTAATTGAACTTCTAAAGATGAAAAAATACAATATCTGCTACAAAAAATGCACTGGATGAAATTAAGAGCTGATTAGAAATTGCATAAGAAAAGGTTAGTGAACTTGAAGACAGCAATAGAAACTATCCAAAATAAAACATAGAGAAAATATTAAAAATAAAATAACTAAGCATCATTGACCTGTAGGGCAACTTCAGATAGACTAACATATATGTAATTGGAGTCCAGGGAATGGTGAGAGGCAAAAAATTGAAATAATTCTAAATTTGATAAACTATATACCCATATATCTAAGAAGCTCAATAAATTCCAACCACAAGAAATTTAAGAAAACTATGCCAAGGAGCATCATAATCAAATTGCTTAAAACTAATAATAAAAAGAAAAACTTAAAAACAGACAGAGAAAAAAGACATAGTATGTTCAGAGGAAGAAATTTAAGAATGAAAACAGACTTCTCACTGGAAGTAACACAAGCTAGAAGACAGGGAAGCAACACCTTGAAAGCAAGGGGGGAAACTGTCAATCTAGAATTCTATACCTAGTGAAAACAGCCTTCAAAAACAAAGGTAAAATAAAGACTTTTTCAGACATACAAAAGCTGAATTCATCACCAGCATATCAGCACTACAAGAAATACTAGAGGAAGCCCTTCAGGAAGAATGAAAATGATAGCAGATGGTTTTATTCAAGGAGGTGACACAGTTACCACTCAGTCCTTTCCTTACCCCTCTATTAAGGTACTCCAGGTGGGGAGTCTGGAAATGCCTTAGAATGCCTTGAAACCACCTCAAATGGTCACTAATGGTCTTTCCAGTTCTTGGCTTTTAAAATGACTTGATTCTGAATTGTGTATTTTCTCTTGGGCATTTTGCCTATACGCAGAATGAACACCCGTCCAATAAACAGTAGTGAATGGGGTATGGTTTCATGATGCAAAGAATCAGAAATAATAACTTAATGAGATGATAATTCAAAAACCACCCTTTTTCCAGGGCTCGTGATATATACCAAGTATTATTTTGATCATCAGCAATGAGGGATGTAGCAGAGGCAGTACAAGGAAGCAGAATTTGTGCTAGAACTCAGAGTCAGACAAAACTGATAGAAAGAATCATGGTATATGGTAGTTGAAAGCATACTGAAGCTGACTGTTGGGAAACTCAGTGCTAGGCAGGCTCTATAACTAGTTATGCAAGCTTGAGATTCTCTTCTCTTCTTGACCTCAGCTTCTTCGTATTTATAATTAGGATGTTAGCTAAATGGCTCTGAAAGCCCTTCCAGGTCTAAACACCTGTGATCCTATGAGTATGACTGAATTCAGACTAATCTCATCCTGTCTCTGCGACTTTGCTCTTCTCAATCTGACTAGTTACCAGCAGGGAAATCCCCTCAACCCTAAAATAACCATTATTTTCATAATTCAAAAATTAAAATTGGTAAGTTTTAAGTTTGAAAATCTTTTCGAAATGTATATATTATACAATGTCCTTGAAAAGGCAAAACTGTGGAGACAGAGAACTGATTAGTGGTTGCCAGGGTTTGCAGGTGGGGAGAGGGGTTGACTACAAATTGGCAGCACAAGGGAATTTTTGAGAGTGATGGAACTATTCTGTGTCTTGATTGTGAAGGTGGTTACATGACTATACGCATTTGTGAAAACCCATAGAACTATATACCACAAAGAATAAATTTTACTGTATGTAAATTGAAAGCTCACTAAACAAATATTTTTTAAATAGAGCAGCAGCTGTGTTGGTGATGTGCATCCCTTTTTTAAAAAAGTTTGCATCATTTTAATATATTCTAGATAATTTTCCAGGGATTACATTTACCTTCTTACTTGAATATCTAGTTTCTTAAAAGCACCTCAATTCTTAGCAGATACTTTAAACATATATAATATATATGGTAAAATAAATACATTGTTGTAAAAATATGGCAGTTATAGCCTTCAGAGACTTTCTAAACAACAGATGTATTTAGGTATAATTTACATACCATAAAGCCATCCATTTGAAGTATACAGTTGAATGATCTTTAGTAAATTTACAGAGTTGTGCAACTATCACCACAATCTAATTTTAGAACATTCCTCCACCCCAAAAAGATCCCATTTTCAGTTTAAGAGACCTTCAAAAAAGTAGAAGAGCAGTCAACCTGCTAGTAAATTTACTAACACAGAGTCACAGGATTCTGAGTGATGGAAACCTCTTAAAACTACCTAGCTCAAACTCCCACCCCATGTTCAAATGCCGCTATAACACATCTGATGGGTAGTTACCCAGCCTAGTTAGACAACATTCAGTGATACGTAAGTGATTGTCTTGTTTAACAACTCCTTTCACCCTTGGCTGGGTCTGTTTATTACACAGCTATTCCTCACTTTGAAGCACTGAAGCTTTACATGGGTAATCCCCCATATGCCCTAACCCTCAGCCCAGTAGTCTTTTAAGATTTTATAAAAATCAAAAGTAGCTCTGTTCTAGGAAAAAATTGGCAATCTCTGGAACTGAGAATTACATTAGTATCCAAGGAAAGTGGCAGGAAAGGTTTAAAAGGAATTATTCTTGAGCACTTGAGGTTCAAACAGAAAGCTAAAGTAAGCAAAAGAAGCCTGCAAGCCTTAAAGCAGAAGGAAAGGCCAAGGGAATTGAACGCAGCATTCAAAGATGGGCTGGTGCCGGGGGGTGGGGAGTGGCAGTGGCTATAGAGTATGTTCTGGGTAGAGGACAAGGAGTAAGAAGTTAGGAGACACCAATGGGAAAGTCCAAGGGCGGCTTAAAACCATTCAAGGCAGAACTTTGACATCAACCAAGTCAAAAGGACCCATCAGTAATGCAGACCAAAATCACTGAAACTAAGATTATTTACATTTTTGTATATTATAGATGCAATGAATTCCCTCACTTCCTACTAAGTGGATAATAGCTTGCATGACGGATCCTTGTGTATTGCATTGGATGAGTGAAAAGACTGAAGAAGTCACAATCCTACAAACCATGGAGAAATGCAAGGAGAGAAGATATGCTGGGTGCCCAGGAAATTACAGTCTGGAAACAAAATCATCAGGGCTGGATTCAGGGGTTTGTGACTTGTGTAATCACCCAGGACCCTAACATTTGATTTAATGCTCTGCTGTTGCCATTCTGAAAGTCTTAATAGTTTCTTAACATGGGTCCCTGTTCTCATCTCGCAATAAGCCCACAAGTTAGGTAGCCAGTTGTGAAACCCATTCAGACCTATGTTTGGGGGTGACAGTAATAACTACACATCATATTTGTACAGCTCCTTAAGGCTTCTAAGTCCTTTCATACCCATCTCACTTGACCCTTACAGCCTGACTGCTAATGAGGCCAAAAAAGATGAGGAATAGTTGTGGTTTGTTCAAGAGCACAGAATCAGAGAATTTTAGAAGAGCTGTTATCAGCTCTCTGGTCTATCTTTCCCATTCTTCATTTTACAAATAAAAAAGTTCAGGTTCAGGAAAGTTGGAAAACTTGGCCAAGGTCACACACAGTATACTCCCAGGAAACAAGGCTTCTCGTGTCTACTCCAGGATTCTTTCCACAATGCCGTGTTGTCTCCATGGAAGTTCTGGGATCGTGGGTTATTTGTCCTTGGCAGGATCAGAGTGGGTACTTAGTGTCTATATAAGTATTTCCATTTTTTAAATACTGTATTATTTATGTGTACAGTCTCTGATTTGATTGTTCCAACAAGTGCATAAAATAAGTGAGGTAGCTATTGATACCCTCTTTGCTAGTGAAGGAAACAGGTTCAGAGAGGTGCCTGTATTGTTCCAGGGCTTCACAGTGACCAGGAAAATGCTGAACAGGCTTTCGTCCTTTTTCATAAACTTCTCAATACTCACCAAGAAGGAGGCCTCCTTTCCATTTCCTTCTGCCCAAATCAGGAAGAAATCACATATTTATTTAGCACTCACTCTGGATAATGTCTCTAAGAGAAACCAAAAAGATGTTTAGATACATATAGTCACACAGAAAGAGGGTGACAGTGTACCATTGGAATTTTAGAAGTGAAAGAGATACTGTAGTTCATGTAATCCAACAAATAAGAAAACTGAAGACAGCCCTGGGCTGCACAAGAAATGGTTAAAGAAAGGACCCAGATCTTTTTGCTTCCAGGTTAGTACACAACTTCTGCAGGCCCAAGTCCTTTGCTTGGTGACTTGAATTATCCCCTTGTTCACTCCAAAGTATCAAAGCCTGAGGGTCAGCTATTCACAAGCTCTGATCTGCGTGACGTGGGACAAGACTGCAAATCATTTTAAACGTGGTGATCTGACTAGAACTAACTTGAGGAAGTTAAGAAAAATTATGCTAATTACACTGTAGTGTTCTCACAATACTACATCTGTAAAACAACCACAAGGAAACAATGAATAGGAAAGAGGAGAGAACAGGTACACAAGTTAATAATTCCATTGTTCTCAAATTTGAACAGGGAACAATGATTACCCACACTGGAAAAAGCAATGGAAAACTGACATATAACAGAGGTGTCAGTGCATATCAGTGGGAAAAGGATGGGTTTTTTAAATAAATCACACTGGAACAGCTGAACCTTCTCCCTCTGCCTGATGTCATACACAAAATTCAATGCCAGGACTATTGAAGACAAAAATATGAAGATTTTTAAAAGCAATATAGGAGAATATCTTCATGATCTTGGCCCAGAAAAGGATTTCTTAAACAAGACATAAAAACCATTAACCACACTCATACGTTAAACTTTTTAAAATCTATTTACCTAAAGAAACCATAAAGAAAGTGAAAAGCCAAGGCATAAACTGGGAGCAGATATTTACAACATATATAACTGACAGAGGACTAATATCCAGAAACATATTTAATATAATGAATTAAATGCATTCCCTGTGAACAGAGAAAGAAAGAAACAGTAAAATAAAATAGAGGCAAAATACATGAACAACATTTCTCAAAGGGTGAAAGAGAAATCCAAATCATCAATCAAGACATGAAGAATTGCTCAATCTCTTTAATAATCAGGGAAATGCAAAATAAAATGACAGTGAAGTATCATTACGCATCCATATATGGAAGAAATAATAAAGTCTAGTAATATTACATGTAAGAGAGGATGGAGCAATGGAAGCTTGGCACCTGCTAGGTGCACAGTGATTTGGTATAAACAGTTTAGCTTTTCTTCCACTCAGTAATTCTAACCATCAGTAGGTACCCTAGACTTGGAGGGACTCCTGCCAAGTGCAGCAGGAGACACATGCAAGAATGTTCACAAAAGTGTTGTGCTAATTAGCTAAAACAACCAAAATGCTCTTCGATAGTAGAATAAAGAATAAACTGTGATTTATTCTCAGAATGGAATATTACACAACAACAAAAACAAGAACTATAGCTGCATGCATCAATCTGGATCAATCTCACAAACATAATATTGAATGAAAAAAAGCAAGTCACAAAAGAACATGTGTGATATGATCCATTTATATGAACACATAAGCAAAGCTAAACTTTAATGATGCCAACACAGTTGTTAAACTACAAAGAAAAGAGATGATTATCACAAAAGTCAGTGTAGTCTGACCTACAGAGGAGAAGGAGGGGCCTGAGATGGGGAAGGGCACATGGAGAACAATGTTTACGCTGGGTGGTGGTAATACTGGGATTTGATTTAACATCAAACTAGTTCATTAGACTAGGACATAGTGTATTAAATCATGAAGTTACCATTGCTATGTGTCAAATCTGAGCAAATATCGACAATTTCACACAGTTTAACAAAAACTGTGTGTGTGTTCATGCAATAGGGTCTGTGTATGATACATTTCACAATAAAAAATGAAAAAAAGAAAGAAGCACTTTCCTGACTAGGAGTCAGGAAACCTAGGTTCTAAGATAGGTCTGGGTTCTAAGACCACACAGGTATCCTTTACCTCAGTTTCTACAAGAAGCAGTGTAGGCTAGTGGTCAAACATTAGGTTCTGCAAATGGCAGACTCAGGTTGAATCCTGGCCTTGCCACTTACAAGCTATGTCCCCTTGGCTCAATTACTTAATTTTTTTGGTTACTGATTTCCTCATATCTAAAGCAGGTTAAGTAATAGTGCCTGTCTTACACAGTTACTGTGAAATGTATGGAAGTGTGTGTATAAATATAAATGAAGTGCTGTAACAGTGTATATAAATAGCTTAGTGCCTGGCACTTTGTAACTGACTTACCAATCTTAGCTGTGTAATTAGGTCCCATTTCTTCAGAGGGTTTCAGAAAGGTGCAAATGAAGAATTATGTGACTATGTTTTAAAAAAATACAAGATTCCATGCAAGCACCATGACTATCACTCTTCTTAGCCTCTTACACGTCCACATCAGTCCATTGTCATTCATCACAAAAGCAACACTATCACCTTGGTGACATTAGAGACAAAACAGCCAAAAGGAGTTAGAATAGAACCACCACTACCTTCCACGCAGTCTTAGATGTGAACAGAACACCTGAACTTCTTAAAAGAGAATTAAACACCAGACTCTTAGTGCAAAATTAAGATTCTTGAAATCAAGAGAAAAAAGCCTTTCAAAAAACCAGCTAGAGGTCAACCAATCCAATCCCCTCAATTCACAGATAAAGAACCAAGGCCCAGAAAGGAGTCTAATACAAAACCCAAGCCACCTTTCCAGGGGACCCAGCTGCACCGTGAGGCATGGTCAGCCAAGACTTGCCTGGTACCTGGAGCAGTAGCGCTGAGTGTGCAAAGTTCTTTTTCAAGCAGAGCCACAGGTTGCCCAGACTAGGGTGGATTTCTGCCTCACTAGGCTTTGTAGATGGCTTGGTTTTTCCATCCTGAAACTCTTTTTTTTTTTAACTAGAAGTTATACAAACTATTTCTATATGGAACATTAGAAAATAAACACGAAAAGGAGATCTCTGTCGTGGAAACAGAATAGACTGTGCCAACGGTCCCACCCCACCCTCACACGCCACCGCAGCCCCCTCCCATTAGCAACAGGCACCAAAGGCTGGAAGCTCAGTTTAAATCTGGGATAAGAAGAAAGCTTAAAATCCCTAGTTAATCTTCTATTCAGTCTCAACTAATTTAGTTTAAAAAAAAAAAAACTCAGGCCTGTGGAAAGAAGGCAAGTTACGTAAAAATGTAAACATAGCATAGCTCACTCATTCATATTTCAGGAGAGAACCTCAAGTTTTATATTATAGTTTGGCTGGTACTGTTGGGTGAATTGAGAGAATGCAACAGACTTCCCAAAATTCAAAACAAAGTGCCAGCTACATCCTTTCAAAAATTTTCTAAGATTCCCTGAGCCCATGTCATAGATATCTAAGTCTAATCTCTGGGCCATTGTTTTGTTGGGTTAATCCTTTATTGGTGTAAAAACTGCCCTTGGCAATCCCCACTATGTTCCAATACTATTCCAGGAACTCAAAATAAACCAAACATTAATAAAAAGTCAAAATGAAAATAAATATACTGAGCATTCCCATTATTCTTCCCTTACTTAATTTACATTGTCTTTTACCCAGAAGATGTCCTTCTTAAGATGAGATTTGCATAGGTATGAGTGAGTGATCCTATTTACAGTGGCAAGACTATTCAAGGATGGTTATTTACTTCGTGTAGTGATGCTGGTGAGCTCCAGAAAGTATGGCCCAGATGCAAAAAAAACTGTCAATGATTTTGTGACTGTTGAGTTACCTTATAAGGACCACCTGCAAAGGTGATCAGAATGGACATACTGCATGGATTCTACTATCCTAGACCTTGTATGCTCTAGCTGCTCAGTTGCACTGGCCAAAATTCACCTCGGTCCAGTTCCATTGTTACTCACAAAGACCAACTCCAGTGTTTAAAATTGAGTGAAGATTGTGGTCCTGCTACAGACATAGCAACGTATGAAAAAGATTCTTAGTTGTCTGTTTAATCCTTATTCCAGACTGGATAGTGATTATGAAGCTAAAATTGGGATATCACCCCATTAGTCATTTGACAGGTATCCAGATGCTGAGCTTGGAATGACATGTTGCAAGTGATGGGAAACCTGGCAAATCTTAATGACCACTGTTGTCCATCAGTCCACTTCAGGGATCCCACAGCCACCTGCACTATTATTTTGGCCTAGTTATTACCTTTCAGTGGATGAGAGGCCACAGTGATAGTTAAGGTTCTTACCCATTAATTTATTACATAAAACAGCAACCCCTCCAGCCTTCCTGCCTGTGATGTGTTGCTCCTATGTGGAGCTCATAAAAGTTCATCCCTTTGGGCAAGAGTGAAGTTTTTCCTCATGGGAAAGTGTTGACCATGCTACGGGGAAGTAAGTAGAAGGTCATGAGTCTACTGTTCGGCCAGAATGGAGGTGCCTATGGATAGGGCAAATGGGGAACCAGGATGCAATTTGGAGAACTGGCACCTGGAGTCAGGCTACATAGCTCATGTAGAAAGTCTCCCTGTACAGACAGGCCCCGACTTACGATGGTCTCATTTAATAATTTTTTGACTTTACAATGGTGCAAAAGTAATACACATTCCATTAGAAAACATACTTTGAGTACCCATACAACCATTCTATTTTTTACACATTAAGTACAGTATTCAATAAACTACATGAGATAATCCACACTTTATTATAAAATAGGCTTTGTATTAGATAATTTTGTCCAACTGTAGGCTAATGTAAGTGTTCTGAGCATGTTTAGCCAGGCTAAGCTATAATGTCCAGCAGGTTGGGTGTCTTAAGTGCATTTTTGACTTATGATATTTTCAGCCTACAATAGATTTATTGGACCATAACCCCATCATAAGTTGAGTAGCATCTGTATTGGCAAATTTGTCATTTTATTAAGTAAGTCATATTTCTTTATAATCAATGATTGAAAATTATGTATGCTGTGGATTAAATCAAATAACAAGGAAATACTTTGGAAATTTAAGTGCTATTAAAATATTCAATTAGCTTGAACATTTGAATGGCATAACTTTCAGATCTCCTAGCAAAGTTAGCAGCATTACACAGAATCAGGTAGGTTTTTAAAAATATTTCAGATGAATAGAAAGTATAAAGAATAATGATAAACACCCATGTAGTCAGCACCTAGTTTAACAAATTAAAATTACCATATAAATTACCTTTCCTTAAAAATTTTAGAATATCCTTTCCAAGTTAAACAAAATATAGCTGAATCCCCCATGACCACTCTTGGAGAGTTTTCCCTCACCCAGATGTATCCACTACCCTGAATTTGGTGCTTATCATTCCCTGCATTTTTCTTAATACTTTGACTCCATTTGTCTCCCTAGATAATAAAAGGTATTATGGTGCATGTTTTTAAGTTCTAAAGTGATATGCTCTATGTGTTCTTCTATAACTTCCTTTTTTGCTCAATATTATGTTCAAAAAAATTCATTCATGTTGATTCATGTTTCTGTAATGTGTTTTCACTGCTGAATAATATTCCATGATATGAGTAAACCACAATGATGGATATTTAAGTTTTTTTATTTGCTTTTCCTTCTTTATTTAAAAGAAAGGTGACACATCTTTTTGTGCAAATGTTGAAACAGTTTCTGTAGAGCCTCTACCTAAGAGTAGAATCACAGAGCTATCAGGTGGAGGCCTTGTCGAGATTACCTGATATTATCAAATTGTTTTCCAAATGACTGAAGCCTTTCACACTCCCATTGCCTCATCTCTTCTCCAGCACCCAATATTGTCAGACTTCCACTTTTGCCAACCTAATGAATGTGATAAGAACTCTCATTGTGGTTTTAATGAGATCTATAAATGTATATACTTTATAATAATACAAGTATATTCATTGCAAATATCTTATCCCAACTTACCATTTTTATGAAATTTTTCAGATAAACAAAGGATTTTTATTTTAATATAGTTAAATTTATCAGTATTATCTTTTATATTTTGCTATTTTTGTGTCTTGGCACAAGGTGCAGAGCAATATAAGTACAATATATTACCACTTGTATGAAAGGTGAACAGGGGAAGAAAATATAATTGTATTTTGTATGCATGTAAAGAAAATTTGGAAGGCTACACAGGAAATTATTAACTGTGTATATTTGGGATGAGGGTAGTAGTGCAGGGTGGGCAACGGCAAAACTGTGTGGATGGGAGAAAAATTCCAATCTAGTTGAGAATAAACAAATGAAGTCAGAAGCAAGATCTTCTTTTCAACAAATGGGCACAATAAGTGATCCTGCTGGAAATTTCTTTTATCAGTTGTTGTAGAATGGAATTTACTTAGAACGAGTCTGGAAAGTTTTGGGATTTTACAGTTAGAATTATAATAGAAGGCCTACCAACTGTCCTTCTGGTCTCAGGATACCATTAGGAGCTTCCTGTAAGTTTCCCATCCGTCTGCATTTCAAGGAAAACGTGGATTTGTTGTTAGTTCCAATGTCTAAGGAAAAACAGAGATTAATAGGAAGCAGCTGCTTAAATGGGTGAGGATGATATTTCCTTATTGCAAGACATGGATCTAAAACAGAGGCCTAATTAATAGCTTAATTCAATTAGACCCCTCTCAGTAAAGTTCAAACAATGTCTTTTGGGAATGAAACTTGATTTGAATCCATTGAGTCAGGGTTTCTTGAACCTCTGAATGAATCGCCCTTTATGTTTTACAATAATTTAACACAACATTATCCATTCCATAGATGTCTCACCAGTGCAAAGCCATTAGTAAGCAGACGTCTCATGGGCCTATTCATTCATATTTCATTTGGGAGAGAACTAGCCTTATATTTGCTATAACGGTCATGTTCATTAGACTTATGGACAGAACGTCTAGCCCCTGTACTTTGAATAAATAAACTGCCACAACTCTTGATGAATTTTTTTTAAGTTCTATGTTAATGTTTTTATTTCCCTCCTTTAATTATGGAATAAATTAAAGGCAATGAAAGCATTGATAATCTTGAGGTTTTCAAATCAGGAGTGTGTGCCCTGATTACTATTAATAGACAAGGATATTGCAAACTGAGAGAAATCATTTGCTGACCATCACTGGCCATAAACCCTTACTTATAAACATGCCAGATGAACATCCTATAAAGGTATAAAGGTATACACAGTCGCTGAAGCATGTGCAGGTGAGTAATGCTTCCCTTGTATAAAATCAATCCAAGTGTTTACCGAAGCCCCTACAAGGGAGGCTGAACTGCCCTCTTTCCCTGGAGGCCCGATAACAGGATAACCTACACAATACCATTAAAAAACTAAGGACAGGCCGGGCGCGGTGGCTCACGCCTGTAATCCTAGCACTCTGGGAGGCCGAGGCGGGTGGATCACTTGAGCTCAGGAGTATGAGACCAGCCTGAGCAAGAGCGAGACCCCGTCTCTACTAAAAATAGAAAGAAATTATCTGGCCAACTAAAAATATATGTAGAAAAAATTAGCCGGGCATGGTGGCGCATGCCTGTAGTCCCAGCTACTTGGGAGGCTGAGGCAGTAGGATCGCCTGAGCCCAGGAGTTTGAGGTTGCTGTGAGCTAGGCTGACGCCACGGCACTCTAGCCTGGGCAACAAAAGCGAGACTCTGTCTCAAAAAAAAAAAAAACAAAAAACAAAAACAAAACTAAGGACATATGGAGCAAACCAGCCATTACTAACAATTCCTGGAAGCTTTTCTTTGTTCATATGTGCAATATCATAGCTACACAAGCTTGGTGCTACCAAGCATCTACCTAATGAGTCCCAGTGATAATCTGGGTGCAAAAAAACAAAAAAAACAGCAACAAAACACCCTATTTGTTTCCAAAAATCTTGAATGTGAGATCTGATTTTAGAGAATAGAAACATTTGATAGAATTGCCAGTGGAATATAGTCAATTGATAAAGATCAGAACAAAGACACCTGTGAAAAGAAAATGCCCAGAGACTGCGTTGTTAATCAAACCAACCATTTGTAACAACCACAACAGAAGGTAAAAGAGCCTAGAGAAATGCTCATTCTTCCAGAAGTGAAAAACTTTTGTTTTTATAATCAGTCAAGTACCCAAAAGCATAACCAGAGTCAGTTTAAATGTTAATCTTGAGAAGAGGACCCACTCTGGCAGGGCAATGTTTTGCCACCTGGGCAGCATACATGGAAACAAACAAAGAAAAAAGCCTCTTTACTACCACAAAGCAAGCACAGACTGCATAACCAGAGGCAAACTTTCATTTCTCTCAGCTACTCATCTTCTCACCTCAATTTTATACATTTCTTAAAAATTCAATGTACCTTAGTATGACATTCACATTGTTTGATAGTCAGAACTATTTTAAATGATAATGTTTACTTAAGCCTTTAAAATTCTCTTTTATAAAACATAATCTCACCAAGTATTTTATGAGAAAAATCTTATGATACATTGATTTTATTATATTAATGTGATTACTTGCAGAAGAAATATGGTTATAAGACTATAGAAGTTAAAAACACACATGAGCACTATGTCTTGGCTAAGTACTATTTTTTAATCTCTCTTGATTTTAATTTCTTTAAAAGTTGCCAAAGATTTATTAATTCAATATTATACATATATTATCTTATATTAAATATTAATTCAATGTTATATTAAATTCAAATTCCAGTAAGAAGCTTGTAAAATATATTTAAATCAATATTCAGATGTAATACACTGTTAATATTAAGAAATTATCAGAAAAACAAAAACACCTTACAACTCTACAGATAATATAAATAGATTAGGTCTATAGGTCTACATAATGTGCAATATTGCCTAAGGTTTGTATAAAAGAACCAATTATACAGATGCACCATTTATTTTAAATTATAACTCAATGTAGTTGCATATATCTATTTTTAGTTTACATATTTTTAAATAATAGAATAGTAATTACTTATTTGACCTATAGAGCAATTGTAAGGAATTTAGATAGCTCCATATAATCTAGTTTTTTGTTAACACAGAAATACAAAGTTCTGAATTAATTAATATGCCATGCTTGCATTTTTATTTCCTGCTATGGAAAAAAACAGCAAAATGAGGCAGACATAATTTAACCCCAAATAATCACAAAACAATTTAATTTATTATGTGGTTTACTTTGATTAGGAGTGAAAGTAAAATTGAATTAAAATTTAGTTCTTTTGTTTTTATTTTACCAAAATAATATTGAAACTTTCTAAAACAGTACAAAAGACTTTATTCTAGCTTTTTAAAATTATAAATAAATTATAAATTTAAATTTATAACTAAAATTATAATAAATCTATCATTTTTATCTTTTTACAAAACAAAGAAACATAAGCCTGAAGTCTCTTGCATTTATTTATAATCAAATTTAGATTGATTTTTCTCCTCCCCTCCTCCCCACTTTAGGCATCTTTAAGACCCTCTAGAGATTTGCAGTAAGCTGGTGCCCTGGTGCCCTGGTGCCCTCGTGCTGACAACCTTTCTCCGTTTGAAAAGCAGTCCCCCCCCCATCCCCTACCCCACCCCCCGGCTTCTGAGAGATGGTAGAGATTGAATGTCTGCCTTGGGACGCCAAAGTATCATGCAACACACTGCCCATCATGAACTGGATGTTATCTGAACCACCAACTATAAAACTGAACATGCCTGGCAGCAATCCATTATAAAACAGAAGTGGAGTACACAAAACTGGATCTTAACAGGTCCGGGACACACAAATAAACTGCATAAGCAGGTGGCTGAGTAATTCCTCCCATTGCTTTTCTACCTCTCCCTCGCCCCACACCGACAGCTGCATGGGGAGTTCCCCAGGAACGGTTAATGGAGGAAGAAACAGCCTGGACCTGGATCTGCACACTGTGCCAGCCCCAGACGGATAAGAATGGCCTCTCCACTACAACCCCACTCAGTGGAGGCTTCCAAGTCAGTGATGAAAGAAAATCTCTCCAGCAGGCAGAACTTCAAGCAGCATATCTAGTTGTTCACTTTGTCTAGAAGGAGAAATTGCCTGAGGCACATATCTACATTGACTCCTGGGTAGCGTCTAACAGGTTGTCCACCTGGTCAGGGACTTAAAACAAAATTTGAAAATCAGTGAAAAGGAAGTCTGAAAAAGAACGCTGTGAAACAGGCAGAGTGTAAAAGATATGTGTCCCATGTAAATGCCCTTTAAAATGCTAGGGTTTCCTAAGATCAGGGGTCCTCAACTGGGAAACAAACCTACAATATGCAGAGCATCCACCTGGGCTGCTCTGTGTCACCCAGTGGAACTAGCAAGAGGAACCAATGCAAACATGAAGCTCATCCTACCTGCTGGGCCATGGGCAATGGTGTTGGTAGTGAAGATATCGAGCTTTGGGTAGACTAAAACCAGAAGTTTGTTTACTTGAGCCTGGACCCACTGCCATTCATTTGAAACTGAAGATAAACACAAAGCTTTGCTCATTAACACAGAGCCACACCCAAGAGCCTGGTTAAGTCATTGCCCTCTGCCCCAGATACAAACACTACCTATCTTCCAAGCACATTAAAGGCTTAACTACTTTATATTTGCTGTTTATAAAAAGCCTCTCTATAAGGCAGTGACATTAAGATGACATTTGAATGGCAAGAGCCTGGTATGTGAAAATCAAGTGGTAAAGAGATGTGGTAAAGCCAGGCGTGGTGGCTCACGCCTATTATCCTAGCACTCCAGGAGGCCGAGGCAGGAGGATCACTTGAGGTCAGGAATTCAAGATGTGGTAAAGAATCCAGGCAAAGAGAACACCTAATGCACAGATCTGCATTGAAATTGAGCATGGCATGTTCCAGGAACAGGTGGAGGGATGAATGTGGGAAATGAGCAAAAGAGGCATCAAGGATGATGCCTGTGTTTTTCAGCTTGAGCAAGTAGGCGGATGGTGGTGCTGTTTAAGGGGATACGATCACCAGGGAGGAAGCAGATTTCAGCAGGGAATCAGTTCTGTTTGGATATAGTAAGTTTAAAATATCTCTTATATGTCTTTGTGTAGGTGTCAAATAGGCACTTAGATTTATGAGTCTGGAGTTCTGGGGCAAAGTCAGGACAAGAGATAGAGATTTGGGAGTCCTTGGCATATAATTGACATATTTTGGGTACTTACTGCGTGCCAGGCATATCTAAGCAGTTTACGAATATTTTCTCGTTTACACTCCCAACATCCCTATGGAGCTGGCACTGTATTATCATCTTCATTTTAAAGATGAAGAAACAGAAAATTTCCCCAAGGTCACACAGCTACTAGGGGCAAAAAGTGAAAGAAAAACCCAGGCAAGTTGACTCCAGAGCCCATGCTCATTATCACAACGCTGTGATACCTGGTATACAGATGGTGGTATTTGAAGCCATGGGACGAGATGAGAACACCCAGGGCAGTACGTAGAAAAAGGGAAAAGGGGACTGAAGTACTGCACCATTTAGTAATGTCCTTTCAGAGAATTTCCAATTCCTCCTGTCTGGTTCTGTACTCGAGATGCTAATTTGTCAATTTGGTCTGTCCCATCAGGAATATGCCTGTTCAGATGACCAACTCCAATTCCCAAACTAGATCCACCAGTTGTTGTAAGTTAATACATTAGAATTCTTATTTACAATTGTTCTTCTATATGTATGGCTGGTTTTATTCCATCCCCAGAATGTTATTAATATTTCCCTTTAATTACTTGATGAAAACAGAATGTCTGGATGAGTAATGACCTCCTAAGATGCTAACACTCTGTGGGGTACTACCTGAAGCACCCAGACGACCTTTCTGGCCATTTCTTTAGCCACAATATGTGCCCTACCAGGAATCCTAGAAAGTAAGATTTCCATGTGGCTTGTTGAAAATTCAAGGGAAACTAAAATTCTGAACTGAAATGTTTAACTCAGAATGCTCCTCAAATAGTGAATACTGTTTCAGCAACTGTTGATGAGCTTCGGCAGGCAGAGACCCTGCCCTCAGGAAGAGCCACGGCAGCTGAGGGATAGCAAATTCCAGGTGTGGGCTTGTGGTGTAAACATGAGGGCTCCCACAAAAGTCACAAAGGTCCTCTTCTCTTTAGTATGGAGCAAGTATGCGTGCATACACACAGAGCACATTAGATGCTCTAATTCTTCTCCCTCTCTCTTTTTATTTTATTCTTAAAACAAAAGATGCATTTACAACTTTTATCTCAGTTGCCATCCCTGGGTCTGAATAAAATAACACTTCCTTGGTTCTTCAAGAAATCTTTTTTTAATTATTTATTTTTAATTATTATGGATACATAATAGTTGCACATATTTATGGGTACATGTGATGTGTTGACACAGGCACACAGTGTGTAATGATCAAATCAGGGTAATTGGGGTATCCATCACCTCAAGCATTTATTATTTCTTTGTATTAGGAACTCCAAATCCACTGTTTTAGTTAGTTTAAAAGATATGATAAATTGCCTCCTTTCCCCACTGCCCTTCCCAGCCATGAGTTCAGTTTTGGGTTTTGTTTTGTTTTGTTTTTAGCTCCCATATATGAGTGAGAACATGTGATATTTCTCTTTTTGTGCCTGGCTTATTTCACTTAATATAATGACCTCCAGTTCTATCAAAATTATTGCAGATTACAAGATTTCATTCTTTTTATGGTTGAATAATATTCCATTGTGTATATCTACCACATTTTCTTTATTCATTCATCCACTGATGGGCATTTAGGATGATTCCATATCTTGACTATTGTGAATAAGTGCTGCAATAAACATGGGAGTGTAGCTATCTCTTCGACATACATTGATTTCCTTTCTTTTGTATATATACCCAGCAGTGAGACTGCTGGATCATATGGTAGTTCTATTTTTAGTTTTTTGAGGAACCTCCATACTGTTTTACACAGCGGTTGCACGAATTTACATACCCACCAACAGTGTACAAGCATTCCCTTTTCTTTACATCCTTGTCAGCATTTTCAGGAAATCTTTTGAAAACTTTTCAAGGTCTAATGATTTTGACACTCATTTCGTAGACAGCAATTACTTGGACACAATTTCCTCATCGAAGAAAAAGAGGAGGCTCTTCCTAGTCAAAAAGTTTTTGTGTCCCACCCTTTCAAGCATAAGTTTTTCCATGGAGCTGAAATGAATGTTTTTCAAGGAAACCTTCCCTGACATCGCTCACTTGGTCAGGTCCTATAGTCCCCTATACTCCTTCACTACATTCATCACATTTGAAATTACGTGATCACTATTTGAAAACAAAGACCACATCTATGTTATTCATTGCCATGTCACCAGTATCTAGCATAGTTCCTGACACATAGAAAGTGCTCAACAAATATTTGTTGAATGACAGAATGAGTGAAAAACATTGAAAACAGGTAGGACAGTTTCCAGCCAACATTCAACTACATGATCATTATGATCTTGATCTTGAAGTTTGCATAGTGATCACAAATTGGGCAAAGAAACTTGAGAAGAGGCCAGGCGTGATAGATCAGGTCTGTAATCCCAGCACTTTGGGAGGCCAACGCAGGAGGATTGCTTGAGGCCAGGAGTTTAAGACCAGCCTGGGCAACAGAACAAGACCCTGTCTCTACAAAAAATTTAAAAATTAGCTGGGCATGGTGCCATGCAACTGTAGTCCTAGCTACTCAAGAGGCTGAGGCAGGAGGATCACTTGAGCCCAGGGGTTGGAGGCTGCAGTGAGCTGTGATCTTGCCACTGCACACCAACCTGGGCAACAGAGCAAGACTCCATCTCTAAAAAAAAAAGAAGGAAACTTAAGAAGATATTTCTAAATTATTGACATATGATGCTACTTGTAACATAATTATTGATATATGATATTACTTTCATTCTATACCCAGAGCAATTAATGTAAATATTGAAGTACACTACATCATCTTATCTGAAATTTTCTAAACCTGGTAAAACTCCTGAATTTCCTCTGTTCTACTGGTCATGTTGGCAAGAAATTTCTGGCCAAAGATAATTTATATTGTAAACTACTCCTTTAATTGCTGTGGCCTTTAGTGATAAGGTCTCACCAGGTTGGCTCTTTTTGTGTCCTTATAAATGTCTCATTGAATCAGTTAAGAGGTCCACTGAACTGCTTTTGCATAAACTGCACATATAAAGCCATCTCACAGCATATCATTTAAGAGTCTCATAAAATCACAATTTGATACAGATGGTGTAATTTTATGACATAAGCAACAATGACTTTACCAAGCTATTTATTACATTCATGAAATTTAGATCTCTTAACAATTTTGATCTCTTCCATCTAGTATCTTAGTGTTAAATATGGCGTGTTTGGGCCCCTCAAACTGTCAGGGATATACAAAGCTTCTTTTAGAATCATGCTACTCAAAGTAAGGTCTGCAAAATAGCAGCAGCAGCAGCACCTAGTGCTACAGACTGAATTGTGTTCCCACAAAATTAACATATTGAGGGCCTAGCCATCAATTTGATGCATCTGGAGATGGGGCCTTTGGGAGGTAATTAGGTTTAGATGAGGCCCTGAGGGTAGAGCCCTCCTAATGGGATTAGTGCCTTCTAAGTAGAGACACGTGGTTCTCTCTCTCTCTCTCTCTCTCTGCTATGTGAGGACACAGTGAGAAGGCAGCTGTCTACAAGCCAAGAAAAGAGTCCTCACTAGATCCCAACCATGCTGCTGACACCCTGATCTCAGACTTCCAGACTCTAGAACTGTGAGAAATAAATTTCTGTTTTTTAAGCCACCCAGTCAGTCTATGGCATTTTGTTACGGCAGCCTGAGCTGCCAAAGACACCTGGGCACGTGTTTCAAATGAAGAATCTCAGACTCTACCCCAGAGCTATGGCATCAGAATCTGTAGTTTTACAAGATCTTCAAGTGATTTGCACACTATGTACAATTAAAGCTTCATTTTGGAGATCTACTTCAAGATAGAATAAAAACCACTTGAACATTTCAATCCCAGGATACAGGTTCCCTGGTTTCAAATTCCTAGATTTCATACCAGTCCTTGAAAATGAAATCTGTAAGGTCAGCTTTCCCTGTTTTTGTTTTATTGTTTTGTTTTGGGGGTTTTGGGGTTTTTTTGAGACAGAATCTCTCTCTGTTGCTCAGGCTAGAGTGCAGTGGTGTCATCATAGCTCATTGCAACCTCAAATTCCTGGGCTCAAACTATCCTCCTGCTTCAGCCTCCCAAGTAGCTGGGATTACAGGCACCTACCACCATGCCTGGCTAATTTTTCTATTTTTTGTAGAGACAGGGTCCCGCTCTTACTCAGGCTGGTCTCAAACTCCTGGCCTCAAGCAACACCCCCGCCTCAGCCTCCCAGGGTGCTGGGATTACAGGCGTGAGCCACTATCCCTGGCCTCTCTCCTTTATTTTTAACTGGATTCCATCTTTGAGGCCTGAGGTACTGTGTTAGGATATAAATAAACTGGCAGAAGACAAGCAGTCCCTCAAGAAGAGTTCTTTATTACAGTAAAAACTATCCCAATCAACCCCACCCTAAAATCACACATCCATGTATCAAAGAGAACTAACATTAACAGGAACTTGAAAGGAGCAAAAACCTTCACTAATGTCTCTGACTCATATAAGTCTGCTCATGCAAATTTTTGGCTGTCACAGATGAACTACCAGACCCTCCTCTTCCTCTTCAGTTGTCTTTATCAAATTTCCAAGCTACACAGTAACACAGTTGAAAGGATTCAGGAGAAATAGCATATAATTTCACTTTTTTTCCTGAATCACAAATACTTATACTATCATTCTTTTTACTAGACCCGTGTCTAGAACTAGGTAACACTGTGCTTGGTGTTTTGTTTCTTTCTTTTTTAAGAGACTTTATTTTTTAGGGTAGTTTTAGGTTCACAGGAAAATTGAGTGGAAGGTACAGAGATTTCCCATAAACCCCCTCTACCTTCATATGCACAGCCTCTGCCATTATCAACATCCCCCACCAGAGAGGCACATTTGTGACAATTGATGAACCTACATTGATGCATCATTATCACTCAAACTCCATAACTTATATTAGGGTTCATGATTGGTGTTGTACATTCTATGGGTTTGGACAAATTTATAATGACACATATCCACCATCATAGTACCATACACAGTAGTTTCACTGCCCTAAAAATCCACACTTTCACTTTATATATTTGGTGAAGCAGCAGCATGAGCTAATTGTGCCCAAAAGCAAAAAGAGACAAGACACACCCAAAGATCTCATACTCCCAACTTTTTTCAACCGTAGTGATTCCTTACAGGATATCAGAGAGTACAGATGGCTCTTTCTGAGAAGTGACATCAAAAAAGTTTACATATCAGGCTTAGTACACTCACAGTGTTGGCTCTGCCTCTTGCTAATGGTACTTACCACCTCTAGGGAACAGTGTACTTCCTTGGGTTACCTATAATAGATGACAAAATAATAAAATTTCCAAAATTTCCCTAGGACTTTTGCTCCTAGGGAATTGGGGCAATGTATTCTTTATTTATCTTTGTATCCCAGTGCCGAGCACATAGCAAGTGTTTCCCCAAAACTTGCTGAGATAAAATAGGAGAAGCCAATGCCTTGCCCAGGTTTCCCAATCCTACACCAGTAACTTCTCCCACTATTGCACACATACTTAAATGTGGCATTTGCTGTTATGAGCTCCCAGGATATCATGTCTGCCCTGCCCTTTGTAAAAGGGACCCCATTCTCAGCCTAAAGATAAACTGAGGAACTGGACAGGGATGACTGTTCTCCAAGATCTACTATGTGGATGGTCCTTTACTAACTTTCTAATATCTTCCATGACCATGTGTGCACTAATGTTGTTATGGTTTCCAAAGGCTGACTTTCCCCCACCTCAGTTTTCCCAGCAATTGGAAGAGCATTTCCATTACATGCTTAAATTAACAAATAAGAAGCCAGAGGCTATTTTAAGTAGCTGGCCTTCAGTTCTGTAGAAGGCATCAAACTGCCCCAAACAAACAAACAAAACCAATAACGAATCACTAAGAACTGAGTCTAAAGATCTTTCTGTCTCTTCATCTAGAGCCCCAGCCCCCAGTCCCCCTTTCTTGGCTGCATTTCAAAAGCAAAGGCTAGAAAATCACATATGGGCAGCACATATGTGATCACATATGTCATATAATCACATATAATGTCCAGAAGTCCCAGGCATAATCCTAACCATCCACCGAGATGAGTCCCAATTTTCAGTGATACGTGAAGCACTTCCATGGAAAACACATCCTTTCAGCTAAGTTACAAGTACCCTTTGCTACATGACAAATGGTTGGGATTATCACTTTTGCTTTCAGCAAACCCCTAGAGAAAATATGATCCCATTGATCAAATATTGAGATCTGATCTTAAATCTATTAATTCCTGGGACTAGCAGTAGGGGAGGAGGTCCATGAGGTCAGATAGGCTCCTCAAGGGTCCACAAAGGTTAGCTCAGTGAGGGCAGGATCATATCCAATATCCACACCAGCCAAAGCACTTTAGTACCAGGCTGGGAACATCATTAAGCACTGTATACTTACTGGTGCTTACTATACTTGGCCATTAAGAGAAAGAATGATTTCAGAGGCATCTAGGGTAGAAATTTGGTCACAGTAAGTCAAAATTTGACTCTGAGGTGAATAGAAAACAGCAAGTGAAACTATTCTTCCACAAGCCTAGTTGCAAAAAGAACAGAGCCGTGAGAATGGGGATGCAGTTTCAAGGAAGTGTTTTTGTTTGTTTTCACCTGAGAAAGACTTAAGTGCTATTTTAAAGGGAGAAGAAACAAGTAAATGATCCCTTTCATATGCCCCTATTGTACTGTTAGTTTTTTAATTCATTAGCTATTCAATAATTTTTTATAGAGCACCAACTATATGTGAGGGACTGGTATAGATTCTGGGACTACTTAGGTGAACAAAACCAAAGCTCAAGGAGATTGTGTTATCCTCTCTTGAGTCTTACACAAACTCCCTAAATTTCTAAAAGGAAAGCCCCCCAAGCTCCTTGGAATCCAGCCAGGGCTTGTCTGCACTCTGAGAACATGCCGAGCAACCTTGCACTAGGTCCCCTGCTCTGTCACCTCTTGTAGACTGGGTCGTCCTCCAGGACAAGGACTGATCTGTCTTGTTTCTGCATCCCAGGGCCTGGCAAAGCATGAGGCAGGGGAGAGGAGGAATAAATCTAGTTAGCAAACAGGTCACCTCCACATAGGAAAGTTTGTTTGCTTTTAACCTTAAAAGAGGCTGTTACTATGCTAAGTGTCTTGCCCAAAGTCACACAGAAGGTCAAGTCTGGGTAAGGCTGGGAGAAGGGCCTGATCTCTTGACGGTGATTCTAGTGCAATGCAGTGACAACTGGACAATGGTCTCGCTACATACTTAGACCTGAGAGATACGCTTCAGGGGTTTTTCTCAATGAAATGTTATGAACTGTCACTATTGACTGAAATCTCAACTATTCCCTGAAATTTCTATGGCACCTTCTGTTTTAGAAAGATGTTTAGAAACCTACTCTTGCCCCTCCCCTAATGGCCACACAGACACAAGCCTGCTTCAGAGGATGTACCCAGAAAGTCATCTTTCTTTCCTCTTCATTCTGACCCCCCCGCCCCCCCGGGAGGAGCCGAGTCCCCCATTCTTACATTTCTCTCTGCTCAGAATCAGGATTCAGCATAAGGGATTTCAACACATCCCAAGGACCTGCAGAGCAACTGGCAAGCTCACACTGCCCCCTCCTGGCCCTTCACACGCTAACAAGGAGCACACATTCACTCTTCCCTGACCCTCTTTACTCCCATTCCTGTTAAAAAAAAAAAAAAAAAAGCAACAGAATGCCCCCACAAAAGTCAAATGTCTTTATTTTATATAAAAAAAAATTTGTACAGTTTTAATTCCTATGTTTAAGAAAAAAATCCCTAAAATTGCCATAATGTTTAGATCCACTGCAAACTGTAAAAACAAGCTTTTTATATATTAAAAAAAAATTTACATTTTACAATTTTCTACATGCATGCACAAGGTCTCAGTTCTGTAACCCAAAAAAAGAAAAAAAAATATCTAGATCCAACAGTGGAAGATTCTACATTTACAATCTCACTTGGAAGGGACTCCAAAAGGTCCCCTTCCTTTTGCGCACAGAAGAACAAATCACAACAATCACACACCAGGGCTGAATCCATCAGCAGATACTGCCCCATGTGAAGGGCAGAGGAAAGAGAAGACAGACAGACTGACAGACACCACGGAGGAGCCAAGGGGCTCGTCTGGGCCCAACGGAGGCGGAGAGAAGCACAAACCCTGGGAAACAGGTGTTTCAGACGAGAGGTTGCAGGGATTCAGATGTCTCATCACAGGTGTTGCGTCAGGGTTTCAAGGGGAATACTGGATGGGGAAGTGAAAGATTAAGGGCTGAAATGGGGGGGGCGGTGGGAAGAAAAATGAGAGACTAGAGGGAAATAAACAAGAATAAACAGAGAGAGCACAAAGACTCGTTTAGGAGAAAGGGACCAATGGGGAGGGAGACAGCGGCAGAGCGGCGAGGTAGGTGAAGGACTGAGGCACACAGTGTCTTGGTGTGGAGGGAAGGAGGGCAAGCGTTGTGAGGTGATGAGAAGGGAAGCCCAGTAGGTACGGCAGGCACGAGCTAGGAGGCCATGAGTCACAGAAAAGCGCACTGGAAAGGCCCAGCCACCGCCCGCCCTGCAGTGGGGGAGGGGCAACGGGCGGGCACGCCCCCGCGGCGGGGGAGAGCCCATCCGCGATCCCGCGGTCCCGCGGTCCCGCGGTGGGGCAGGCGGAGCAGGGAAACTGCTCAGAGCGACTGAGGCAGCTGCAGCCCACAGCCGTTCACAGCATGGAGACAACTTCCCACAGAGGAGAAGCAAAGACACACAGCCATACGCTTGACAGTCCATCCTGACGTTTCAAAAAATAATAATAATAAAAATCAAAGACAAAGATACCACAGTTCTGACGCAAAAGACCAAAATGCTACCATTCTCAGTCACAGCCCTTAGTGAGAGAGTTGGGGAAAAAAAAAATTCTTTTTGTTTTTAGGAAAAAGGAATGAAAAAATCACAGTGATTAAAAACACGGCAGGTTCTTAAAATAAACATTCCCCCCGCCCCTAATCTAGGGCAGCAACTGAGATCCCAAATACTTTCCCTCTCCCCACCCCAACCTGCTCCTCAAACCACACCACACTCCATCCTGCCCGCAAAGGCAATGTTCCGATCACCATCCAGGCCCTGTTTTCCAGGATAGTGAGGTATTTATGTGACCAGAAGGGACTCCTCTGAAACCAGGTTTTCGAAGAGAAGAAAAGATACCTTCCCAGACCCCCAGGACAGGACATATTTCACACAAGCATATCCTGACACCCCCAACTCACCCCCCAGGGGGACGAGATGAGCACTGGCTGATGAACCCCTCTCTAGCAAGTTGGTGGAAGAGGGGAACAGGTGTGCCTTTTCTGAAAGGACAGCAGGAAAAACCCGATCACTAGGCTCCATCACCCCCAGGACTGCCACTAGACTACAGAGAGGACGCCTCCCAGGGAGAGATCATGGGATCTCTCCGCAAGGCAAGTACTGATGAGTTTTCCAGGGGAAACAAGGGCCTATAAAGGACACTGAGTTATTTAGAGGACTGGCCCAGGGGCATGCTCCATCTCAGCCATAGGAACGGTCCTCCAGGAGGATCCTGGCTGGAGTATTATGGGTGCTTCCTATTTCTATCCTCCTTGGCAAAAACCACCCAATTTAAAGGTATCTAATTTAAAGGCTCAGATTCACACTGAAATGTGTTAGAGGGCCAGCAAATTTTGCTCAAAATGAGATCTAAACTATTGAGATTTTGGATTTGGTGCAAAGACTATGGAAGCTAAAATAGGGTGAGAGCCTAAGTACCCACAAAAGGCAGTAACCCTGGTCCCTCACCCCAATACAGAGGGAACCCAGAGCCCAGAGAATCAGGCAGGGAGAGAAGGGATAGGGACCCTGGAAGGCCAAGAAAAGAGACCCCTGAGGCAAAGAACTGGACTTAAGGCAGGGGATGAGGAGGAGCTGCTGGCTCGTCCCCAAGAGATGAGGCAACAGTCTCTGGAGTCAAGAGAAGACAGCAGGACAGGGGGTGGCTGGTGAAGGAAAAAAACCACTTGTCTAAGAGTATGGGGGCTGGGTCAGGGTCTACAAGCCGCTAAGTCTGTATAGGAGTCTGCATGCCATCCTTCACTGGGGAGGGCAGGAACAAAGGTGAGGGTAGGTCAGAGGGCAGGGGTCAGTGATGGGTCCCTCCAAAACCTCAGGGATCTGTTCTGCCCTTTCACTCAGGGGCTGCCTCGGAAAGACACATTGGAAGAAAGGTACCTTCCCCTGAGGCCCAGGAAAGGTGGTCATGGAGTCTTGCCACCTGTTTCCCTGTGGTCATGGGAAGGTGGAGACTCACAAATGGAAGGTGGAGACTTCTGGGAAAAGGATGAGATCTTCCCTTGCTCTAAATACGTGTGGCTGGGGGAGACAGGCTCTACCAGCCAGAAGCAAACAACTCCAGCTGGGAGATTCCTAACTCAGCTGTGTGGCAGGAGTATCCTTGCCCCAGAACTCAGGGTTTGTTATGTGGAGGGAGAGGCAGGTGGGGGCAGCTGCTGCCCTGGAGGGGTTTGGCACTGTGCTCTCTGGAGTCATATCCGTGTCACCAGAGAAATCCTGTTGGGGCCACTGGAGAGACTCGCTACAAGAACTTGGGTTTGTGAGTGGGGGCTCAAGAGGGGAGGTATAAGCAGCAGGGCCCTGTGCCCTTTCGGAAGAGACTGCCATCCAGGAAAGGTGAGGGAGAGGAAAGGGAGACAGGCACTGACACCTACAGGGCCCAGAGTTACACAAAAGTTGGCAGGGTGGGATGGGGGGGTGGTCCCAGGTACTGTTGACAGCAGGATGGTCTCTCCAGGTTCACATGGGGTAAAATAAGGAAGAGGGGAGGAGACAGGGTGGGGCAGAGGCCGGGGGGTAAGTTTAAATTCAAGTAAAAAAAAACCAAGAGCAAGAGGAAGAAGGGTGGTAGGAACGTGGCTGGGCCTGAGAACCGTGCCCCTCCCATCCCCTCAGGAGCCCCCCAGGGTCTCCCATTCCCCCTGCTGTTGCACAGTCACACGGAGGTCTCAGACTGCAGCCTCATGACAAACTTGTGCGACTTGGGATCCACAAATTCCTCGGAGAGTTTGAAGAATGGGACCTTCTTGGTGCTGACCACCAGGCTGAAGTCCTGGCGTTTTAAGAGGAAAACGATGCCATCCTTGAGACCGTTGGTCACCGGTTCCTCGCTCACCAGTGTCCACTGTTTGGCCAGCCAGCGTTCTTTGTGGTACTGGATGGTGGGTCCGGCCGCCAGGTAGCGCTCCAGGAAGGCCTGGGGAGGAGGGAAGGAGCCATGTAGGAATCTCTCTCGCTCACCCACTATCCTTCGTCCCCTGGGGCACAGCTTCTACAGACAACCAAGACGTCCCTGAGCTCACTCTATGCATATCAACTAGAATCTCAGAATGGTAGAGCAGGAAAGGGCCTGAGATCAGCTGCTGCAGACCCCTGTTTTATAAAATAGAAAGCTGGAGGCCAGGCGTGGTGGCTCATGCCTGAAATCCTAGCACTCTAGGAGGCTGAGGTGGAGGATCACTTGAGGTCAGGTGTTCAAGACCAGCCTGAGCAAGAGCAAGACCCTATCTCTACCAAAAATAGAAAAAATGAGCCGGGTATGGTGGCGGCTGCCCACCTACTCAGAAGGCTGAGGCAGGAGGATCACATGAGCCCAGGAGTTAGAGGTTGCAGTGAGCTATGATGATGCCACTGCACTCTACCCAAGGTGATGCAGTGAGATTCTGTCTCGAAAATAAATAAATAAAAATAAAAGAGGAAGATGGAGCCCACAAGTGATACAGCTCCTCAGAGTCCGGACTAGAGCCTGGCTTCCTTGACGCCATCTTCTGCCCTTCTCCCTGTACCCAGCCAGGACCCAGGCAAGCCCTCCCTCATTCTTCCTTCCGTCTCACAGAGCTCGTATGATTCATGCCAACCAGGAGGGAGCCAGAGATGTCAAGGTTAAAGTGCAAAATCTTTAGTTACCTGTCCACCAAAGGTGCTCAAGGAAAGCAATTCTAGGAAGTTAGCAACAGAACGGAGGGGTGGGCAATGGCTCAAAATGAACTCAGAGCAAAGACGATCTAGGGGAGGGGAAGGGGACAAGGGGGTAAAGGTGGAACGTGGATCTGGAAATCCCAGAACCCTTACAGAGATGAGAAATAGGTCTCAGCCATCCCCCAAATGATCTCAAGGCCCCCATTCCCCTCATCCACCTTCACCCAATGCAGACAGGGTGGATGGGGTAGGGATAAAAGAAGAGATTAGAAGGAGGAGGTGTAGAAGAGAGAAAGAGCGGGGTGGGAAGTGAGGAAAGAAGTGAGAGACTAAAGGGAAATGAAGGTGGAAAAGAAGAGAAGCGGGGAAAAGAGGAAGGATGATGGGCAGAGCAGGCCTACCTTGGGTGTCATGTCGTGTGTGATGCAGAATTCAAGGTGCTGTAAGATGCTCTCCATGGTGTGGTAAGGCTGCTGCTTGGTGGTCCGAAGGTACTTCTGCATGGCACGGGCCATGGATGCGAAGATGGCCTGGGCTGCCTCCCGGGGGTCCATCACCTCTCTGGGATTCTTCTGCTCCTCTTCCTGCAGCCGCTTAATATGAGTGAAGGCCTCCTCCACTGCCACCACAAGTCTGAAGGACAGGAAAGGTCTGGACCAGATGCCCATTCTCTCTTCCCTGCCCCCTGGCTCCAACCCTCCAGCAGCCTGAGTGGGGTCAGGTCTTCGTGCTGTCCCCGGGAGCAATAGGGCCTTTCCCCCACTGGGAACAGGAAACAGCCATAGAGCTCAGTGAGAACAAATCTAGTGTCAAACGAAGAGAAACAAGTAGGAACTATGCTATAGGAAAGACCAAGCATTCCATCAAACCCTAGGAAAAGTCTTCTTTTTTTGTTTTGAGACAGGGTCTCACTCTGTTACCCTGGCTAGAGTGCAGCAGTGAGGTCATAGTTCACTGTAGCCTCAAATTCCTGGACTCAAGGGATCCTCTGGCCTTAGTTTCCTGTGTAGGTAGGACTACAGGCACATGCCACCACACCCAACTAATTTTTAAACTTTTTGTAGAAATGGGGTCTCACTATCTTGCCCAAGCCTGGTCTCAAACTCCAGCCTCAAGCAATCCTGCCTCGGCCTCCCAAAGTACTGGGATTACAGGGATGAGTCACTGAGCCTCGCCTAAACAGGACACCCAAATCACACTTCATCAGGTCAAAAGTTAACAGGTATGATTACATCAAAATAACAGATTTCTATTCAACCATGACAGCACTGACAATATTAACTGACATCTGATGGGGGTGAGGGGAAATATATGCAGCATCTAAAACCAGCAAGGGATTAACATCTAGAACGTACAAAGATTCACTACAGTTTCTACCAAAAAGAAAAAAGCAAGAACTCTACAGAAAAATGGGCAAAGGAAGTGAACAGAAAATTGACCAGCAGCTGGAAAGGCTAAAAAATATACAAAGTAGTTACTGGCTAGCAATTAGAGAGATGCAAATTAAAATGTTAATAAGATACTAATTATGCACCAAGATGGAAAAAATAAGATGACTATAATCCAAATATTGGACAGGAGTAGACTATGAACTACTATACAGTGAGAAGATGCAACAAACTGGATGTACAGACAACGTGGATGAGTCTCAGAGTGTTAAGGAGGAAGCAGGAAGAAGAAGTCAATTTACATTAAAAGCATAGTGACATCCAACACTCAATTTGTACAAGCATACACATGGGTTTTAAGGAAATCAAAAAATTGAAGTGGGTGCTAAAATGTAGATGTGGAGTAAAGGCAGGATTAGGGGAAAGGGAAATAGAGAATGAGGCACCATGAAGACCCACATAATGGCTGTGTTAAGAGCTGGAAATGGTGATTCGTGCAATTCTCTGCATTGGAAGTTCAAAAACCAAAATAAAAGCCTCTGGCCTAAGAGCAGGACCAGCTTGAGGTGACAGGTCAAAGAAAGGAAGTGAGGCCTGTGGCTCAGTATCCAGAAACCCAGGAACCTGGGAACTCAGGGTCAGGATGGGACTCTGGGTATGTGTGGACCGTGCACGCCTACAGTTTCTGTTTATTCTTTTGCTTCTCTTACATTTCTCAGCAAAGTTCCTTTTGAAAAGATCCTTTTGTCTCAGGTAAACCAAAGGAAAAAATTTTCTCCTGGTTATGAGCAGGGTAAGGGAGGAAAGAAAGGGCCCCCTAAGTGCCAAGAATGGTGGTGGCAGCACAGGAGACCCAAAGACCCTAGGCAGGGCAGAAGGTAAAGGGGTAAGGGACATCACTGGTTTGGGCTACCTCCCTCCCCTGCAGCCTGAAGATCCTGTGGGAGGTGAGGTGGAGGGTAGGTGCAGGGTTAAGCCCCAAGGTGCCCTGCTCCTCCCCTGTAGAAATCCCTACACCAAGGCAGGTCCTGGCAGCTGTAGGCACCAAGAAGGATTCTCAGGCATGACTTAAGTTCACATAATAATGTGAACAGGGAAAAGGAAGGAGTGAGGACAGCATTTAAAAAGTTACCAAAACATGGGCACTAGAACCTCATTTTTTGCAGGCAAAAAAAGCACCCATGTGCTGAGCAAGCCTTCACGATCTACTGGCAGGAAATCTAGTCTAGCCTCAGTCCCTGCTGTTGCAGGTGAGGCTCAAGTCCCTTTATGGGGTCCCTACCCCACTGTAATAGGCAGAATTCAAAGATGCCCCTGGACTTCCACCAGATTCCCATCCTTCATTATTCAACAATCTCAGTACGTTTTGCAGATGTAATTAAAGTGCCAAGTCAGTGGCCTTAAAAGAAGGAGATTATCCTGTTGGGCCTGATCTAATCATATGAGCTCTTTAAAAGCAGAGTTTTCTCCGGCTGGTAGTAGATAGAAGTAGTCAGAGAGATCTGCTCCTGCTGGAAAAAGTGAACTGCCATCTTGTAAACTGCCGATGGGGCCACGTGACCAGGAACTGAATGCTGCCAACAATAGTGAGGCTGTAAGAGAAGCCAGGCTCAGATGAGAGTCATCTTGATTTCAGCCTGTGAGGCCTGAGCACAGCATCCGGCTAGCCTGCTCCTGACCCATGGAACTGAGAGATAATAAATGTGTGCTGTTTCACAGCAGCTGAGTTCATGGAAAACCCCACCCCTATCATCATTGCTCTGTATTTCCAGCAGTTACAGAAGTCCCTTGGTCTTCCTCTCCCCAGCTCAGCCCACAGGCACCTCCCCCCACCTCTTCTTCCCTAGGGACCCACCTGGCCCTCCTCTTGCGCACCCTCCGCTCATGCTCGGCCTCCTCATAGTAGTACTCATTGTGGCTGTTGTCCCGCCTCCGGGCCGCTGCTGCGATCACAGCCCGAGACTGGCCCGTGGAGTTATTGGTGCTGTTTTCTGCACAGGAGGAGCAGAGGGGATGGTCACATCAGAGTGTGGCCTCTCTTCCCACTCCATGAGCTCTTGAGACAGCAGCCTGACACATCCAGAGGAAGCTGTTCCCACCACCCAGCAATACCTCCCATTCCCAACCCTCCTGGCCACCTCTGGGAGAGGCCACAGGAAATCAACAAGGAAGGCATTGGAGGGGCAGGAGTCCTGCACATGTTCCTCCCTGGGTCAAGAGGTTCTGCAGCTCAGGGAGCCAAAGGGCTTAAACCAGGAGTGATGAGCAGACACAGAGGAGCCAGATCAGGGGACACGCAGTAGCATAAAGGGACAGCCAGTAGAATCAGCAGCTAAGACCAGCCACCTGGAGTCAAGGGAAATGACAGAACAGAAGGGGCTGGGACATGGGCCGGGAAAAGGAAAAAGCAAGGGAAGAAGGGTGAGAGAGAGTGAGGAGGTAACTTGGAGTCCTGCAGGGGAAGAGACCGGAAGGGGCCGAGGAGCAGGGCTGCTCACCCTCTCCGAGGGAATACACCTTGAAGCCAGACACTTTCTTGGCCAGGACGGACTTGGGCAGGTTGAGGAGGGCAGGGTTGTAGACAGGGAAGTCATGGTAATACTTCTCCAGGATCCACACTGCCACGCGCTGGATGCTGTGGGGGAGACGGCAGGGAGGGACGGAAAAGGGACAGACAAGGGGCACAGGGGAAGGGACACATCAGGGAGGTTGGCAGGGCAGGAGAGGACACAGGACAGGGACAAGCTGCTTCCAAGAAGCCTGGCTCAGGCCTGAGGTCTACTCACCAGGTTCCCAAGCCTTCCCCGGGGCTGGGCCTGCTAGTCTTTCCCTGCCATGCTGAAGCCCAGAGGAGAAAGGGCACTGGGCCTGGGTCCGCAGCCAAGGGTCACCTCATCCCCTCCAGCATTCCCCCAAGACTCTGTACAGAACCCAGGACCTGCCACTGACACTCTGTATGGCCTGGGGCAGGGGTGGGGACCCTGCCCACAGGTTTAGGGGAAGCAAAAGAACTGTCCTCCCTATCTCTTCCTCCACACTCCTCCTCTGGCCCGCTCATTTCAGTGACCACTCACTGAGTGCTCACGAGAAGCTGTGCGTCCAAGAATGGGCTAGAAAAGGAATTCCAAAAAGCCCCTGTCCCTGCCCCACATTCTTCTCCCCTTTGGTTCATCCCCCTCTGAGATTCCCCATCTCTAACTGCCTGTTCATTCTCAACTCTTAACTCCCACCCCTCTTGTCCCACAACCCTGCACATGACCCTCCCATTAACCAGAAAACATCGTTCAAAACCTACTGTGCACAAAGCACTCAACTCCTTCCCAAACACAGTCCTCCCAGCTATCACCTTCAGCCCACCATGACGCCCTCCCACCCTAGTGGCCCCTCCGCCTCCCCCGTGCCCTTTCCTGCCCAAGCCGTCTCCTGCCTACCCCACGTGCCCGCACCTGAGATGGCCTACGTTGTAGAAGCGGCTGGCCCCGTCGGTGGAGCGCACGACCTTGAGCGTGAACTGAGGCTGGAGCTGGCGCAGCTCCAGCAGGACCACGGCCAGGTAGTGCACGAAGAGAAGGGCATCCACCAACGATACTGCGAACTGCACCACGCCCTGGTAGCTACGCTCGCGGGCGTCCAGGATGCGCACGCCGTAGAAGAGCCAGTAGGAGACCACGAGCAGGAAGACCAGCACCATGAGCAGGGCGCGCAGCACGAAGACGCGGGGCAGCGAGGCCTTGGGCCGGCGGAAGAACAGAGCCCAGCTGCCCAGCAGGAGGATGAGCAGCTTGAAGGCCACGGAGATGAAGAGGCCTTCGCAGGCCGTCCCGCACGGCTCCAGCTCCTCCCGCCACAGCAGAGGGGGCAGCAGCAGGAAGGCCAGTGGCGTAAGGAAAGACAGCAGCGCCAGAGTGGCCCCCGCCGCCACGCCCAGGTGACGGGAGCAGTCCAGCGGGACGCTGTCCTCCATGTCCTTGGCGATGCGTGTGAGGTCATCGTGGGAGATGCTGTGCTCTGAGGTGCCGGTTACTACCGTCGTCGTTTCCCCCCAGTTGTCATCCTGCAGGCAGGAGGGAGCCAGACAATGACAGGAAAAGGATGGGGGAAGGAGGGGGACAGGAGAAAAGATAAGGGAGAGAAGAGAGGGGTATGCAAGGAAAAGGAGAAGGCAGAAAGAAGAGAGGGTAATCAACAAATATGCAACCATCAAAGCATTTACTGAGCTCCACTATGTGTCGAAGTCTGGCCTCTGCAGATATCCAAGTTGGAGAACCAGGCACTTGGGGAGCTATACACAGGTCAGTGACAGAGGAAAACTGCACGTGCATCAATAACCCTCAGAGCAGAGAGCAGGAGACACCAGGACTGCTCAGGCAGTGACTCGGATCTGAGGGCAGACTCGCCAGGCAAAGCAAGCAGGCTTCCCAGGAATGGTGGGACCTGAGCTGACCCTTGAGGGCAAGTGACATGAAGAAGCTGGACTGAATTAGTGGTTGCCAGCCCCAGCTGCACACATCAGAATCACCTAGGGAGGTTGGAAAATAATACCTATTATTGGAGAATGGGATCTGCTTGTCACCCTTTTCTTTTAAAAAGCTCCCTGGATGATTCTAAGGGTCATCTAAGACTGAGAATCACTGAACTCAATGATCTCCTAAGGGCTGGCTACTCAAAATGTGATCTGTGGACCAGCAGTGTGGACATCCCCTGGGAGCTTGTTCGAAAGGCAGAAGCTCAGGCCCACCCCACCTTTACTGAACCAGAACCTGCATTTTAACAAGATCCCCATGAATCACTCAAACATTACAGTTCTAGAAGGACCGCCCTAAGTTCCCTCCAGATTCTGCATCATTCCATGATTTCAGTAGAAGCTAGAGGAGGCGCACCCAGGGCAGGAATGGCATGAACTGAGGCACCGGAGAACTATGAGATCAGGGGATCCACATGCAAGAGCAGAGTGTGGCACAGCCAGGAAGGTGGGGCTGTGCAGGCCATACCGCAATGCCAGGCTGGACAGTAAGCACCGATTCTCCAGGCGTGGAGAGCCACTGAAGGTTTCTGATTAAGGGGGTAACCTGACAAAAGCAGCATGGAGAAGAGGACACCAAGGAGATGCGGGGGAGAGAATGATCAGGGCAGGAAGTGAGGGACACAGTGCAGATTCAGGGCCACTCTAGGTCTCTGGTCTGGTCTGCAAGTCCAGCTCTGCTGGGCCATCTGAATGCCCACAGCACAGGGGCTGCCTGTTCCTGGAGCCAAGGGGGTAGACAGGCTGAGGTGCCCAGGTGGCCTTCTGAGTGTGGTCTGCTCAAGTTGTTTTCCTGCAGTGGCCGAGGGCCATCCCACAGAGGAGTCCCAAGACCATGAGTGGACTTCAGCACCCACACCCTTCACTCCTGGGACAGCCTGGGGATATAGAGTCATGTCCTGACACCCAGGAGATTCAGGCTATCGGACTGAGACACTGGGGTGGGGAGAGTAGGAGACAGCCTGGCAGGGCCAGTGATTAGAGAGGCTGAGGAATCTCCTCTCTGCAGGATGGCAGAAGAGCCCAATCTGAAGATAGAAGGCAGATGTACTGACCCCCAGACATACTGCCTACCCTCTCCAACGATCAAGGGCTTGGGAACTCCCCCTCAACAACAGATGAGCCAATCATGTCTCAGGGTTACTTCAAGAACTCAGGAGGCCAGGTCTCAGGAAGAACGGATTGAGAAAGAAGGAGAAAGAACATTTCCCTCAGGTATTGATCTGCTCCCAAGACCCAGGAATTCCAGTGTCAGCCACAGAGATTTCTTCTGAGGCAAATGGAGCTGGGAGTCTCCAGCCCTGTAAGATGATCCCAAGAAGAAAGAATAAGAGGAATGAGACTTGGGCAACCTCAGTGTTATCTCAAATCCTGCCTCCCGCATTCTAGGACTATGTCCTGTCCACTGTCCTCCCTGCCAGGTGAGCACAGTGGACCACAGGGGTTAGAGCAGAAGCAAGTGCTCACCCCTGTCCTACAGCACTCTTTTCCAGTGTCCCCCCCACCTTCAACCCTCAGCCTCACTTCTCAGTCCCCCTTCCTCTCTGTCCTCCTTCCTCTCTTCCCACACCTCCTTTCCTAGACCTAGGTGATGCTAGTCTACAGGCTGCCACCAGAGGGCACAGGAGTGCCCACACCTTAAGGTTCAAGGAAAACTCAGACTTGCCCACACACACCCCCAAGCCCCACCCACCAACCCCCTGCCCTCCTACTCCAGACTCCCAGCCAGCCTGCGTGGCTGGGATCCGCTCCAGAGGAGCTGGGTGATTCCCATTACACACCCAGGTAACCCCCACCTCTCTGGAGATAAGGAAAGAAGAGGCTGCTGCTTCCAAAGGGGTATCTACAGAAATTCCCTGAATTCGACTAAAACAAGGCCCTATCTTGGGACACTAAGCTGAGGGAAGTATACCACAAGATACCCTCCCTGATCTGGCATCTTCATGGAGAGACCAGGTTTCCAGGCTCTTCCCCTCTCCGACGGGGCCTCCAGCTCCTCCAAGGAACGTTCTGAAAATGCCTGGTCTGGGCCACCTCATCCCCCCCGCCATGCTCACCCGCTCATCCCCCCGTGTGGACTCATTGTCCAGCAGGGGCTCCCCTGGAGCCTGGATTGTCACCGACTTGTCCCCACGGCTCCCATCTCGGCTCTTAGAGCGATGTCGGTCCCGGCGGTCCCTGCAGCAGGAAGCCAGAGGAACAGGCACAAAGTCAAGGGAAGGACCGGGGTCTTCTCAGCAGCCACCCCCACCGCCCCACCGCTGCACGTGCCCACTTCTCCACTGCCCCCAACCCCCCCTCCACCACCGGTGTCACTCCCAAACGCATGCCCACCTGTGTTTGCGGGAGCTGCGGGAGTGGCCCGACTTGTAGGAATAGCCCGAGTACTGGGACTCGGTGTCCATGGCGTCTGAACGCCGCGCCTTGTAGCGCTCCAGGGCCGCAGGCTGGGGCCTCTTGGGGGGCCCCACAGCCACCTCCTTCAGCGCCGGCTTCTTCAGGCCAAGAGGCACCCTCAGGAAATCAACCGTCACCCTGAGGGACTCTATTTTGCTGGACAGGTGGGCTTGTCTCAGAGAAAATCAAGCGACGCTCCTGATGAGATGAAGCAGCTGGTTAGAGGTAGCTCTCGCTCCTATGCGGTCAGGGCAGAAAGGAAGACCATCCCCAAATGGAAGCCACAGTTAGCTCAGATGAGCCTAGCCACTGCCTGAGAATATTTCCACCCAGGTTCCTGCTCTGCCCAATGGGCCCAGTTCCTCCTGCCCCGCCTCCTAAAAAGAGCCCCAGGGCTCACGCATGGAGGGGAGATGGCCAGCAAAGGTTCTCATCCAGAATGACCTAACCCTGAACCTCCTGGAGGGGAGACTCAGGGGCAGTGCTTCCCTCCTCTCAGCCAGGAAAACTGAGGCTAGGAAAGCGTAGGCTCTGGCCAGGCCAACAGGCTGAACCAATGGAGACCTCAGAGAGCAGAAAGCAGCTGGCTTCTGTCCAGAGGCTACCCCAGGCCTCTGCCTCCCCCTCCATACCTCCTCCCCTCACTCATAATTTCTGAGTGTGCCCAGAAGAGGCTACTTCTCTTGGCACCATCTCTCAGCATCTACTTCAAACACACCCACAGTTACTGGCCAGGTCAGGTTAGTGGCTCTTCTTGAGGCTGTGTGTGTAGTGTTTGTGTATGTGAGCATGCACACTAGGGGGTGAGGGGTGGAAACTACTGATAATATAAGGTTGGGAGTGGGAGGAAAATGTAAGTAGAAACTTGCCTTCTTCTCCAAAAGCCTAAAGTCCTGAAATAGGCAAGGCATGTGTTTCTTTGGCTACTTACGGGCTAAAGGGCAGCATCTTTCAGCTATATTTCACCTTCTAATTATGCAGAGGAGAAAGACCTCTCCTTCTCCCCTCTTCCACAACTCCCACCAAAATCCTGCTCACTCTTTAGAGCCCAGCCCCCACCCCTCACGGGAGCCCCCACCTAGTCCAGCACCCAATGTTATCTTCCCCTCTGACCTCAACTCCACTGATAACCATCACCCACCTTCATTGACTGATTCATCCAATATTGTTTAAGTACCTTCTATGAACCATGTACTTTGCTAGGCCCTGGGTATATGGTGGAGTAACAGACCTTGAGTTTACAGTCTATTGAAGAAGAGGCACACTAAACAAGCATGCAGGTAAATGTAAATCACCAACCGTAGGTGTGATGGAAGGAAAAGAACAGGAAAAAATTCTGGAAAGTCTCTCTGGGAAAATGACACCTAAGCTGAGGCCTGCAGGAAAAGCAGAAGTTAAGCAGGAAAAGAGTGGAGGGAAAAGCTGGTGGAGCAGAGGAATCACACATGCGAAGGCCAAAGGCAGGAAAAATCTCTGAGTATTTAAAGAACCAAAAAAAGGCCAGTGGAGCCAGAACTGAGGAAGGCAGAGGGCAGTAGAAGCTGGCGCTACAGAGATAGCCAGGAGCCAGGTGAAGGGCTTGGGTTTTATTCTAAGGCCATAGGAAGCCTTCGAAGGAATTCAGCTATGCAGATAAGGATTAAAAAGGGAGAGAGTAGAAATAAGGAGATCAGTAAGGAGGCTACTGCAGTAGCGCAGGCTTGGCTAGGGTTAGAGCAGCAGCAGAAGTGACAAACAGTCATTTTTGAGACTTACGTTGGTCAAATCAACAGGACCTAAGGAAGGATTGGCTGAGGGGGAGGGGAGCATCAAGAATCCCTGGCCTGAGCAAGGCAGTAGATGGTAATGCCATTAGTAAGGTAGTACCATAAGCAAGTTTGGGGAGGAAGATGAGCTCAGTTTCCAAGGTGCTAAGTTCATGGCCATGAAACAGTAGGCAGCCAGGTGTCAAATGAGCTGGACTCAGAAGAGAGTCTGAGCTGGAGGTATGTACAGTGTGCAAAGCCACAGGGATGAACGGGATCACCTAGGGAGAGGAATACATACAGGACGCCGAGAACTCCAATATGTACACGTATCCAGAGGAGAAAGAATAGGCAAAGGGGCTGAGAAGGCCAAGCCAGAGGAGTAGGAGGGCCAGGAGAGTGGGGTCACAAGTCAACCAAGAACTTAAAGAGTGTTTCAAGGTGGGAATTAAGTCAACCAGGTCAAATGCTGTTGAGAGGTCAATTATGTTAAGAATTAAAATGGATTTGCTTTGTATAGCTAACTTTTTTCCAACTACTCTACACCATCAGCACCTTGAGAATAAGCAATATGATTGACACGCATTTGTATCCATCTCCCTATCCATCTCCCTCCAGTGGGCACAGGGCAAGTAACTGGTATCGACCTAGTAAACGAATATAGTCATTTGTTGCTTAACAATGGGATACATTCTGAGAAATTCATCATTAGGTGACTCATCGTTGTCCAAACATCATAGAGTATACTTAGACAAAAACAGATGGTGTAGCCTACCCACACCTCGGCTTTAGAGTACAGCCCATTGCTCCCAGGTTACAAACCTGTACAGCATGTTACTGTACCCATTACTATAGGCAAGTGTAACATAATGGTAAGTATTTGTGTAACTAAATATATCTAAACATAGGAAAGGTACACCAAAAATACAATATTATAATCTTATGGGACCACCGTCATATATGCGGTCCATCATTGATCGAAACGAGGCTATGCGGTCGGTGCATGACTATGTGTCTCTCTGACACTCAGGGAAATTACAACAACTGTAGGGAGATGAAATCAATGTGAAGTCCAGTCATTTATCCTATTAACAGAGTCATCTGAAGACAGTCCATGGGCATGTAATGTTTGTCAATATCCCCATGTCAAAACAAGTGTGTGACAGGGACACACTTAGGGGACAGAAACACAATACCTTAACCCAACCCTAAACCTTTCTAAAAACTTTTGCCATAACAGGGCCCTTGTTCATCCCCCTGTCTGCAAATTACATGTTGGGATCCTCTACCCCCTCTCCTGAGAAATCATTCCAGTACTTTACTACTCCCTAGAGTTTACATGTCTCATCCACATGTCTCTTGATGTGGTTCCAGCCTATTCATTCTAGTCCTCCTCTTAAAAACTGAATTTTGAGGCCAGGTGTGGTGGCTCACGACTGTAATCCTAGCATTCTGGGAGGTTGAGGCAGGAGGATCGCTTGAGGTCAGGAGTTCAATATCAGCCTGAGCAAAAGCGAGACCCCATCTCTACCAAAAATAGAAAACTTAGTCAGGTGCATTGGTGTGCATCTGTAGTCCCAGCTACTTGGGAGGTTGAGGCAGGAGGATCACTTGAGCCCAGGAGTTTGAGGTTGCTGTGAGCTATGGTGATGCCACTGCATTCCAGCCTGGGGTGATGAAGTGAGGCTCTGTCTCAAAAATAAAATTAAATAAATCCTGCCATTTGTATGACTAAATAAAGAAGTCTTACACACACACACACACACACACACACACAGGCACACCCCCCAAACAGGACACACCCAGGAGGTAAGCTGATGCCATTGTGTTGCCCCTACAGATAAATTTCAAACCAGACAAGGATGCCAGTCCCCTCCCAACCCTTTGTTCTGAGCTGCTCAGCCTAGAGCCTCCTACCTTCTTCTTCAGCTATGTATTAAAGACCCAACATAAACCCTGCTCCCCTGGCCTGCCAGCCCCAAGTCAGTGCCCAGAAAGGACCATGATGTGCTCCTCCCTCCCCTACCAAATACAGGGGCCAAAAATGAACCCCACTCCTGAGACCCTTGCCTGCTGTCCCTTCAAGTACCCCAGGGAACTAATCCAAGCTTGGAGAGGCTGGGGGAGGGGCAGGCGGGTGCAGGCGGTGAGCAAAGAGAAGGGCAGAAGTTCCTCTTATTTAATCAGTCTCAGGAATCAGGGGTTTGGAGGGTCTCCCGGGTGGGCAGCATTCCCATGGAAGAGAGTGGGGGGAGGGGATCACTGGATGAGATCAACAAGTGGAAATGTCAGAGGGACAAGCCCGGGCGGGAAGTCCAGACTTGGTGCAGGCCAGGGGGAGGCTGTAAAAAAGGAATGTGTCCCACTGCTTTTCACCTTGCCCCCCACTCCCCAAGACACAAACACATGCACTCAGTCCCCTGCTCAAACCAACCATGGATTATCTGGGGTTAAAAGGAGGCCAGAGTGGAGCGAGGGAGGGAAGAGAGAGCCCGTCACAAAAAGGAGACCCTTCTCCCCTCCAAAGGCCTTTCAGAAATAAAATTAATGGAATGTGTCTCAGTATCATCTCCAGGGGATTGGAGGAGGGGGCTGGGGGAGGGAATGTGGGGGCTTTTGTCCCGGCTGCCCAGCTTCTCCCACATTGATCACCATAGCAACCAAAGCCCCCTGTTGCCTAGGTGATGGCAGCCGGGTCCTGGAACCCATACCCAGCATCCAAAGCGAGGGAGGTTATGGAGGTGGGGGGATAGGGACAGAGTGGGAGAGAATGGGGTTCCTCCTCTGGCGGCCCCAGCTTTTGTCTGAGCTCTGGGATCAGGTTTCTTCAGGAAACAATTGGAGGCCTTTGGAAAAAACACACTCAGAACCTGGCAACAGGCAGAGGGAGCAAGGCCCTGGAGCGGGGTGGGAGGGTGTTGGCCAAAACACAGACCAGGACAGACCCTTCCCATTCCCCTACTCGGAGGAGGCAGCTCAAGTGGACAAGGCATGGAACACAGGCACAGGCACCCCCATGCGCGGCGCGTGCTGAGGACGGATGACCAGAAGCAGGCAGCTGTAATCTCCACCTCCTGCCACTGCTCTAGCCCTGGCCCACCCCGCAGAGCAGCCCAGTCCCAGCTACTTTAGGGCTGGGGTGGGGAAATGAGGCAGAGCAGAGATGAGGACTGGGCTGGGAGAAAGAGCTATGGAAGCCAGGATGACAGCCAGGAAAGAAAAGGTGGGGCAGGGACAGAACACAAACATGCACCTAAAAAGCGGGAGGGGGGGGGTGTTTGTTCCTCATCTCTACCGAGGAGGGGCTGGAAGTACCAGGCCAGCAGTGCCCCGGAAGGCACTTGGGTTTGATTTTAGAAAGGACTTCCGGCCAGAGAGGGGAAGAGGATGTGAAAGAGGACAAGAAGCCAATCTCTGATAGGACCGTTTTCCTTTCCTCAGTCAGGGACTAGGGCCGAGTGGCCCTGCCTAGACGCAGGGAAAGGGGCATGGAGAGGAGTCTGCGGGCCCTTGCCCCTGAGAGGTCTCTGATCCCTGCCCTGCACCACCTTCCCCACGGGCAAGGGTGTGCATGTGGGCACCCCCAGCCCCCGCACCCTAATCTCACCTTCACCAAACACAGCCCCAAGGTCCAAGGACATCAACGTGAATTCAGCTCAAAGTGCTGGATGCCCACCTTCTGAGGGGAGAGGAGATGGCAAGAACCAAGCCCAGGGTCCAACCTCCCAGCCCAGTATGCAAAGAGCCAGAGGTCCGTCCAGAATCCAGGCACCTCACCAGGTTGTGAGGCCAGCATGAGGCAGCGCTCAGAGATTCGAAGGCACAGCTGTCCCACCTCAGAGCCCCTGCTTGGTTCCGCTGCTTGCTGTGCTACTTCCTGGGTTTCCAGAGGTACCCAACCCTGTCAGCACTGCAGGGGTTGGGGTGCTTGAAGTGGGTGAAAACACAGACACCTAACATGGCTTCCACAGAGGAGCCGGGTGCCCATACCCTCCCCACTGCCCTTTTCTCTCCCACTGCAGGAGGAGACAGTGGCTGACCCACCCACTGGCAGCAGGTTCCTGCCCTAAGCTGAAAGGGGCCTTAGAAGTCCAACCCCAAACTTTACAGATAAAAGAGTGGGGCCCACAGAAAGCAGGTAACTAGCCCATGGTCACTGCTTCTACAGCAGCCCACTTTTGTTTGGCCTCCTCTTGTGGTTGAAAAATCTTACTAGCCCTGTGACTTTGAGGTGTGCTTCTCTTGGAGTAAGACCAGATTCCTCCATGAGACTCCTTCTGGACTCCGGTTCTTTGAATAGCCAAGACTATAAGAAGGCCAGGATAGGAGCAAATTTGCCGACTCCTACCCTCTCCACCTTCTCACCAGAGACAAAGGGACAGAGACTAGATAGGCCTAAGCCAAGAAAGCCGAGACCAGAGACCCCTACTCCCCAAAGGGGTGGTTTCTGCACCCACCCATCCACCACTCCCAGTCCTAAGAGCCTTGATGTTCCTTCATTCATTCCCATTCAGCCTTGGGCCGTGGGCAAACAACCATCTGAAGAGGCCTATGCTGGGTTTTCCCTACTACAAAAAGTATAAAGTACAAAGTGGGCAAGGATTAGCCCCAACCCTAGACCAAAAATGGTCCCCACCCTCATCTCTGAGAAAGGCCTCATACCCTAAAAAAGGCCCCAGTGTCCTTGGGTGACATGCTGCCCAGAAGGCCAAAGAGAACAGCTCTACCTCCAGTGGGCTGAGGGGTGGGAAAGAGCTGGCACCAGGTGCCCCACCCCCGCCCTGTTAACCAGCACTCTCCCAGGACAGCCCCAGACATGAGCTCACCATCCTCATAGCCCCAGGGTGAAGGCAGGATCCTTCTCCTCACTGGGCTGCAGCACAGGAGGGGCCGTGCTTGGGTCACCCAGGCATCTGTGCTTCCAGAGCAGCTTCTCACCATCAGACCCCAGTGCACGGGGCACCATGGGCAAGGGACCCACCTCCTGGCCAGGACACCTGAGCTGACGTTCTAATCAAAAAGGAGCCCCTCTACACCTACTTCCTCATATATTTCAGTCTAAGGTGGGGGGTGAGGCTGAGTACCCTCCAACTCCACAGACATACTGAAACAGCGATACACACAGACATACGCCCACACTCATATTCCCCCTCTCCCCCTCTGAAACCTGGACGGGCTCCTGCCTGCCCCACCCAGCTCCACCCACCCTGGCTAGGCAGGTTCTGTAGAGACCTGCTCTGCCGTCTCTCTGGCACTCCCACCCCTATCCCAGCTCTCAGAAAAGTCCTTGCCCCCTAACACAGCACACACAAGCACACACGCGCATGCACTCACACACACACACACACAAGTGCACACTCACACCCCACGGCACCCCATTCCCCAGCCTCCCCAGACCCATTCCCAGCCAGTCTTGAAAAGAACATGGGGGAGGGGCTGGGGGGTGCAGGAGAAAGGATGAGTAATCCTTTTGGCATCTGTTCTAGGTGGGGGCTGGAGGGAAGACAGGACACTAGGCTGGTGGGAAGGTAACCAGGGCTTCTAGATGCCTGGGTGCTCCATTGAATTTTCACCAGCGGGCAGGCCCCATAATTCCCACCTGCTGGGCTTGGAGCTTTCTCCCTCAGCTGGGGGAAAGGACTGGCCCCTACCTGCTCACCTGCTCAGGTGAGCTGTGGAAGAACCAAGAAAGAAAACAGGCACCTTAAGGTGTCCTCAGGGACAATGGGAGGTGGGTGAGCTGTGTGAACCCATAAGCCAGCTTCCTGTGCACTATAAAATAAATGTCTCCCTCTCTTCATAGCCTGCTGTCCTAGGTATGCCCCAACTGTCCCTGACCCCAAAAGACCTTCAAAGCCTGCTCACTCAGCCCTTGCCTCAAGGAACAAGGAAGTAGAAAGCAGCCACTTGGGGAGGGGGAGTTAGCCAATCTTAGGCTCAGGCTCGCTGTGGACCGGGACAGTTGAGTTGTGGGGAAGGAGTGTGGGGGCGGAACATATGGGGACACTGTCAATGCAGGCTGGATTGTACGGGATAGCAGTAGGGTGGGCCTCAGAGTGCGAGACACAGTGTGACTGGGGCAGGGGGAAGGCCTGGGCTTCCCCATCCTCAGCCACATGGGCCGGTTCTTACCAAAGGCAACTGAGCCAGCTGAAGGGTCCAAGTACCCACCAGCTCCAGCACCTTGACAACCCCCATTGAGGTTCTCACTCTTTTCTGAGAATTCTCAACTCCCCCATCCCTTTTATCTACCACCTCCATTCCTGGAGTAAAGCAGGTGACAGAATGCGTGTTTCAGTTCACACTCAGATGTTTTTTAAGTTACTGCATTCACACCTCGGGCTCAGCACCTGTTCCCATCTAACCCCCACTTATCCTAAAAAGCCAGAGCCCCCCTCCCCAGACCCACAACAAACACTCTCTCTCTCTGGCCAGGCTGAGAGAACCAGGAATGCTCTGGTGAAAGCAGGGGTCTGAAGGACATTATTAGGGGACTGTGGGAAAACCTTATAAACAGTGAGGACCAGGCCCCTTCGAATCACAAACAAGACCCCATGGGCTGTGGTGGCCAGAGCCTACCGTTACTCCTTTTCCACAGCTCCCATCCAAAATAGTGGCCCAGCAGGGAAGAAGAGACCAGCCCCAGGAGAGGTTTCTGCCCAGAGAAGAGCCCTGCCCAAGGCTCACAGCAACGATGTGCTCCTCCTAGAGATGGAGCCAGGTTCTTCCATGAGATCCCACCTGACTCCCACCCTAAAGGACAAACTTGTCTACTCCTCAGGCTGACATCTGGACTCCTGTCTGCTACTCAGGAGATGGGGGAATTATTCAAGTTCAAGATTAAAGGCAATAATGAGCAATCAGACCTAACTGGAATGAGAGTAGGGAAAGGTAAAGACAGCACTTTAGGAAAGGAAGAGCAGTGAGGTCAGATAGACCTGACACAGCCTTTTATGAGCTATGTAATCTCAGGTGAGTCGCTCACCTTCTCTAACCCTCAGTTTTCTCATCTATTCAATGGGAATAACAATGCCTGCTTCAGAAGGTTAAGAGTTTCCAATGAAATAACATATATAGAATATCATGGAGTCTGGCACATAATAGATGCTCAATAAAATTCGTTTCCCACCTTTTTCTGCTTTAGGGTATACACAGCCAATCCCTTCCACTTCCTGCTCCCACAGCCTCATTTTAGAAGAAACACCCTAGAATAAGATGGAATCACCTTTAGGTACAAGGTTGGCCCCTCCCTAACTTAGACCACATCCAGGCACTGCCTGAGAGAGCAGCCAAAGCCCCTCTTCCCACTCTCTGCTTCTTTCTTCAGGGACTCCTAGAAACCCCATCCTCCCTCTTCTCCCTCCTTCCTCACTTACAGTGAGGCAGGGCCTGGGCTCCAATCACCTCCCACTGTCCTCTAGGCTTTAGGCCCAGCTGTGTGTAGAGTGGCAGGGAAAGGGGGGCCCCAAGCTTTCCAGCCCACCCCAGCCCCCAACTTCTTCTCACTCTCCCCATCCATGCTCACTGCCCCACCCTGATTACTAAGATATCCTCAGCTCTGCTGATTCCAAGCCTGCTTCTCCCAAACCAGTTCCCAGCTGTCATGTCTGTAATTACCAACCTTGCCAGGGGCATCAAACAAGCGAGCAACACCTCGTTTCCAAAGGGCCCCACCATAAAGGGCCTCTGCCTCCTATTCTGTACCAAGCAGGATAGAGGCAAAGGAAGCAAAGATTCTCCCTGACCCACCAAAGTTCTGTCCAGATCACAACAGAGAAGGCGGCAGAAGGCTGCCCAAGCCAGATCACCAAGAGACAAGATAGAGAAGGAGAGGGCCAGTGCTGGGCAGAGTGTGAGTAGGATTCACTCCAGGCCTTCCCTTCCCCTCTGCTGCCAAAATCTCATGCACCGGCTGACCCACCTGTCGTGCCTAAGAGGAAAAGTTTCAGGTCAACTCAGAGAGAGGGAAAGTTGATGCCAAGTAAAACAGGGAGATGGCTACCCACAGGGATCCAGGTAGATGCAGACAGGAGGGAGCTGCCCAGCAAAAGAGGAGGAAAGAGCAAGTTTTTAAAAGTCCCGTCCCCAACCCAGACCCTGATTGGGCCTCTCCTCCCCTAACACCTGTACCCCCGCCAACCCCACAGGACAAGGAAGGAAAGAGATGATTAACTTTTGTTTTATAGGCAGGGAAACTGAGGCCAAAAGATCCAATGATACAAACACCAGTGCTCGTTCTTGCTCACACTCAGCCTCTACCAGAAGTGCCCTCCTCAGTTCCTCCCTGTCAGCCTAACTCATCCTTTAACCAGCCAAGTTCTATCCATACCAGGGAATATTATTCAGCCATAAAAGGAATGAATTACCGATACATGCTACAATGTGGATTAACCTTGAAAACGCTATGCTAAGTGAAGGAAGCCAGATATGAAAGGTCACACAGTGTTGATTCCATTTATATGAACTATCCAGAACAGGTAAATCCCTAGAGACAGAATGCAAATTGGTGGTTGCCAGGAGCTAAGGTGGGTGGTGGGGGAATCGGGAGTTCCTTTTGGGATGGTGAAACTGTTTTAGAAAGAGATACAGGTGGTGGCTGCACAATATTGTGAATGTACTAAATGCCTGGTTTATCTTACATCATGTGAATTTCACCTTAATTTTTTTGAAAAAATCTAGCTAAGGGCACATCTCCTCTAGGAACCTTCTCTGTACCTGACCCTAGGGCCAAGCACTCTTCCTCTATGCTCAGGTGGCCTCCTGAACACACCTCCACACAGCCATTCACCGTGTTACAGGGAATCGACGTGTTTCTGCATGTCTCCCCTGTGAAAGCCTGTCTTAATACCTCTCTGTCCCTCATGCTTCACACAGCTCCTGGCAGATAGTAGGTAGTGCCTAAGAAGAAGAGCAGAACCAAAGCCTAGCTCTCCCGCCCCACTACCCAGACCTCTCTCCCTTACAATAATCCTCCATCAGAATCCAGACTAGTCCAGCTAACTGAGTGCTTCTATGTGCCACGCACTGTGCCACATGCTGTCTCTAGATTATTTCATTTAACCCTCACAAGACTAAACAGCAGGGCCCATTATTAATTCCATTTACAGGTGAGGCTTCAAAAAGATAACTATTTTGTCTGAGGTCACAGAATCAGGAAGTGGCAAAGTCAGAATTCAAGAGCAAGGGAAGGAGGCCACTGTAGGGACCAGGGGCTCCTTGTGGAAAGGTTCAGTCTGAGTTTAGAGGATGGTGCTTTAAGATACCTACCAGGCTGAGGAATGGGGTTTATAACTTGCCCAGGGTCACACTGCTGTTAAGTACTAATTCCAATCAACTCTCTGGCTCCTTCCTTTGGCCCCAGTGTGGGGACCTATCATGGGAAGAATAAGCAAAGGAGAAGACTGGAGTTCCTAAAACTCAGAGGAGATCAGGGGAGTCCCAGATCTCTTCCCTCTTCGACCCAAAGCTCCTATTAGCCAAGTTCCCTGCCCCTTAACTGAAGGATCTCTTGGAAATCAGATGAGCACATAAAAGTCTGTCCTGCTCTAGGTCCAGGAAAGGATCTTCGTCAGACCTACAAGGATCAGAAAGAGCAGAAGGAGACACACCACAGGCCTGCCCCGGAAGAATTAGAGGAAATAGAAGTCAGGAGCAAGATGATGGGTGAGGAGGGGCCAATGTGGCCACTGGCTTCCAATCTGGAAGTACTTTCAGAAATGGCACTTCCTATCGTCTGACCACAGTTCCTCCTCCTTGGAAGAGAGCCCCCACCGGTATAATATACCATGCAAGTGGTGAGTGTATATAGAGCAAAACGAGGAACTCCAGACGGCCAGGGCATAGCATCTCATGCAAGTGCCTTGCTAGTCATGGGAACCCTAACCATCAGACAAGTGTAGAGTTTGGGGGAATCATGCATAAAAAAAAGAAAATCTGATCTTTTCCTATTCTGCCCCTATCCCCAGTCTCAACATTTTCTAACCCTCACTACTTTTATCTCCAGGCCTTAGGAAGGGTTGGGAGCCCTGAGGACTGAAAAAGAGGGAACATTCCAATTGCACGTGCCTATTAGAGACTCTAACATTCCAATTCGAATTGCCCAGAGCCCCTAATGGGCATGTGCAATCACAGCCTCAGCTCTTGAAACTAGGTGTCTCAACCCAGCCTCCGGCAGCAAGAGGAAAATGGCTGAGAGTGTGCAATGGGGAACCAAGGCTAGCGTCCTAAAGAAGGACATGGTCAGCCCCTTCCCTTAACCCTAAAAGAGAAAGGACAAGAGAGAGGAGAGAGAAACTGAGGAGAGAGACATCCACTTCTCAGGTAGTCACTGACCTCCCACCACACTTCTGTGATGATGAGTATAGCCCCAGACAGCGTGCCTGTCCCTTCCCCAACGCATGGACACTCAGCCCTGGCCCCACACCCACAGCTCCATCCCAACCATGCTTCTCGCCAGGAAGAAAGGAAACTATGTGATAAGCCACACAGGCTAACTTGAAGAAAGTGCTGAAGAATACTCCCATGCCACCTTCTCAACCCCATGAGGAGGAACCTAAGCTGTCCCCTACCATATCCTCCAGGCATGTTTCTTCCTCTTGCTTCCATCCCACACCGAAATCCCAAGACTCCTCACTCCTCCAGAACTTTGGGATCCTAGAGGCCGGGCAGAGTTAGCAGGCTCTGAAGCAGCAAACTCCAAAAGAGCTTTCCAAGAGAACTGTGGTCTGGGTGTTGAACTACAGCTGGGAAACCAAGAATGGAATCTCTTCAAGCACTAGAACTCAACCCATGATAGCGAGGGAGGAAGTTCCTCTTATTCTTCTCCCTGACTCCTCCAATCCCCCAAATTCCTCTAGGACTATGACAAGAACTCTTATTCCCTATTACCCACAACACACACCCTCTTCCAGAAAAACTCATCTCCCAAAATGGGCACTTCCTAAGACAACTCACTCCCTCCCACCCAGAGGTCTCAGATACTTAAAGGACTCCCCAGAACCCAGGCAGGGCCATCCAAGAAGCCTCTGAATCCTGCAGACAGCCTTCCCTTTGGGCTTACTACCAGGAAAATCTGCCTGCAGAGACAAGAGGCACTCTCAACACACACTCAGAAATACACGCACCAGCTAGGGCAGGCACACACACTGATGCCCATCAACACAGTTTACACACAAGAGAACACAGATTCGATCTCACCCCTTCCCAGAACACAGGTGCACACACACCCATCCACATGTACCCCATTCTGCTTTTACACACCCACCTTCCTCAGTACCTATACACCTCTTTCCCACAAACCCCTCTCCCAGTACACACACACAAACACACACCCCTTCCCTTGAGTATACACATTAAATACATATCCAAACACACAGCAGATGCATGGTCAGCTGCTTCCTGGGTGCACACACACTCAGAAAAACACCTATACATCCAAACCTAGGGGCCCACCTGCAGGAACATGCAGCACGTAAAGGCATGCACACACACACACAAAAACAAAGAATCATGCACACTGATCCTTCATCAACCCTTTAAAACTCACTAACGTAGAGCCCACGGTCCCCTAAATGGGCAAATATGATTGCGGAGAGGGATGCCAGCGCCTATCCCCTGGGCCCCCATAAAGGGTCTACTGCCACCAGCCCCAAGCGCCTAATCCCTGGGCCCCGTACACAGTCTACTGCCACCAGCCCCATCCTCGGGCTGGCTGTACACACACCCCGCTCCCCAGACCACTCTACACCCTGAACACATACCTGCCCCCTCCCTCCCCACACTCCTGAGGTGTGTATGCACCCCAAAACACCCTTGGCTTCCAATACCTCCAGACTCCGGTCCTTCCACCGCCTCTCCCCCCACCTCCAACACAGGCTCCCAGTCTCCGGCTTCAACCGGCTCCCCTGGGATCATTAAGGCCCCCGCCCGGCCCTGGCCCAGGAAAGTCCCCTGCTCTCCAGGCCCGGGCTCCGCCCCCTCCCCGCGCGCCCCTTCCTCTACCCAAAGTTGGGGGGTACTCCGCTGTGCAGTGGGGGAGAGGACCGGAAGGGGGTTGCCCCGAGCCCCCCTTCCCCCATAAGCCACCCCGCTCGCTCCGGGGCTGGGCACCCCCTGGCCCCTTGCAGGATTGTCCTCCTTTTCAGTTTCTTTCTTTTTCTTTCTTTCTTTCTTTTTTTTGCAAACTTTGCCCGCGCCCCCGCGGCACGGCACTCACCCGCCGCTGCGAACTGCCTGCCGGGTGGGCTCCGCGGGCGCCCGGCTCGGCCCGGCGCCTTTGTATCCGCAGCGCTCTGGGTCGCTCCGAACTCCGTGCTCCCGGATGGGCAGCGCGGGCGATGGGGGGTGTTAAGGGGGGCTCTTGAGTCTGGTCACCCCCTGCTCCGTCCCAGACCGCTGCCTCTTCCCCCTCAAGGCCCCGGGGGCAGGGGGCCAGGGGGGAATAGGGGGCGCTCAGGCTCCCATGGCGGGACCAAGGATCAAGGAATCAGGGATCAGGAATCAGATCTGGAGCCGGCGGCCGAGAGGGGGAGGAGGCGGAGGGGGAGGGGATGAGAATGGGGGGTGCAGGGGGCGGAGGACCGCCCGCTCCCGGGTGCCGCCTCCCGGCTGTTCCCGCAGCCGCCGCCCCTCCTGCCGCAGCGTCCATTGTCTGCGGCCCCGCTCTTCCCAGAATCGCTGCTCCCCCAGCCCTTCGCCTCCAGATGCCCGGCTGCCCTCCCGGATCCTGGGAATCAGCGGTGGGGCTGCGACCCCGGCCCCGAACGGTGGGCAGGGGGCTGCTCGAGTCTTGGCCTTGGTCCAGCCCGCAGCCCCTCCTGGGGCTGCCTTCCTCGACCCTCCTGTCAGAGACGGAGCCCCCAGACCCCTGGGGCTGGCCGTATTCTCTTCTTTAGGGCCACAGACCCGGCTACACAAAATCCAATGAAATCTGAGACGTGGGAAGGTTGATTTTTTTTCCCCTAGGGCTACAAGAAGGGAGTGTCATCCCTGATTTTAATTAGTGGCGAGAGACGCTCCCCTGCATACCGGGATTTCCCTGACACCATCACCACTATATCCCCCCTTCCAAAAATAATTTAATTACTCCATGTTCTAGCTGCGAGCAGCGACCGCCCCAGTCAGTCTGGGACGCTCCCTCATTAACACGTTTTTCCTCCCCTTTGGTTTGAGTGTTGGGATTAATTACAAAGGGAACCCTGCCCTGGGGGAGCGGGGGAGGAGGAGGTGACTACGGCGCCAGGGAGTTTGGATGGCGGAGGAGAGGGGGCCTTATCCCAGGAAACCTTCCAAGAATAAAAATACCTTGGCCAATCGGGTCCCTAACCCCAAGCCAGGCAGGTCTCTCCGCACCAGGAGTTTCAGATACCTTAGAGTTGAAAGTACTACACACTGGGATTGTAGGGTCTCACAAAACATCCAACACAATTGGAGCATTTCTGCCTCGGAGCACACGCCAAGAAACCCGTTAGGGTTCAAGAAGTGGGGTGATAGATCTGACCCCACCAATAGTGACCCCCCCATAAAAGCCTGGGCTGTGGGAAGTCCACCTTTCCCTTGGCGTGAGTGAAAGCAGAAGTATTATCACTAGTGTTATTGCTGTGCAACCCAACGCTTTAGAATAATATTACTTCAAAACCATCTTCACATACTTCTCCCCAAGCAGGGCAAGGCCCTCTCAACATCTCAACCTCCTCCAGCTCCCGGTCCTGGTACCTGCTCTCCCAATCCTGTGATTAAGAAATCCCAGAGAAGGAGACTCCCAACCTCTGTTCCTCACTTGTTTGGGAATTTTTGCTCCTCCCCAATGAAAGTTTTTCTCTGAGACCTAATCTCATCCCTTTTGGTGGTCTATTCTAACCTGTCCAAAGATGAGGACAGAGCCACCTTTCCCTGCATTGTTCAAAGATGGAGAATGTTAAGAAACACTTCCTTTCTCCTTCTTCCCAACCCTGCCTCTCCTCATCCCCTCTTCCCATAGTAGGGGCCATCCAGTGATTCAGCAGCAAGACTGCATGAAATATGCAGAATCATTTCAGGTGCCCAGGTGCCTGCACACAACCATGCACTCAGTCACCTTGTGCCTATCATGTGCAGGCACTGGGCTGCACTGGGGGCCCTGGCAGTGACTACAAGTAGGCGTATGAGAGACAAGTGGCAGGAGAGCTGCGGAAGGGTGAAGGAGGTAGGAAGGGCCTAGGGTGTCCCCAGCCCTGTCAAGAGCACATGGCGGTGCGGGACAGTAAGTGTATAATTTGACACAATGTCAGGACTACCACGGCACCGCTGTCTGACTCTCTTGCAGGTTTTAGTGTGAATGATGTTCACCTGCCGCTAGCCCGTTTCACAAACCTCAAAGGGGTCCAAAGAATCAAAAAGGGCTTCTGATGCCAGAATTACAGAGACTTCTGTAGACTGGCCCCCACCTAAAGCTTGAAACCTAGGTCAGGATTTCAACAGACGAGGCTTCAGGATTAACCGATATCAAGCATCAGGCTGGAATAAGCTTCGTCCCTCCTTTCTCTTCTCTGAGGGTGAGACTGGGGTCTTTCAATTACATCTCTGCAGTGAAAACACTAGGTTACAGAGGCCCACCAGTAGATTTAATTTGGTGTGAGGTATCCCATCCAGCAGTTCTCTGGACTACCCTCTACCCTCGCCCCTAGGATAGAAACCCATCTGGGTTTCACACATCCTCAATTCACAGAGTGAGGAAACAGAGACCCAAATATTAATAGAAGGCCCATGTGCCCTACAGTACAAGGGATCTGGCCTAATTTTTTTTTGGAGGAAGGAGAGCACTGAGGTGACTTTCAACTGAGATTTTCCCAAAGGGGCCAACTTAGAGCAACAGAGGGAGCCAGGAGCCTGAAGGACAACAGAGTGGAGCAGATTGGACTTTGCACAGCTCCTATCCTTGAGGACATAGGCAAGGTTCTTAATTTCTCCAAGCCTCAATTTCTGTTTATATAAAAGGGACTAATGAGGTCACAGAAAGAACCCCTTCTACATACCCATAGTACTGCAGTCAAGCCCCAAACAAGCTTCCCCTCTCTGTTATGTGCCTGGGGTACTCCCAGTTCTTTTGGGAGTCCTGCTCAGGGAAGCAGGCTCCTAGTCAAAAAGCCAGGGCCCTCAGTTAGAGTCCTTTCAACTCCTGACCAGCTCATGGGCCTAGGCAGAAGAGGTGGGCAGGGAGACCAGAGGCCTTTCAGGAGCCCTGAGAAGTTGAGTCTCCTGGGGAAGATGCATGGAGCTCAAGAAGTGGCGGTAGGCCAGGCGTGGTGGCTCACGCCTGTAATCCTAGCACTCTGGGAGGCCGAGGCCGGTGGATCACTCGAGGTCAGGAGTTCGAGACCAGCCTGAGCAAGAGCGAGACCCCGTCTCTACTAAAACAATAGAAAGAAATTATATGGACAACTAAAAATATATACAGAAAAATTTAGCCAGGCATGGTGGCACATACCTGTAGTCCTAGCTACTCAGGAGGCTGAGTCAGGAGTTTGAGGCTGCTGTGAGCTAGGCAGACACCACGACATTCTAGCCTGGGCAACAGAGTGAGACTCTGTCTCAAAAAAAAAAAAAAAAAAAAAAAATGGCAGTGGACCTTCTCCAAGGGAAGGCTCAGGCTCCAGAGAAGTGCCTGCTTCCTGTGTGGACGAAGCTGTCCCTGGAGGTCAGGCCCAGACCACAATTGCAAAGATTAGGTTTTCTGCTCTGGTGAAAAGTAGGGCCTTTTTACAGCACTGCTCTGGGAAAGGGGAATCCATAGTAACTTGCTCATAGAAGCTTCACACCTTAGCAGGATGGCCATCAGAGTGTTTCAATGTGAGCAATTAGCAATTCCAGCCACCTCCCAGGTACAGGTGAGCACAGTAATGTACCCACATGGCAGACCACAACCACCACCTTGTAGCCCTGCCGAGGAACCTGGAGATAATTCAGCCTCCCAGGATAATTAAAGCTCTTTCCCTAGCACCCACCTTCCTAGAAAGGTTACTCTCAGTGCTTACGAAAGTATTGCCAGACCCAGTCTCTACTGTGAAATAGCTGGGTTTAGTGAGGTTTTTTCCTTGCTTGTATTGGAAAAGGAAGAAAAATAGCCAAAAAAAAAAAAAAGTAACTGGTCAAGAACTCTGCTATGTCATAGGGCTGTTGTGAGGTGTCTCTCACAGAAGATCCTGATCTCTGAGAACAAGGACGGAGCCTCATTCATTTCTATATCTCTGGCACATAAAAGTCACTGTTAGCATTAGTTCCCCTCCCTTCTAAATTCCTTCTCTTTCCTCAATCCTCATCTGTCCCAAACCTTGACCACTCCCTATTCATCCAGCCTTTATTAAGTGTGAGTTTTCGCAAATCCAATCCCATTATCACCAATCTAAAAAGTTACCTACAATTAAACCAGTGGTTCTGAACCTGGACTGCAGATTTTAATCACCTGGGAAGCTTTGAAAACATACCAATACCCTGGACCCATCCCAGACTAATTAAACCAGAAACTTCCAAGGTGCGGCCCAGCTATTGGCATTTTTTTAAGTTACCTCAATGATTCTAATGTGAGAACCACTGAATTAAACTCTTTCCGGTTTCTTTCCTCCCTTGTTGGCAGAATAAATGCTCCCCCCACCCCTGCCTTGCCTAGGACTAATCCCTCCAGGTATGCATTATATCCTGTCCTTTCCTACCTCCATCCATTAGCCCTGTCTCTCCTGTATCTAACTTCGACCTCTTCACTCATCTTCACCTAGCAGGTGTAACAAAATAGGATACCTCCCTCCACTCTGCAACCTCCTCTTGCTTCAGCCCTCTCTTTCCTTTCCTTCTCATCCAACCTTCTTAAAAGAGTAGATTCTTCACCAACATCCTTCCTCCTCAGTTCCTTGCACCCCAGCCACCTGCTCAATGTCTTTCCTCCACCTGACTTCAAATACTGATATTTCCCAGAATTCAGGCTTTGGCCCCTTCACTCTCCACTCTACCTGCTTTCCCAAAGCAATGCCATTCACCCCTGTGGCTTCAGTCAGGGCTTACTTATTAATGCTTCTCAATCCAGGTCTCTCTTCTGAGCATGAGACTCGTATTTCCAACTTCCTACCAGATATTTTAACTTGGCTATTCCTTGGGTACCTTAAACATTGTAAGTTTAAAAGGAACACATTATCTTCCTTCCACCTCTATCCCCTTGGCTTACTCACATCTTTATCACTTCCAAACTTGTCTCGTTCCCTTCCAAACCATCCTCCTCCCTGTTGCCGATGTGATTTTCCTGAAAGAGAAATCTACCTGTCATTCCCTCCCCTAAAACAATCCAATGGCTTCCCACACTCTGCAAGAGGAAGTCAAAACTTCTTGGTGCTGTGTGTAACAACCTTCAGTACCTCACTCACTCTCCTCCTCCAGCCTTGCTTCCCATGCATTCAAAGTACAAACATTCAACACACTAATTCCAAACCATACCCAACTACTCGTTGTTCTGCCAACCTGGGGCTCTATTACTCCTCTGCCATCACACAGTGTTTCCTTTGCATGAAATGCATGGGAAGTTGCATGCATCCTTCAAGATTCCTGTGTCTGTGGCCCCCTCTGTAACTCTTTCCCAACTTTCCCAAGCAAAGTTAGATACCCCTGCACCCAACGAGCCTTCTTTGTACCCCTGGAGCTCTGCACACTTCTGTTTTAGCATTTATGACGTTGTATTGTAATTTCTTCTTTAAATATATGTCTGCCCAGCTGTTCTGTGAGCTTCTGAAGTGGCAGAAACAGTGTCTTATTTAGCTTTCTACACCCGTTAGCTCAGAGAATGGCACATAGCAGTAAATGAAATAGAACACAGGAGAGGAGACTGAGAAGAGATGAACTGTGGAATATCTGATGTTAAAGGAATCTACTTGTACAATAAAATAATAGCATTTTGAGGTTGGAAAAGATCCTTGTCTATTTTACAGATGAGGAAACAGTTGCAGAGCAGGTGACTCATTGCCCCAAATCATACAGCTAATTAGTGGCAGCACCAGAACTAAAACCTAGGTCTCCTGATTTCTTGTTCAGTAGTCTGTCAAGTGCACCATGTTGTCTGAGCACTAATTGTTTCATCTGAAGTAAAGATATAGGGCAGTGGCTCTTAGTCCTTTGTGGGCTCTCTCTTTGAGACTTTCATGAAAGCTATAAGCTCTCCCCAGGAAAACATACATACATACACACAGAATTTCACATCCATTCTCAGGGGATACAGGGGACTAGTAGCTGTATGAGGCATGGTTCAAAGGGAGAATAATCTAGAAGTGGAGAGACCAGGCCAGGCGCGGTGGCTCACACCTGTAATCCTAGCACTGTGGGAGGCCAAGGCGGGTGGATTATTTGAGCTCAGGAGTTGGAGACCAGCCTGAGCAAAAGCGAGACCCCGTCTCTACTAAAATAGAAAGAAATTATATGGACAACTAAAATATATATAGAAAAAATTAGCTGGGCATTGTGGTGCATGCCTGTAGTCCCAGCTACTCTGAAGGCTGAGGCAGGAGGATTGCTTGAGTCCAGGAGTTTGAGGTTGCTGTGAGCTAGGCATGCCTGTAGTTCCAGCTACTCTGGAGGCTGAGGCAGGAGGATTGCTTGAGTCCAGGAGTTTGAGGTTGCTGTGAGCTAGGCTGACGCCACAGCACTCTAGCCTGGGCAACAGAGTGAGACTCTGTCTCAAAAAGAAAGAAAGAAAGGAAGGAAGGAAGGAAGGAAGGAGGGAGGGAGGGAGGGAGGGAGGGAGGGAGGGAGGGAGGGAGGAAGGAAGGAAGGAAGGAAGGAAGGAAGGAAGGAAGGGGAGAGACCAGTAAGAAGACTAATGCAGTGGTTCATAGGGGGAGGCTGGCTCCGAGACTATGAAGATAGATGAGGATAGAAAAGAAAGCTCAAATTTGAGAGGTGACCTGCAAACGGGATGGACAGAGTTGAGGAACAAGGAGGCATTTAAGATGACTCAGAGGCTTCTCCTATAGATATCAAAGAAGATGGTGATGCCACGCATCAAATTAGAGACAAATGAAAGAGCACAGGTTTAAACAGTAGATAATGTGCTTGATTTGACAGGTGTCTGAGGTATCTGTGGGCCATCAGAGTGGGGATGTCCATAGGAAACTGGCAGTAACGTAAGAAACTTCCACAACTCTCCTGCCACTCTTCCTCAGAACATCTGGGCAATCTATTATTCCCTGAACCAAACACATGCTTTCCTGCCTCCAACCCCTTTGTTCATCCTGTTCCTTCTATATGGAACACCTTCCTTGTACCATCACCCGTATCCAAAATATTTCAAAGTCCAATTCAAATGATATTTTCTCTGTTAAATCATTCCTGACACCACCAGTTTGACCTAATCTCTCTCTCCTCTAAAATCCCAAATCTTTCTCTGAATCTCTCTTATCATATTTCTATTTTGAATTTAAGTTATTTATGTTCCTGAGGAAAAAAGGAAAAGAGCCTTGGCACAGTGGTTCATGCCTGTAATCCCAGCACTTTGCAAGGCCAAGGCAAGAGTATCACTTGAGGCCAAGAATTCAAGACCAGCTTGGGAAACATAGTAAGATCCCATCTCTACCAAATAAATAAATAAGCCAGATGTGGGGGTGCATGCCTATAGTCCTAGCTACTCCAGAGGCTGAGACACAAGGATCCCTTGAGCCCAGGAGTTCAAGGCTGCAGTGAGCTATGATTACACCACTGCACTCCAGCCTGTTCAACAGAGTGAGATCGTATCTCTTACATACATACATACATAAGTTGACCAACCCTATCAGCTAACTTGGCTCAGTTGATTATAGAACATTCCACTCAATAACAACAAAGTACATATTCTTCTCAGGAGCATTGCAAATAGAACATTTACTAAGATAGATCATATCTTGATGTCATAAAAGAAGTTTTGATCAATGTAAAAAGAATCAGGTCATATAAAAATATATTCTCTGATTATAATGGCATTTATTAATAATTAGATATCAACAATACAAAGGTATCTGAAAAATCCCCAAATATTTGGAAACAACACATTTCTAAATAATTCATGGATAAAAAAGAAATCAAGGGGAAAATTAAAAAATATTTTGAACTGAATGAAAATAAAACACAACGTAATAAAATTTGTGGAATGTAGCTAATGCAGTACTTAGAGGGAAACTGATAGCACTAACAGCCTATGCTCGAAAAGAAAAAAGGTCTCAAGTCAATGATATCAGCTTCTACTTTACAAAATTAGAGGAGAAATACAAATTATACTCAAAGTAAGCAAAAGAAAGGAAATAATAAAGATTAGAGCAGAAATCAATGGAATAGAAAACAGAAAATCCATAGAGAAAAATCAATGAAGCCAAAAGCTGGTTCTCTGAGAAGGTAGGTAAAATAGATAAATCTAGCTAGAGTGATCAGAAAAAGAAAAGACGCAAATGGTCAATATCAGGAATGAGGGAGGTGACATCACTACAGATTCTACAGATATTAAAAGGATAATAAGAGAATATTATATACAGCTTTATGCCAATAAATTTGACAATTTGGACATACAAATCTCTTAAAAGTAACAAAATATCAAACTCACTCAAGAAAAAGTAGATAATCGGAATCATCCTATGGCTAGTAAAGAAACTGAGTTATAGTTAAAAAACTTTCCGCCAAAGAAAACACCAGGCTTAAATGGCTTTAATGGTGAATTTTACCAAATATTTAAGAAAGAAGTAATACCAATTCTACATAAACTCCTCCAGAAAATTGAAGTAGAGGAAATACTTCCCAACTCATTTTATGAAGCGAGATCAATATGCAAAAATCAATTACATTTCTGAATACTGGCTGTACTAGTTTCCTAGGGCTGCCATAACAAAGTACCACAAACTGGAATGGCTTGAAACAGCATACATTTATTTTCTCACAGTTCTGAAGGCTAGAAATCCGATAGCAAGGTATTGGCAGGGCCATGGTCTCTCTGAAGGTTCTAAGGGAAGGTCCTTCCTTGCTTCTTCCAGCTTCAGGTGTTTTCTGGCAATCCATGGTGTGGTGTTCCTTGGCTTGTAAATGCATCACTCCAATCTCTGCCTTCCATTGTCACATGGCTGTCTTCTCCCTGTGGATCTCTACATTATCTTCCCTATCTGTGTGTGTGTGTGTCCAAATTTCCCTCTTCTTGTAAGGACAACAATCATATTGGATTAAGGACTCACTCTACTCCAGTCTGACCTCATCTTAACAAATTACCTATGCAAAGACCTCTATCTCCAAATAAAGTCACATTCAAAGGTATCAGGGATTAGGACTTCAATATGTCTCTCGGGGGGACGGAGTCACAATTCAACTCATTACACTAACAATGAACACTCAAAAATTAAATTTAAAACACCATTTATGATAGCACCAAAAAATATAAAATACTAGGGGATAAATCTAAGAAAAGATGTACAAGTCCTGTACACTGAAACCTATAAAACATTGCTCAGAGAAATTAGAGAAGATCTAAATAAATGGGTCAATATACCACACAATATTCCTGAATTGGAAGACTCAATGTTGTTAAGATTCCAGTTCTCCCAAAGTTGATCTATTGATTCAGTGCAACCCAAACAAAATCACAGCAGTCGTTTTTATAGAAATTGACAATCTGATTCTAAATGTCATATGGAAATGCAAAGGACATAGAATAGCAAAAATAACTTTGAAAAAGAATAATAAAGTTGAATGACTTATTAAATTCAATATTTATTATAAAGCTACAGTAATCAAGGCAGTATAGTATAGACATAAAGACAAAAAGATCAATGGAATAGAATAGGGGGTTCATAATAGACCCACATACGTATGGTTAATTGATTTTTCACAAAGGCGTAAGGGCAATGCAGTAGACAAAGATAGTTGTTTCAATAAAGAACAGTTGAATACCCACATGCAAAAAAAATGAAGAATTTCAATCCATACCTTGTATTATATACAAAAATTAGCTCAAAATTGATCATAAAACTAAATATAAATCTATAAAACTTCCTGACAAAAACATAAGAGAAAATCTTTGTGATCTTGGATTAGGCAAAGATTTCTTACCCCAAGAGCATGATCTATAAAAGAAATAAAATGATAAATTGGACTTCACCAAAATTCGGAACTTTTGCTTTCAAAAGACACTTGTAAGAGGTGAAAAAACAAGCCACAGACTGGGGGAAAATATCTGCAAATCATATATTTGATTAAAAAAACTTGTATCCAGATTATATAAATAATCCTCAAAACTAAAAAGAAGGGGAAAAGAAAAGGAAAAAATATATTAAAATATTGCAAAGGAAGAAATAAAACTGTTCTTTTATTTTATTTTTTTCTTGCCTCCCCCTCCTCCAAAACTGTTCTTTTAATAAAGAAAAGATGGATTGTTCAATAAATGGTATTGGGACAATTGGGCAACCAATTGGAAAAAGTAAAGTTGGATTTTTACCTCATTTATTATATCTAATAAAATGCAGATAGATCAAAGAGTCAAAGGTAAAACACCACCAACAAAAATTTAATAATATAAGCATTAGAAGAGAACAATGGAGGTTTTTTTTTTCTTTTATGATTTTGAAGTAGGGAAACCCAATGCCCAAAATGCAGAAGTCATAGAAGAAAAAATTATAAGTTTGGCTAAATAAAAATTTTCTGCATGGCAAAAGAGTTACTATCTATAATCCTATGAATCTTGCAATTTTATAATCCTAGAGATCTGAGAATCAATTGGAAAATTTCAAACAATCAAACAGAAAGTGGAAAAAGAATACCTATCATGTTACATCACTTTATCTGAGCAGAAAAACATAAAAGTTGGATAATATGAGGTGCCAGTGAAGTGGTGGGAAATGGAGCTCATCATGAGCTGACAGTGTGTGTATAAATTGGTACCTTTTGAAGGGCTATCTAGAAGTGTCTCATAAAACTGAATATGTGTATAGTCTATGATCTAGTCCCATACATAGGAGTAGATTACAAAAATGATCCTGCTAAGTATATATGAAATGACATATTCAAGGATATTCATTGCAGCAAAAAACTAGGAAAAATCATATGTGATAAATACATTATGGAATATACATATAGTATATGTAGATAAAAAGAATAAACTAGGTCACCATATATTGTGTTTAAATTCCATCTCATATATAAAACCAACCAGAATAGAATATAAAAACACAATGTTTACTACAAAGAAAGAAGAAAAGAAAAAGTGAAAAAAGCAGAGTGAGATGTACACTACAATATTGTTCTGAAATGTAAAATATGCAAAATAATATAATGTATTGATCATGGATACATACATGTGTACATAAAGCAACGAAAGGTAGATTCAAAGACACACACTAAATACATGAGTAGATGCCTATGGGGGTGGCAAGGAGAACAAGGGTAGGGATGGGAAAAGAGGAAGCAACAAAAAGGGAGGCATGGACCAATTATTTAGCATGTCACCGAGTGAGTAATACAACTGATTAGAGTAGTTCAACTTTGTAAAGAACAAAAACATTTTTACTTTATTTAAAATAAATTATATTTTTAAAAGAAAAAATATTGCATAACAAAAAAAGAATGAAACAAAAATTTTAATAAGCCAAGGATACGAATAGCAAATTCACAGAAGAAATACAAACATCTAATAAATGCATCAAATTATCATCAATCTCAAATAATAAGGAAAATTCTAATTAAAGAAACATTTGATATTTCCTTTTGCCCATCAAATTGGTGCAGAGAGAGAGGGAAAGAGAGAGAATGATGATATCCATTGTAATAAAGGATGGGGAGAAATGTAAACTCTCACATGTGGTTGGAAATAGTGTATATTGACAAAGCCATTTTGGAGGGCAATTGGAAGTATCTATCAAAATTTAAAATGTATATTCTTTAATCCAGCAATTCCATTTCTAGGAATCTATTTCTTCAAAAATGCTCACATAAGTTCACAAATATAGGCATGTAATGATGCACACTGCAACACTGTTAATAACAAAAGATTGAAACCAACCTAAATGTCCATCAGCAGGAGGAAGGTTCAATGAATTATATACATATGTTCCATGCAGAAGTTTAAAAAATGAAGTTAGAGCCGAGCACAGTGGTGCTTACCTGTAGTCCCAGCTACTCAGGAGGCTGAGGTGGGAGGATTGCTTGAGACCAGGAGTTTGAGGCCAATCTGGGTAACAGAGCGAGACTCCCCATCTCTAAAAAAATTAACTAAAAAAAAACTTTTTAGGCAGGGCACGGTGGCTCATGCCTGCAATCCTAGCACTCTAGGAGGCCGAGGCAGGAGGATTGCTTGAGCCCAGGAATTTGAGGCTGCAGTGAGCTATGATGACGCCACTGCACTCTAACTGGGGTGATAGAGCAAGATTCTGTCTCAAAAAACAAAACAAAACAAAACAAAAAAAACTTCTTAGTCTATATGTATAGATACAGAAAGATGTTTATAGAGTATTTTTAAAGGAAAAGTAAGTAGCAGCACATGTTAAGTAAAAAAAAAAAAAAGGTCTAACCGTAAATGTACAACATAATTTTTAAATTCATGCACCTACATGTTTATATATTAATATATTTGTAAAGTGTAAAGTCTGGAAGGATACAGTCCAAACAGTTAATAGGGATTACTTTTGGGAAGGGATGTCTTATTGGTATGTATGAGTCATATATTTACTTTTAACTCTATATACTTGAGTATTATTTGAATTTATTACAGTAGGCATATATTGCCTTGGTAATTTTTAAAACTCTTTTAAAAAATGAGTAGTCCTATGGCTTCTACAGAAAAGTGAAAAAGATAAGACACAACTTCTGGAGAGAAATAACTTACGTGAACCTCGCCTGAAACATCCAATGGATTGGAATAGATGAACAAATCTGTATTCTCAAGGTGAATGGTAACAGGCGGCTGTTGGGAAAACTCAACGATTTAAAGTGGGAGATAGTAAAAGCATCGCTTATCCTAATACAGCCACCATTTGTTATGCTTCGTTATGTACTCCCACCGGGCTAAGGGCTTTACATATCTCTGAATGAGGAAGCATGCTCAGAGAGTTGAAGTAGCTCACCCCAGGTCACACTGAAACCCATGTGACAGTAGATAGATGATGTCAGTGTGGTGCGTGCAATCATAGAGATATGCACAGGAAGACAAGGGGCACAGGAGGGGCCAAGCTTGGGCTATGGGAGGTGCACACCAAGTCGGGGAGCTTTTCTGGAGGTGGGGACATCTGCATTGTGTTGAAGGATGGGTAGGACTTACACCAGGGAAGTACAGGAGAGCACAGGAAGAGGAACCACATGAGCAAAAGTGCCAAAGTAGAAAACAATATGGCGCATGCCAGAGAGCTTTGAGCTCCTTAGAACTGTTAAAGCATAAAGTATAAAGGATGAAATGCCAGATGGGGCTGGACAGACTGACAGGAGTTGCACTGTGAAGGGACTTTCATGCCATGTTGAAGAATTTGGGTTTTATTCTGGAAATAATGAGGAACCATTAAAAGAACAGTATAGGAGTGTCCTGGTTAGATTTGCATTTGGGGTGGGTAAGTCTGATGGCAGTCTGGAGGGTGGACATAAGAAGGGGGAAGGCAAGAGGCAGGGAGACCCAGCTAGGCAATTGCAGTGTTCCAGGTGAAGGGATGCAGGTGTTGTCCTGGTGGAAACATAGGAGGTAAAATGGATAGCTACTGATGATGGATTGGAGGTGGGAGTAGAGGGGGAAAAGGTGTAATAGTCAGGGCAACTGAATGCTGATGGTGCCATTTATTGACGTGGGGCATGCCAAGGGAGGAGAAGTGTTGAGGGGAGGAGAAGATAAGGTGGCCAGTTTGTGATGTGTGGCGTTGGAGATTCTTGGGAGATGCCCCAGTAAAGAGGTTCCACTTTTCAACTACAAACCCAGAGAGCCAACTTCCATCTGGAGAGCTCCACAGGAAGGCTCCTAGACAACTCTTGTTCAATTTGTCCTCATTACATCACCACTACCGCCACTGTCCCCACCACAATTCCCCACAAAGTTTCTCCTCCTATGCACTCTAGTTTGGAAAGTAGCACCACTCTTCATCCAGGCTCACAGACCGGAAAACTGGGAGTTCTCTTCTAGCCTACCACATGTAATAAATCACAATGTTCTGTTCAATCTACCATTTAAATAGGTTTCCTAAATCTGTCCTCCCTTCCACATTACTATTGCTGCTACCTGAATACAGATCCTCTCATCTTCTTGCAGATGATATTGCAATAGCCTCCTAAAGCTGTTCCCTGCCCAGACCTTACCCCTGCTCAGCCATCTTCAGAATTGTCCTTAAAGTGATATTTCTAAAATGTAAATCTGATGATGGTGTTCATCCACCCTACTAGAGAACATCCACTGGTTTCCCAGCACTATGTGGCAAAGTACAAGCTCCCGGCATAACATACACGGCCTCCCCTGGCCTGGCCCCTGCTTACTTCTGCAGACCACTCTCCATCACTCTCCTGTCCCACCAGCCCCTTGCATTTTACGTCCCAGAAATACCACAATGCTTATAGTGTGCTCTTGCTCACCAAGCTCACCAAACTCACCAAAGGCTCCCTGCCTTCGTATTTACAGTGCCTTCTACCTGGAATATCACACCTTAGGTAGGGTTCCCTGGGAAATGGATTCTTTAACTCTGAGACTGCATGCAGGAGAGTGCTCTCAGGAGTGCTCTTGGGAACACCTGTTAGGTGTGAGAGAAGCCGAATTAAGCAGATAGAGAAGCTAAACTGCAATGCAATTGCCGCAGAAGCCTCTGGCAATTCCGCGGGGGCTCTCAAGCTGGAACAGCTTTGTAACCCCACAGCAACCAGTCAGTGCCTGCAGACTGCCCTAGGGAGGGAGCAGAACCTTGGGCAAGGCAGCTTTCTTCCTCCAGAGGCAATTTCTGGAGAGGGACTCAGCTGTGAGTCAACATTGCCACAGCTGGGGAAGTGAGCAGCCTGTCCAGTGAAGGAGAAAATCTGTGAAAGGGGGATCTTGGCAACACACCACAGGATTCACTATAAACACCTTTTGGTCTTCAAACCCCAGCTCAGATTTCACCTGCTTCCTCCCTCACCAACACCCCCTCTGAGGTAATCACTCCCTTCCTTGCACTACTATTTCTCTTTCTTGCAGATGCTTTTCACTGTTGGCAAATTAAACAGCTGCCTGCCCTTGCTCCATACCTGACAGCTGTCACTCAGATTCCTACATAAAGAAGGGCACGGACAACAAGCACATGGATGCAGGCATGTGCAAAACCCACAGACGCAGGCAAGCATCCCCAGATACAGAACACACAGACACACAGCAAACGAAATAGGCACAGGCCAGAAAAAAATTGATCTGAAAATTATAGACTATTAGTATATGCAAATGAACACCTATGAATTCTACTTTCTATTTATCCCTAGTCAGCGATTAACCCTCCTTCACCTTCCAGAAACTTCTGACAAGCACAGAATTTGGGATTGCAGAATTGCATCTCCTTCATCCTTTGTCCCCAGGGTGGTGGCGTCTTCTCTTTTCCAGTCTCTCAGCAGCTCCTAGCAAGTGACCAGCAGGGGGCAGTGTTCAACAAGCAGTGATACAGAAACTTGTTTAAGGGCGGGACCGGAGGAGGAGGGAACCAGAGAAAGGTCCGCAGACCAACACGTCGTTCTGATCACTCCCTCCCCTCAGCTCTCCCTTCTTTCCTGCTTCGTCAGCCCCCTTCTTCTCTTCAGCTGCAACTTCTCCATCCTCAGTTTGGTGCATTTCATAGCTTACCTATTCCCCACTTTCCAGAGAAGACTGAGTTCAGGGATCTCCCCCTCAGGGAGAGGCATCCCCCATAGCAGCTTGTCCCCTTCCACTCTCTCTTGGTTTCCAAGATGATCAGGACTCCTGAGTTTTCACGTGGACTCCTGACCAATGCTCAGGAACCCACACGAGGGGCTCCATTCCAGGGCCACCTCTCAGGGGCTGCATGCATCCTGGGGCATAGCTGGTCTGGTGGCAGAGGGGTTGCCTGTCCAGCCCCTGCACTGCCCTAGCCTGGAGCCTTGTACAGTGTACAAACCGTACAACAGTATAGGTTGATGCTGCTACTTGCTGCACTGAGGTACCATTTGATGAGCACTTATGGTGCTAAAAACCTCCATCATGATCTCATTTAATACTCATAACAGCCTGGAAAGGTAGGTCTTATTATCTTTCCTGTTTTACAGATGAAAAAGTTGACACCCAGGGAGGGCATGTGGTTTGCTCACTGTGGCACAAAGAGGAAAGATGGATAAGGAACTGGGCCGCAGGTCCTCTGGCTGCCAGATGTGGGGTTTCTCTCCCCTCAAGCACAATGTTGCTGCGGCTGCTACTGCTGCCACCACTGCCTCCCTTTTCCCCCCTCCCTCTTGGCCTTCCAGATGGCATCTCTGCTTGCTTCCTTCTTCGATCCCTGCACTAACATCCTAGGACTGTGACCCTCCTGTTAGCTTCTTTCTTCTGCCCACAATCCTCAGCCAGTTAGATTTCGAGAGCTCAGGAAAGGACACAAGAAAGAAGCAGAAAGATCCAGGAAGGGGGTGGTGTCAGGGGCCTTCCAAACAGAGGAAGAAGAGAAGGCAAAGAAGAGAGGCCCTGCATTGGAAGCAGAGAGGGAAGGGAGGTGGGTGAAGTGATGGAGAGGAGCATCCCCCACACTGTGCCCAGACTGGGAAAGGGCACAGACAGGGCCTCCATTGTGTGTGCACAAAGGGGCCATATGCCTGGCAGCTACGACAATGTGTGTGTGTGTGTGTGTGTGTGTGTGTGTAGGGGAGAGTGCCTTAGAGGCCCCATCAACCCACTCGCAAACCCCTGGGGCCTTGCCTTCTGCTCTCCCTGGCAGTGGGGTTTGCTGAGGCAGAGGGCAGAGGGGGGCAGTTATGACACACAGGACTGGAGGGTCTGGGGCCCGTGGTCACTAGACCTGGAAGAGGGCATGGACCACTAGAAGGAGCAATAGGCCACAGCCCAGCTGGGAATGAAATATTTGGGAAAGTGTTAGAGGAAGAAGGGAGGGATGACTGGCCTGGGGCCCCCAAACTGCCCTGCCCCTGCCCCATGGCCACTAGCTGGGTTTGAAGGGATGTGAAATGAAGGCCCCAGAATGGGTCTTCTTCTAACAATCCCTTTCCTCCCTCTCCCTGTCAGCAAGCCCCCAGCTCTCACTTTCCCCTATGCCCAGGGACTTCCATCTCCCACTGCCTGGTCCCCTGCGCCCTCCTCCTCCCTCCGCTCTCCACCTCCTTCTCCTGTCCTGCAGAGAGAAGAGAGGCGGCAGCCGAGGCCAATTGATTATCTGAAGAAATTTGGAGCTAGCAGGAGAACAGCTGCAGCTGCCCCTCTCACCACCCCCAGGCCCTGAGGGATCCCTGAGGGGAGGGGCCCCCTAAGCCCTTCTGCTCTCCAGCCCAGGCAAAGAGGCAGGGAGCCCTGAGGACTGTGGCTGCCGAGCAGGAAGGCACAATGCGCTGGGGCCAGGGATGGAAGACTTGGGTTCTAATCCCAGTCCATCATCATTGGGGAGCTACATCACCTTTCTGGACAGTACTTTACTTGCCTTTAAAACAAAGGTGTTGGATTTGCTTATTTCTGTGCTCCCTTCCAACTCTTGCACTTTGTAGTCCTAAGAGTCTCCCTGATCTCAGTTCTGCCCTGCCTCTTGCCAGGCTCTGGGCAAAGCACATTTCACTTAACTCACATGGGAAAGGGAAGATGTCAAGTCCTTCCTGTATTGGAGTTCCTCCTGACGTCTAACTGAAACCCCTCTTGCTGCTTATGCCATTCTTTGCTCATCAAAGATGAAAACCCCTCAGGGACTGAAAGATGTCTCAGCATTTCCTTCCTGCTATTTGTCTTCAGCCTTCTCATATGACCTTAAGTTACAAAAGGACCTTCAAGTGTACCTAGCCAGCGTTCCATCTGAGGCAGGAATGTGCTTGCCCATTTCTCTGCACTGGGTTAATTTACCAGCCTCTCTATTTGGATTCCTTCTCTCAAGGCAGGCACTACCATTGCTGGACAGCTCCAGGTGTCGCAAAGTTTTTCTTGGAATTAAAATCTGCTTTCCTATAACTTTCACTCCCCAGTCCTGTTCTGCCTCCTGGGGCCCCACAGAATGTCTGTTTTGGATTCTTCTTTCAATATTTAAAGATGGGCATCATATACCCCTAAATCTACTCTCACGCAGACACATATCCTCAGGTTTTCAGCTATTCCTTCTATGAAGTGATCTCCAGAATTTTTGGCTTCTTGGCCACACAACCCTGAATCCTCTCTAGTTTATCAGTGTTCCCATTAAAATATGGGGTCCAAAAGAGTGCCACCTGTCAGGCTGGGTCATTTTAGAGAGGCAAAGAGGAGTTAGTAGAATATGGCGTAAAGAATCTGGATTTGGGCTTTAGCTGTGCCCCCAGTTAACTGTGTGACCTTGGTCAATGCCCTCTCTCTCTCTGGGCTTTAATTTCCTCATGTATAAATTGTTTTGGGGTCCCTTCCATCACTCTTCTTTTATCCCTTTCTACACTACTCTCTCAGTCCCAAGTCCTCCATCATGTTCTTCCGAGTATCCTAAGGCTGGGGAACACAAATTGGGCCAAGAACTGAGATTTCAAGGAATTTTGACCCAGCCTAGAAAAAATAAAGGGAAAGACAATTTCTCAATTTTATGCCATGGCTTTTCTCAGCAGCATAAACCCACAGACACATGTTTAATTTCGGTTCCACTGGGACACTCAGCTCCTTTTTAGGCCCATAGGGAGCAGGTGCTGAAGCACAGCATCAGTGAAGTCAGAAAGTGTCACTCAATGATTGCCACGATGGGGTATCCAGGACATTAGGTAGAGAGATCTGGGACCCATATGTGTTACACCCTCCTCTGCACCTCTTTACCTTGTGGCCCCTTCTTCTCCCTGTCTTCATTTATCCACCACACTGAGCTCTTATGACCCCATTAGAAGAGCCTTCAAAGCCTAAGACCCTCAATGCCCACTCTATCATAACCTGCAGGCCAGCTTCCCAACCCAATCCAATGAACCACAACCATACCTGGTGCTAGAACGAGGTCACTTTAATTTTTCTTTCTGTATGAAATTGGAAATGCAACAGGAAGGAATTACACAGAGGACACAGACCCTTGGGGCCTGTTCTTGGGGGTATCAGGAAGAAGCAAGGGTCATAGGGGAGGGCTGGAGAGAGAAAAGAGGAAGGTGTGACTGGGGTAGGATTGTCTGGGGATGGAAGGAGTTCAGGAAGGACATCCAGGAGCCCCAGAGCTGGGAGAGGGACACTGTCCCAGAGGACTAGGGTGTCAGGACAGATGGATCTGAGGAAGGGATATGGATGTGGTGAGCAAAGGGGATCCTCACACACACCTGGAGTTGGAGAAGGAGCAAGAAAAGGAAAGGAGTAACTAGGGAGGAAGCAAGAGAGACCCAGCTAGAGCTGCTGGAAGCCCCCCTCACTCTACCCCAAAGTGCACAACTTGGCAATAAATAGTAATATTTATAAATAAGTAAATAAATAGATGAATAAATAAATACATAAATAAATATACTTGTAGAGCTAGGAGTTTGGTGTGAGGGAGGAGGGAGCATAGAGGTGCAGTGAGTTCAATTCTTCTACACAGGGTCTAAGGCCCTTTGTTCTAGTGCTGACCCTGGGCCATAGTGAGCAGGTGGGGCTCGGCAACGTTGGGGGGCACAGAATGCCACGAGGTGGGGTGGGGGGTCTCTTCCCTTGCCAAAGGCAGCGTAAGGAAGGAGGAAAAAATGTAATGAATAGGTCCTAGGGCCAGGAGAACTGAGCATTCCCAGAGAGCAATAATAGCGCAGCCTCCCCTCCATCTGAGGGAGGAACCAGTATAGTTTTGGGGGTAGGCTGGGATGGAGGAAGCAGAAGTTTGGAGATGTCATCCCCCACCCCAGGATCTAGGTTTTTCTTTCTCTAGTGGCAGACAGGGAGGGAGAGAAATGGGACAGTAGGGGTGAGAGAGGACAGGCGGGTGGCCAAATAGCTCAGAGAGGGCAAGGCACTCACTACCAAGTAAGATCTGAGGTCTGTATGTGCTAAGCCACAGGAACAAGATGGACAAAAGAAAAACAGGAAGGGTTTTTCCATAACTCCTGGCTACTGAGGTTCCCTTCACAGGAGGTACGCAGCCCCTTCCCATGTCCCCACCCCTCTGCAGAGCTGGAGAGACTGAGATCTTAGAGGAAGAAACCCACTCCCCACTCTAACCCCAGACTTCCTTCCAGTTCTGATACTCCATCCCTACCCTGGGCAGGAGAAGCTAGAATCAATGGGAGACAAAGCCTGAGTCTGGGGTCTCTGAAAATTTGGACATGGGGTAGAAGGGACAGCAGCCCATGAAAGACCTGGAGGGAAACTCCAAGTGTGGCCGGCTTAGTGAATCCAGCAAGGATTCCATACCAACCACACTAGCAAACGATTCTGACCAGCTGGGCCCCAGCAACAAACCCCAGAAGGAACCCATGAGAATAGCCCTCAGGGTGCCTAGGTCAGTAAAAGGAAGTCGCCTTCACCACCAGACCAGCCAGTGGGCACCCTGCCGGGGCCCAGGGCCTTTGGAACTCCATGCCGAGGACAGGGGCTCAGGGAGGAGGCGCCTTTCGAAGCAGTGAGCATGAGAAGGGACTCCAGAGAGGCCCGGGAGGAGGGGAGAATCCAGGGCGGGAGACAGGCCGAGTTCAGACGTCCAGCACGTGGTTCAGGTAGGAGATGTAGCAGATGGCGAGGCGTAGGATTTCAATCTTCGAGAGCTTCTTGTCAGGGGGCAGCGTGGGCAGCAGCTTGCGCAGCTCGGCGAAGGCCAGGTTGAAGGCTTCCACGCGGATGCGCTCCCGCGTGGCATGGGCCGTGCGGTACTTGGCGGTGGCGCGACGCCGGCGCCGGCGCTCCTCCCGGCTCAGATGCTGCAGGTCTTTCCGGCCAGGCTCTCCCGGCTCTGGGCCCCGGGCTTGGCCCCCTCCGGTACCCCCAGGCCCAGCACCGTCAGGGCCCACCCCGCCCCCACAGTCGCTGAACCCCGACTCGGTCTCCGAGTGGGTGGGAGGCAGGTCCAGCTCCATGGTGTCTGAGTTGAGCATCATGATGGAAGCCCCCTGTCCTGTGAGATCAGAATCCCCTCCCCACCCCTCCCTCTGGGCGCTTGAAAGCTGGTTGTGGGAGGGGCAGGAAGGGCCTGGAGTGGTGGGGTCTGCCACTGAGCTCTGGAAGTCAGAGCCACTTCAGGGTTCCATGGTCAGGGTTCCAGTCTGGAGCCTAAAAAAGAAGGGAAAATTGATAGGGGCAGAGGGAAGAAGGAGTGGACAGCTCAGAGATCGGGGAGGGGGGTTTGAGATGGGCTGGGAGGAGTAAGGAACTGTGAGTGTGGGGGAAGAACAGTAGAAACTGGGTGTGGGGGGCAGGTGGAGAGACAGGCAGGTGGACATGGTGAAAAGGATTAGAAGGAAAAATGGTAAGAAGGGAAGAGAATCCAGAAAATGAGTAAAAGGAGAAGCGATGAGGACACACCAGGCAGGATAAAACTGAGCAAGAGTTAAGACCTAAAACTGAAAAGCTTCATGACATCGGACTTGGCAATGATTTCTTGGATATGACAGCTAAAGCACAGACAACGAAAAGCAAAAATAGACAAATGGGACCACATCGAACTTAACTTTAGTGCATTAAAGAACGTAACCAACAGAGTAAAAAGGCGGCCTATGGTTCGGGAGAAAATAATTGCAAATCATATATCTGATAAGGGGTTAATATCCAGAACATATAAAGAAGTCCTACAACTCAACAACAAAAAATCAAATAACTCGATTTTAAAATGGGCAAAGGATTTGAATAGACAGTTCTCCAAAGATGATATACAAATGGCCAAGAAGCATATGAAAAGATATTCAACATTACTAATCATTAGAATTGAAATAAAAACCACTATGAGATACCACCTCATACCCATTAGAATGGCTACTATAAAAACAAAAACAAAACAAAAAACAGAAAATAAGTGTTGGCAAGGATGTGGAAAAATTGGAATCCTTTTGTCCTGTTAGGATTGCGAAATAGTGCAACTGCTGTAGAAAACAGTATAGGTGTTTCTCAAAAAAGTAAAAATAGAACTACCATATGATCCAGCAATCCCACTTCTGGGAATATATCCAAATAAAGGAGGGTCTCCAAGAGATATTTGCACACCCATGTTCATAGCAGCACTATTCATAATAGCCAAGAGGTAGAAGTAACCCAAATGGCCATCAGTGGATGAAAGGGTAAACAAAATGTGGTGTATACATAAAATGGAATATTACTCAGCCTTAAAAAGGAAGGAAGTTCTGTCACATGCTGCAATATAGATGAACCTTGAGGACATAATGGTAAGTGAAATAAGCTAGTCACAAAAACACAAATACTGTATGACTCCACTTATATGAGGTATCTAGAGTAGTCTAATCCATAGAAACAGAAAGTAGAATGGTGGTTGCCAGGGGCTGGAGAGCAGGGGGGACAGGGAAGTTGCTGTTTAATGGGTATAGAGTTACAGAGTTGCAAGATGAACATGTTCTAGAGATCTGTTTCAACAAGTAAATGTACTTAACATTACTGAACTGTACACTTAAAAATGGTTAAGACGACAAATTTTATATTATGTATTTTTACCAAAATAAATAGGCAAATAAATAAATAAGTGGGGTGAAAGTGAGCAAGACTGGAGCCACAGCTCCAACAGAGGTTAGCTATGACTCTGGACCTTTCCCAGCTGTGAGGGGAGAACCGCAAGCCTTGGCCCTGCAAATCCTCTCCTTCTCAGGGCCCCTCTCCACCCTTGCTGCCTGGGAAGCAGATAAACACACAGATTTCCCATTGTAGAGTGGACTAGGACATATGGAACTCTGCACAGCTGCCTCAGCTCAGTCCCTCCCAGGCCCCCAAACCTCCCCAACATAGCCACCATAGTCATTTAGTGGGCTTCATCCTGTCCACTAGAACCAGGGGAAGATATCTCCTCTCACCACGATCCCCCTGTGCAGGACCAGCCCCTCCCTCCACCTCTGTCCTCAACACCTCACCCCTTGCCATTTCCTGGCCCTTTTGGAGACTCTGCAAGGAAGATCAGGGAAAGGGAGCACACAATCAGCTTTCTACTCCTGTACTTTCCCATGGCCCAGGTAGGTTCACAGGTGGCCTGTAGAGGAGGACATGCAGAGCTTGTTGGAGCAACCCTTATGGGGCTTGGCTAAGGGTTGCTTGTCCCAGGACCAGAGGAGATCAGGGCAAGGCAACAGTAACACTGCCTGGAAAAGGCTGGGGAAAGAGCTTTGCTTGGGGGGAGTATTAGAGGGGAACAGTGGGCCACTCCTGGTGAGCTCAGCCTTATTTCATAGTCAGAAACAGAAGCACTGAGTCACCTTCACAATCACCATCTCCCCTTTCTCCCCACCCTGGCTCTCCTGCCTGACAGATACCCTCACGGGGATCAGGACCCCCATCCCCATCCTCACCCTCACTGAGGCTTGCTTCACCCCACTACACAGAAGACAAGTTCAAGTCAAGTCGACAAACAGTTATTAAGCTCGGGAGGGATGCAAGGTCAACAACATCTGATCGTGGGGAAGACAAGCCACACACAACCCTAGCACAAAACAGGGTGGTTGGTGCTGAAATTTCGAATACCTTCCATATTCTGGAGTCCAAAGAAACAAGAGAGGATGGCAGTAGTGTGAGGCCACAAAGTCAGCATCTCCCACGACATGTTTAGTGCTCACAACTCCCCACCCCCATGCTTGGGTTGGGACCAGGAATTCAGGTGCAGGTCCTCAGCACATCTATCCATCACAGCCCGATTCTCTCTCTGCCCAGTCCCCATGTTCCTTCATGCCCGATCTCTTTGCTGTGCCCTTCCTTCTCCTTTCCATCTCCTTTCCATCCTCCCCATCTGGCCCCAGTCCCATTTCCACCTGACCCTACTGTCTTCCCCAGCTTCAGTCCCAGCAGCAGCTTCTATTTTGCCATCAAATCCTCACCCCCAAATCCACTTCTGGTCTCAAAGTTCCAGGCTCTGAGGATCAGGGGAGCAGCAGTTCCAAGCATCCAGGGTGGGATTTCCCACCCGACTTCTGCCAACCCCAACCCAATTGAGGATAGATAGGCACAAAGCATCAAAAGAGTGAAGTGAGGAAAAGGAAGATGCAGAGACAGAGAGGGAAGCTCTAGAAGGGGGCTTGAGCCAGAGAATGCAAGGGACATGCCTACCCCTCCCCAGCCCATGGTTCCCCCTTTACCTAGGAGGACCCTGTCAGGGGATCCAAGCCGGACAGGGGGCAGCGTTGACAGCCCCAATCTCCTCTGGCTGCTCAGGGCTCATCCGTCTGCCAAGTTAGTGACCAGCTTTCTAGAGCTCTCAGGGGCAGCGTGGCATGGCTGTACAGGCTCCAGGGCAGATGAGAGCGATACACATGGTGGGGATGTAGGGCCCAGGTGGAGCGGGTGGGCTTGGCCAGGTACTGGGGCCAGCCACACTCACACACACTCACACTCACAGACACCTGAGCTGTGAGCCACCTGAGCTGGCCCAGCCTTATGTATATATATGGAGTTAGACACACACACCCCCAGCTCCCCATTGGCTGGCCCACGCCCCCCCCCATCAATATTAAACAGCCAGGCCAGGCAGTCATTGGTAGAGGGATCTGGGAACCCCCCCGGGAGCTGGGGGCGGGGGGCTGGCCCTGGGGGGGGTGGGGAGTGGGGGAGCAGGGACATCTGTTCTCCATGCATATTTCATAAGCAAGAAATGGAGAGCTGGGGAAGGGGTGGGGCTGGGGCGAGAGCCAGGGCAGGACCACAGATGAACCCCCTCCGTCTCCCACACCAGAGACAGCAGGGCAGAGGCTCCCAGCAAGCTAGGGTTAAGTGCTATGGTCTCATTCTGAGTCCCAGTGTGACTTTGACAGCCCTTTTCCCCCTTCTTTCCTTTTTCCTGGAAAGAAGACTCTCCAAGTTACAAACAGGGAAACAGAAAGGAGCAAGTGGACAGTACGAAAATGCAGAAGAGGACCCAAGAGTCCTTGCCCTCAAGCTCTCATCCTTCATAAAGCTGGTGCCCACAGCTTGCCAAGCTGTTTGTGGCTACTGTTCAGGCCCCTGCCCTCATCACCCTGGGACTCAATCACCCCCACATCCTCTCATCCCAGCCCCTATCCTCCTACCTACCCCTTCACCAGGGGAAGAGCAGAAGCAGATTTTGAACACAGACCCTATAAGGAGTCTTTTTAGGCTGGCCAGCTCAACCTGATCCACCGGGAATTAGGGGCTCTTAGGAGGAAAGAGGTAAGGGCTACAAGGAGAGGCGTGGAGTGCCAAGAGAGGAAGAACTGGATTAGAAAGACACTGGGAGAGGAGGGCAGAGCAGCCCAGGCAGGCTTTGGGTGTGCTGGGGCATCAAATGAGCAGTAAGAAGGCCAGATTCAAAATTATATGCAAACGAGCACTGATTAGGTTCACATCAATAGCTCAGGCGCCTCTAACATGCATGTGCATGTGTGTGCATGTCACTGGGTGGCAGGATCGAGGAGGGGGGGCACCAGGACCAAGAGAAGCACAGAGGCATGGGCTGGGTTTCCAGTATCTGAACTTCTTTCCCCTACTCAGCTGTTGAGTGTCTTCACTGAGCTTTTGTGAGTATGCAGAGTACTCTGAGTGAGTATTCCAGAGGCAGCGTGCTGCAGTGAAAAAGGCTGTCAGCTGTGTGACCTTGAGCAAGTAATAACCTCTTGAGCCTCAATCTCTCTTTCTGTAAAATGGGGTTAATTATAGCTGCTTCTTAGGTTGCCATGGAGATTGAGATACAGTGCCACTTAGTAGGAGCACAGCCCACCTTCAGGCTGGAGGGATTTGCCGTTTCCCTGTTGCTGATCAGCCTTTTCTGGGCTTTCTCCAGGTTGAGGCATTCCCTAAGGGGAGCCCCACAAGTCCTCCCTAGGCTCTCCCACTTACCTCCACCCCCGGGTCTGGGAGGTGCCAATTCTCACCTGGGCAGGCCCAGACAGGTGCTCAGGCGCCAGCAGATGGGCTGAGCTGGAGGGGAAAGGCGGCTTGGGGGAGGGTTGGAGGGGCAGGGGATCAGGTGGCATCTCAGCTCTTGCATCATCATTGCCATGGTGCTGATTAAAAACCAATCTCCACCTAATGAGCCCCCAGCAACAACAATTCTACCTCCCCCACCCTCCTGCCCTCCACCCCATCCAAGAAATTGGGAGACTAAGAGACTCAGGAGAGAGGGCTGTCGGGGAGATGAGAGATACAGAAAGAATGGGAGATGGAAACAGAGACAGGGGAAGCAGAGGGAAATGACGAGGAAGATATGGGGAGATATTGAGACCCAGGGAGAGAGAAAAATGAGAAGCCAGAGTTGTTGGGTAACAGACATGGGGGAGACACAGAGAAATGGGGAGACAGTCACTGGGAGATAAAGACATAGGGGAGACAGAAAGATAAAAAAAGAGCATGGGAGCAGAATTGCCAGGTTGCCAAGCCTTTGTGCAAGACTTGGAAATGCAAGATATGTGGGAAATAGAGACATGGGGAGAGACTTGAAGAGAGGAGGCTGTTAGGGAGACACAGAACTGCGTGAACACAGACATGGAGGAAACACAGCTATTCAGTGAGAGATAGTGACACGGTGACAGAGTCCTGAGGGAGGCCCCAAGGCAGGGTGGCGACATACAGGCATGGGGGAAGCAGAGAGCAGACAGTTGGGAGGAAACAAAAAAGCCAGAGACATGGAGGTGAGGTGGGGAGATGACAAACAGAACGATGGAGAAGAGGGACTGTTACTGAAATGGGAGGCCTAGATCCCAAAGGGTAAGATGTTGAGGAAAACAGAAGCAGAACGTAGAGACCCCCAAACAGAAAGGAACCATGGAGGTGGCATGGAGGATGTAGCCAAGACCCTGTTGCCACCCTGCCTCCTTAAGGCCATTTTGCTCAGACACTTCAGCCTTGCAATCCCCATCCCTGAAGCACCCAGCTGAGCCGTCCCCCTGCAGAGCTGTCCCCAGTGCACACTGAGGTTCCGTGGCAGAGGAGGGTGAGAGTGCTCCAGGGACCACTTCCTCCTCCTCTGCATCTGCCATCCCTGGATCCTGGACTCTGGGGCCCCCAACCCGTCTTCACTCAGGAATTTAGGGGAGTAGCTAAGAAGAACACACTCATGTGATAAAGAGGAACTAAAAGCATGAAATGGTGGAAAGAACATTCATTGAACCTGGGGGCCACTTAGACCTGGGTCTAAGTCCTGGTGACCTTGGACAGGTCACTTAACCTTGACTGAGTCTTATTTTGTCATAGGGCTGTTGTGACACCCAGGTGAAACAGCACGTGGGAAAGTGCTGGGTAAACTGTAAAGCGCTCATCCCAACCCCTGCTGTACAGTGATTTCAAGGCGGCAGGAAGTTTCATCCACACGTATTCCTGAGGCATTCAGTTGAGGGAAGCAGCCGGGTAAAGAACAGTGGCAGTCATGGGGGCATCTTTAGTGTATGGAGGCCAGGAGGAGCAGGGCCTGGGGATGGGGAGGATTATGGCTTCATGGTTTATTGTTATTGTGCTTCTTTTTTAGCTTGAAAATCTTCATCGGCTTTTATTTGTGATTCTAGAACCGGGCAACACCTCATTCTATGTGATAGAATGAGTGTTCCCTGTTATTTTACGTTTTATAGGTGTTCACTTTTTCAGAGTGTGGTTCACAAATCTCCTTCTGCGCCTAGACAGCCTGTGAGGTAGATTGTCGTGGGGGAGGCTGGTGTGCAGGGAAGACACAGAGGCCTGGGCCTTGTCCTTGAGGGTGGGGGGAGGGCCTGGAGGAGCTGGGAAGCAGTGGGTTTGGCAGGAGAGGGGGGTGACATATGTGGGGAGCCCTGGGGACCCAACCAGGCAAGCGGCTGGCAGGGAGAGCAGACGGCGTTAACCCTCGCTGTGCCACACTGCCCGACCCTTCCCCGGGAGTGGCTCATGGCTGGGGTGTTATTTTCTGCAAGTGGCATTTGGGGCCACAGGAGCAAGACAGGCAGAAGGAGCCTGGGCAGAAGCTGTTGTTTCTGGGAAGGGGTAGCACATCTTGGAGCATCTTCACCTTTGAGTTTCTCTCCTTGTCTGTTTCCACATGGTCTCTGTCAGTCCGTCTTTCTCTGTCTCCACCTCTCTGTGCCTCTGGAAGGTGACAGCGGGTCTCCACTCTGGCTCACTACACAATCTGTCACTCTCTCTGCTGCCAGCCCGGCTGGAAGCCCCCCTTCTCAGCACCCAGCCCAAGGCCTCTCACCCCTGGCCCCCTAGGCCTGTCGCCTTTGTCTCCTAAGGCGGCCTCCCCCTTCTTCTTTCCTCTCCACTCACCTCTCCTCAGCTCTGAGCCCATCTCCAATCTCATTACGGCCTCCAACCACTGTGCCACCCTCCCCCACCCAGCCTCTTCCCTTCCCTCCCCCATCCATCTGTCTTCCCTGAAGCTCTCTTCTTTGTGTCCACCCATCTGTCACCACCAGCTCTGGGCCCACTCCCCTCCTGGCCACGCCCGCCTGGCCTTTCTCCCCTCAGGCTCATTTCCCGTCGGCCCAGCTCTCGCCTTCCTTTCCTCCTTCAGCCCTATGAGAAACCCCACTTCCTTAGTTTCCTCTCACTAGCTTATTTATTTCTGGATACCCTCTTACCTCAGTTTTTTCTTTCTTTTCCCGTTGCTCTAATCCCTCCTCACTGGGAGTTGGGGGAGAGAGAGTAGGGACTCTGGGGTCCTAGCCCTAGCCCCTGTGTAACCAACCAGCTTGAGCCAGAGGCTGGTAACGTTTACTCACAATTGCGTCACCTCAGACTAATGGCTTCTCCTTAGGCCTCTTGAGATGACCTCTCCACTCTGCTCCAGGTTTCCTCTGGTTGGGGACAGGACCTGCAGCTGCCCTTCTCCACAATAGGAGAGTGGGAGCTCCTCTAGCTTCTGAGTTTGAATTCAGGAAGGAGTAAAAACCAAGCGGCAGCCCACTCGGACCCCAACCTTCCAAGGGTCTCTGCTTCCCCAGCTCAACCTCAGCAAGTCCTGCCAAGCTTTTTTTGAGGATGAGATGCTGAGTGACAGGGTCTTTTTTCTATCGTGTTATGCCACAGTTTTCCCCAAATTCCTACTGCCCCTGGGTTAGAGGGCAATAGTGCCCCTCAGGCCTTCCTCCCTAGAACTGACCCGAGTGCCACCTTTGAGAGTTCAGGAATTGATCAGCCTTTCAAATTGTCCCTGCACTGAAGAGTTTAAAATGAAAGGGAAGGCCGGGCGCGGTGGCTCACGCCTGTAATCCTAGCACTCTGGGAGGCCGAGGCGGGTGGATCGCTCAAGGTCAGGAGTTCGAGACCAGCCTGAGCAAGAGCGAGACCCCATCTCTACTAAAAATAGAAAGAAATGATCTGGACAACTAAAAATATATATAGAAAAAATTAGCCGGGCATGGTGGCGCATGCCTGTAGTCCCAGCTACTTGGGAGGCTGAGGCAGTAGGATCGCTTGAGCCCAGGAGTTTGAGGTTGCTGTGAGCTAGGCTGACGCCATGGCACTCACTCTAGCCCGGGCAACAAAGTGAGACTCTGTCTCAAAAAAAAAAAAAAAAAAAAAAAAAAAAAAAATGAAAGGGAGAAGGGAGAGGAGGCTACAACTCTAACTCTCCCGTCACATAACCAGACTGACAGGGCTGGGGACCTCAGGGAGCAGCCCCTTATCCAACTCCACATAAAATGGAGGATGACCTTTGCAGGGTCACGGGGAGCATTAGAGGGCAGCCCAGAAAAGCTGGCCCTAAGCTTTAGGTGAAGCTCCTTTTTATGGCCCTGCCCGCCTGAAGCAAACCCGCTATCCTCCCAAATTGGGTAGAACCTGTTTATATCACCGAGTTTCCTACGCTGCCTCGTCTGCTTATTTATCTTGTGTCACGTCCCATCCTGCCATCTAGACTCTGCATCCCAAGACTCCAAGGCAAGGCACCACATCTCTTGCCCTTCGACGGCCATTCGACGATGCTGTGACAGAGTGCCTTGCCCAGAGCCATGCTCAATAAATGCTTATTGCTGCTGAGGTTGCCAGCGCAGATGTAAGGAATGTTCCAGTCCCAACTCTGTCTCTAATTTGCTGTGTGACCTTGGGCAAGCCACATCACTCCTCAGGGCTATTTCCCTCATCTATCAAAGGAGTCAGACCATCTGTATGACTTCTGCATGATTTCTCTTTTATTTTATTTTTTTTTTTTGAGACAGAGTCTCACTCTGTTGCCCGGGCTACAGCCGTGGCGTCAGCCTAGCTCACAGCAACCTCAAACTCCTGGGCTTAAGCGATCCTACTGCCTCAGCCTCCCAAGTAGCTGGGACTACAGGCATGCGCCACCATGCCCGGCTAATTTTGTTCTATATATATGTTTTTAGTTGGCCAGATAATTTCTTTCTATTTTTAGTAGAGACGGGGTCTCGATCTTGCTCAGGCTGGTCTCAAACTCCTGACCTCGAGCGATCCACCGGCCTCGGCCTCCCAGAGTGCTAGGATTACAAGCGTGAGCCACCGCGCCTGGCCAATTTCTGCATGATTTCTAAGGCCCCTTGAGAAAACAAAGTCCTATTGAATCCAGTGGGAGTCTTGGTACAGAGCATCGGACTCTGGATAAAAAATATCTCAAGATGTGCCTGTGGAAGCAGTGACCTAGATGTGGGAGAGAAAAAATAGTAAACCCCTTTACTCAAATAAGCTGGGGAAGAAACACCAGCTGGTAGGAAAGCCTTCAGTGTTAGTCTTGAGGGACAAGGTGTCACAATAAGTCAAGACAGGCCAGGCCCTGGGGCAGGGGGAGGGAAGCCCTCAGGGAAAGGAAAGAGGCTAGAAAATGATAAATTTCAGAAGGCACAGGGGTGAGCAAGGCCTAGATCAAGGGGGAGAAGGAGTCTAGGGAATTGAGAAGTACGTGGCCCATAAAATGCGGCCAGGCAGTCATATGTGGTCTTCAGGACACAGGAGATACCTGGTGAGCAGCCAGAACCATGGTCTCAGAAAGGGAGAGTGCTTGGGAGCCCCGGCAGACTGCTGGTGGCTGTGGTCCTTCCATGCAGCCTGGCTTCTCCAAGAGCCATGGAAAGAGCCCAGTTGTCATTTTTGGTGGGGGATGGGTGAGGGCAGTGAGGTAAGGCAGCATGGAAGGCAGAAGACTAGCTTGTGTTCAGAATTCTTCTCTAGGGAAAGATTGCAGTATTGAAGGTTCTACATCTTGTACCCTTCTTTTTTACTTCCCAATCCCTTGATTCTGCCCAACCCTCCGTTTCCCTGTTCAGCCCCCTCACTGGTACCCAGCCACTTCTCTGCTTCCTGAAGCTGCCAGCAGGATGAGGGAGTTTACTGCTCTGTCCGCTGGGAGACCTGTTGGCCGAGGGAGGTGGGGAGCTGGCCCAGTCAATGGTGGCAGCTGTGCTCAACTCCCGCCAGCACAGCACACAGCCTCTCCAGCTCAAACTGGGAGGGCTGGGCTGGGGGAAGCGCAGCAGGGTATATTTCCATATCTCAGAACCCCAAACATGCCCCCTCACCCCCAAGGGAACTCGGAGAGAAACCTGGAGAAAAATCAGTTCTTCTCAACAATATTTGAAAAGGCAAACAGCCCAATCAGGAAGTAAGAGGAGTGCTGGGGACCCTGTGAAAACGGCCAGTTCTTTTCCATTGCTGCCGGCCATCAGGCATGCACCAGAGACAGCCTCTTGGCCAGCATTGCAGAGAAGGTTGGGTTTAGGCTTCCACTCCTGCTTCTCTTTCCCCCTCAGCTGACTCAGCCACTGCCCACGATCATTTACCAGTTCTGCTACATTCCAGAATTTTGCCTCCATGAAGACCCAGGGAATTAGAGCATCCCCACAGAGCTGAGGTTCTCTTTCTAAAATGGTTCAAACTCATTCTTGTTTTGGTCTACAAAATGCCCACCATCAACAGAAAGGCCAAAGTCCTTAGCATGCCACCCAAGAGCCCTCAGGATCTGGCCTCCTGCTGACCTTCATGGCTAGGGCACTCTGAACAACTTATTGTTTCCCATACACGACTCTCTCTTTTCTTGACTTCTATACCTGGTGAACACTTTGAATCATAACTCAATTGTTAACCCCCTGGCCCTGACTTCCTCTATGTGCCTCCAGAGCACTCTGGATATACTGCAATTATTCCATTGATTACACTGGATTACACCCAGTCGTACGTCTGTCTCTTCCCTCACCCTAAGTGTGAGCTACTCAAGGGTAAGCGTCATATTCCCTTCATCTCTCTACCCTAACCAGTGGCTCAGAGTGAATAAAGAAATGCTTGTCCCTTACAAAATGAGAAGAAACCATGCTAACACTGTTCTTACAAGAGTGGAAACCAGGCTCCAGGACTCGGCAAAGAGTCCTTCTTTCAGGACTTCGACTGTTTTCGACAGAGCCTTACTCCTTGGATCCTCTGGAGACCAAAAAGATCATACACAGGTAACAATTTCATGACTTCCAGTCTGGGGTCACTGAACAAGGTGGCCTGGAAAGAATAAAAGGTAGCAGTACAAGTTGTGTTGGATAATCTATTTTAATGAAACCCACTATTTATATATTTACAAAAAAAAAAAAAGAAAAAAACCAAAAATAGATATTACAGCTTAATAAAAAGTACAACTGAGTACTGTGGGCTGGAGGTGGGATACCCACCCAGCAGCACACCCACCCTAATATGCCATCTGCAGACCTGGAGAAAGGACGGTGGGAAGGAGACAGCAGGCTTGGCCCAGAGATCCCCTGTCCTCCTCCGCGGGGTTTCAGTGTAGCTTGATCCCAACATTCAACCCTTCATGTCCTTCCTCCTGGTCAGGAAGTGTTTGGGTTAGGGGTTGAGGAGCACAGGCGGGTACAGGGTGGGAAGAGTAGGAGAGAAATGCTGAAGAAGGGCAAATTAGGATGGGTAATTAGGGAGTTAAACAGGAGCAGAAAGCTTCTATTTGTAATCCCGGAATCGGGCAAAGGTAGAGAAGAAGGAGGAAATGGAGATGGGGAGGCAAATTTCTCTCTCCCTGTCTCTTCTGGATAGTTCCACTCCTTTACGTTAATCCCAGTCCGAGACAGGCCCAGAGAGTTCCAGTGACAAATTAGTGGTTTGTGTCCCAATGGGACAAACAACCTAGGAAGTAGACTGTGGAACTGACAGGAAAAGCTGAGATCCTCCTCAGTAAGACACAGATCCTGGCTCTCGGGGAACAATGAAAAGGACATCAGCTTTGGCATTGATGCAGTACGTGACGACAAGAGAGAAGATGAGGATGCCGAAGCCCACCATCAGGGTGATGAACTGTGGGGGCAGAAAAGGAGAAAGTGTTCTCAGAACTCAGTGTAGTTTTGGGTTATCATTTGGGGTTGGGAGCTAGGATACTGGAATCCTGAAGCTGGCTCCAAGTACCAAGTGTGGAACAGTCATGGGCAATACCTCCCCAACCTGTAGACTTACTCTCCCCATTTGAAAAGAGAAGTAGAGTATCTCTGTTCTTGCTTCCATTTTGTATTACTTACTTGGCATCTTGAAAGTAGGACCCATGGCTTTGATTCTCCCACGGCATTTGCACTACTGACTTATGACAGGAGCTCAATAGATAGCAGAATAACAGATGGGAGCGGGAGCTGTGGAGGAGCTTCTAGGATCCACAGAATGAACACAAACTCAAACTATCTGTGAAGAAAGCCCTCCTAATGGGACTTGCTGGCTGACCAGGGACAGATTTGCAGTAGGTTTTTAAGGCAAATCTGGGGCAAATGGGAGATGGAAGGGGATATGAGACAAGAAAGCACAGAAAGAAGTCCAATAGATCTCTGCCACCTCCCTTCCTGCCCCATCTCACCTCAAGCTCTTTACTGGCGATTAGAAATATCCGGGCACGGATATCTTTCCAGCGGCTCTCAGTCCATGTAGAGTATTCAGTAGAGCTCCACTGACTCAGCTCGAAGGCAGGGGACAAGGCCCTGGCCAATCGTGCAGTAGATCGCACACACCGGGGAAGCCGGTCCGTGTCGTTGGAATTCAAAGGGCCCTGAACCCATGAGTACTCATACAGCTGCACAGGAAGATGCTGTATGAGTACTCTCACTCGCTCCCTTTACCCTTCATCAGCACCATGCTCTAACCAACTGAGCTGACTGGCTGCTGTCCCTCTACCCTTTAGGGGGTCCATTTTCACCCAGGCTACTGCCTCTTCAACACTCAAGGTCTGAGGGCTACATCCCTCTACCTCTCCACCCCAATCCCAGGGGTCCAACTGGGCCCAGGAGAACCTCCAACCCAGGGCACCTCTGACTCCCATCACCACTCACATCCTTGTTTTCATTTGGGACTTTACTTGGATCCTGGCACTGCTCTCGGGTGAGGTTGACCACCTTGCCGGTCAAATTTGCCAAGGCATATTGTACAACATAAGTGGTGTTGGTGGGGCTGGAGACAGCGATGTAATGTTGAAGAGGCCCATCACCTGATTGCAGACCAGTGGGAAGGGAGGATTTGGTAGGTAGAAGGTGGGGTGAGGGTAGGCAAAAACAGGAAGAGCCCAAGATTGGCAGGAGCCAGAAGACCAGGAGAGAGAGGTTAAAAGGATTCAACAAATATCAGGACAAAGAAAGGAAAACCAGGGGGAAGAGAAAATAGAAAAAAGAACAAAGAGAATAAAAATTAACCAAAATGATGACTTCTCTATCCCTTTCCTCTGTTAAGGGTCCCATTCCCACACCAGATGCTTACCCAAGTAGGACCTTAGGTCCTGCCTGAGGATAGACTGGAACCATGAGTTGTTGGCTCTAACCAGAAATCCATAGAGCAGGCGGGTAACCTAGGATTGGAACAGCGAAAAGAGAAAACCCTTGGAGCAAGCCCGGGGAAAGAATTATCAGTGGAGATCCAGTCAGGGGACAGGAATCAGTCTGGCCAGATAGGCTGCAGCTGGGAGACAGCTCGTAAGGATGCAGATGAGGCCCACCCAAGAGCTCTCTGGGGCATCAGGTGTCCTCACTGGCATGAGCAGGAATGCTGAATTCCTAGGTATGGGACACTAGGCAAGGGACTAAAGGATGGGGGCAGCCTGCTGTGTAAATGGAGGCAGAGGAGCTAGGGCCCATCTGCTCTTACCGTTTGGGGATCAGCCTGAACTGAGTCGCTGAAGTTGGTTCCTCCCGCAAGCTCATACAATGCACGTCCCAGCACCGTGGCCACATCTGCCAAAGCCTGTGGTATTTGGGGTTGAGGGGTGGGGGGGACGGTTGCTGAATGACTTGCCTCGTCTATCCTCAAATGTGAGCATTCTAAACGTCTTCACTGAGTTCCCCATGCTCCCACCTAGCCCAGCTCAGTGCTACCTTGGCAGTGTCGGTCACAAAGTTCAGGTCCTCTTCAGGGCTCAGCCATTCAGGATAGCTCACATTAATGTTCTCAGCAGTGTCATAAATGCTCTGGTAATACCTGCCAGGAAAGCGGCATGAGCCTTAGCTATATGCAGCCAGGGCTCTCCCCTTTCCTCCCTCAAATGCCCCTTATGCAGGAACTCGGTAGCTCATTTCTCATCATCCAGGGGAAATGCCTGAGAGAAAATCAGGATCCTATTAATATACTGAAGAAGGTATGGAGAATGGGGAGGTAGGAGTGAGGATCGGAGTGCTTAGTGAAATACAAAGACTTGCCTGACAGATGAGGTAAAAAAGGTAAATGAGCTCAGATCTTTAAACACAGAAGAGACTCTTCCATATCGTTTGGACTGAAGACATAGGGGGATGGCTAAGCTGATTTTCAGAGAACTCTGCCACACATCGTCAGAGCAACTGTGTAACTGTTCCAATGAACATTTATTCTGAGGGCGGCTGGGAGCAGAGGGGGGATTAGGAGGTATTAGGATCAGGTCTGCTCACAGATATATAAAAAAAAACTGGATCAAACTACCATGAAGATGCTTGGGGAGCCTCAAGGAGACAGATCTTAAAAGAGGGACTAAAAGAAGAGAGCTCCCAGACTTTACCATCAACAAATCCCTGCTCCACACACAGTCACGTCAGCCACATAATCAAGTCCGAAATGTGTTCAAAATGATGAACTGCCCCTCACCCCAAAGTGGTGCAAAGAAAGATTTGAAGAAAGCTGACCCTAAGTGCTAGAACTGTCACTCTCCTAAACAAATAAGAAGGTGCTACTTGGCTGGGGTCAGAGCTCAAGCATTTTCACTCGGAAACTCCCTTGGCCCCATAGCCTCAGGGGACTTGGCAATTCAGCCTGAGTAAGAAGTCTCCTATCATCCTAGGCCTCAGGTTAGGAGCAGTTTAAGGGCACCCAGGACCAGTGACTAACTGGTAATTAGCAGTGCCTCACTTCCTATCTCTGGAACCCCCTCAGCTGTAGAAGACACTTTTACCCTCACATTGAACCATGTGCACCTACCACATGGCAAGAACATGTTACATTTCAAAGAGTATGAATACTGTTTATGGCACCCTCTCTGGCGGGCCCAAGAGAGGGACTGCTTTCTGTCCTCCAGTCAAAGAACCCCCACCATCCTTCCCCCTTCCCGTGCTCTTGTTTGAGATTATGCCCTCTGCTGGCAGCCCTAGGGAACTCAGGCCCCCAGAGAGCTTGGGAGAAGTGGAACTGTAACAGATGACTGTGCTAGGAAAGGAATGAAGGTGACAATGGTTTTCTAAGAACATCAAGTCAAATGAGTGGAGTATGTCAGATGTGAATAGGCCACTAAGCAAAGAATACAAACTGACCTACTGTTTTGGAGGGAGTGGTGTGGGAAGAGGGGAGAGCAGTGACCCTTCTCCCAGACTACAGAATAGACTCTTCAAGAATGAAGACGGTGTAGGGCCAAGTGATGCTTACTTGTTGTGGAAGGCAGTGGAGTGGTCAGCCAGAACAACACCAGAGATGTTTCGAGCTCGAAGAAATCGCTGCAGAGAAGATGGTGGGAGAGGCTGGGACTGATTCGGCCTCCTAAGGACGACAGCGGGGACGCTAGCACCACTATTCTCCAGTGTGGCAAGAAGATCCTCCACCTGGGGGGGACGAGAGAAATTAACTGATGGGAGGCTGGCGAATGGGAAGCAGGATGCCTCTTTCAGGCCTGAAATGCTCTATACTTCAAGTCTCCTGCTTTAGGAGCTGCCCCGTGTACTCCTGGACCTGTATCCCTCAAGCCTTTTGGGACCAAGGCCCTCTGAATTTCCTGTAGCTCCCATCATTCTTTTTGGAAATAGGAAATGAGGGCACAAAGAAGAGGCCAGTGTTTTTTCATATTTACAGCTAAACTCCACTATCCTCAGGACTCTGCCTTATCCTCAGTATTTGCTTCACTTCTTTGTTGTACAGAAAAACCAATCCTGTAAGTGCTATAGGAGTGCAGAGCAGGGATGACACTGAAAGCACAAAGAGGACCACCTGGGAAAAAACCTAACCTAAACCAGACCTAAAGCTGAACCTAAAGGGAAGGGAAGGTCTTGACCAAGCAGTGAGGAAAGCGGAAGACGATTTGGGCAGAAAGTCTGACACAGTCAGGACTTGGGCAGAGGAGCCTTGACAACTGGATCCATGAGGCAGCAAGGAGAGAACAGAGCTAGTCAGTTACCTGTCCTTAATGGGCAGTGGTAGTTTGCTAGGCACCAAATTATCAGAGAACTACCCATTCCACGGAACCAAAGGGATGTCACTGAGCTCCTGATTTTCCCCCCCCGCAAGGAATAACAGCTGTGGTTTTCATCCTTTAACCAACACCCAATCTAATCTGTCTCTTATCTCACAAGCCCTGAAGGTTGGTGGGAACAGGGCAGGATTGGGGTCCATACTGAGCTTCTAAAACAGGAAATGAAGACAGGGCAGGATTGGGGTCCATACTGAGCTGCTGAAACAGGAAATGAGGAGAGATGCTCGGGTTACCTGGTTCCGTACAGACTCATTTTTCTGAGACATGGGATCTGTGTGCATCCAAAGCTCTAGTGAATTTCTTAAGGCCACCTGGGGGGAGGATGAACAAGCAACACTGTTAATCAGTCTCCTGTTTTGGCTCATGCCTCGAGGAAAGGAGTAAAGGGAAGAGGTGGTGGTATCTGCAGTAAGGACAACAGAACAACAGAGGGGGAAGCTTTAAGTAGGAAGGAAGGGAGTGGAGGACACATGCTACACACCTGTCCCAGCTCCACGAATGAATCAATGTTCTCTAACGGCACAGGAAACTTGCCCTTCTCCATGTCGTAGACCATTCTAGAGCTGCCAATGTAGTCAAAAGTTTCCTGATGGGTAGACATGGGTGGGAAAGGGAACTGAGATTCCAAAGGGTTAGGAAAGCCTCAAGGAAGGCCAGATCATCAAAGCTATAGGCAAAAAGGCCACTGTCTCAGGTCATCTCAACTGCTAGTCAACTTACACAGTCATGTGACTTTGCCCTCCTCCCAGCTGTGACTCTCCCACACATGTATGTATCACAGGACTTCTCAAGCCCAGAAATGGGGAAAGCAGTCTTAGTAAAGGCCTAAGGCGAACATCAGCTGTTTTATGTCTGGTTTTTAACTCTCCCCCACCCCTTCTGACTCAGCCACGTCTGCTGTTCCCTTATTCTAGGGCCAGGTTGTGGTGCCAGTGGGGAGAGGCAGGAGCCTCAGGGCTCCTGGTGTAGACAGCAGTAAAGGGGTCCAGAGAATTAAAGTAAAAGGATGCCTCAAATAGATTTTATCAGTGCGGGAGAGTGGGGGTTGGTAACACACCAATTCAGGGTATAGAAGCTTCTTTAAATGGAGGAATCCAAAGGGGAGACACATGTAGACACATCCAAAAGCTCTGTGTCTATTAATAAATTAGGTCAAATGCTGAGGTCCAACTAATAGCCACTCCCCCTTTACCGTCTCCTCCTTTTCTGCCATCCCACCCAGCCAAAAAACCCTTACCCCTTGGAAGAAGACAAACATGACATTGTGGGGCAGGGTGGACACATCAGGTGCCTTTTGCAAAGCTTCAGCTGCAGCCAACTGGGTGACGAAGGAGGCAACAGCACTTTCAGCCCCTGGAGCCACATTCCAGAAAAACGAACGACTGTCCAGCTGGATATAGCAGAAGAAAGGCACACTTTAAAACTGGCCCCAAGCCCCCTTTCCTGCTCCAGCCAAGAGAATATACATGTCCTGGGGCAATGGAGACAAACGGGAGTCCCACAGCCCAGATCCCTCCCCATTTGAGGCTCCCCAACATAGCAACTCTGAAATCTGATATGCCAGAGAGAGGCCTGCCAGCTCTTCCTGTGCCAGCCCTGCCCATCTTGATCAGGGTCCAACACTCACCCGGGTGGCAGCAACCACAACCCTGTCAGCAGACTTTAATGTCCCAGATGTATTTATAGGCTTTAGCATGCTCCATACGTTGTAGTCAGACAGGGGGTCACAGACAATTTCTAAGCAGAACATAAACAGTAAGAGATCAACACGACTAAGGAAAAGGGTAGTTATAAAGAAGGCATGGAAAACTTCTTTGACCAGTGCCCCATGGACTTTGTGAGTCATTTTCTCTACCTCCAACTGGTCCAGGTTGGTTTCTCAGCCACCACCCACTTCAGGAAGAAGCTGCCTAAATTGTTCAGAATTGTTTCCACTCCTCCCACCCAATGTCCCTACCAGTGCCCATGTCTTCCCTACCATAGTCTCCCTCCCACCCCTCAAACACACCCAGCATGTCTTGGATCTGCCCTACCTGGGTTGATGCTGAAGGTGTTCTGGATGGAGCTGCGCCGCATGCAGGTGACAGTGCTGATGACAGCGTGCATGTGTGAGAAGAGTTGCATGGCACACAGCGGGAAGGTTGGTGCTGAGCCATTCTGACTCAGGTTGTGATCTTGATAGCACTGGAAGAGGAGATGATCCCACTGAGACGGTAGCTGTGGAGGCCCTCCCTTACTTCCCAGAAAGAGGGCCCAGTTCCATCCTTAAGCCACTCCCTTTTGGGAGACATTTGTCCCTGAGCTATAGCTGTCCTGGTACAACCACAGGATCTATAAGTTCAAAGAGAAAAACTCATCAGAGGTGCAAAGGGGCGCAGATTCAATGGCTTAATTGGAACAGATGAAATTACCCCATCCCAAATGGCCTGCCTCAATTTGGAGCTTCACCCACTGAATAAGATTCAGTGTGATTTGATATAAAGAGCACCATAACAGAGGTAAAAAATCAGATTCAAGACAGCTTGCATATCAACTCATTATGTAACTTTGGACAAATTTCTTAGCTGCTCTATGGGTCAAAATGAAAAAACTAGACTGGAATTAGAGCATACTAAACTTAAAAAGAACCTCAGATATCACCAAACTGAATCGTTCCATTCCTAGCCCAATGCTCTTTTTACCATGCTGGTGGTCCTTAACACATTGACTGCCACACTAGAAAAAAATTTTTTCCCTGGGGCCACGGTGTTTTATTAAAACAAAATGATCCTTTCTAATTTGCTATTTTTTATTGTTTCCTCTGCATGAGTTACAAGCAATGCAATCCATATTTTTTAGAAGAGTCAATATTAATTGTCACAGTAAGAACATCAACATGTAAGATTTTCACAAACCAACTGCAGGGTTTTGCTTCATGCAGCCCCAGGCTCAAAACTAGCCTGAGTTAAATACAACTCATATGGCAGTTAATGTGTTAACCAGGGCTGTACACCTTGTTTCATATTATTCTTTCAAATATTCTTAATATTTTCTTCCACTCTAAAAGCCTTTAGTGCTATGATATCAGGCAGGAGAGAAATGTGAGAAAAGTAAACCTCTTGGTTTTTGGAGCAACCGTCTTTCGGAGGGTACTCTAGTAGAATGAACATCCCTCCAGATAGGAGGAGAGCCTAAAAAATAGTCCTCAGTTTCTAACTGGAATTGCTAGGAGCTGGCAGAGTCATTACCTGCTTGATGACCCTGGTTTCATTTTCATCTTCAAGAAGAAAGATGGGGAAACTAAAGTCTTCATAAGCCAAGCCACTGCCCAGGGAATTCCACTGTATTTCTCTGCAGTGAGCAAACTCTGGCCCATAGGAGTTGGAGTAAACACCTGAAGGAGAGGATGGGGGTAGAGTGGTGGGTGGGTCGGTGGGTGATAGGTTATTGGGACACCAAGCACTTAGGGACCAGGTAAGGGAGAAAGATTAGGATATCACAGGGTTGGGACTAAGAGTTGAAAAACAGGTGGTGATTCAAAGCAGCAGGCATGAATCTACCACCATCCACACTAAAATAGAGAGACACTGGTATCAGGGAGCCCTAGGCTGGCATATTAAGAATCTGAGCATGTGACAAAAGGGGATGATAGAAGTTAAGCAAAGGAAGAGGAAGCAAGAGAGGGAAGGGCTGAGTGGCAAAGACAAACACTATCTTGTGTATGGGAATCAGCTGCTGACACTATACACAGACACACACATACACCCCTCACAAAGATATGAGACTGAAGCAACAATGAGCCTTGGGTGACAGTGGGCTCTCCTGATCCTTTGGGACTCTTACCAAACCCATCATTTGGGCACTGCACACTAGGAGAGAAGCCTGAGGCGGGACTGGGCTTGGACAAGGATACTGCAAGACCAGCAATTCGGCTGGTTCTCCCCTTCAACTTCTCCATTAAATCTCTGGAATAGAGAAGAGACAGAAAGGTATCAGACAGCCCAACATCCTGCCCTCCAGGATGGAAACAAATGGGGAATTACGGGAATCAGATTGTTGACGCATTTCTTTTCTTTTCGGTCTTAACTTCTGACTCTGGACTATGACCCAATCTGAGCTCAAGGCTTAATCTCATCTACCGTGTCCCTGAGTAACCCTGAGTACCTCTCCTCTTCCTCCCTGGGGTACTTACTTACTAGATCTCACTTTTAAGGTCATCAAGATGATTCCTTCCATCAAGATGGTCTCTTCCTTCTGAGGACCCCTGCTCCCTCCCCTGACCTGACCAGGGCAGCCAGGAGAAGTTTTCACTAACAAGTGTGAGGACTGTTTAGCAAATCCTTCCCTCTCTGGATACACTGTCCCAGCAGGAACATCTAGTTCTTACCTGGTAAAGAGGTTGCCCTCCAGCAGAACCATGTAAGGGGGGTTGGGGCCATCAGTCAATACCCACTGCAGGTCCTCCTCTTTCTCCACTACATGGATAACCCCCGTGTCTCCACTAATTGAAGCTGCAAGGACAGAATGAAACAAGTTAAAGCTCACACAGTTGACAATTTCAACTTTCCCTCACTGATTCTGCAGACCTGAATACAGGCACCTCTGGATTTGAACTGAAAGGTGAATTCTTCCAGCTCTATCTGAAGGTTATCAGGAAGGAATGGAGGACAAAAGAACCCTGGAGGACTCATTCAACACTTTACTCATTAAATGCCAGAAAGGCTCTATGAACTTCATTTTCTTGCCCTCTTCCCCCAACCTCATTTAGCCACATATATAAGATTCTAGAACAGTAAACACCAAAGTTTTCAAACCTGTATTTTATCCAGGAAATTCCAGGCTCTAAATCTCTAGCTCAGAGTTCTAGCTTTGAATCTTCCTTTGTGAAAACATATGTGTGGATTCCCTTGGCCTCAGTAGCCATTCCTTTGCCCTATTTGGGAATGATTTTACTCGCTTCTGGCCAGTTTTAGGTGAGGTTAATCAAGAACTCTGAGGTCTGTAGAACAGAGCTTCCCAACTGATAGGTCCTGAATGGATTAGAGATGTGCCTAATCCATTCCTCTCATTCCTGGGGACCTAGGGTTCCCTAAATTGGTCACTTCCAGCCAGAAGCAGACTTATTATTTATCCCAGGAGGCCCTGCAAATATCACCCATTTCCGTATGTGCCAGGATGCTAAACAAATAACATTTTCTACATCTTTCATGACATGACAAAGATAGGAAAGCACTGCTCTAAAATATGGATGATTCACAGTCCAGAATGCCTTGAATTCTACGTAACTCAAGGCATTAGGTTATACTTCTCAAATCCCTAATGATCCATGTAGGGATATCCTAGGGTCTCCCTGTGAGTCTCCTCCCCACAGAAAATTGGATGTGTTATTCATAAATTATTTTATCCCAGTAGTTCTTAGCCCTGGCTGTGTGTCAGAATCACTTTGGGGTTTTAATTTTTCTTTTTTTTGAGACAGAATCTCGCTCTGTTGCCTGGGCTAGAGTGCTGTGGCATCAGCCTAGCCCACAGCAACCTCAAACTCCTGGGCTCAAGCGATCTTCCTGCCTCAGCCTCCTTCAGCCTCCTGAGTAGTTGGGACTATAGGCGCATGCATGCCATGACGCCAGGCTAATTTTTCTATGTTTTAGTAGAGACAGGGTCTTGCTGTTGCTCAGGGGGTCTCGAACTCCTAAGCTCAAGCGATCCTCCCGCCTTGGCCTCCCAGAGTGCTGGGATTACAGGCATGAGCCGCCACACCTGACCAGGGGTTTTAAATAATACAGATGCTTGGGCCTTACCTCAGATCTAGTAAATCAAAATCTCTAAAGGTAGGGCCCAGGTATATGTATTTTTAAAACATGACACGTGGTGCTTTATTATAATATATACAGTCTGGCACAGGAAATACAATTCTGGACCAAGGCACTGAAATACTTGTAACTGGCATGAGATATAAACCATAAGCACTTCCCAACTACCAGCCAAGCAGATTTTTTTCTCCTATGCGATCTGGAAAGATCTAGACATGGAGGCAGTGTCCCCAACATTCAACTATGTCTTACATATAGTAAATACTTAGCAAGTTCATGTCAGTGATAATAATAAAACATGGAGGAATAGCAGAGTCTAGAACAACTTTAGTTAAGATCAGATACCAATGGAAGTTCTAAGAAAAAAGAAAACAAAAACAAAAACAACAGTTCTTGCCATAGCATTTAAAACATGGGAAAGGGAAAGCTAGTATGGCAAATAAAAAATATATAACTTCAGCTCCAGGGAGGGCAGGAAGAAGAAAAGCTGTGATACTGGACTGAAAAAACCTGGATTCTAATCTGGGTTCTCAGTAGTGACTGTGTAGTCTTTAATGACTTGCTTATTTTCTCTGGGCCTTCAATAAGGAGAAGCTTTTCTACTCCTATTCAAGTCATACTGGGGGAGAGATTAAAAAAGAAAGGAAGGGAAAAGAAACTTACACATAGCTCCCATTGAGCAATTTAGAGGGTCTAATAGAAGCAGGGCATTATAACCAGAAATCAAATCTGGGTATCACTTTTTTGCCTTAGTTTTATCATGTTAGTAATCCTAATTAAAGAGAGTGCAGCCTTCTCAGAACAGATCCGTATGATGAAGTAAGACTTAGAAATAAGTAGGTTGAAAAGGAAATAAGGTCTTAATGAGGAAGTGGTCAGAGTCCAGCTCCTCCCCTCTTGTTTCTCTGTATCGCCCTTGGCTTTATTGCTAAAGGCTACTGCTTTGCTTCCCACAGAGCTGCTCTAAGAACACACAACAGAATGGCTCATTCCCAAAGGGGATTTCTTAGAGCCCAGTTGCAGAAGGATGGGGTCCTGATCTTTTGTACTTATAGTGAGGTTCTAGCAAGACCGGTTCTAGCAGTCTGATCTTAGCCCACACTGGACATAGCTCTCTTCCACCCATAAAACCAGTTTAGAAACTAAGTCCAACAAAAACCATATTTGAGGCTGTTTGGAACCAATCAGTGCTTCATATAGCAGGAACGTGGGAAAACTGAAAAGAAGGATGGCTAGAAAAGTAGTAACTGCCCCCCTGAGCAAGTCTTTCACTTCCCAGTTTCTCAGCTTTATTTTACCAAATTGGAAGCAGGTTTCAGGCAATCACGCTATTTACTCAGCATTATCAATAAACATCTATTAAAAGGTAGTTTGACTTTCAGCTTTGAGCAAGACTATTCCAACCATTATTATAAGAGTAAACTGAAATTCAGAGGTGATCAATTTGATGATGAAGCCAAGATCAGACCCTAAACTTCTTGCTTACCTGCAAAACTACATTCTGGCAGAGCTACTATCTGTGGAAGAACAAAATCTGAAGACAGCAGGTTGGCCTTCAGATCACAACTCCCCTCCCAACCCCCCCCCCCCCCCGCATGATTTTTATAGGTTTTAGAACCTTGGTGCCATGGCATCTTATTCTGGAACACATTTAGAAAGTATAAAGATTAATTTGAATGCTTCACTAATTCCTCTTGTAACTATTTGGCATTTTCAATGCCTTCTCTTCAAATAGTTCATTGCCTTTAAGCAGTTCAACTGGTTCCAAAAAGATCATTCAGACTGCAGGTGATGACTGGATTCTATAGAATATGAGACTTCTGTCTCCTTAGAAAACAGTATAGTAGGATGGTTAAGAGTCCTGGCTTAGAACTTGGGCCACAAGGTTTTAAATCCTGGCTTCCTCACTTATTACCAGTGTAATCTGGGGAATGTTACTCAATTTCTCTAAGTCTCAGTTTCATCATTTGTAAAATGAGGATAACAATAAGATCTACTTCATGGGGTTGTTGTGGTGGTTAAATGAGATGCCCTTGTGAGTTAATATATCTGGGGGGGATAAATAAAATGAGATTCAAATGTAAAAAGCTTGGTATGCAGCATTTACTAAATGTTAGCTCTTATTAATTATCTTGCCTGGTTTGACAGATGGTTCTCAATTACCTCCTACTCACATAGTCTAATTTGAGTGCTGAGACTCCTAAGCAGGACATGGGTCTTTCTTAGTATCTAGGACACAGACTGAAATATCAATGTCCACAAACACAAATCCCAACCTCAACTCACACTGGCAGCCAATCTGATGAGTGGCATTGAGCAGACGAACACAAGGAGCCGTTTTATTTAAGGGGATATAGATCTTCCTTTCCACTGAGTTTCCCTTGCACAAACCTGATTGGAAGATAAAAAGCATTAGAAAAAATAGAGAGACACGGGTACCAGCTTCTATTATGTCATTGGCTCCATGTATGCCTTGGGTAAATCATTCAATATCATACTTTCTAAAATGGAACAAATGTCGATTCTTCTCACTTCTTGGGCACATTAAAACAGATAAATGCTCCAGAAAGCACCCAGATACGTGCCTCACAGGGTTATTACAAAGTCCACATAGAGCAATTGACAGTGAAACTAAGAGGAAAAACTTTATTTGTCAAAGTAAAGTGTTTGACCTTAGATGCGCCAGATTCCGGTTGCACGGGTGACCATACTTCTGCTTTTCTATCCTGTGTGTACATTACTAATTAGTTAATAAGAAGGTACTGGTCTGAGAATATAGATTACAATAATAAAAACTTTCTGAGACATTTTTCCAGGAGTGTGAACAGAATTGGAAGAAACATTATGCCATGATGTTAAACATCAGTAGGTTATTTGCGTGTGCCCAGTGTGGGGCAGCTTATAGTTTCTCCTTTGGGTATCTTCAAAAACAATGTGAATTGGGAGGAAAGCACAGTCATGGTTATATTCAGGCATGTTTGCATTTTAGGGCTCAACCAACTAGAAAGCCATATACCAGAAAATAAACGCGTGTAAGCAAATACTTATGTACATTATAAATGTCTAAAATTCCTTGAATCTTCAAGGAAGAAATTCTAGTTAAGAGTAACCACATCTTACCTTAGTCTCACTTTACTGATGAAAGAAACTAAGGCAAGGCACAGAAATACGGGTTTATGGTGCAATCAACAGAGGAAGAAATGAGGACTCTACGTTTTAAGCACCGCACAGTACCCACAGAACGGCGCTGCTTTCATCCCAAAAAGTCTAAACACGGAGAAGAAAGCTGAACTTTCACACCTGTTCCTTTTGATTGTGGGTGGGGCGGCCGGGGCTGTGGGGAAAATAAGGCACACGGACTAAGTGGGAGAGGGTCGGGCTGGAAGTACAGGAAGAGGCCTGGAGGAGAAAATGAAGAGACACGACGTGCCGCAGGGTAAAAGGGACCTTCAGGTCTAGGCAAAGGGGGAACTTCTGTCGTGGGAACGAAAGAGAAAGAGGAGTTACAGGGTGGGGGACAGAGGGGCAGCTGGGACCAGAAGGGAGACGGCGGCGCTTACGGCCGGGCAGATCCCGAGAGTTACCCTTACAGAAGGGAGCTCACGGGCGAGGAGACCTCACCTGCCAGTAGGACGCAGAAAGACAGGCGAAGAAGACCCCGACTTCCCGGGTCAGCTCCAGAGCCGCCCCCAGCCGTGGCCATCTTGCCTCTCAGCTGAGCGGAAGCCTCGGTTTCCCTCCTGTCGGATAGTGACCTCTCTAGGCTACCCCTGACGCAGTCTCTGTGGCTTGGAGGTCCAGAGGCCGGAAGTTCGTGTATCCAGGAGCTTCCGGGAGCCGCGGCCCAGTGTCGCTGACGTGGAAGCGCCGAAGGACAGTGGGGAGTGGCGGGGCTCCGATTAGGCCGTCGGATTCGGAGGCCTGAAGGATGCTAACTAAATTCGAGACCAAGAGCGCGCGGGTCAAAGGTAGTGGAGATGAAAAGGGGGAACAAGAAGGCTTGATGTCAGCGGCAGCGCTGACACAGGGGAAGAGAGAATGGGTCGACATGCCGGCCGAATTGGGCCCACTGGACGGACCCACTGGCAGACGGGAGGGAGAGAGGTTAGGCTTAGCCGGCTGTTCTCCAGCCCTCTCTTCTTTGGCATGTCCTGGGCCTTTGATTTACCTATATAACGTGGTTCCCGCACCTCAGGGGATTCCTAAGTCCGCTGCTTATTCTTTCCCCTCCATTTCTCTTTTAGAGGCTGTGTTCTCGACTTTTTATTCTTTTGTTCCCAAGGCCCTGCGACCTTTTTTTTGTTGTTGTTGTTGTTGTTGTTGTTTTAAATTTTTTTCTCTTAAGACTTTATAAGCAAGGAGAGCAGTGACTTTTTGATTACTGTGTTATGTGGAGTGGCCCTAGGGACCGAATCTCCAGCTCTGTCATTCGTACCCGAGTCAGTAGCTCTTTTGGAGACGAGCACTGGCTACCTCACTTAAGGAGGAGGCCTTGGCTGCACCATCTCAACATCCAGTGCCTCCACTGGGCTTTATTTCCTGTCTGGAAATAGGACATTGAGGCTTGTAGCCCCAATAAAGTCTGAACTTGATAAAGTTGTCAGATAAAATACAGGACACCCAGTTAAATTTAAATTTCAGACAAACAGCGAATGATTTTTTTAGTATTGTTCATTGTTTACCTGAAATTCAAATTTAACTGGCCAATTTTATATTTTTGTTTGCTAAATGTGGCAACTCTAGAGGTGGAATGTAGGTCGATGGGGGTGGAGGGCAAATGACTGAGATCACAGTAGTAGTCTTTCAGAATTGTTAGAATGGGAAAGCCAGAGAAGTAAGGTTTCCCGAGACCTGTAAAAAAATATATCTGGAATGTTTAGCAAGATGCAGCATAGCAAGCAAAGTTGTTAGGAACCTGGTCTTTGGAGTCAGGTCAGCTTGCTTTAGAATCCTGAAACATCCACTAACAAGCTAAATGACCTTTGGGGGACCTACTTAACATCTAAATCTCCTGTTTCCTCATCTATAAAATATGAGTCATTTTCTCTTATAGAGAGAATTAAAATGAGAAAGTATAATGGTGTTTGGAGTAGACTCATTAGCTCAAAAAATGGAGGCCATCATACATGTGAGAATATGTTTTGAGCAGTTTCTAAGTCTCATGGGAATCGTGATCATGAAGGGTATGGTGGCTCATGCCTGTAATCCCAGTGCTTTGAGAGGCCAACACAGGAGGATTGCTTTAGCCTAGGGAGTCTGAGACCAGCCTGGGCAACATAGACCTCATCTCTACAAAACATAAGAAAACTATCCAGGTATGATGGTGCACACCTGTAGTCCCAGCTTCTGGGGAGGCTGAGGCAGGAGGCTCACTTGAGCCCAGGAGTTCGAGATTATAGTGAGCTGTGATCGTGCCACTGCACTCTAGCCTGGGTGACAGAGTGAGACCCTATCTCTAAAAAATAAATAAAAGAATTTCTGGGACCTAGATAGTTGAAATGGGTCTTCATAATCCTTGAGTTTTCCCTTCTCCTAATTTATTGGGCAATAGAGAAGGAAAAAGAAAGATGTCAGAATATTTGAGGGTTAATAACCATTAATGAGTGTTCCTGCATATCATAATAAAAAAAAAGAACAACTTGAGGAGAAAATAGACAATTTAGAAGAAGAAATATAAATGTTCAATAAATTATGAAAATAGCTCCACCTCACTAATCACGAAAGAAATGCAAAAAAAAAGTGGTAACTTTTTTGGGGGTCTTAGATTAGTAAAACAAAACAGCAAATAACTGATAACATCCTGTGTTGGTCAATGTATGCCAAATGGGTACCTTCATAAACTTGGTGAGACTGTACAGTGTTTTTACAATTAAACAGTATTTACTAAAATGTTAAATGCACGTACTCTATTCCTGAGCAATTCCACTTTGAGGCCTTTAGCCTAAAGCAGTAATAATGCAAATAGGCTAGATTATGTGTAGAAGTATCTTCAGTAGGCTTTTCTTTTTTTTTTTTTTTTTTTTTTTTTTGAGACAGAGTCTCGCTTTGTTGCCTGGGCTAGAGTGAGTGCCGTGGCGTCAGCCTAGCTCACAGCAACCTCAAACTCCTGGGCTTAAGGGATCCTACTGCCTCAGCCTCCCGAGTAGCTGGGACTACAGGCATGTGCCGCCATGCCCGGCTAATTTTTTGTGTATACATATATTTTAGTTGGCCAGATAATTTTTATCTATTTTTAGTAGAGACGGGGGTCTCACTCTTGCTCAGGCTGGTCTCGAACTCCTGACCTCGAGCGATCCACCTGCCTCGGCCTCCCAGAGTGTTAGGATTACAGGCGTGAGCCACCGCGCCCGGCCAGTAGGCTTTTCTGATAGCCAAAATTTAGGGAGAAAAATTTAAATGCCTATCAAAATAATATAAGTGTGGTACATTTGTACCTTGTAGTTAAAAAGAATGAGATTATATTTATATGTACTTAGATGTAATGAGGTCCATATCATGTAGTTAAGTGAGAAAAGAAGTTTGCAGAACATTATAATGTGATCCCCATGTTCATAAAATAATAAGGCCTATGTTTATACATAACTGCATTAAAAATCTGAAAGGATATACTCCGGACTGTTAATAGTTGTTACATATGGGAACTTTCATTTCCAGTCATGATCGAGTGATAAGGACCAGATTTACCTTCCTGTCTTAAACAACTGAACAAAATGTATGAAACAAAGGTTTTTAGACATTGGACAACAGGCAGTACAGGAAGGTGATTCATGAGAGAAGGGAAATAAACAAGGTGAGTCCTGTGGTCGTCTTAGGTTACTGCCCAGGAAGAGTTTCCAGGCTGCAGTGAAGGGAGAGGGAAGAGCCCTGTTGTGATCTTTCTGAGGAGACAAAAGTTTGAGGAAGCAAAGATAGCTATAATTTGCTGGGCAAAATGCCAGACAAGAGGGAGCTGCATAGAGAGAGCACTAGATATCTGCAGGGAGTCCCCTTAGGCCTTTGAGTACAGATCTGCATGTGGGTGAGAAAACTATCCAAAACCTAGAAAAGAACCATTGGAAAGGAGAAGGCAGAACAATCCCTAGAGCTCACACAGGGTTGGGAATAGTTTGCGTTCCTACTGGCCAGAATGGAAAGACTTCCTAATGCTACGGGTTTTCATGTACAGACCTCAGAAGAGTATTACTTTAACAGTGGTTCCAAATTAGACCTAGACTAAAAGCTGCTGTGACCCACTGTAACGAAACTTAAAAGCAAGCCTTGAAAGAATCAGCTGATTCCAGGTAACTTAATTGCATTCTAGAAAAAAGCCCAATAATATTTAAAGTAATATAACAAAAATCCAGTACCTAACAACTTGAAATTCACAATGTCTGGCATCCAGTAAAAAATCATCAGATATGTTGAATGAATAAATGAACCTAGGATTAACCTAGCTATTCCTTATCAGAATTGACAGAAGGTGACATTGTAGGGGCTTACTTAGCTCATTGTATCATTTTCTGTTTTTTTTTCAGGGCTCAGCTTTCACCCCAAAAGACCCTGGATCCTGACTAGTTTACACAATGGTGTCATCCAATTATGGGATTATCGGATGTGCACTCTCATTGACAAGTTTGATGAACATGATGGTAAGACAGGAGGAAGTTAAAAGAGAAGTGTTTATTATATTCTGAGATATTTTAAGCCTTGTTTGAGATGGATTCCTCTATGATTAAAGAATGTGGAAATGACAGAACTAAAAAATCTTGAGTAGGAATCACCCTAGAAATTAGAAAGGATAGATCTCTCTAACATACATTGCCTGCCTTCTCCCCCAGGTCCAGTGCGAGGCATTGACTTCCATAAGCAGCAGCCACTGTTTGTCTCTGGAGGAGATGACTATAAGATTAAGGTACAGGTTCTGTCATGACTGGGAATAAAGGACAGAAGGATGTGGAAAGGTTTGGGGATTGTGGAAGGAACTAAAAGATAGTACAACTCATTTATACAGAGCTCAGGTTTTTGACAACATTATCCAGAGAACTTACCCAGCAAACGTTTATTGGGTGCTTACTGTGTACTAGACACTGTTCTGTTTTGATAATTTAAAAAAAAATCAAAAATAAATAAGAATAAATAAGGCTTCTGTTCTCAAAGAGCTTTTATTCTTATAGCAGAGATAAACATATACCCAAATAATAGCATGTACAGTTTGGTGAATGATATGATAAATATTTAAAGTGAAATAGGAAAGAGCAGTCCAGGTGCTAGGGCAAAAGGCATGACATAGCTGGATACATTTGAGAAACTCTAATTAAGTTTGTATGGAGAAAACCTGGAGAAAAGGTGAGAGAGAGGGCAGAAGATGAGAAGGGCCAGATAATGGAGTACTTGTTTATAGTGCTCAGGAGTTTGGATATTATCATACAGGTAGTAAGGAGCCATTAAAGGGGTTTAAATATAGGAGTTACATCAGATTTACATGTTTTTTTAAAGGTTACTTGAGCAGTAGTGTAAAGAAAACATTGGATGATTTAGGCAAGACTGGAGGCAGAGATACCAATTAAGAGACTATTGTATAAGTCCATGTGAGAGATGAACAGAGCCTGAGCTTAGGCAGTCGCATTTGAAATGGAAAGGAGATGGATGTGAGAGCTTTAGGAAATGAATTAGTAAGTCTGTTGAATGGTTGGTGGAGGGCCAATAAGGGGAAATGAATGAGGTGACTATAAGACTTCTAGTTTGTTTAGGTCACTTGGTAGAAGTGTTATTAACTAGGAAAGGAAAATCAAGAGGAGTACAGTCTTCTGGAGTAGGAGAGAATGGGTAATTAATTCCATCTTGGGCTCTGATGAGTTTGAGATACCTAAGGGACGGTCTAGTGGAGGTATGTCCGCACTAGAGATTTATTTGGAAGTTGTCATGAAGGAGGAAGCCACAGGAGAAGTAGCAGAAGATATCACTCAGGGAGCAGGTTGAATAAGAAGACACACCATCATTTGAGAGAGAGAGAAAGAGAGAGGAAGTAGAGTTAGTATAGGAAAGAATGATTTGGGGATTGGAGGTGAACCAAGAGGGAGAAGCAGAAGCCTCTTGGATGTCAAGGAAGGAGAGAATTTGGGGACGGAGATAGTGGTCAGAATAAGACCAAGAGAGAAGTAACCTTCGAATTGCTTAATTAGGAGGGCGTTAGAGATCTTAGCACCTTAATATGAAGTGAGGAAGCAGAGAGAATATAGGTGATTCTTTGAAGAAGATTGTGATAAAGGCAAAAGTTAGAGCCAGTGACTTGGAACCTGTAAAAATAAATAAAAAATTGCTCTATTTACTTCTATAAGTCATTTTCATTAAGTCTATGTATCCAGCCAAACCAGTGAAATTTATTTCATAAAAAAGGTTGTGTTTTTCATAAGCTACTTCAGGAAGTTGTATTGTAGATTGTACAGCAGAACTTATGTGACAGGAGTGAAGACTGACAGCAGCCTGCAGAGAAAAAGAGTTATTAGAATTATAGGAAGAATAGTTCTTTCTGTTTTCTAGTTCCTAGGCACTGTATCCTGGGGGCAGTGGAAACAAAAACCACCTGATAGATCTCAAAAGTAATGAGGTATCACCTCATTGTAATATTTTTAATAATGTATTTGTTATTTATTGTGATGAACATTGAGTATCAAGTATGGTTAACTTGAGTTTTATATAATCTGTTTCAGAAAGGAAAGACTGGATATCATTTAAGAAAAAAATTTTTTCCCAAAATGATTAATATTTTAGAAAAGGAGTTATTGTCTATTTATGAAATGTCCAGAATAGGTAAATCTATGGAGAAAGAAAGTAGATTGATGGTTGTCTAGGGTTGAGGGGTTGGAAGGAAATGGACAGTGACCACTAATGGGTATGAGTTTCTTTTTAGTATGATAGAAATTGATGGTGGTGATGGTTGCACAACTGTGGATATACTAAAAACCATTGAATGAGTAGACTGTATGGTATTTGAAATGTATTTCAATAAAACTGTTATTAAAATAAAGGAATTAGCTAGCTGGTGGGTGTAGTATTATGCTATGGCTTTGGTTTACATTTCTTTGATGACTAGTAAAGTTGAAAACTTTTTCATAAAAAGGGGAATTATCTAGAAAAGTCATGTCTATGGATCATCATATTGCTTGCTACTATATATCCAGATAAATGTGGCATTAATATAATCCTGATTTACAAAGATTAAGAAAGCCCAACAAATAGCCAAAGTATTGGTCTAAAAATTCTATAGGTCTTTAAGAATTCATAGTTCTGGGCCGGGCGTGGTGGCTCACGCCTGTAATCCTAGCACTCTGGGAGGCCGAGGCGGGTGGATCGCTCGAGGTCAGGGGTTCGAGACCAGCCTGAGCAAGAGTGAGACCCTGTCTCTACTAAAAATAGAAAGAAATTATCTGACCAACTAAAAATATATTAGAAAAAATTAGCCGGGCATGGTGGCACATGCCTGTAGTCCCAGCTACTCGGGAGGCTGAGGCAGTAGGATCCCTTAAGCCCAGGAGTTTGAGGTTGCTGTGAGCTAGGCTGACGCCACGGCACTCACTCTAGCCTGGGCAACAAAGCGAGACTCTGTTTCAAAAAAAAAGAAAAAAAAGAAGTAAAAAAAAAAAAAAAAAAGAATTCATAGTTCTGGAGCTTGATAGGACATTAAAGGAATCAAGATAATTTGAAGCTAGAAATAAGAAAATTTAAAACACTGAACTCTATAAAGGGAAAAAAAGCAGTTAAAGAATAGTATTTGTGGTATGATCTAACTTTTGTGTACATGTATGTTATATAGATGATTGAACAGAGGAAGGTAAAAGTATTGGTGTACTTTTCATGTTATTTGCCTTTTCTCATTTCTACACATACTTACTGAGCACTTATCTAGCGTCAGCCACCATGTTAGATGCTAAGGCTACAGTCGTGTTGAGCATGATGGACAAGAACCTTGCCTTTAAAGAGCTTACATTCTTGTTTGGAAGCTCATACTTTTGGGTTGTCTGAATTTGTTACAGGAAATGATATTACTTTTTGTAATTTACAAAAGAAAAATAGCAACAAGCTGGTCCAGATAGTCCCAGCTACTCGGGAGGCTGAGGCAGTAGGATCGCTTAAGCCCAGGAGTTTGAGGTTGCTGTGAGCTAGGCTGACGCCACGGCACTCACTCTAGCCCGGGCAACAAAGCGAGACTCTGTCTCAAAAAAAAAAAAAAAAAAGAAATTTTTAAAAATTAAATGAAAGAAAAAAATGCATCTGACCTCTCATTTTTATACTTTTTGGGGGCATTTTCTGGATGAGGAAGATGAGCTGTTTTATATCTATGGTACTAGTGTCTTCATTTGTGTCCATTGATGCCTGGTGCTTTGGTAGTTGACTTAACTTCATATTTGAATATGATATTGTTTCTCTGCTTAGCTCAGCCTAACTGAACAATGTAGCATTTTCCATGGTAATAAGTTGAAGTCTGTTTGCTTGATAAGTGAGTACAGACCACAAATGTATGGGCATCATTTGCCACCAGATTAGTCTAAAAAGATGCCATATGTTATATGTTGTTTACTTTGGAATCATGGTATATGTCCTACTTTTTTTTTTTTTGAGACAGTCTCAGTCTGTTGCCCTGGGTAGAGTACAGTGATGTCATCATAGCTCACTGCAGCCTCAAACTCCTGGGCTCAAGTAATTGTCCTGCCTTAGCCTCCTGAGTAGCTGGGACCATAGGCGCATGCCACCACGCCCAGCTAATTTCTTCTATTTTTAGTAGAGATGGGGTGTCGCTCTTGCTCAGGCTGGTATGGAAATCCTGACCTCAAGCAATCCTCCTGCCTCGGCCTCCCAGAGTGCTACGATTACAGGTGTGAGCCACTGTGCCCAGCCTGTCCTGTTTTTTTAAGGTGACAGATAAAATACTTAGGGATCTGCATTCAAGCTGAGAACATAATTATACAGTAGAAAAAAGTTTCAAGTTAGGCCCTGGATAAGTATCTTGTCTCCTGTTACTAAATAGAGATGGTGTCACCCCAAAGAAAGAAAAGCTTTTCCATAATTTTATCTTTGTCTTTTCCCTAACCTTGTCCCCACTCCTCTGACCCCATGTTGTTTAGCTGACCAGTATTTTTTATTCTTGTTCTTTTTCTCGTTAATCTTTAACCAGACTTCCTACTAAGGTTCCTGCCTATTTAGAAATACCAAAATATAAATCCAAACTTGTTCATTGAGTAAGCTGAGCCTTTCAGGGGCCCAAGACCCTTCTGTTCTGTTTCTTAATTGAATTTCTGTCTTTGCAGGTTTGGAATTACAAGCTCCGGCGCTGTCTCTTCACATTGCTTGGGCACTTAGATTATATTCGCACCACATTTTTTCATCATGTAAGTAGTCATTGTGGCTCTAGTTTTGGAGCATTCTTCATTTTCTCTGTAGTAATCTACTTGACTCTCAAGAATACATGTTTTGATAACAAATTGTGTTTTTGGAGTAGCTCTTCTAGGATCTGTGTGGTATTGACCTTTCTGCTTTGTTTCTTTCTACAAAAGGAAACACTTGGGGTTACACTGAATTGAATCTAATTGGATTCAGTGGGGTCTATGAGGAAGTCCTTGTTTCTCTGTAGGGGAAAGTAGGGATTTGATTTCAGGTTTGCTGAGCTAGAAAACAAAAGTTGGCAGGCAAAATCTATGTGGGGTGTTATCAGTAAGTAGTAGATGAATCTGGAAGAAGGTCAAGCTAAGGTGCCATTTTGATAAGCTGAGAAATGTTTTGAGGTATTAACAATCATCTCTATCCTAGGATTTTGGGGTTTAGTGGAGGCTGTTCCCTTAGCCAGGCTTACTACCTTCTTTGATCTATCAGGTATCATAGTCGATTTAGATACTGAGTTACATATTAAAGACTCCCAACTTCTTAATCCAGTCCCAACCTGGCAGGATTTCCCTATAATTCTATGCTATTAGAATTAACTTGTACTATTCTTTGGTTCTCAATGAACTAAGTCTCTTGAATTACATTAGAACGAATATAATGAAATAAATAAGAATTTACTGATTTAGTATACTTTATTTCATTTCTTAAAATTTAAAAATTTTAGGATAGGAGAGAATGAGAAAAGTACAACTGAAACATTTGTGAATGATAACTACTCAATAAGATAATCTATTAGATGACAAATACGACAAATAGAAACTATTTGTCATTGCCATAAAGGACTTGCTAAAGACCCTTGCCTAGAACAAGTTGCCATCTACTTGGAAAGTTATGAAAAGCCTTGTTTTCTTTTATTTTTTCAGCTCCATAAATATATCTGTGCCTTATACTTGCTAAGGTCTGTGCTAAACACTGGAGATACATCTGTGAATAAGGAATACTTCCTTTTCTCAACAATCTTACGGACTCCAAATAGCCTATATCATCTTCACCTGTTACTTTCTGCTTTGGTTACTGAGACTTGGGAAGTTTTTGAAACTGGATGGTCTGACTGGAAGAAATCACACCATAAAACACTGTTCCCATCCTAGAGTTAAAGAGAGTGAGAGCCTTTCACAGGATCTTCATTTATAAGATTAACTATATATAAATATAAACATATACATAATATTTAGAAGTAAATGTATTAATAAATACATAGTATGCTGTCTGCCCCTGAGAATCTATTATGCATCTGTCTGGCTTCCATTCTTAAATCTTATTAGTGAAAGTGCCAGAGTTGGGAAAAGCTTCTGGAGAGGTGGGGAAGAGGGGATAGCTAGCCTGGTATCAGAAGTAGCAGCCCCATTGCTATTAATAATCTAGCTGAAACATTAGGCTAGGGAATGTTCCTGTAAAACAAGAGAAAAATGATTACAGGGACCTGACAGAACAAGTTTGTTTAATGTTTAAAGCCTTTGTCTGGAATATCTTTCAGGAGTATCCTTGGATTCTGAGTGCCTCAGACGATCAGACCATCCGAGTGTGGAACTGGCAATCTAGAACCTGTGTTTGGTAAAGCAAGAGGCAGAGGGCTAAAAAGAGTCTTAATTCTTAGTTTTTCTTAATCAATTTCTCTTCATAACAGTCATCTCCCTTTCTATGTGAGCCATGGATGCTGGCTGATTACTGGTTATATCTGTAAAAAAGCTTCTAAGTACAAAATAATAAATACAGAGGCAGTGTCATTAGTAATGTATGAATCTGGATCTTTTGATAATTTCTTACTGGGGAAAAGAGGTCATATAGCTAGCCTTTTAGAATAAGAACTTCTAGTTGGTTTTCAATCCTTTTTCCATAAAACCTGAGTCAAGGTCTAGACTTCTGTCCTACTTTGTATTTGGGGCTAGAGTTCTATATAGAACTTTCCATGAAGAGGTAAGGACAATTTAAAATGATGTCCTTTAAGAGAAATTCCCTACTATAAAATCTAATAGATAATGCCCAGTATGAATTACCAAGATTCCATTTATTTTGATATTTTAATATTTCTTTAATCTGGGAGGAGAGCTGTGTAATCTCAGTTCTCCTGAAATTAGTAATATTTAAATCCTAAAGCATTAGAGGCAAGAAGAGAGCTATTGTTATTAGGTTATTAAGTATGAAATGTCTGATTTCCTTAAGTACTGAGTTTAACAGTTGGTATCTCTGACATTTCACTTTGACACTTCTTGTTTTATTTTTATTGTGAAGATACATCTCAGTCGTTTTCACACACACGTTTTGGCTTATGATTATCTTTCAAATTTTTTTTTTTTAGAGTAACTTTTCTGAAACTGTAGATAAGTCAAAAATTCATGTTATTTTCAAATATGAGTTCTCACGTGGAGCCAATGCAACACAGCTCAAAATATCAGTGATGTGTTAGGGAAGGAGATGACTGTGAACACACAGTACATTGATGGTTTCAGAAGTTCTGGTGATTTTAATCTTGAAAATGACCCACATGGGCTACCTGAGACCAAGGTGGATAATGATGAGCTGAAAGCTCTAGTAGGAACGAATCCATCTCAGCCTACATGTGAATTAGCAGCAAGGTTTGACATTACTATTCCAACAATATTGGACCATTTGAAACAAATCAGCAAGGTAAAGAAGCTGAATAGGTGGGTTCCTTGTGAATTAAACAAGCATCAGCAGAGAAATTGTCTTGAAGCTTGCCTTTGTTTGCTGTCACGACATAAAGGCAAACCATTTCTACACCATATTGTTACATGTGATGAAAAATGGATTTTTTTTTTGACATTTGCAAGCATTTGGCACAATGATTGGATAAAGATGAAGTGCCAAAACACAGTCCAAAACTGACTATTCGGGCCGGGCACTGTGGCTCACACCTGTAATCCTAGCACTCTGGGAGGCCAAGGTGGGAGGATTGCTTCAACTCAGGAGTTTGAGACCAGAACTGGGTGTCATGGCACGCACCTGTAGTCCCAGCTACTCAGGGAGGCTGAGGCAGGAGGATCACCTGAGCCCCAGGAGTTTGAGGTTGCAGTGAGCTGTGATGACACCACTGCACTCTAGCTGGGGCGACAGAGCAAGACTGTGTTTCAAAAAAAAAAGTAAAACCAAATCTGAATATTCATCAAAAAAAGCTAATGGTGTCTGGTGGTCCAGTGCTGGTATTATCCACTACAGCTTCATGAAACCTGGTCAATTGATTATGGTAGATGTCTACTGCAACCAGTTGGATGAAATGATGAGGATGCTTGTGATTAAGCAGCTGAGACTGGTCAATAGAGACTGGCCAATCCTCTTGCAAGACAACACTTGATCACATGTTGCACAAACAATGCTGCCCAAACTACAGAAGCTGGACTTGGAAACTCTCTTGTCATCCACCTTATTCACCAGACCTTGCATCAACTGAATACCACTTCTTCCAAGCTTTGGACCACTTCTTGCAAGGAAAAATGTTCTATGTTCAACAAGCTGTGGAAAACACCTTCATGATTTCATCACCGCTTGCTCGCCAGGCTTCTTTGCTGCTGGCATAAGCAAGCTACCATTAAGATGGCAAAACTGTTTATAGTTTAGGTGCATACTTTGATTAATTATACTGCTTCTTGTTTGAGATATAATAAACTATACTTTTGATTTGAAATCGAACATCTCATATTTAATATCCTAATAAAATGGCTGAGCTTGTTTATTCTTATTCAGAATTGTTAGGATGACCTACCTTTGCCTCCATAAAAGTATAATTGGATAAGCATCTATTAAATATGGAAAAAAGTATTTAGTTTAGGAGTCTGTTGATTCTTGCCTCTAATTTGGTGTTGTCTTTTTTTTTTCTTGCAGTGTGTTAACGGGGCACAACCATTATGTAATGTGTGCTCAGTTTCACCCCTCAGAAGACTTAGTTGTATCAGCCAGCCTGGACCAGACTGTGCGCGTTTGGGATATTTCTGGTGAGCTGCCCAAGTTCAGGGGACAACCTAGTCATGTCTCGTGCAAAACTGCAATTGCTTAAAATAGTGAGGATAGTTGACTTACAACAGGAAAATTTAGAATATTCCATTCCCATATAATAGTATCTTTGTTTCTGAGGGTATTGAATTTGCTTTGATGATTCTTCATATTCACGGTATTCTCTAAAGGAGGTTGCTCTAGAAAATCATTTGATTTGAAGAAATGTTAACTTTAAGTTAGATGAGTTTTTAGTTAAAATCTGTATACCGTTGGGGTATTTGATTAAGAATCAAGCTTTCTGCTAAAATAAGAAAAATACATTTTGGACAAAAAAATTTTGAGAATGGATTAATGCAGGGAAACTGGACTCTTGGATCCTGTTGCTTTATTTGAAATAGGAAAAAAACCTCTATTAGATTTCTTCTAGTGTAAGGAGAACAGTTGGGATGGGGAGTTGGTGATTTTTATGTCCAGAATACCTTTTTATGGTCAGATTTTTATTAGACAGACTTGTAGGACCAGAAACTAAATAATTTGTAGTTTTGGATAGTTGAGGTAATTCTTCCTGCCACAGTTTACATATCATGATTTTGAGATAAGGGTTTAAATGTTTAGTGCTGTATAAAAGAGAGCTAAGAAATTGCTAACTAGAGAATTTAAATGCATAGAAAGGACCGTACCTGTGAGACGGATGGAAACTCTTTGTATTGGAATAGGGAAATGAGACACAAAATGCTGTGATTCTCTGCCTAGCTGTATTTATTTATAACTTGATAATTATCTCTTTCTGTTTGTTGCATTAGAAATTCGTAGAGATTTGAGTTCCCTGAAATGTCAGTGGCTAGACTACAAAACTGTGTTTCATTCTATAAAAGAAAGGCTCCCTCTTAGGTCCATGCTTAGTTCTTTGTGGTAATAAAGGAGTCACCCTTCTGCATTGTGCAGCTGAGGTGATAACTTTTCCCAACTCCCTTGTTGCATAGTAGGCTAGGGCAATATGGTACTTGTTCTTATAGACCATCCAGTTGGAAATTGGGATTCCTGGATACAGCATTCGGAATGTTGTAGTAGCAGTTGTTTACGTTAATGTAGCATAGAAACAATCCAAGGGAAGATGGGGACAGTTGTAGAGTAGAGCCTTGAGTCTAGATCATGCTGTCTTTGCAGTTATCAAAGATTTAGAATTAAAGGGAATGACATATACAAGGTTGTATTGGAGAAAGGGCAGTGTTTTCTCTAGGGCTTTGCCATTGCAGTTTTTCATCAGACTGACTATGTTTTTTGAAGTACACCCAGATATGACCAGCCATACCAACAGGAGGAGCTAGGCCCAGGCACTATCAGCCTGTGCCTTCTCCTCACTGCCAGTACCAGGGAGCTTAGCATCCACTCTCCCAGTAACCTAGCTATGGCTTTCCATGGATTCTCACTGTGCACACATTCAAAGCACCCTCTCTATCTCAGGATATAGAAGCCTGATGGGGTTGGATCCCAATTCATGCTGTTCCACCTGATCGGGGGCAGTTATTTAGAAAATCCTTTCCCAGCCTGGATTCTGTGAGAGAATTAAGTGCTACAGAAAGTACTTTGCATGACTGTTTATTCAATTCTTCCAAGAATGATAGACAGCTAATGCCATTCTAGCTTGTAGAGAAGTTAATTTGTTATATACCTAAACTAAAGCTTTTGAGCATTAGGGCTTAATTCTTTCTTAAACATGGGGTTGAAAAGGGCCCTTATACTGCCTCACTCTAAGGAGTATGGTTTGTGCCATCTGTTGCTAGCACAGCATGTTCCCTTTGATCAAGCTAAAGCAGTTTGGGGTAATCAAGTGATTGGATTCTCATTGGTGATCATGAAATGCCCAAGGCAAGAAATACTTTTCTTCACCTTTTGTGAACATTTTTGCATCAAAATTAAGGGCCCCAGATCAGAGAAGAGAGGGAGGAAGTGTGACCCCATGGGGTTCATACTTGCTCTTGAATGTGTGAAGTGCATGGATTACTATATAATAACATTGCAATTGCTATACTTAGTATATGTGATAGTGCGAATTTTGTGCTAACTTGCTGTATTAATGTTAATGCTCTCTTTACCATTTCTAAGTGTTTTTCTTTACCCACGACTCTCTTGACTTCCAGTAACCCCTTAACCAGAGTGGAAGGAGATGCTTTTGTATTTAACTAAGAAGCAGCAGCTTTGGGGTTAGACTTTTGTACTACCTTTTTTTTTTTTTTTTTTTTGGTCTAGAAACTAGCGTACTCTTTTCAGCAGAGATCTGTTTTGCTTGGGTTTAAATAAGACCAAACATACGAAGAGAAATTAGCTTTTAGATCTGTTAGGGACCAGAGCTAATACTAATATTTCCAAGAGGGAAAAATTAGTTCTGAGTAAGAGTGAATATCCCCAAATTTAGAGGACTACTGAAAATTCTAATTTTTTTGACTGTCTCTTTTTGAGCTAGATAAGCAATAAGAGAATGTAGAAATATTTAAAGGTCTTTTGATACTTCTTAAATGAAGATTGAGCCCCATAGGGCTTAGCTTAACCTGGTGAATCTTTCTTTCTTTTCTTTTTTTTTTTTTTTTTTTTTGAGACATCGTCTCACTCTGTCACCCAGGCTAAAGTGCAGTGGTGTCATCATAGCTCACTGCAACCTCAAACTCCTGGGATCAAGCCATCCTCTTGCCTCAGCCTTCCGAGCAGCTGGGACTACAGATGTGTGCCACCATGCCCGGCTAATATTTTCTAATTGTGGTAGAGACAAGGTCTTGCTCTGGCTCCGACTAGTCTTGAACTCCTGACCTCAAGTAATTCTCCTGCCTTGGCCTCCCAGAGTGCTAGGATTACAGGCATGATTACACTGTGCTGGGCCTGATGAATCTTTTATGTTAGCCTGGCAAAAACTATTTGTTTAAAAGGGAATATATTTACAAGCTATACAAAAAAGATAGGTTATTTTCTTAGCTTGAGCTTCCAAATAAATTGACAGTTAAATTATTTTAATGTGCTTATACCTTTGCATGTCAAGCCCATGTAATTCAGACTCAATCTTTGAAGTGGCTACTAAAAAAGTATTAATATGCTGCCAGATCCTCTCCTCATCCATCTCTCTTTACTGCTTCCCCTGGTCCCCATTGGGAGGCATGCATCAAACTGGTCCATTCTGAGAGTGTCCTCTCTTCCTCTGGATTTGGGTAGCTTCTGTAGAAATTTTCCATCTGTCGTTCAGGCCCAGTGAGTGGCTTGTTGAAGGCTCAAGTATTTCTTCTCTATCTTTTCACTGCCTGTCACTATTCATCTGTCTGTTTTTGCCCTTCCCCTTTTCCTGGATCTTTACATGCAAGTGCAACAAAGTCTTCTATTCTGTTGTACAACCTTCTTTTTAATGTGTTTGTTGAAGCTTATTGGAAGTGAAGTTCCTTACAGCTGTCTGTCTTTATATCTTCCTTTGAATCTATTTCATATACCAACTCATTAGAAAAAGTTGACAGATCTTATTAAAGGGACAAGTGAAATAAGTGAAAGGCATCCCAATGATAATGTATTTATGAAGCTTTTTTTCATAAGAGCACATTTTTTTGTAAAGGATCAGCTTTATTTCTCTCCACTTATTGGTTAAATGTTCATCTTGGGCAGAGGACAAGATAATTAAAGCTGTCATGACCTTTTAAGCTCTTGCTTCTCTAATGCCAATATATAGGTACCGGCCGGGCGCGGTGGCTCACGCCTGTAATCCTAGCACTTGGGAGGCCGAGGCGGGCGGATTGTTTGAGCTCAGGAGTTCGAGACCAGCCTGAGCAAGAGCGAGACCCCGTCTCTACTAAAAAATAGAAAGAAATGATCCGGCCAACTAAAAATACATATAGAAAAAATTAGCC
>CM052444.1:34256673-34270546 GCA_028533085.1 Varecia variegata
TCATCTTATGCTTTCCCCTCAAATTATTTCTAAAGATAGAATTTTAGTCCCAATTCTGTTTTCTCATCTATAAATTAGTATAATTGTATCTGCTTGCTTATCTCAAAGGTTTGTTATGAGAATCAAGTTACATAACATATATTAGAGTGCTTTTATAGCCACAAAATACTTTTCAAATGTAAGATAGTATTGTTATCATAATTTTGGTTCTGACTGTAGCACAAATAGCTTTTAAAGATGAATGTAGTTGAGCCACAAATGTGGGTCCTTTACAAATAAGACTCTTATTATCCTGGTATCTTTTTCTTATTATTTTTAAATTATGGGCTAATTCCTCTGAGTGAGACTAGTCTCCAAAGGTTTTAATGTGTTCAGATCTGTAAACAACCTTTTAAACAAGAACTTAAAAGGACATGACAATTTTAATTACCTTGTTCCCTGTTCAAGAGTCAAGTAGAAAGTATAAGTACACTTTTTGCATGGTTCATGGTTTTACAGTATCTCCCACACAATAGCTGTTTTGTACTTAATAGGTCTAGTTTCCATAACCCATTTGCAACTTTTCCATGAGTTACCTAAAAGCTTCCAGTTTGAGAAACACTGAGCTATGGCCTCCCCAGATGGCTTTTCTTTCCAATTTTTTGAGATGATTGGGAAAAAGTTGCTGTAGAATTCATGAAGTTGAAAATGGAAATTGAATGTTTACCAATTGAGGCCACATTTAAGAACACTGAAGAATGGAAAGTGGGCATTAAGTGAATTAGACAACTTTTGAGGTGAGATTTGTTGAAGAAGAGGTTAGCTGTGTCAGAAATTTGGGTTGACCTGTAGAAAGAAATTCTAGTAGTCTGTTTAAGTCTTGAGGGAGCAGAAGAGAAGACAGTGAATGTACTTTAATATTTTGAATATTTTTGGAAATAGATAGGAACTCTTGAGTCTCTCTTCTTCTTTAGTCTCTCTCAATTTCTTTTTCTCTTCTTCTTCACTGTATCTTTCAGTATTTCTGATACTGTGCTCTTTTTGATAACATTTTGTTTACATCTTTCATCTCACTCCTTACCCCTCAAAGGTCTAAGGAAAAAAAACTTGTCCCCTGGTGCGGTGGAGTCGGATGTGAGAGGAATAACTGGAGTTGATCTGTTTGGAACTACGGATGCAGTGGTGAAGCATGTACTAGAGGTACTTATCTCTACAGCCAGTGGCTGGATATGGGCCATCTAGGGAATGTCACAACATGCCATTCATTTATTCATTCCTTCAACAGGTATTTATGGAGTGTTTATTAATTGCCAGGCACTATTTGAGGCCCTGGAAATAGAATTGTGAGTGACCCAACCAATAGAGAAATGAAGCCTACATGCCACCTGAGGGAGAGTCATGTACTTTATAAACCCAGTTGGGGGAAAGAGAGAAATCTGGGCATAGGTTCCATCACCATCTCAAGGCAGAGCCCATTCTCAAGCCTTCTGTAAGGGGTAGAGCAGAAAGAAATGTAATCAAAGTTACTGAGAACTAGCCATGTGTCAGTAACTTTTGTGCATGGTAAGAAAATAGAAAAGCATAAGGGAAAGAAACTAATTTTTCTTTAGGAATATTATCTAATTTAATCCTTACGGCTATCCACTGAAGTAGGTATTATTGACCTCATTTTACAGATGACAAAATTCAGATTTAGAGAAATTAAGCAGTTTACCAAAGTCCACGTGTATTTGATAAATGGAAGAACTGGGATTCACAGATGATACTTCTCAAAAATACTGCTAATTCAGAACTGCCTTATCTATGATTCTGTCACAGTATAGCATACAACTGTATCAATAGGATATCTTAAAATCAGCAATTCTTAAACTTTTTGTTTTTCAATGTGCCTAATGCATGAGAATCTCTTTTTACTGTTAAAATTTATTGAGGACTCCAATGAGTTTTTGTTTATGTGGGTTATACCTATCAGTTTTTATCATATTGGAAATTAAAACAGAACTTTTAAAAATATAAAATATATCAACACACATTAGCTATGAGAGCGGTAACATAGTCACACACCATGTCTCTGGAAGATTCCACTGTACGCTCATGAGAGAATAAGAGTGAAAAAGACAAATAAAGTCTTAGTATTACACAAAAAATAGTTTTGACCTGCGGATTTTGTAAAAGGATCTTGGGGTTCCTCCAAAGGTTTCCAGGTCACACTTTGAGAATTTTTGCATTAAGTTATAAAATTGGTCTTATACTTAAAATGTTAATAATTGGTTGGAGAAATAAATAGAAAAGTAAAAAATAAGGCAGTATATCCTAAATGCAGATGAAACTCAGTGTCGGGTTAGAAATACATATTTGGAAATTCCTATGAGAATTTAGTATAATGTTGGATAGATTGACATACTAATTCTGATGTTCAAAATCTTAGAGCAGCATAGTCGCTTGAGTCTTTTCACATGAAAAATAAATGAGAGACATCTTTTATAACCACCAGCATGGTTCATTGATTTGCTTTGAGTAACAGTTATAAAATTGTTTTAGAAGAACCGCTTATTTTTTCCTATAGGGTCATGATCGTGGAGTAAACTGGGCTGCCTTCCACCCCACTATGCCCCTTATCGTATCTGGGGCAGATGACCGTCAAGTGAAGATCTGGCGTATGAATGGTGAGTGAACCAATGGTAGCATCACCATGTCTAAGAAATTGACTGCTGGTCAGCAAAGTAAAGTAGCCAGGTCTTCTGGACTTTGACCTATTTTCCTACCTTAGATGATTATCTTATACTAATCCTGGGAACACAGAAATTGCCCCTTTCCCTTTTTTTTCTGTGGTGGTGTCCTGATTTTGAGGAGTATGAACATAGCTAAGAGTAAGGATTCATCCATTCATTGACAAATATTTATTGAGTACCTGCATTTTACTAGATATTGGCAACGATGTTGGAGACAGTGGTGACTGAAACAGATAAAGCCCCTGTCTTATGGAGCTTGCATTTGGTCTAAAATGGCAGCTAGTGACAGTTACTATCAGGACAAATAAAGCAGAGTAAAGGGATAAGCAATGATGAAGAAGGGGTGTTATAATTGATAGGTGGATCGGAATGAAAGAACAAAGAAATATGTAAAGTTTAAGAGACTTAAATGAAGAAAATTGCCCTGTGAGAAGTTCCTAATTTAACAGTTTGTAGCAGTTGATTAAGAAGATGTCATATCTCCAAATCCCAAAATTATAGTGGTAGGGAATTGTGATGACCTAATTCTTTTTGTCCTATAGAATCAAAGGCATGGGAGGTTGATACCTGCCGGGGCCATTACAACAATGTATCCTGTGCTGTCTTCCACCCTCGCCAAGAGCTGATTCTCAGCAATTCTGAGGACAAGAGTATCCGAGTCTGGGATATGTCTAAGCGGTAAGAGAGTCATTGATGTTGTGTGACCAAATCCTGGGGAATGCCCCTTTCTCTCTCTTTAAAATTAGATTGGAATATTTCTTTTTGTGTCAGCATCTTCAGCATGTAGAAAAATCAAATCATAAGTTGTGAAAACCTGAAGAGACCTAGAGATCGGCTGATGTTTACAAATTTCCCATTAAATAGAATTCCTCATGTGTATTCTTTTTCTCCTCTAAATTTAAACATGTTCTTCTTCCTCCCCTTTCCACTAATTCTGCAGTTAGAGAAGAAATAAGAAATGAAAGCAATACAGTAGAAAATTATGATGAATGGGGGAAATTAAAATATCAAAATAATATGGTCAGTTTGAATTCTCTTCTTTCTGTTCCTTGGTAGAATTTATCATGACTACCTTTACTTAGGATACCCAGTTTACTGTCCTTGATTTACATTTTTAATTAGCTTGCTCCATATTCTTCCATATGATGGGCTAAAGATGCCTGGGAAGTTAATATTTTTCTTTGTGTACCTTTTGCTTTCCTAGGACTGGGGTTCAGACCTTCCGTAGGGACCATGATCGTTTCTGGGTCCTAGCTGCTCACCCTAACCTTAACCTCTTTGCAGCAGGTAAAGGCCATTTCCTCTCTTTCTTAATTGCTTCACTTCAAAGTTTTTGAGAATTGAAAGTGATTCTCTATTAGCTTTGTCTCTAGTAAATGCATAGTTGGATGACAAGGAGAAGCAGAATTCTCAGAGCTACTTAGTTGAAGCTTTTTTTCCCCTTGCCTTCTTGGAGTAGTGTTCTTTCTCTACCAAGATCCACTTAACAGTATAGCCCATACTCTTTGGCTACTAAGAGCTCACACAGGAGTCCTATACTGGATACTTGTAGTTCTCAGACTGAGAAGCTAGAAGTTAAGTTTTATACATTCATTTAGCAGATACATACTGAGTGCCACGCCCTATTCTGAGTGCTGGTGTTGTAGCAGTGCATAAAACAAAGTCCCTGCCTTTATGGAGCTTGTATTTGTAATGAAGGGAGATAGACCATAAAACAATATATATATATAATTTGTATGGCAAAAAATGCTTTGAAGAAAAACAAAAGTAAGGGGGATAAAGGAGGGATGAGAGTGTGAGATCTATTTCATGTTGGATGTTTAGAAAAGTGAAAGGGAAAGAGATTGGGAACAGCAAATGCAAAGATAAGATGTTAGAGGTGCTTAGTAGCATGTTAGCAGGACATCAAAGAGGCCAGTTGGAGCACAGTGAGTAAGGGACTAAGTATTAGGAGGTGAGACCAGGCCAGATTGTGCATTGTATTATAGGCCATGGTTAGAACTTAAGATTTTCTTCTGAATGAATGGAAAGCCATTGGAAGGTTTTGGGTAGGGAAATGACATGATCTGGTTTATGTGTGGAGAGCAGATAGTAGGAGGGTAAGAGTAGAAGGCTTCTCTATGGCTGTGGTCCCCAACCCCTGGGCTGCGGCCCATTGCCAGTCCATGGCCTGTTAGGAAATGCTGCACATCACCGCCTGAGCTCGTACCACATGCCCCTGCCCCCTACGATACTCCATCCCACCAATCCCTAGTCCGTGGAAAAATTGTCTTCTGTGAAACTGGCCTTTGGTGCCAAAAAGGTTAGGGACCACTGCTCAAAGGGGTGGATGATGCTAGTAGGGAAAGAGCAAAACATTTTTTAAAAACAGAACCATAAAGGCTTTTTAAACTAAAATTCATTTTTTCAGCAAATACTTTATATGATGTTTTTAAAGAGACAGGGTCTCCCTCTGTCGTCCAGAGTGAAGTGCAGTAGTGTGATCATAGCTCACTGTAACGTTGAGCTCAAGTGAACCTTCCACCTCAGTCTTCTGGGTAGCTAGGACTACAGGCACAAGCCACCATGCCTGGCTAATTTTTTAATTTTTTTGTGGAGTTGGGGTCTCGCTATGTTGCTGGGGTGGGTCTTGAACTCCTGGCCCAACTGATCCTCCTGCTTTGGCTTCCCAGAGTCCTAGAATTACAGGCATGAGCCACCACGCCCAGCCTATGCTCTTTTTATACGCTAAGGACTAGGGAAGGGTGGAAATTATTGTAGTTTCTGCCTTCAGGGAACTCTACTTTCTCTAGTATAGTAGGGGTGATAAATGATTACAGTGCAAAGTGATAAGTACTATAAGAGAGGTTTGTGCAGAGCTTTAGGGGAACACAGAGAAGGGCATGTCTAAATGTGGCAGTGTGAATAATATTAGGAAAGGATTCACAGAGAATTACTTGAATAAAAATTCTAAGAATTGAGAATTTAGGCAAATAAGGGATGCATTTAGGTGTCTTGCTTTGTGTTTAGCATATATATATAATCCTCATCCTTGTGTATCTCCTGTTTTCAGCTTTCTTTCTTGCCTATAGCTAATTCTTTCTTCTCTTCTCCCTGTCCCCTAGGCCATGATGGTGGCATGATTGTGTTTAAGCTGGAACGGGAACGGCCAGCCTATGCTGTTCATGGCAATATGCTGCATTATGTCAAGGACCGATTCTTACGTCAGTTGGATTTCAACAGCTCCAAAGATGTAGCTGTGATGCAGTTGCGGAGGTAAATCAATCTTGTTTCTTCCCTCTAAACCCTCTTATCTGTCACTGTGAAATAACACCCATAAACAAGACTCTTCTTTTAAACATTTTGGATCTCATCTCCTGTCATAGCTGGAATCCCCATTAGGTGAGCCTGTTCGGTTTAAACCCTAGGAACATGGTAGGCAAGGAGTTCCCCTGTTGAGAATGCTAGTGACCCTGTGGATAGGAAATCATACTATCATAGTTTGCCAGATCTCTTGCAAACCTATCATAGTTTGCCAGATCACTTGCAAACAGAGAAGGTTTCTTGGTAGAGAGTAGCCCAAACGGGTAACAGGCCTTTTTGCTTTTATTTGGCATTATTCTGGTAAAATGCACACAATTCTAAACTAGAATATATGTCCCTGGAATGATAACCTCTGGGATGCCTGGCAAAAGGAAAACTGTCCTTTTAGAAAGCCAGCTGCATCAGCATGCTGAAACATTAATGGTGGCAAACTTTGGCATGAGGGTTTGATAACCACCCTCTAGCATCACTGCAATAAAAAGATGGGTTTATGTGAATACTCCAAGGGACAGGAGAAACCAGCCAGAGATAAACTGCATCATGTTACTCTGTGGTGTCCACTGCAATTATGTGTAGGAATTTGAATCCAAGCAGAACAAATCCCACTCACTACAGTAACCCTCCCTACCTTCTATTGAATAATTTGACTTCTTGTGCAGTTTACTTTTTTAAACTGTTTGTTCGAAGCTGAGATAGGTACATTCCCAAGCTTTAAAGGAAGGAAGAGAATAAATGCAATATTTATTTTTATTCCTGATTATAAAAGCGATAAGTATGTGTGTATAAATATTGGCTAAGTAAAAAGTATAGGGGTAATTCCTTTCTTCCTTCCATTCTTATGCCTCTTCCTTATTTTCTGCTTTTTCTATATATCTCTCTAGTGGCTCCAAGTTTCCAGTATTCAATATGTCATACAATCCAGCAGAAAATGCAGTCCTACTCTGTACGGTAAGTAACCTATGGAGTCATCCTAGGTTTTCTCGTTTTCCTTAAGGTCTGTTTCTCATGCCCTTAGGGAACATTTAATGGCTCCTTATATTAGAAGCTATTTAATGATCATTTTGCTAGAGCTAACACAAGCTCAGAAGCTCAAACCAGGTAGGTAGACTTTAGTTGTCATAAACATATTGAGCATTTGTAAACTTGTATCTCTCATGAAGCTAACAATGTCTAAATTTAATGGAATATCAAGATGAATGACCCAGATCACTAAAAGTGATTTGAGAGAATGTGACTGTATCTTGTGTTATCTTTATCCCTTTCTTTGGGTGAAAATGGAAGAACTGTGATTTTGAGAAGCAGTTCTTTTCAGTGGAGTTGCCTTTGGAGTCATCAAGGAGCCGTCCCCATGCCTTGCCGTGCAATTTGCAAAAGAAAAGAAATAACATCCTAATTTTAGTGCCCTGGTGGCCAACTTAAAAAGAATGAAAACTTCTCTTTCCCCATATAAGTTTTGGTGTTTAATCTCAGTCTTTCTTTAATATTTAGCAGTCCCATATTGTCCTGGCAATTTTTTTTTATGTCTTTTTTTTCTTTCAAGCAGACTTTTAAGTTGATGAGTACTAAGGTGGGGCACTAGAATATCAGGGTCTTAGTCTGTTAATTTGTGGAGTAGAGAGCAATTCTTGCTTTCATTCAAATAATATCTGCATCTTTGGAGGTTAAGGAAAATAAAGTGACATCAATGCTGAGTTGTTTGGCAAAGAGCCCTATAATTCTTAGATGTGGAAGCATTCAAATGCCCACTAGATGAAGGGTGAGAAAAGTATGGTTTCACATTGTTGTCTGTGCAATGGAACTGTTTTCTCTGTCAGAATAAACTGGTAAACTGGTATCTTGGATGCCTCTCACTAACATTATAATTTCCCCTTTTCCTCTACAGAGAGCCAGCAATTTAGAAAATAGTACCTATGACCTGTACACCATTCCCAAGGATGCTGACTCCCAGAACCCTGATGGTAAGCATTCTGTTTGTCTACCCCACTCTGCCTCCAGCTCTCCTCACTTCTTTTCAAGTTTTTACACATTCCATCCCCGGGCCATTGCCACATCACTCATATGTGTTGGCAGGTGCTGCTAACAATTGCATCAAAGGCAACCATGGTGTGAAATATTCATGTTCCTCCCCCATTTTATTACCCCAGCTAGATATATATATTTTATAATTTGGTTATTAGAAACTCTCCATTTTCTCTTTCAGCACAGCATGTTATCCTAGTTTATTGTCAACTGAGATGACTTTCACCCTGGTAGTTTCATTTATTTAAAAATGTGGTTCCAATCTTACAATGTCTCATCCTGAGACTAGGGATTTATACTCTCCCATACACATCCAGATCCGATTTGCTTCCTTTTGCATGTCAAAAAGATGAGACTGCTAACAGCCCCACACCCCACCTGGGATCCTAGGATCCAGCTGAGACCCCTGTATAACTCTTCCATCACCACCATCCATTACTGATATCCTTGTGATTAGAACTTGCTGACAAAACATTCTTAGAATGGGTTTGACTATTGCTTATGCTCCTTTCAGTGCACTTCCTCCAGTGGCTTTGTGGATATTACCAGGTCAGAGGTTTATTCTTCAGATTTCCACTCTTACTAGCATATTTTCATGATACTTTAGACCCCATCAACAAATTCCTAAGAACCATTTTGCCAGCTCTGTTTCTTTTGTGGAGACCACTGGGTAATAACTAGTGTTCAATTAGGTAATAATCATTGTTGCTAATTGACTTACTCTCTTTTAAATGTGATCATGAAGAGAGAAAGAAAACCTGTATGTATGTAGTATCCATAAATCAAATTCTCCTTTATAAATTAGTCAGTTAAGCCATTTGTGACTAAATCATGTAATTTAGTCCCTCCCAACTCATCCCCTTGCTTTTTCCCCCGTATTTGTTTACAAGTAACAGTGTGTAAAATATCTTTTTTTTTTTATTACCACTTTTATTTTCTGTACTCCATTTCCAGGGGGAGTAATAAAAGTGCAGCCCAATGATGGGCAACAGAGAAGAAGAGAAAAACCAAAAGCTTAAATAGTATGGTTCCCTGGACCCTGGAAAAATGGGAATATTGGTTGTGATAATAATTAGTTTTGTAAATTGCCTGCCCACTCCAGGTGCCAGAGAAGTACAAGGCAAGACTATCCAGCATGTTCTGTTCACTTTTCTGCTGCTCTAATAGGCAAAAGAGTATTTTGATGCATTCTTCTGCTTATCCATCTACAAGTTTCCCAGAGAGTGCATCATCCATTTCAAAATTCTAATCAGCCACTAAACTGAGGAACATTTTGTAACTCTCTTCAGGGTGATAAGAATCTGCAATTGACATTTACAGAGCAACAGCTTGGTGCTAAATACTGCCCATCACTGAGCTCGCTGTCAAGGTTTAGTTAGGATTGCTTTGCCCCACCCTGCCCTACTTGGAGGTCTGCATTTGCATGTTAAAAGCAGCAGAGCAGCTGCGTCCTGGGGAGGGGTCCTATGACACTAACAGGCTGCTTGTTCTGCCACAGCTTGGCCAGGGAGGCCCTGCTCGTTAGCTTGATGGAGTGCGCTGTCTCCCAAGATGGGCGGCCCTTCTGCCAGTATGTGGTGTTAGCTGAAATGCAGCCACTTGGCCTAGAGAAAAGAGGCTTGGCAAGGGTGGAGGTTGGAATTTGGAGGGAACTGGTAGGGAAAAGTCACTTGACAATAGCCTCAGGTTATGGCTGAATTAGTTAGGAAGCAGCTGAACTGGCAAGCCAAGATGGCAGGCAGCAAGACTGGCAGCTCCATGGCACCTGACTCTGTCACCTGCCAGTGGCTCACCACATGCTCCCGCCTTTGGTTTTGTTCTTCTCAGCCCCTGAAGGGAAACGATCCTCAGGCCTGACAGCCGTTTGGGTTGCTCGAAATCGGTTTGCTGTCCTAGATCGGATGCATTCGGTGAGTAAAGACTAAAAGCAGAAACTAATTTGGGGAGTGTGGTTGCAGTGGCCTATGTGTTGCAGAATAAAGAGCATCGTTTCTTCCTTTTCTCCCCTGGGCAGCTGTGATCTTCATGTATTGGCTCTACCTCTATCCCTAGCCCTATGCCAATCCCCTTGGGGGAAAAAGGCTTTAAAATTGATGTGATTGGATTGATGATCACTGTGACTCTGGGCCTAAGGACCAAGCTACAGTCACTGTTGACTACAGGAGCCAGAAAAGCATCAAATTTGAAGTGGGTGGACTGGATGAGGAGTAGTTCTCCCTCATTCTACTACCTCCATTGGTACTTGAAATGTAACAGGTCTAGCACAACATAAGCAGTGCTCTCTCAAGAAAATGTTTAACAAAGTGTAAGCCCCAGAAGTGCTGTTGTCTCTCTCTGGTTGATTGAGGAACTCAGACTTTAGTTGAACTTTTTAGGATGTTTCAGTTGGGCGGGGAGAGGAGAGGTATTAAGGCTCTTGGAGAGGATCTTGGTTGGAGTGGTCTACCTGGAGTGGTAATTGACTTGGACAGGGGAAAATCTGCTCCATAGTTTATTGAAGGTAAGGAACAATTACTGAGGGACATCATTAGTTGCTATAATCTTATGTACACACTTCTTCTCTTAACCCCATCTTTAATAATCATTTTAGCTTCTTATCAAGAATCTGAAGAATGAGATCACCAAAAAGGTACAGGTGCCCAACTGTGATGAGATCTTCTATGCTGGCACAGGCAACCTCCTGCTTCGAGATGCAGACTCTATCACACTCTTTGATGTGCAGCAGAAGCGGTAATATGTCTGGTGCCCCTAAGCAGACAGGTATATAGTGGGGAAGAGTGTACATCTTTAGTAGGAGCTTCTTGTCCCCAAGTAAGTTTGTCTTGTGGCTTGGCCACTTCTTTATAGCATAAGAGTCTGATGACTCTTTCTAGCCCTTTTTTCCTTTCCATGATCAGCCTCCATCCACCCACATACATGCTTGTGTTACAGCAAAGAGGCTTGTTTATTTACCTGTTTTTACAGTATTTACCTGAACAAAGAGTGCTGTTGGGGCTTAGAATGAGAGTGACACAGAGATTAATAACACAGTTCCTATACCTAAAGGAGCTTATAGTCCAGTAGTGAAGACATACACGAATCCTGAATAATATAGGAGAAAGAGGGGTAAGGGGTTGAGGAAGGGGGCACAATGTGAGCCAAAATGTTTATATCACCAAGCTACTATGTGGGGAATTTTGTGTGGTATTACATTAAGAAATTGGGGTTTACATTAATTAATGTACAATTAATTTACATTAATGAAAGGTAGGGGGTTGAGGCAGGGGGAAGTGTACAATGTGAGCTAAAATGTTTGCATCACTAAGCTGCTATGTGGGGAATTTTGTGTGGTATTACGTTAAGAAATTGGGGTTTATATTAATTTAGGGGTGAAAGGATATAGGTCATAGCCTGAGATAAGGGAATCAGATCCATTTATGTTTGCCCTCTCTCTATCTCAGGACTCTGGCATCCGTGAAGATTTCCAAGGTGAAATATGTTATCTGGTCAGCAGACATGTCACATGTAGCGCTACTAGCCAAACATGGTAAGTCTTCATTATATCCACCTTGCTTTAGAGACCAGTCCCTCCCTCCCCCATCTCTGCCAGTGTATTGCACTCACCCTATCCAACAGAGCACTCATGCCCTTTGCCTCTTACAGCCATTGTGATCTGTAACCGCAAACTGGATGCTCTGTGTAACATTCATGAGAACATTCGTGTCAAGAGTGGGGCCTGGGATGAGAGTGGGGTATTTATCTATACCACAAGCAACCACATCAAATATGCTGTCACCACTGGGTAAGTTAATTATCTGGGTTACAGAGTGGGAGAAGGCAGTTTTCATGAAATTACTGTCCTGTCTTGAAATGTAGGTAAAGTCCCCCATGAACTTTATTCATGGAAAAACCTTATCTGGCATATATGTGGTAGGGGCATCTGAACATTGTTTTCTCAACTATTTTAAAAACTATGATGAAATATAACACATATGTAGAGAACTATATAAATTATAAATATACAGAATAGCAAATAAGTCATGTAGTGAACATCTGTGTAACTGCCACCCAAGTCAAGAAATAGAACAGTTCTGACACCTCAGAAGCCCTTTGCCATGTGGTCCTTATTGATCACACCCAAAAATAACATTCTGATTTTTATGGTGATTTCTTCCTTGCTTTTCTTCACAATTTTACCACCTAATGTGTGTTTTAATTTAGTTTTGCCTGGTTTTGAACATCATATTAATGAAATCATACTGAAGTCATACAAAATATTATTTTGTATTTTGCTCACTATTTTGTTTGTAAGGGTCATGCATGCTGTAGCTCTATTTACTTTCATTGTTGCATAATATTCCATATGTGATTATACCATAGTTCTACTCTTCAGAAATACTTGAGTGAATCTTACTTTTTGGCTCATATGAACAATGCTCTTTTAAACATTCTATTATGTGTTTTCTGGTGCACATGTACATACAATTGCTGGAGTATATACCCAGAATAGAATTGCTAGGCTATAGAGCGTATATATCTTCATGTTTACTAGGCAGTGTGAAACTACTTTCCAAAGTGGTTGTACCAATGCATGCCCACCAGCATTATAAAAGTTTCTTTACCTGTCATCCTGACTGACACTTGGCTTTGTTAGACTTATTTTTGTCCATCTGGTGGATGTGTAATGGTATTTCATTGTAACTTTATTTTGCTGTTCAGTGTTTTGTAATGAGATTGAACACCTTTTCATCTAGCCATCCTTCAGGGTTTTCTCTTGTATTAATTTTGTTTTAAGTCTTTATTTTTTATCCATTATTTTTCTTATTAATTTATATGATTAATATTTGGATATCAGTCCTTTGTCAGGGCTATGTGTTACAAATATTAATATCTTCTCTTGTGTAGTATGTCTTCTGATTTTCTTTATGGTAACCTTTAATGAACAGAATTTCTTCATTTTAATATAGCTGAGTTTATGAATCTTTATCCTTTATGGATATTGGGTCTTCTGTTCTGTTTAAAAAATCTTCATTGACCCCCAAAATTATAAAGGCATTCTTCTATATTCTCTTGTGAAAACTGTGTAATTTTTCCTTTTATATATAGGTCTGTAATCTGCCTGAAGTTGATTTTTGTGTAATCAACTGTGTGAGCTCTAGGAGGCTCAATCCCATATTTTTCCATAAAGACACTCAATTGCCCAGCATCATTTATTGAAAAGACTACTTTTTCCATTTTTTCGTAGTCTCATCTTTGTCATACACAAATCATGTTTGCAAAAATGCAAGGATCTGTGGTCTGTATGTTTATCTCTGCTCTAATTCCACAGTCTTAAATATTGTATCTTTATGATGAATCATTACTTCTGGTAAAGCAGGTCCTCCATTCTTTCCCATTTTGTTTATTTTTCAAAACTTGTTAGAGTGTTTTCAGTAAATTTTTCCTGTTCACATAGAATTTGGTTTTTCACATAAATTTTTGAATCAGCTTGTTAAATTCTATACAAAGTAAAACAAAAAAAACCTTATGATTTCAGTTAGAATTACATTGACTCTGTACATCAATTTGGGGCTAACTCATCTTTACAGTCTTTACAATGTTAAATTTCCTAATCTATGAACATGGTATAGCAACTTTTCATTTATTTAGGTCTTCTGAACCATCTTTTTTTTTTTTTTTTTTTGAGACAGAGTCTCACTCTGTTGCCCGGGCTAGAGTGAGTGCCGTGGCGTCAGCCTAGCTCACAGCAACCTCAAACTCCTGGGCTTAAGTGATCCTACTGCCTCAGCCTCCCAAGTAGCTGGGACTACAGGCATGCGCCACCATGCCCGGCTAATTTTTTCTATATATATTTTAGTTGG
>CM052444.1:34270646-34314009 GCA_028533085.1 Varecia variegata
CCTGAACCATCTTTTGATAAAGTTTTATAGTTTGCCCAATGGAGATCTTGCATTTCCTTGGATAGATTTATTAGATACTTGATAGTTTTTTAATGCTATTTGTAAATGGATAATATCCATTTAAAATTTTAATTTTTGCTGATACTTGATTTTATTTCAAGGACCTTGCTAGGCTCATTAATTCTAGTAATTGTATTTTCTTTAGCATCTGTGAATGATGACAGTTTTATTTCTTTTTTCAGGTACTTACGCACTTATATATTTTTTCTTGCTACACTGACCAGGATCTCCAACTATGTTCAATAAATATGATTGTAGGAAACAGTCCTGTCTTATTCCCCATTTAAAGGATGAACTTTCAATGTTTTGCCATTATGTAAGCTTGCTGTAGATTTTGTTTTATGGATATCCTTTATCTACTAAGGAATTTTTCTTTTTTTTTTTTTTTTTTTTTTTTTTTTTAGTATTCATATTTGCTAGGAATTTTTTATCATGAATGAATATTGAATTTTATTAGATACTTTTTCTGTATATACAGGTTGAGTATCCCTTATCTGAAATGCTTGGGACTAGAAGTGTTTTACATTTCAGATTTTGTTTCTGATTTTGGAATATTTGCATTACTGGTTGCACATCCCAAATCTGAAGTCCAAACTCCTACAACGAACATTTCTTTGGGCATGATTTTGGTGTTCAAAAAGTTTTGGATTTTGGAGCATTTCAGATTTTGTATTTTTATATTTGGGATGCCCAACCTGTATTAAGATAGTCATACAATTTTTCTCCTTTCATCAGTTAACATAATGATCAACTGATTTTTTTTTTAAATGTTAAATCAGCATTGTGTTCCAGATACAAACCTAACTTGGTCATGTTTTTACCCTTTTCAAATATTGCTAGTTTTAGGTTGCTATATTTTATTTAGGATGTTCTCATCTCTATTTATAAGTGAGATTGACTGTGATTTTCCTTTTTCTTTCTGTCCTTCTCAGGTTTTGCTATCAAAATTGTATTAATTTCATAAAATAAGCAAAATAATGTATCTTTTTCAGTTCTCTCAATGAGTTTGCAAAGATTGGAATTATTTCTTCCTTGAACGTTGGTAGAATTTGCCAGTGAAGTCATGTGGGTCTGAGGCTTGCTTTATGGGAGGATTTTTGTTATCTGATTCAGTTTATTTAACAATTATAAGACTATATAGGAGGCCAGGTGCAGTGGCTCACGCCTGTAATCCTAGCACTCTGGAAGGCTGAGGCGGGAGGATCGCTCAAGGTCAGGAGTTCGAGACCAGCCTGAGCAAGAGCGAGACCCCGTCTCTACTAAAAATAGAAAGAAATGATCCGAACAGCTAAAAATGTATTTAGAAAAAAATTAGCCGGGCATGGTGGCACATGCCTGTAGTCCCAGCTACTCGGGAGGCTGAGGCAGAAGGATTGCTTAAGCCCAGGAGTTTGAGGTTGCTGTGAGCTTGACGCCATGGCACTCTGGCCTGGGCAACAGAGCGAGGACTCTGTCTCAGAAAAAAAAAAAAAAAAAGACTATATAGGGATTTTCTATTTATTTTTGAGTCAATTTTGGAAAATTTTATTTTGGGAGGAGTTTGATCATTTTAAAAAGTTACATCCTCATTCTGCAGGATCTATAGTGATATCTTCCTTCTCACGCCTATTATTGCCCTTTTCTTCTTTTTTCTTAAATACCATCTTAAGAGGCTTATCAATTTTATCCAACTTTTGCCTTTATTGAACTTCTCTATTTTTGTTTTCTATTTCTTAATTTCTACTATTAGCTTTATTTTCTACTAAATGCTTTCTTTAGTTTAACTTTTAAGATAACAACAAAATGTTTGAGATATATACTCACTAATTTTTAGTTTCTCCCAATATATGCATATAGAGCCCATTAATTTTTAGTATTTCTTCTAATACAGTATATGTATTTAAGGCTATAAATTATTTATCAAGTATTGCATTGGCTATATTGACAGGTTTTTTTTTTTTTTTTACCCCTCACTGATTTCTCCTGAGAAATCAACATTTTAAATTGTAATCTTTTTATTGTCATTCAGTTCAAAATATTTTCTGCTTTTCATTATTTCTTTGTGTGTCAGAACTCTTCATACCTACCTCTCTTATAATTTCACTTAGAGTTTATAAAGAAGGAGTTAACCTGTCCATAGTGGCCTGCTGATCAGCACTTAAGAGTTAACTTTTAGGTCTGATTCCTGTAGTCAGGTCTGTTACTCAGCTCCTAGAATAATAGCTTATAAATAAAGATCATGTCATCTGCCCCATCATACAAAAGAATAAAATAAAATTTGGTGTTTAGTTCTGCTCTTTTTTGAATCACTTCCCATCTATACTGTTGTTCTTTGAACTGGCACTTGACAGAAGGATAAAGAGTAGACGAAAGGCTATGTCCTAAGTTTGTTCCATTTCTTCACAGGCTGGATTTTCCCCCTCACTTACTGAAAGTTGTGCCCTTCTACCCCCTATTCTTAGGGACCATGGGATCATTCGAACTCTGGATTTACCCATCTATGTCACACGAGTGAAGGGCAATAATGTATATTGCCTAGACAGGGAGTGTCGTCCTCGGGTACTTACCATTGATCCTACTGAGTTCAAATTCAAGCTGGCCCTGATCAACAGAAAATATGATGAGGTATGAAGTGGGGATGCATACCAGGAGTATGAAGAGAGCAGCACTCTTTTTTTTCCTGTAAGTGATCTCTACTTCCTGCCCTACCGCACCCCAAATGTCTAGGTACTGCACATGGTGAGGAATGCCAAATTAGTAGGCCAGTCGATTATTGCTTATCTCCAGAAGAAGGGCTATCCTGAAGTGGCACTGCATTTCGTCAAGGATGAGAAAACTCGCTTTAGTCTGGCACTGGAGTGTGGAAACATTGAGGTGAGAGGAATATGGTCATCAGCATTGCTTTAGGGGAGGTGAGAGGGTTAGGGTAGCATTGGGACAGCATTATCCTGGGCTTGCTTCTTTAGCCAGAATAATGAAATTTGGGATTTTTTTAGTTGGGTTAAGCTGTCTTCCGGCTATTTGCTCATCTCTACTGTTTCCTGTCTCTGCTTCTGCCATAGCATTTGTACCACTGTTGTCATTCTGAATTCAGAACTTCTATGTTAAAAGCCAGATATCATGGAATTTGAAGATCTCATTATTTTCTTAACACTTAATCTTGCTGACTGGCTACTTAGATGGATTACCTGTTAAGTTTTGGGGCTCAGAGTATACAGGCATTATTTTCAAAGGGAGAAAGTGCTTAGGAAAGTTGTTTTTTTAATTCGGAACCTCCTTCTTTTATTATTTCTTCTTTCTTTCCTAAAGTCCCTGTGTATTTTCAAACCTGGCAGGTAGGAAATAAGGTAGCTAAGCAAAACTGGCCCAATGGAATGAGCATCTGCTAGGTGATTTTGTTTTAAAGTAACTTTCTGAGGAAGACAGTGTGATGTGATTCTTCTGTCTATGGATCCAAAGAGGTGCTATTTGTTGATAGGATTTTCAGTAGAATTAGATTAAAAGCTAGGAGTGATTGAAAATACAGGAAGTTCCTTGGGAAATTTGCTTAGAGGCAAATGCTTTGACTGCAGAGTCCCTGGTTTTGAGTCACAGTACTCTCCAACCTATTAACACAGATTGCTCTGGAAGCAGCCAAAGCACTGGATGATAAGAACTGCTGGGAAAAGCTGGGAGAAGTGGCCCTACTACAGGGGAACCACCAGATTGTGGAAATGTGCTATCAGCGTACCAAAAATTTTGACAAACTTTCCTTCCTGTACCTTATCACTGGCAACCTAGAGAAACTTCGCAAGATGATGAAGATTGGTGAGGCCCCTGAAACTAAGGATGGGAAGAGGGGTCCTTGAGGGAAGGAGGAAGATGAATAGAGGATAGAGAGAACTTAAGAGAGAAGACATAACATGGTTTCTCTTATTGACTTGGTGCAGCTGAGATCCGAAAGGACATGAGTGGCCATTATCAGAATGCCCTATACCTGGGTGATGTGTCAGAACGAGTACGGATCCTAAAGAACTGTGGACAGAGTAAGTATCTCTCCAGGACTCACTGGCTCCTTTGGGGCCTTAGGAAGTGTTTTCTCTTCATGTTGAGTTATTCTTATATAATGGTGTGGGATTTGTCTTTACTGTGCATTTTTTCAGGAGAAACAACATGCTCCTATCATGCTCAGATTTTCTTCAAAGACAAATGGAGGCGCAGTCAGAATATTCAGTCTGGCCAAACACCCTTAGAAAAATAGTCATCGGGATGATAGGAGGTTTTAGAAGGCTTAGAACAGATACTCTAGTAAATATATTTGGTTGGAATTTTATTCCTTTACTTCTAATTCTAGAGGTTTCACTCATTATTTATTCACGGATACATTCAGAGGATATTTTTTGACAACCTGCTACAGCATTATACTAGCATTTGAGATACATTAGGGAAAAAGAAAGGTGAGTGATGTGGTTTGGACCAAGATGCTATTAGTGGAGGAGTGAGTAATGGTCAGATTTGGGATGTATTTTGAAGGTAGGGTCAACATGATTTATTGAAGTACTAGATGTGAGATGTGATGGAGAGAAGTCAGGGCTGATGCCAAGGTTCTCATTAACACGGTGATAGATGTTAAAGGTAAGCAACTATATTAGTTATCTATTGCTATGTAACACCATTACCCCAAAACTTAGTAGTTTAAAACAAACATTTATCATCTCACAATTTTGGGTATGGCTTAGCTGAGTACCTCTGGCTCAGTGTCTCTCATGAGGCTACAATCAAGGTGTTGGCCAGGGTTGCAGACATCTCAAGGCTCCACTGGGGGAGAATCCACTTCCACGCTCACTCACATGACTGCTGGCAGTCCTCAGGTCCTTGCTCTTTGTTGTCTGGGAGACATCAGTTTCTTGCCATGTTGGCTTTTCCATAGGGCAGTTCACATGACAGGTGGTCTCCCTCAGAGCGAGTGAGCAAATGAGAGCACCCAGGATAAAAGCCACAGTCTTGGTAATCTCATCTTAGAAGTGACATCCCACCACTTCTGCCAGGTTCTATCCATTAGTAGCTAGTTAATAAGTCCAGCCCCTACTTAAGGGGAGGGCATTACACAAGAATTTGAATTTGAATGCCAGAAGGCAGGGAACATTTGGGGTTCATCTCAGAGCTGTCTGCCACAGCAGCGTGCACTTGGTATACCTGTACCACAAAGTCTGTTTTTTCTATAGAGTCCCTGGCCTATCTCACAGCTGCTACCCATGGCTTAGATGAAGAAGCTGAGAGCTTGAAGGAGACATTTGACCCAGAGAAGGAGACAGTGAGTCTTTATTTACATATTGTTTCTGATTATAGGATTAACTCTGAGGTCTTGGGAACAATTTAAAACTATAAATGTCACTCTCCCACCTCGTTACTGGGGAAGACAGAGAAACAAATAAGATCAAAGGAAGCTCTATAACTTTTCCTACATGATTTCTAAGAGCTGTTTGCTTTTTGCCTCTTTTCTTCTGCTGCTGTTCAGATCCCAGACATTGACCCTAACGCCAAGCTGCTTCAGCCACCTGCACCTATCATGCCATTAGATACCAACTGGCCTTTATTGACTGTGTCCAAAGGATTCTTTGAAGGCTCCATTGCCAGCAAGGGTAAGTGCCCAGTTCTGTCATAGCATTTTTGTTGTATGTTGTTTTGTGAAGAACTGTCCTAGAGAGTACCATTAGCAATTAGTTCCATATGTCCTTTTTTCTGTGTGAAGCCTCATGGAGCACTAAAATGCCAATCATAGTTGTGGTGCAGTCTTAAAAACTAAATAAAAACATTTTGAGATCGTTAAAGAAAATTTGGAAAATAAGGGGGAAAAAGCAGGGATGCCCTACTACCACTGATAACTTCTGTTAATATCTTGGTGTATTTCCTTAGGTTTTACCATGTGTATGTAGTCATGGTCTCTGTTCAGTATTTTATCATTCATGACATAAATCTTCAGTTGCTGGCTGAGTGTCGTGGCTCATGCCTGTAATCCTAGCACTTTGGGAGGACAAGGCAGGAGGATCACTTGTGGCCAGGAGTTTGAGACCAGCCTGAGCAATAGTGAGAGCCTGTCTCTACAAACAATAAAAAATTTAACCGGACGTGGTGGCACACACCTGTAATCCCAGCTACTTGGGAGGCTGAAGCAGGAGGATCACTTGAGCCCAGGAGTTTGAGGTTGCAGTGAGCTGTGATGATACCACTGTACTCTAGCCCAGGCAACAGAGTGAGACCCTGTCTCAATTAAAAAACAAAACAAAACAAAACAAAAAAAACTTCAGCTACCTCTAATTCTGTTATTTGGCTATATGCAGATGTGTGCTACAAGTACCTCCACCATTCCCCTCCTTACTCTCCTCTTGTTTTCTTGGATGTATCTCCTAGTTCACGTCTCCTGAATAAGAGCCTAAACAGACCCTTGGGCATTTTGTGCGTAGCCCTGCTCTTTCCTCTGTCTCCTCCACCTACTGTATGTTCTGAAGCCCTGCAAAGCTATCAGGAAGAAATTTGAAGAGGCTGCTAAGTAAAAAATGGTTTAAGAGCCAGTTTTTGGTAACATGAAGGCCAGTTGCATCTATCTCTCTTATATTCCCTCCCTCTATGAAACCTACGGCGAGTTAGCATAACATATATACCACAAAAATAAATGACACATAAAAATAATAAGTGGGCAGAACCTTGGTACCTGATTTTGAAAGGATGAAGCTTGTGTGCAAAGAAGGCTGCACACATCTCAGAATCTCAGACTTGCTGGGCTGTGACAAGCTCCCTTCTGTTCCTTCCTTCTGTAGGGAAGGGAGGAGCACTGGCTGCTGACATTGACATTGACACTGTTGGCACTGAGGGCTGGGGAGACGATGCAGAGCTGCAGCTAGATGAAGGTAAGAGTTCTGTTTTAAGACTCTTCTGGGAAGATGGATTCCCTGGAATGGGACTGGGTTGTGGGACAGTTCTGCAGGCTTCTAGACCATGAAGCCAACTAGGATTCCAACATTTTGCTTCATTTGGCTAAGATTGTGCCACTATCCAAATCTATTTTGAGTTTGATTTTCCTTACAGATGGGTTTGTGGAGGCCACAGAAGGTTTGGGGGATGATGCTCTTGGCAAAGGACAGGAAGAAGGAGGTGGCTGGGATGTAGAAGAAGATCTAGAGCTCCCTCCTGAGCTGGTATGTGGAATTCTTACCCTTGTGAGGTTCTCTCCATTCCTCCGTGTGGAAGTCAGTGGCCTTATTGTCCCCCACCCCTATCCTGAGGACTCCAAAAGGGAGTCTAGACCCTTCTTCGGATCTGATGCTTATCTCCCATTGAAAGAAGGAAGAATGAGAGTCAGAGGCCTTATCACTTCCATCTATCCTGATACACCCAAAGAGCAGGGGATCTAGGACCTACCTCTAATCAGATGCTTTTGTCTCATTTGAAAAGAGAATCAGCGTTGTACAAGCAGTAGCTTATGAAAAGGCAGCAAGCCTTTTGTCTTTCTTTAAATCTGAATTGAAGCTTTTGCTATGTCATTTTGTCACTAGTGAGGTGGCTCCTATTTTGGGGATCTTCTCCCACAACTACTACCCCTCCTCCCCAACAGAGGCAGGAAATAAGGTAAATGGTTGTGTTTTAGATTCATTGGAACAAAATGGCTTAAAAAATGACTCAATTTTTGTTTTTCTTCTAGGATGTACCCTCTGGGGCAGCTGGTGGGGCTGAAGATGGGTTCTTTGTGCCCCCAACCAAGGGAACAAGCCCCACTCAGGTAAGCGGGAAAACACAGCCCTGTAGGGATGAGTATTTCTGAGCTGGCTAATACTTGATTAATGTATAAAAATTGTTGGATATTTTTGTACTATAGGTATGGAGGAGGATAGTTTGGGAAGAGAAAGGGCAAAATTTCACTTGGCTTGGGCTTTTGGTTTCTTGTTAGATCTGGTGCAATAACTCTCAGCTTCCAGTTGATCACATCCTGGCAGGCTCTTTTGAAACAGCCATGCGGGTAAGTCTTCTTAAAGTAATCTTGGCTCTTCCTGTTGAGTGTGCCTAGCTCAGGGTCCCAGGGAGATGATTGACTGATTTTAACCAAATGGAAATGATCCTACTCAAAGGGCAGAGGTATATATTCATCATGGGAGCCCTTGGTCTTACTTAAGTATACCTACCTCATAAGGTTTTCCTCTTACCTGCTTTCCACTTGGCCTAGCAATCTCTTAAGGTAGATCCTTCAGCCGTCTTCCACCCATTTCCAGCTTGCCTTCTAGCTCACATCAGTGAAGTTAGCACCCCTTCCTGAATAGGAATACATTTGAACACTAAACCATGTATTATAATAAAATTCAGAACAATATAGCAACTGCAACAACCACTAACATTTATTCAGTGTTCACTGTGTGCCAGGCACTATCCTAAATATTTTATAGGTATTATTAAATGAGGTAGGGTCTTATAATTAAGTGTATTTTACTGATGAGGAAACAAGTACAAACAAGTTAAGTACCTTACCTAAGGTCAATTAGTTTTTAAGTGGCAGGGCCAAAATCCTTATGTTTCTTTCCTTCTGTGTCCCAGCTCCTTCATGACCAGGTAGGGGTAATCCAGTTTGGCCCCTACAAGCAGCTGTTCCTACAGACATATGCCCGAGGCCGTACCACCTATCAGGCTCTGCCCTGCCTGCCTTCCATGTATGGCTACCCTAATCGTAATTGGTAAGGCTCCTTGCTCCTTTTTTCCATCTGTTCCAAGTTTTGGTAGATATTTCACATGGTAGCCTCAGTGACACAGAATCATCTCAGAACCAGAGTTTCCTAGTAGGAAAAGATCTTTGGTTTGTTATTTTATGGGGTTTGGGGTTCATGGAGATGCCATCCTATCTCCAGCTAATTTCACAGGATGCTGGCTATGATGACGTTTGACAGAAAAAGAAGTTGAGTCCTAGTTGGCTACTGACTATCCTCCTTCCTACTTTTCCCTTTCCAGGAAGGATGCAGGGCTAAAGAATGGTGTACCGGCTGTGGGCCTGAAGCTTAATGACCTCATCCAACGGTTGCAGCTGTGCTACCAACTCACCACAGTTGGCAAGTTTGAGGAGGCTGTGGAAAAATTCCGTTCCATCCTACTGAGTGTGCCACTTCTTGTTGTAGACAATAAACAGGAGATTGCAGAGGTAGGAGGGGTCTAGCCACTGTGCCAGTCCTGGGCACCCCCACATTGTCTCTCTTCTACTACCTTCCTCTGCCCTCTCTCCAGGCCCAGCAGCTCATCACTATTTGCCGTGAGTACATTGTGGGTTTGTCGATGGAGATAGAAAGAAAGAAGCTTCCCAAAGAGACTCTAGAACAGCAGAAGCGCATCTGTGAGGTAAGATCTGTGGGACTGTGAGCATTACAGAGGCATCCTCCCCTTCTCCCTCCATTAGGTCTGAATTCTTTAATTCCAAACCCAGATCTGACTCTGGGGAAGAAGAGAAATTTGGGTCCATTTCTGCTTGGAGAGGCTACATTTCTTCACCCTACTTCCTCATCTCATCAATCCTCCATAAGTAGGAGAGTCCTCCTAGTTATGGAGAGTAACTCTCTGCTTTATAGCTAGTCCTGTTGTTTTGTTTTGTTTTGTTTTTTTGCATATGTAGCAGCTTAGAAATGACCTGTATCAGCTGTGGCATCAGCCTGGCATGTATTCCTCTTTCTATCCACCAGATGGCAGCCTATTTCACCCACTCAAACCTACAGCCTGTGCACATGATCCTGGTGCTGCGTACAGCTCTCAACCTCTTCTTCAAGCTCAAGAACTTCAAGACTGCTGCCGCTTTTGCTCGGCGCCTGCTCGAACTTGGTCCCAAACCTGAGGTGGCTCAACAGGTAGGTGGGAACTCTTTCAGTGACCACAGGGGAACCAGATTTTCTCTTACTTGGAAGGAGCAGACCAAAGTCCTTGCCTCTGAAACAAAGCAATTTATAATATTCAACCAAAAAAGCCAACAGAATGCCATCCTCTGTTTACCTGCTGACCTAGGTGCTTCTTTTTCTTCCTGGAAGCTGAATTAATAATTTATTCATAGATGCCACTGGCGTGAGAGTGATCTGCAACATAGAAAAGGCTCTACTGCAACTGAAAATAACCCCAACCCTATCCTTAAGCTCCAGATATCCCAACACAACCACCGCTAACCATCACATATATATCCTATTACTTGGGCCCTCCAAAAGCATTCCTCTTGAGTGATGGAAGCCTGTTTTAACCCTTTCTGGGGCCTGACCCTGATAATCCCCAGACTTGGTGGAGGAATGTGGGTCTAGATCCATGGGTCCACCTTAGTATTGAGAGGGGGAAAGCCTGATACAACAGGAATGGTGACTGTTAACTATTCACATACATCCTGTACAGAGGTTGGGACCTATATCCACATAATACAGTTACATCTCACATCAAAGGAACTACCAAACCATGGTGATGAGATCCTTAGAGTTGTGTGCAGTTTTCTGTTCTAAATAAAACACTCCATCCTTCCCTTAGACCCGAAAAATCCTGTCTGCCTGTGAGAAGAACCCCACAGATGCCTACCAGCTCAATTATGACATGCACAACCCCTTCGACATCTGCGCTGCATCTTATCGGCCCATCTACCGTGGAAAGCCAGTAGAGAAGTGTCCACTCAGCGGGGCCTGCTATTCCCCTGAGTTCAAGGGTCAAATCTGCAAGGTCACTACAGTAAGTACTATCCTCAAGAAATATATCTAATTCTACCTCCCCTAAGAGATAAGAAAAAAGAAAGAAATTTAAGAAAAAAAATATATATATATCTAGGATGTTGAGGGAAGATAAAAGAGAAAGCATGATGGTCCTTTTTTTCTCTTGTATTTGCCCTTAGCTCCATTGAGGTGTGACACTAGAGAAAGCTAGAGCTTCTCCCCACTGCTCTTTACCAATCAGCAACAAATGTACCCATCTACCATGCTCATTGAAGGGTATAGGGAATAAACTTTCCAGGATTCTTAACTTCATGAATCTCTAATTTGTTCCTCTGTTTCCTCTTCTGCAGGTGACAGAGATTGGCAAAGATGTGATTGGTCTAAGGATCAGTCCTCTGCAGTTTCGCTAAGGCCCCCTTTGTGTGTGTGGGTCCGCCACCATATGTTCTTCCCAGAACATATTAGTCTATATCCTCCTCCTAACACCACTGCCCACCCACCTACCCCCGCCGATCCTGCATCTACCCTTCAGATTATTGATATTTGGCTCTCTCTGCCCTAAAACGTAGTGTCATTTTCTCTTCTTCTATGGCAAATCAAAATGTCTAAACTTGACTTTTGAGGACATACCTTCTGAAGTTGACTACAGTTATGGTCAGAGTTGGCCTCTCCTTTCTCGCTTAGCTCCTTCAAGGAACAAATGAATACTCTATAATGGACATATGTTTAGTAAATTCCTTCAGCATTTGTTCCTCCCCTCCCCACCAGCTTTGTTTCCTTTCTACTAGAGAGGAGCAGGATGTAATAAACAAGATGCCGTTTTTGACTCAGCCATACCAACTCTTAGTCATTTCCCATTTTCCTTAGGCATTTAAATTCCCAGGCAGGTACCCTCAGCGTACCCAGAAACTTAAGGTCTGAGAAGAAATCATTTGGTTTTCCAAAATGCACACCACTTGTGCATAACCACTTGCTATTGATTTGTCCTTCACAGCCATTGTTCTCATATTTTGTTTCTCACAGTAAATAAATTTCTATAAGAGCTTCTTGGCTTGCCATTTATTTCCTGGACACACTCATATTCCTGTTCACCTCATGCAGCTGCCCCACCAAAGCAGTTATCTTTCTCTCAGTAATTTTTTTTTTCTTTTATTCTTTTTTTTTTTTTTTTTTTTTAGAAACAGGGTCTTGCTGTGTTGCCCAGGCTGGTCTCAAACTCCTGGCCTCAAGCAGTCCTCCTGCCTTGGCTTCCCAAAGTGCTAGGATTACAGGAGTGAGCCACCACACCTGGCACGATAATTATTTTTAATTACAAAATAATATCCACTATTGAAAAAGGAAAGAAGCACATATTTTTCATAGGCTATATGTGAGGCATAGACCTAAACTGCTGTGAGGATGATAGAAAGCAAGTAGCTCCCCTATTCTGTTTTTGATTGCAACCTTCCATCTGTTGCTAATTGTAGCCAGTATTTATTGAGCACCTACCACGTGCCTGTCACTGTTCTTGATATTTTACATGTTTTATATATATGTGAATAATTAGTACTTTGTGTGTATTTCAATGATTACCTTGGCAATAGAGTATTTTTCTTGTCACATACTAAGAATAATTGGAGTTCAATAGGTAGCGGGAGCACAAAGTGGACCCCCAGAGAGCCCTGAGCAGTCCCACCGCTGCTGCTGGCCTAGTTACCATCACACATCGGAAGCAGCCGTAGCTGCCACAGCTGGCCCCAGTCACCATCACTGCAACCATGAGCAGTGAGGCGAGACCCAGCAGCCGCCTGCCACCCTACCCTCTGCGCTGCCAACACCAGGCCTGGCACCATAGGCAGCAGTGGAGGGAGCAGTGGCCCAGGCAGTCTCACAGCAGCAGCACCTGCCAGCGGGGACAAGAAGGTCATCACAATGAAGGTTTTGGAAACAGTAAAAGGGTTCAGTGTAAGAAACAGATACGGTTTCATCAACAGGAATGATACCAAACAAGACGTATTTGTACACTAGACTGCCAGCTAGGCTGACGCCAAGGCACTCTAGCCCAGGCAACAAAGTGAGACTCTGTCTCAAAAAAAAAAGTGCTTCTGAAAGATGCATTAAAAAAACAAAAAAAAAGAAAGAAAAAAAAAAAAGATTCTTCTGTCATACTTGTGTGTATATCTAATCCAACCTCCAGCCTACCTCCAGTCAGCTACCTTACAGCAGGTGTTAGTCCTGATTTATCTCTCTGTCCTGCACTGTGCCTAGAACAAGTTGTTGTTTGAGATAGGATCTTGCTCTGTCTCCCAGGCTAGAGTGCAGTGGAACAATCAGCGCACTGCAGCCTCCAACTTCTGGACTTGAATGATCCTCCTGCCTAAGCCTTCAGAGTAGCTGGGACTACAGGAACGTGCCATCATGCTGGGCTAATTTTTATTTTTATTTTTTAATTTTTATTTTTATTAAGATAGAGTCTCACTCTGTCACCCTGGGTACAGTGGAGTGGCCTCATCACAGTTCACTGCAACCTCAAACTCCTGAGCTCAGCCAATCCTGCCTCAGCCCCCGAGTAGCTGGGACTACAGGCACGTGCTACCACACCCGGCTCATTTTTTCTATTTTTGGTAGAGACGGGGTCTCATTCTTGCTCAGGCTGGTCTTAAACTCCTGACCACAAGCCATCCTCCTACCTCCCAGAGTGCTAGGATTATGGGCGTGAGCCACCATGCCTGGCCATCAGCTAATTTTTAATTTTTTTTGTAGAGGTAAGGTCTTCCTATATTGCTCAGGCTGGTCTTAAACTCTTGGCCTCAAGCAATCCTCCTGCCTCAGCCTCCCAAAGTGCTGGGATTACAGGCATGAGACACAGCACCCAGCCTCAGCACAAGGTACTCTCTAATTGCTAAAATAGATTTGTGTCTCAAACAGTTGCTATGTTCTGACAGATCTGAATAGAACAATTCCAAAGGAGGGAAGAGAAGTCTAGAGTTTATCTGAGCATCCCTCATTGTCACTCAGTTGGAGATTGGGTTCTGTATGGACAAAAGGAGATAGGTCAGGGAAAGTATATTCGAATTGCCCTCTTGCTCAGTCCAAGGTCCCAGAGTCCCTTTTTATAACATTGAGTTCTAAATTCCTGGCCCTATGTTGTTTAGTCAGTACTAATAGAGAATAGGAAATGAGAGATATCCACTAGATTTGGCAGACAAATATGCCTAATTAGAGTTGGAGGGAGCAAAGAGTGGCCAATGAGTGCAGTAAGTTTTAAGCCCTAGCTTAGGAGCGGGGGATACAGCAGTGAAGACAACAGACGAAAATCCTTGCCTAAATCCGTACTTAAATTCTGCGAGGTGGGAGGCGGACTATAAACAAGTACTGTGTATGTTATGATACCGTACGTTAGATAGTGTTAGGAAGAAAAAGAAGGAAGGGAGAAAGTGTGGATGTGTGTGTGTATTGGGATGGGTTTGCAATTTTATTTAGTAAGGCCAAAGCTCTTCAGAGAAAATAACATTTGAGTGATATACTGAAGTAAGTGAGAAAAAAATAGTATGTTAAGCCCCATAATGTCTTCTTGGTTACATATGCACAGATTCTAGTTATTTGTAGGCAGTTTGCCCCAATCTGGCCTACCCACAGCTCAAGAAGAAGTAATGAAAGTTTCTCCCGGTAATGTGGTAAGTTGAAAGAAGGGAGGCCAAGCCATTAAGAAATCTGGTAGAAGGTAACAGTAAGTTCCCCCTCTCCTTAGTTCTGTGGTTGCAAGTGAAGGGGAGAAAAAAAAAAACAAACCCAACGCCAGAGCTTCCTGTCCCTTTAAAAATGGCGGTTCCTCACTGGCCAACAATACCATTGGGTGCACGAGGCAAATCGCGCGAGCGAGGGGTGGGGCACGTGGCGGCGCGGGGAGGTTCCGCCTCCTACGGCACGTCGGAGGCAGCAAGATGGCCGCTGCTGAGGGCGACTGTAGTGGCGGCACCTACGCGGACCAGGAATTGGAGGAGCTTCTGGAAAGTAAGAGCCCGTAGTGGAAAAGGCCCGAAGGGGGCGATTGTGAGGACCCATTCAGCGGGTTAAGTGAACCTGAGATATTTGGGACAGGGCGGGAGATGCTCTCCAAATGTTAGACCGGGGGCGGAGTGTCTGACCGCGACCCCGAAAAAAATTTTTGGGTCATCCTGTCCCACCTCCCCGGCGGGAGTTGGGGAGCTCAGCTTGGGTCCCTGAGCGTCCCAGACCTTGGCTTTTCCTGCTGGAGGAGGAAACAGTAACCTATAGGACGGCGTTTCACGATCCCCCTCCGAACTTTCCTTGCTTAGATTAGTTAAGTTCTTGGAAGTCTGACTGCCCGCCCCAACCCCCCGTTAGGGCCTGCAGCATTTGGTCCTCTGTGGGCAGCGAACCGACACTAACGTTAACTCCTAACAAGCCTGCAGCCCATCCTTCTGTGCCTTGTCCTGTCTTCCTTAACACAGAAGACACTTTTTCTCGTCCTAGTCTTTTCTGTTTCTCTCACCAGTCCCCTTACAGTTCTTTGATCGCGTCAGTAGCGCAAGAAGACTCCTTTGCTATTATTTTGAGAAACCTGGACGACGTGATTTCAGGGGAAGACAATTCACCCTCCTGAAAGACGGTGCCTTGTCCCTTACTCCTCTGTTGGTTTCCTTCCCAGAGTGGGGCCAGTGCCTTCTCCCTAGGCCTGGCAAACAGAGTGGTGGTGACAACACAGGCTTTTCAGGGCAGAGGTGATTTTTTTTTTTGTTTGTTTCCTGCCTAGTCACAGAGTTGTGGGCAGGCAGAAAAATGAACAGAAACGGTGAGTAGTGCCAAGTGACTCTGTGAATTGGCATACGGTTATCTGCAGAGATGAGGCCAGAGGGAGCGCTAGGAGCTTGCAGGAGAAGAGCCATGTTGGAGGGTAAAAGAAGAGAGTTTAATGCTCTCCCATGGAGTGCAATATGTAGTCCCTCAGTTTGTACTAGTATCAGGACCAGTGGTAACCTGGGTGGGGCATCTTGTGCCTTCTTGCCAAAGATTATTCCCTTTAGGACTCCAGAGTGAGTTCAGGGGGATGAGGATATTTATGCTTCTGTTGAATATTTATATGAAATTTCTAGGGAATCATTAGAGTGTGGTGAGGGAGACATTGTAAATGGCAATATCTCTGCAGAACTTCTTTTAACCCTCTCCTTCCAGCTCTGAGATGGACACTTGTTCTATCTTAAGGGATTTTGAACCCTTTGATCACAATAAATTAGGTAATCCAAAGGGAAGTGGGAGGCTTATTTATTGGGGGGTGGGGAAGAGACTCAAAAAAGGAGGAAATTGAGGAAAGTTGGCAATTTGAAAGATTTTTTTTTCCTAATGTTTTGCCCAGAAACCACCCAGCCTTCCATCCTCATTCATCCCCAACACATACACCATGTCTCTTGTCTCTGAAGGTGCTCTTGATGATTTCGATAAAGCCAAACCCTCCCCAGCACCCCCTCCTACCACCACGGCCCCTGATGCTTCGGGGCCCCAGAAGAGATCGCCAGGAGACACTGCCAAAGTATAAATTCCACCCCTTAAGGGAGGGTGAGGGGTTGGGCATGTAGCTCTGAATAGAGATGGGGCAGGCCCTGTGGGCCAGAGGGGAAGAGGTTGGGGGAGGGTGCCTTGGCCTCATATTGCCGAGAGCTCTTACAGACCTCAGTCCTTGTAAAATAAGGACTTGAGGTTCAGTGGAGGGATCTCAAGGGAGTCCTTGAGAAAAGAACAGGCTTAAATAGTTGGATTGGTATGCCACCCCATACCCTCCTTCAATGGCCAGATACCTTTTTTCCTGTCCTCATTAGGAGCAGTAGTTAGAATGTCCAGTGGAAGTGGGCAGGAGGGAGGCACTGCATTTCCCAGAGCAACTGCCTGTGGCTTCTGTCAGAGGTCAGGTGCAGTACTGTGCCAAGTAAGATGCATTTTGGCCACCCCTTTCCTGCAGGATGCCCTCTTCGCCTCCCAAGAGAAGTTTTTCCAGGAACTATTCGACAGTGAGCTGGCTTCCCAAGCCACTGCAGAGTTCGAGAAGGCAATGAAGGAGCTGGCTGAGGAAGAGCCCCACCTGGTGGAACAGTTCCAAAAGCTCTCAGAGGCTGCAGGGAGAGTGGGTGAGGAGAGGACCTCAGACAAATGGATACATCTGAACAGACCTCTTAAGTCTTTGTTGCTTGAGAACACCAGAATTCTTCGTAAAGTTGATAGCAATCATGATGTCACAGCCATGGGGTGGGGCAAGGCGATGGGAGGAGGGATGGGAACCCTGCTCAGTGAAAGGGGGAAGACAGGTTGGAAAGTAATAGAAAAGATTATTCAAAACTGATCATTTTAAAGGCCACAGTATTACTGTGGATGTTATCATAGAGAATAAACTTAACACATAGTGTAGATTTATGAAATGACTAAAGATAACTATAGGATTCAGATTTGGAGTGATAGTGATTCATATCCAAGCTTGTAACCCATTCATTCTAGGCAAGGAAACAGTTAAAATCTTAAATGACGCTGTGTTTTTTGTTTTTTTTTTTTCCATCTCTCCTAGGCAGTGATGCAACCTCCCAACAAGAATTCACTTCTTGCCTAAAGGAGACACTAAGTGGACTAGCCAAAAATGCCACTGACCTTCAGGTGAGGGGGAAGGGGTCAGGGGCCACAAGGGACCCACTCCCAGACACTTCACCAGCAGGGTCTCAAAAGACTGATGCTCTTGAGTATCATCCCAAGTCTGTCCCTACCTCACTGTTTTGTTACAGGCAAGTTTAGATAAGTTTATCTTCCCACCTGAAAGAGTGGGAAGCATCCCAATAAAACAGTATATTTGCTTACCTCTCTCTTGTCCTGTCTAGAACTCAGGCATGTCAGAAGAGGAGCTGACCAAGGCCATGGAGGGGCTGGGCATGGATGAAGGGGATGGGGAAGGAAACATCCTCCCCATCATGCAGAGTATTATGCAGAACCTATTGTCCAAGGATGTGCTATACCCATCACTGAAGGAGATCACAGAAAAGGTTTGTTAACTTCCATTTCTGCTTTGTTTCCTCACTCTCCATTATATCAACTCATATGGGCTATTTTGTCTACTCATAGCCTGCAGAGAGAGAGAAAGAGAGAGAGAGAGAGAGAAACTTGAGTACACAAATCCCTCTGGTTTTTTTCTCCTTTGTTCATCTATTGGGGGTGGGGAGAGTTGCGAGGGGGGGAAAGTTGTGTCTCTGAGAGAATAAAGCTACCACATTGAGAATGTCTAGGGTAGAAGGGGAAATCCTTCAGCTCTAGTTTTTTGTAAACTGGTTCAAGACTCTAGGGTTGTTGTCTAATCCTTTCTTGCATTTGTGACTTCATTCATTTCCCCAGCAAGGATTCACTGAGCATTTACTGGCTTTAGGTCATGAATAGGGTAAGAGTAGTTTAAATGATGGTCCCTGCCATCAGAGAGCTTATGGTTTAGCTGGAGAGATAAAATATAGGCATGGAAGCATTTCAGTGACACAGGGCAACATATGGTTAAGTGTAAAATGAATAGTGTGGACCAAGAGTGAGCAGACCAAAGTCTGGGCCAGGCAGATTCAACTCTTAAGCAAAGAATGGTTTTTACGTTTTTAAGGTTGTTTAAAAAAACAACAAAGAAAATACGCAACAGAGACCATACGTGGCCCTCAAAGCTTAAAATATTTACTATCTGGCCCTTCATCATGAGGAAAAAGTTTGTCAATCTTTGGTGACTGTAAATGCTAATATGGCCAAGTGATCTAGTTGGAGGCAATGCTGCTTTTCATGGTGAACTTGCTTATTTAGCTTTTCCTTCTGTTTCCCTTTCCCATTTTAAGTATTGTTCTCAGTACCTTTCCATATTCATCATTTACTTAATTGTTCTCTACCCATTCTGTCTTTCCTTAGTATCCAGAATGGTTGCAGAGTCACCGAGAATCTCTACCTCCAGAACAGTTTGAAAAATATCAGGAGCAGCACAGTGTCATGGGTAAAATATGTGAGCAGTTTGAGGCAGAGACCCCCACAGACAGTGAGGCCACTCAAAAGGCTCGTTTTGAGACGGTGCTGGATCTTATGCAACAGGTAAGGCCTCTTCTTGCCATCTGCCCACTGGTGCTGCCGACTTAGATGTTCAGTAGAGGAGGGATCTAGGAAGGATGCTTCACTGCCAAACCTGGGTGGAGGAGGGATCACAAGAGAGGCCACATAATATGGTTCTCAGAAGAAATCAGAAAGATCATTAATCAGGTTTCTCTTCTGGGCTGTTTTCTGGGGTTTCCTCTATCTCATGTTCCTCTTTCCTCATTTTCCAGTTACAGGATTTGGGCCATCCTCCAAAAGAGCTGGCTGGGGAGATGGTGAGTATGTCTTCTCCTAGATTTTAATCTGAGCCCCCAGAGTTTCCATAATTATATAACCTTCAGTGAATCCACCTGAGGTGATAATTGTGGCTGTTGGGGATGGATCTTCGGAAGCTCTGACCTGAAATATGAGCAGTTATCTGAGTCCCTTCATCTCTTCTCCAGCCTCCTGGCCTCAACTTTGACCTGGATGCCCTCAATCTTTCGGGCCCACCAGGTGCCAGTGGTGAACAGTGTCTGATCATGTGAAACACAACACGTTTTCCTCTCTGAGTCCCAGCCATGGGGAACATCTGGAGTCAGCAGAACCATTGGGAACAGAGGCAGGAGTGTCGTCTGTGGGAGCGGTCTGCCCGCTGCCCTTTTGTCATCCCATTCAAGACTGTGCCATACCAGCTGAGGCTTTTCCTCTGTCTTTCTAGGAATAGGGTCTGTTTTGCAGGCCATTTCTGTGAACCCTACTCCATTGTGGTTTCTGCTGCTATCAAAGGCCTAGCTACCTGCCAGGTGAAGGAAGGCATCCCTTTTGTGGCATGCACCTTCTTTCCTCTCCCAAAATAATGTTATATGTGGCCACACTGATGTTCACCTTTATGCCCGGGTCTTTGTGCCTTGTCTCTACTCCCTCTCTTGGATCTAGGGAGCAGGGGCAGAGTCCTGGGACTCTTATATTTCTAGTTCTCTTGGCAGGGCCTTTGGGAATGAGGAGACACTTAGTCTAGGCTGGGTTACAAGTCTGTCACCATGCCATCTCACCATCAGACAGACTGTTCCGAATTCTCTAAAGAGAGAAAGGGCTTTTGCATCTAATCATGGTAGAGTTGGAAGAAAAGCCCTGAGATTCTCTTTTTCCCAGGTGCTGAGCCCTTAAGTCCCTGTTCTAGCCTGAGAACTCAAGTCACTACCCTGGTTCTTCCTACGATGCTATGTGATCTGGGTAACCCAGCCCCTGACCTTCCTTTGTCACCTGCCTGTCCTCTTACTTCCTCTGTTTTTTAAGTACTTGTTTATTCTAACCCTTTTGAGCCCAAGCTGTGACAATAAAGGGCCCATCCTATTTCCCTTTGTCTAGTCTATCCACCAGTCTCACCAGCTTCCTCTCTGCCTGGCAAACAGTTGTAGTGTCAGGTCTGGGAAATGAATGGCCATTATTCCCCAGGTACATTCTGGCTTATTTGAGATATTTCATTCCCTTAGAATCCTGTCCCTTGGTTCAAGAAGGTAGTTTGGATAAGGGGGAGGGGTATAGCCTGGGTCCCTTTTCCTGCAGGCCCCGTGAGGCACTAATAAATATTCTGAGTGAGGAGTGTGGCCTGTTTTTCATTCAGGTCTGTTTCTGATCTTCCTCACCTTCTGTAAGCTGCAGAGTGAGGAATGTTAGGAGACTAGTTCTACATGATATTGTAGTCCTGGGCTCCACCTCCACCACCCTTTCCCACTTCATTGTGTATCTCAGTTGGCAAAGGAGACTGAGTGGCCATCTTTTCCTCATTTTCTCCTGGGTATTTCAATCTGGAAAGCCCGTCAACTTGTAATTCTATTTGAACATTTCCCATTGTTACTATTAATGTTAGTAATACTTGTTAACATGTTTTTTTTAATTACTTCTCTTTGAGCTGACCTTGCACCTTCTCTGTGGCTCCCAGTGGTTCTGTGGATCTCGGCTACTATATGTTGGAGGATACGCTGGTCAGCCCAGCTGAGTGAGTTATTTTCACTGAGAAAATCTGCCAGAGCAGATTTACATTTATCATCTGAGTCACTTTGAGCTCCTGACATGTCACTTCCCCTTGGATTAAGACTTTTCACTCCTTGAAGAACTCACACATTCTGTGGTATTGTCAAGGCAGGAAATGTTCTTGAGGCCTCAGGCTGCTTGGGAAGGTCCAGCTACTGTACCTTGGACTGTACCTTATCAGAGCATGGAAGAGCCTAGGTCTGAATGTGAGACTTCTATTCTTTGAGACATGGAAAGGTACAAGCAGACTTGTGATGATGGTAACAGAGCCTAAAGACCAAAATTTTCTCCTTGAAGCTCCAACCAAAAACTGGACAAGGAGAGGAGGAGGGAAGAACAAAAGGGCCCTGCCCCTTGACCCTTGTGCCTCTTGTCCTGCCAGTTTTGTTTTATAGATTCTCACTTCTGCTAGCCTGGCCAGGGCTTACTCCAGGAATCTAAATAGATACCCTAGTCCATTTTGGCTTTGTTTCCAAGGCACTCATTTTGATTTTGATTTTGATTTTGATTTTGATTTTGACTGAATTTGAGGTAGTTGACCTGAGGTTATTCTCTGTTCCAGAAATACTATTTGACTTATTCTAGGACTTGTAGAGGTATGGAGCTTGGTACTCTCTGGCAGTCCTTCTCAAACTGTATGTGGTGAAGGACCAGGTTTTTTGTTTTTTGAATATCCAATCCTTTATGTACCAATATGTGTTCCTATTGCCCATGACAGGTATACATTTCACACTGTATGCTATCTACCATGCAAGTTTGACAACACCCAAACTGGCCAAACCCTGTTCAACAGATTAAGTCCACTGATGATGTACTTGGGTATCACAGCAATGTCAAAATGCTAAAAAGTTTTTAAACATTCTCATTTTCTAATGTATCATGTCACTGACAGGTAAAAAAACTGTTCACAGACCAGCACAAGTCTGCAAACCACCTTTGAGTAGCACTGCTCTAGGGCCCTCCATCTCTCCATTGATCCAGGCCAAACTGATACATATCTGTACTTGTTCTCTCCTATTTGAGGATTGCCTCTAGAGAACTTGTTCTTCAGCAAGAATGTGTCACTGTAAGAACATCTGTAGCATTTCTCTAGCCTTTTCTGCTGCTTGAAAATAACCATTACAAGCTTAGGTTTAAGCTGTATATGAAATATTTATGCTGTTCTCAAAATTTAAAGGAGTTGCTCCTTTGTTCCAAAATTCTGTATGTTAGATAACAAATTTGTGGTTGTATGACTGGCTTCATGAATTAAGAATTGAATTCATACAGAATTTGTTATAATAGGAACATTTTCCTGTGACTCTGGAACATCCTGTCAAGGCTCCAAGAGGCAGTTATAATATGCTGTTGAGATGGCTTTGGGGAGCTTGAGCAGAAAAATGGCCCACGTTAAATGAAGTGGAGATGGCAGACCATACAAAAAAGACTTGAGGAAGTAGGCATGTAAGAATGAATGTTACATAACACTGGAAAATACATCAACTGACCATGTATACCTCAGAAAGTCCTAAGGAATGTTTGTTTTTTAAATAAAGGCAATAGGAAAGGCACTGGTGAAGGGGCACTAGCATCTTTGAGAAATTTAGAAGTGGCTATCTCTGTAGATTGAAACCGGTAGAAGATGTTAAAGAACTGGTTTCCCTGGTAGCAATGGGGATGATAGGATTCTGACATATCAAAAGCTCGATGGCAACACTTAACTCTCAGAAAAGGTGGGTGAATTTTGATAAGGGTAGCATGGTCAAAGTGGAGATGGCTAATAGAACATGGGTGGTCCTAGAGGCAAGACAGATGGCCAAGGAGAGTATTGATTTATATACAAGAGAGACCAAGAATTGTTGAGCAGAAGGCTGAGGTAAGTAACTTCTATGAAAAGTCACAATTCCTTGTCCAGTTTCTAAGCCTTAGATAGTTCTTACACTCACAAACTATCAATTGAAAGAGAGTCATTTACTCAGTTAACCATTGAGTGGAAAAACAATCTGTTTTTCCTCTGTTGTCATAACACAGTCAACACAGAAGACTTCAGTGACCAACTATGTGGGGTTTTCCCCCTACGTAATGAGCAAGCAATCAATTCTGCAGTGGATACCAGCTGGGTGTCCTCTAGTTTGACTTTGACACTATCTACCTGGAAACTGTGTCAGATCCTACAGGTTGAGGGCTCAGTCCCACTTCTGATGTCAGCTGTAAGCCCCAGGTTATTTTGCCTGTACTATAAATCAGGGTTTCCACAGCCCCCTCCTTGGATTTGACTAATTTGTTAGAGTGGCTCACAAAACTCAGGGAAACACTTACACTTACTAGTTTATTATAGAGGGTATTACAACAGATATAGATGAAACGATGTATAGGTCAAGGGGTACAGAACTTCCATGCCCTCTCTGGGCATGCTACCTTCCAGGAACCTTCAGGTGTTTAGCCATCTTGGAAGCTCTCTGAATTCTGTCTTTTTGGTTTTTTATGGAAGCTTTATATGTAGGCATGATTGATTAAACCATTGGCCATTAGTGATTAACTCTGTGATCAGTCCATTTCCCCTCCCTGGAGGTTAGAGGGTGGGGCTGAAAGTTCCAACCCTCTAATCCAGCTGTGGTCTTTTTGCTGACCAGCTCCCATCCTGAAGCTACCTAGGGGCCGCTAGCCATCAGTCAACTTAATAGAATACAATAAGGCATCACTTTGAAGATTTTAAGGATTTGGGGGTTGTATACCAAGAAAAGGGGTCAAAGACCAAATATATATTTTATAATATCATAGCTATACACTGCGGAAAGAATACCAGATTTTACAAGTTGGGAAACAGGTATACAGAGTCTGAGCTGACACTGATATCCAGGGACCCAAAGCACCACTGCAGTGCCCTCCCTCCCAATACCCCTAATTACTCTCATTACATTGGGGAAATATGTGGTCGGTCAGGTAATAAAATGAAGTGTTGGCCTAAATCTTTCTCACAGTGTGTCCAAGAAACCCACTTTGTGATCATTTCCCAGTTTCTAAATATTTAATCAGATGGAACATGTTTAGCAGTTGGCAGAAAGCCCAAATAGGAGCTCCTAAAATTGTACCCCCACCTCTGCCAAGATAGTCAATAAAAAATAATACTGCGTTCTGGGGGAAAATGGAAGAAATTAGTTCAACCCTTAAAAATGTAAAGGTTGTTGAGGTATTGGTCTCCATTATATCCTCATTTAGTTTCACTGTCTGGCCTTTGCAAAAACTGGATGACTTATGGTGGATAACAGTGGACTACTGCAAACTTAAGTAGTAGTCCCAGTTGGGATGCCGTGTTGGATATAGTTTCTTCTGTTAATCTAGCACAGGGATCAGCAAACTGTAGCCCACAAGCCAAATCTAGCCTGCTACTTGTTTTTGTTAATAAAGTTTTATTGACATGTAGCCAGGATCATTCATTTATGTATCATCTGTGGATGCTTTTGTGCTATAATGGCAGAGTGTAGTAGTTGTGACAGAGATCATATGGCCTGCAAAATCTAAAATATTTACTATTTGAAGTTCATGAACCCCTGATCTAATGAATATGTTCTTTCAATACCCATTAGGAAGGAATATGAAAGCAGTTTGCATTCACACAATATGGCAACATTGTATGTTCACAGTCTTGACTTAGAGATGTTAATTTATCAACCTCTCTGTCATAGTATGGTCTAAAGGGAACTGGATATTCTGCAGAATATCACCTTTTTTGCTATGTTAAGATTATGCCAATTAAGTAATGAGGATATGTTAATTAGACTTGATGACCAAGCAGTGTCAAGTACTCTGGATTCCTTGGTCAGACATCCATACTCAAGGTGGTGGGAGATAAGTCCTCAAAGATGCAGGGGCCTGACACATTGGTGACATTTTTAGTTCAGTGGTCTGGAGCATTCTGGGACATCTATAAAATAAAGGACAGATTATTGCAGGCCTCTTACAGTTTTGGAGCCAGCATATTCTGTACTTGGGAATGCAAGAAAGCACTCTGCAGGAGGTTGAAGGGGCCATATGACCTGGAAAATTTTGTTACCAAAAGTTCGGTAGTTGTTCCTGTGGCTGAACGAAGAACAAGGACTAGCAGTTTGAGAAAAAGGAAAGAGATGTTTATTAATTTGCTGGCAAATGAGGAGAGTGGTATTCTCTTATCTTAAAGAACCATCTTCCTTTTAGCAGAAATACAGAGCTTTTAAAAGGGGGGTTTCAGCTTCGGGCTATCGCTATTCAATTATAGCATCTCTGGTGAAGGTGATCTCCTGACCACTGTTTCATTGAGCTATCTCCTGTGGTTCAAGATACTAGAAACAAAGAATAAAGAACATTTTTCTACCCCTTTGATTACTGGCCTTGGGCAGGAATGTAGGTTTTAATTCCCAAAAAGGATGACAACTCGTAAAACATTTTTGCTCTTTTTCAGGCCTTTGTCTCTTACATATTCCCCACTGTCAATTTTACCCTTGTGTATCTATGGGAGGAAGGTTGACGTAGTCATCGAGCTGCTTCCTGGTGACTTAGGGCAATGTTTAGATGGAAAGTTTGTACTTATGCCATTGCAAAACTTTGGCAGTAGATTTACAAAAATAATGTAACCGGTTACCAGGTGAACAAGGGCATAAGCAACAATAACCACGAGGATTGACAAGGCAAAACAAACGGAAGATACCTGATAAGAGTTATTTTTCTCCACTTGGCATCTAAGACACCAGTAGGACTGTTGGTCCTTGCTGTCACCTTGTACATGGTGTCTGATACAGGGCTGGGCAGGAAAGAAACATGGGATCTCTGAGGGTGGACGGAGCTATTAGTTGCACCCTGTAGGTGATCTGAGGGACCAGCTTTTACAGATTCAGAAATCGTGACACTGTATACAGGAATAGTTGCACTGAATGAGGTTTAGGATGGCAAACAACAGTGAAACAGATCAGCAGAAGAGGCAGTAGCTCAGGAAATCTTTACTGAGGAATTGTCTCTCCTTCCTATTGACAGAAGAAATAACCAAGGAATGGTTAATGAAAATACCAACAATTTCATTTTTCCTTCTTAAACAGATACTTTTAGATCACCCAAAGTCTGGCCCATCCATTGAGGCCTTGGGTCTTCTTCCTCCATGTGTCACCTCTTTACTCTGGTGTGATGGACCCAAGGTTTTACTTCTCACAATTTCAAGGTGTGAGTTGTTAGAGGCACTTTGTAGGATCCCTTCCACTTCTCTGCTTCCAGCTAGAGTGGGAACCTGAAAAAAGCAAACTCATAGTGTATAGTATTTGATATATTGCTTTACTATGTTTTCTTCACTTATGGTTATATTACCACACTAACCTCGGGGTACTAGAAAGGGTCTCCTATAAACTATTTCATAGGGGCTACCCTTATTTGGAGGAGGGCAAGTAGCAACAACCTATCCCACTTTAGATGGGTTTCCTGCATCACTTTTTCCCAGGATGCATGCAATTTCCCTTTTAGATGTAGGGCTTTGCTTACTTGCTGAGTTACCTCCAATATAAAGGAGGGTCCATTATCACTCTGTATGGAGGAAGGGAGCCCAGACCTCAGAATGAGTTCCTTCAGAAGGATTCTGGTAACTTAAGACACTTTCTCTATTCAGGTAGGGTAAGCCTCTACCCAACCTGAAAAGGTATCTACTAATAAAAGGAAGCATTTGAAGTTTAAATCACCTTGCCAATCACTGAAAGGGTGGGTCCCCACATGTTGGGTTCCCCATGGAGCAGGTCAATTTTCTGTCTTTGGCTTGTTTTGAGCACATAAAGGGTACCCCTGAGTTATTTGTCAAACGGGCTCCTCTTAAATGAGGTCCCACCACATCCAGTGAGGCATCATGCCCATAGTGTGTGCATTCATGTAGGTGCCTCATAAGCCTCAGGTACAAGAATGAGTCAATGAGAATTCTGTCTCCACTTAGCTGTGTCATCCTGTGTCAGAGCCACAGTCTTTAGTCTTAAAGGAGGTTTATAATGATCTAAATCTAGAAAGGGTATGAAGGCCCTGAGGCCTTTAGTGTCCTCTTTTTTTGGGGGGGGGGTGACCAGGACAGTGCATGGGCTCATCCATGACCTATATCAGGGCCATTATTTCAGTGGCATACTTAATATCCTTATTCCCTACTGTCGGGAGCCCTTGTTCCTTCCAAATGGCACCATGAACATGCATGACCATAAAAGCATATTTAGAGTCTGTATAAATGTTTACCTTTTTTCCTCTGGATAACTGAAGAGCTCTGGTTAAAGCAATCAGCTCAGCTTTCTGAGCTGCAGCACCAGGCGGCAGTGCCATTGCATCCAATACCTGTCGTTCCACGATCACCACATACCCAGCCCTTCATTGTCCATAAAGCTGTTTTCATTGGTGAAAAAGATCCCAGTCTGGGTCTGGCATCGGCTAATCTGATAGATCCATCCTTCTAGAATAGACAACCCCCAGAACCTCTAAACAGTTATGCTGCAAAGGCTCATTCTCTTCAGCTGGTAACAGGGTGGCAGGTTTGAGAGTAGACACAGTGTTTAATAACAACTCACAAGTAGCTGCTACTGCCCGGAGGCAAGGAGGCCATCCTCTCCCAGTATTGTCCGTAGTTGCTTTGACAAGTATGCCACTGGCCATGGGATGTCTCCCAGTAGCTGTACTAAGACTCCATGGCTCATTCCTTGTTTTTCATGAACATAGAAATTTAAATTCTTTCTGCAAGTCAGGCAACCTCAAAGTGCAGGTGGTCATAAGACTGCTTTAGTTTTTCAAAGGTATTTTGACAGTCTGTGGTCCAGATCAGGCTTCACATCTAGTCCCTTTAAGGGCCTCATACAAGGGCTTTGCTATTAGTCCAAAGTTTGGGATCCAGATGCGACAGAACCCTGTCATTTCTAGGAAGCCATGCAGTTGCCATGGGTTCCTTTGCTAATTTGGAATCCCAAATAAGTAACCTGCTGTTTGCAAATCTGTCCAAGTGCAGGTTCTGCAAGTCTCTTGCTAAGCTCTCACTAAACAGGATAGGAGAATTTTTTTTAATCCCCTGAGGCAACACAGTCCAGCAGTGCTGTGAGGTCATCCTAGTCTCAGGATCCTGTCATTCAGATGTGACTGAGTACCATTCATAGTCACTTGTACAATGTCATTAATGGCACATAGATCCTGCACAAATCTGTACTCATTGGTATGGAAAATTTAAATTCTTTCTGCACGTCCTGGGGTCGCATTGGCCCATATGGCCTTACCTTTTGGGTAAACCTCAGGAAGACTAGAACTTGCTTCTTGCATATGCTATAGTTGCAGTCAAAGATGTGCAAGTCTGCTGAGGCTCAAACTTCAAAACGAACTGCTTTGCAGTGGCAGCCTCCTGTGTGCTTCACCTGGCCCTGGTATTCAAAGCGAATAGGAGCTTGGCAGCAGCCTGGAAGTGAGCTTCCCCTGTTTCTGGAATAGCTCCTGACACTCCTGCTGCTTGCCCAGGTCCAGCCTGGCCACTGAAGATGGAGTTACCAGAGTCGGCGGTGGAGCAGTGCCAGCTCTGGCAGTGGCTCCCTGGGGCCCATCTCCTGGGCCCGCAGCAATGAGCTCCTCAGCCACCTCTGCCCCCTGCCTGGCTCTCAGGGCACCAGCTCTCAGGGCTGGTGCCAGGGGGCTGGGGTGGCGGCACTCCCATGTCAATGAAAAAGTTCACTTGTTGAGCCCCCACTGTCAGTCAAACCTGGGGCTCCTGTGGGGATATTTGGATTGGAGCCACTAGTGAGGCATGGAGCCCCAGGCCCCCTTCTTTGTCATCTAAGTCTTAGACTTGAAAAACCATTTGGTTTCCTGGGGTGTTTCTTGTTACCTGGTGCCTTCTGCAATTTTGGGTGGTTCTTTCCAACGTTCTTTACAAACATTCTCTTTACAAATGTTCTCTTTACAAAAGCTTCAACCTGGGGCGACCTTTTCCACCCTTTTCCTTTTGGCTGTCTACCCTTGGTGCAGCTAACAGAACATACATAGGTTTCAGTTTCTCTTCTTCCCTAGAGAATATATACTTTAAACGTGGTATCAACAAGCTGTGAGGGATTTGTGCCAATTGCCCCTTCCACACACTGCAGCTTTCTCCTTATATGTGAAGTATTCTGTCCTCTAAAAGTCATATTAACTATGCACAAATTTTTCAGGGGGCCTCGATCTGCATCTGTATATATCCAATGTGCCTGATAGGTGCATTCCAAAAATTCAGAGGGATCTTCTTTATCTATTGGTTGTAATTTTTGGACCTTGTTTTAACTCTTCTGTCTAGGCACTCTCCTCTGGAGGCCTGCCAGAATACACTTTCGGTAATGATTTATTCTCACACTGTCTGCACCTGCATTAGGATCCCAATTTGTGTAAGTCCAATAATACCCTGCTGGCTGTCCTTGTGCATTCAAGCCCCCATCTGATATTTCCATAGTGGAAATTTCCCTGCCCCAGCTATGGGTGCCCTGTGGCCAAATTGAGTTCCCTGCTGGGTCTTGGAAGGAGAGACCATTCCCACTCCTGAGTCAGAATCCAGTGAATGTGGGACTGAAAAATTAGTTCCATTCGCGCCCTTGCTGGCCCTTCTCACAGTGCCAAGATGGCGGTGGTAGCAGTGGGCGGCGGCCGTTGCCCCAGGCCTGCCTCTGTGCTGGGCTGCTTCCTAGGCTGGCTGCGGGGCCAGGCAGGGGAAAGCTGCTCCCATTAGTGCACTCCGTGACCACTACATCGGGGGCCACAGTGGACAGGGCAGTGGGGCCCAGGCAGAATGAGCTCAAGCGTGGCCGAGTCCACATCACCTTCCCTGGTGGATGGGGAACTGGCAGCACGGGAGTGGGTTCATGAGATCCAACCTGGTTAATTCCTCCCCAATTTTATTCCAGGGTCTGACTGTCCTTACCATTAACTTTGTCCCAGGCCTTTCAGCCTTGTTATTATGCAATTGCATGAAAGATTGTACATAAAGGATCTCGTCCCATTTACGTGACCTTTGATGAAATAATTCCAGTTGTAAGATAGTATAATAATTTAAAGTTTCATTCAATGGCCACTTCTCACACTCCAGCATGTACATTGGCCATGCAGTATTACAGTAATACCATTCTCTTTCAGACATAGACTTATACCTATAAGTTGGCCATTTACGCAAGATTCTCCCCAAGGGACTTTCTGATGGAATAGAAATGGAGCCTCCCATGTTGAAATAAAAACTCACAAATGACAACAAACACAAGCTGACAAGTAGACAATGTAGGGAATTCCCAATGCAAATCATCTTAATGCTAAGGCCTACCAACAAATGGGAACCGTACAAATGAGAACCTAATTGTTCAATTCAAAAGGGAATGAATTCCCCAGGTTCCCTACCAATGGGAACTGTACAAACAAGAATCGAATTCTCCAAATCCAAAAGGGGACAAATTCCCCAGTTTCCCTAGTTCCACTCTACTGTGACTTCTACCCCCAAATGACACCACAAACAAATGCCCTGCCACAGTGTTGGAATAAGTTTCAAAAACCCCCAAATTAGGCCGGGCGCGGTGGCTCACACCTGTAATCCTAGCACTCTGGGAGGCCGAGGTGGGCAGATTGTTTGAGCTCAGGAGTTCGAGACCAGCCTGAGTAAGAGCGAGACCCCGTCTCTACTAAAAATAGAAAGAAATTATATGGACAGCTAAAAATATATATAGAAAAAATTAGCCGGGCATGGTGGCGCATGCCTGTAGTCCCAGCTACTCGGGAGGCTGAGGCAGGAGGATCGCTTGAGCCCAGGAGTTTGAGGTTGCTGTGAGCTAGGCTGACGCCATGGCACTCACTCTAGCCCGGGCAACAGAGCGAGACTCTGTCTCAAAAAAAAAAAAAAAAAAGAAAAACCCAAATGGGTGGAATCAAGGGTCTTGGTGTGCACACCTGGGAACTTACCAAAATGGCTGAGGCATTGCAACTTCTCCCAAATCCGTTTCCTTTTTCTCAATGAGGTTTAGGTTGCGAGGAGCTGTGTCTAATTCAGGGAGGGAGAGTTGAGAGTCTCCTGGAGCTAAACAGGCTTCGGCAGCTGCTGGGGCGGCCACTTATTCTCTCACCCTGGAAAGATAGTGCTCCTACTGGAAGACTGACCCGGGGCTGCTCCCTGCCTCTTCTAGCCACAGCAGCAGTTGCAGGTTCTGTTCTGCCAGGGTGCCAGTGGGCCTGCCAGGGATGCTGAGTTCTGTTACCTGGTACTTGTCCCCACGGCCGAATGAAGAGGACAAGTCATTTGAGGAAAAGGAAAGGGAAGTTTATTAATTTGCTGGCAAATGAGGAGGATGGTAGACTCTCATTTTAAAGAACCATCGTCCTCCCTCTCAGCAGAAGTACAGAGCGTTTAAAGGGGGGGTTTTTTAGCTTTGGGCTAGTGCTATTCAATTACAGCATCTCTGGTGAAGATGATCTTGTGACCTCTGTCCTGTTGAGCCATCTCCTGTGGTTTAACCACTGGAAACGAAGAACAAAAAACATTTTCTGCAGCTTCGATTACTGACATCAGGCAGGAATGCAGTTTTTATTCCCAAAAAAGGTGAGGGGGTTTTAAAGAGACAGCTCATAAAACATTTTTGCTCTTTTTCAGGACTTTGCCTCTTACAATTTCATGGTACTAGAGATATTTGTGGTAGGAAAAGATGTTGTATGGATTCTCCGGCAATCCACAGTAGGAGAGCTCCAGCCCAGACCTCCAGGTTTCTGTAGTAAAATGATGCCATCTTCAGCAGAGAAAGTTTCATCATTTGAAAAGTATTTCCTGGCATGCTGTTAGGCCCTGAAAGAGACTTGGTACCTGACCATGAGATATCAGGAGACTGTATGACTGTATATCAATTGCCTATGTAACCAGCTGGTTATAATCAGACCTGCCGAGTCATAAAGTTGGGTGTATAGAGCAGCAATCCATCTTACAATTGAAATGGTACATTTGGGAAGAGGCCCAGGCAAACTTGGTGGTATAAGTAAGCTAAATTGAACAGGAGACTTCAGCACCCTCCATGTCACCTACCTCTGCTGCACCAGTACCTTTCTCAGCTGACACCTATGGCTGCATGAGAATTCCTTCAGCCATCTGACAGAGGAGGAAAAAGTTCAGATCTGGTTCATGGATTGGCTTGATATGTTGGGGCAAGCCAGATGTGAATTAGAGCCTTTCAATATCCCCATTCAGGAGTGACCTGAAAGACAATGATGAGGGGAAATGCTCTTAATGTGTAGAGCTTCAGGTAATGTACTTAATCATCTGCTTTGGAGAAAAAAGTGGACAGAGATAAGGATATACATGTATGCATGGTCAGTGGGTTGGTTGGTCAGGGGCCCAGAGGAGCAATATAGGGAAATGTGTGACAACAAGGATTAGTGAAGAGCATTTGGATGGGTCTATGAGAATGGAGCCTGTTAAAGTATTCACCATTAGAGCACTAAATAACCAAATGGACAGGATGATTCGATCAGGACTACCTCACCTATCCTAGTGCTTGCACAATGTGCTCTTGAATAGAATTGCCATGGTGGCAGAGATGGAGGCTATTCATTGGCCTATTAGCATAGACTCCTTTCACCCAAGGCTGATTTAGCTGCTGCTATTGCTAAGTGTTCAACCTGTCAGCAACAAAGACCAATGCTGAGCCCCCAGTTCAGTACCATTCCTCAAGGAGAACAGCCAGATAATTGGTGGTGAGTTGATTACACTGAACTTTTTCTGTTTTGGAAAAGGCAAAAATTAATTCCGATCAGGATTGATACATATTTTGTTTTCCATATTCTGCCTATGGTGCCTCAGCCAGTATGGGATCCTACATAATAATGCCTTGGAACAAGAGACCCACTTAATGGCAAAGCAGGTGTGGCAGTGGGCATGGGACTTTGGTCATAGGGGCAATGGGATCCACTGATCTGACCAAATACCTTTCCATTCAGAAGGTGCTGGCCTTGTAGAGCAGTAAGATGGCCTTTTGAAGGTGTAGTTGTGGTGCCAGCAAGGATGGGGCACTATCCTTCACAATATAATATGAACCTACTTGACCATAATAGGGTGCTTTACCACCAGTAGGCTCTGGAACCAAGAGGTGGCAGTAGGAGTTACCCTGCTTAACACACTCCCAGTAATCTATTTGAGGAATTTGTGCTTCTCCTCTGCAACTTTAAGCTTTGTAGGTCTGGAGGTCCTGGTTCCCAGAAGGGCTATGCTTCCACCAGGCACAGCATAAGAATCTCAATAAACTTAAAGATATGGTTGCCATCTTGTCAGTTTGGGCATCTAATGCCAGCACTTCCAGGCAAAGAAAAGAACTTACCATACTGTCTGGAATAATTGATCATTATGAGGAGGTAGAACTGCTGCTACAGAAGAGGAAAGTGTGTGATGGATGTGTTATTTCTGGGATGTCCTTTGGTCCTCCCATACTCAGTTTTTTTTTTTTTTTCTTTTTTCTTTCTTTTTTTTTTTTTTATCTCATTAGCAAGAGCCAACTCCCATACTCAGTTTTAACCGTAAGTGGGTAAGTAAACAATTACTGCCTGATAAGGGTATAATTACCAGGGGCTCAGAACCTTCAGGAATGAGAGTCTAGGTCACCTCACCAGGTAAGCCACCTAGACCAGCGGAAGTGCGAGTCCAGGGGGAGATTAAACCAGAATGGGTGGTAGAGAGAGAGATAATGAGTATTATTTTGTAGCTTCAGGACCAACTGCAGCAAAACCCCTCTCACATGTCCCTATAAATTGTGACTAACCAGAATGCTGGAACAACTACCTGGATAGAGTAAACTTAATGTACAGACCAAATGGATCTGAGCAGTGCTAGAGGTGGACTGTAATGGATATTGTTGATACCCTGTCCAGATCCCTTTAACCAGGAAATGAGTGTAGGCTGCTAATAGCTTACTGCATCTTTCTCCTGAGAATTACCTTTTGTAAACAGAAGCTGCTTCTGGACCTTCTTGGGAGGTATGCCCTCCCAGGGACAGCACCACAGCCAGTGGTGTGATGTCAATTTCTACAAAGAAGTCAGCTGCAATTCTGATAGAGACTGTTATCAGTGCTGATATGCAATCAGTAATTGTGTTATCAGCAAGTGATACTAGGGTAGGAAATTCCTCCTCCCTTTCCTCAAGGTGGGACAAATATGGTGCCATTTATGTCCCAGACTTCCCAGTGGAGGCTAAACTTATTTTGAACTTATATCTTTGCCTCTTTCTCCTGTCCTATCTTGCCTCCCTCACTTCATTGCAGGTTTTGAGAACAACCCCTCAATAAATCACTTGCACAGAATCCCTTTCTCAGGCTCTGTTTTAGGGAATCCAACCTAAGACAGGTGAATAAGGAGTGCTCAGTGATAACAAAAATAGGAGAAGTTGGGTTTGACAGAAGGTAGAGCAAAGGTGAGTTTAGTTTTGGAATGTTAAAAGTGTCAGGGCTGGGTGTGGTGGCTCACACCTGTAATTCCAGAGGCCAAAGCAGGAGGATCACTTGAGGCCAGGAGTTTGAGACCAGCCTAGGCAACATAGTGAGACACCATCTCTACAGAAAATTTAAAAATTAGCCTGGCATGGTGGCATTCGCCTGTAGTCCCAGCTACTTGGTAGACTAAGGCAAGAAGATCACGTGAGCCCAGGAGTTGGAGGCTATAGTGAGTTGCGATTGCACCACTGCACTCCAGCCTGGGCAACAGAGTGAGACCCTGTCTCAAAAAAAAAAAAAAAAAAGTCTGGGTACAGTGTCTCACGCCTGTAATCCCAGCTCTTTGGGAGGCTGAGGCAGGAGGATTGCATGAGGACAGGAGTTTGAGACCAGCCCGAGCAACATAGCGAGACCCTGTCTCTAGTAAAAGAAAAGAAAAGAAAAATCAGCTGGATGTGGTGGCAGGCACTTGTAGTCCCAGCTACTTGGGAGGCCGAAGTGGGAGGATTGCTTGAGCCCAGGAGTTTGAGGTTGCAGCAAACTAAGATGATGCCACTGCACTCTGGCCTAGGTAGCAAAGCAAGACCCTGTCTCAAAGGGGAAAAAAAGTGTCATTGGCCAGAATAGAAGGGAACTTCCTCAACTTGATAAAAATACATCTATGAAAAACCTATAGCTAACATCATACTTAATGGTGAAATACTAGATACTTTTTTCCTAATGTCAGGAACAAGACAAAGATATCCACTGTTGCCATGTCTAGTCAACATTGTACTGCAGGTTCTTGCCAGGGCAATTAGGCAAGAAAACGAAATAAAAGGTATCCAGATTGGAAAGGAAGAAGTAAAAGTATATTCATAGATGGCATTGTTTTGTACATAGGAAATCTTAAGGAATCCACTAAGAAACTATTAGAACTCATAAATGAGTTCAGAAAGGTTGCAGAATACAAAATCAATATACAAAAATTAATTCTATTTCTATGCATTTACAATGAATAATACAAAAATGAAATCAAGAAAATGACTCCATTCACCATAGCATCAAAAAGGAAAAACAAGGGTAAATTTAACAAAAAGAAGGGAAAAACTTATATTGTGAAAACTACAAAGCATTGTTGAAAGAAATTAAAGAGGATCTAAATAAATGGAAAAATATCCATGTTCACAAATCAGAACACTTAACATTGTTAAGATGACAACACTCCCCAATCTCCAGATTCAATGCAATCTCTATCAGAATCCAAGAGGACTTCTTTGTAGAAATTGATAAGCCAATTCTAGACTTTATATGGAATTGCAATGGACCATAATAACCAAAACAATCCCAATGAAGCATAAAGTAGGAGGATTCATTTCTCAATTTCAAAACTTGCTACAAGATGGCTTATGGTGGTTCATGCCTATAATTCCAGCATTTTGGGAAGCCCAGATGGAAAGATCACTTAAGGCCAGGAGTTCAGGACCAGCCTGGGCTACACAGTGAGACCCCGTCTCTACAAAAAATAAAATTAGTGAGATGCAGTGATGGGTGCCTGTAGACCCAGCTGCTCAGGAGTCCAGGTTACAGTGAGGTCTGATCGCGCCACTGCACTCCCACCTGAACGACAGAGTGAGACCCAGTCTTTAAAAAAAAAAAAAAAAAAACCAAAAAACTTACTACAAAGCAATGACAAAGACAGTGTGGTACTGGCACAAGAACAGACATAGAGATCAATGAAATAGAATTAAGGGTCCAGATATAAATCCATATATCTATCAGCTGATTTTTGACAAGGGTACCAAGACCATCCCACGTGGAAAGCATAGTTTTTCAACAAATGGTTCTGAGAAAACTGGATAGTCACATGCAAAAGAATGAAGTTCTATCCTTACCTCACACCATTTACAAAAATTAAAATGAATCCATGACCTAAGAGAACTAAAACTAAAGCTCTTAGAATAAAACACAGAGACAAAACCTTTACAACTGTGTTTTGTAAAGGATTAGATACAACACCAAAAGCATGAGCAACAACAACAAGAATAGATTGTATGTCATAAAAATTAAAAAGTTTTGTGCTTCAAAAGACATCATCACGAAAGTGAAAAGACAACTCACAGAAAGGGAGAACATATTTGCAAATCACACACCTGATAAGAAACTTGTATCTAAAATATACACTCAGTAATAGAAGACAAGACGCTGGGTGTGATACCATGCAACTATACTCCCAGCTACTTGGGAGCCTGAGGCAGAAGTATTGCTTTAGGGCAAGAGTTCAAGGCTGTAGTGCACTATGATCATGCCCATGGATAGCCACTGTGCTCCAGCCTGGGCAATATAGTGAGACACCTGTCTCTTAAAAAAGAAAGAAAGACAGTGCACATCGCACTCATCATGTAGGTATACACCCATCCCCTCCCCCCACTCTCCACCTCTGTCTGATACCCAATTGGTGTTATTCCCAAATGTGCACTTAGGTGATAATAAGCTGAAATAAAAAAAATAAATAAAAAAAGAACGCTTTCCCTAATTCCAAAGTCATAAAAATTGTTAGATGAAAATGTAAGACTCAATTTGAAATTTGCTTTTCGCTTTTAGCTCTTTGATTTATGTAGAATGTATTTTTGCATATGATTTGAGGTAGAGACATAACTGTTTTTTTCTGGATAGTGAGCAGTATACCCAGTCACTTAATAAATCATCTGTCCTTTCTCCACAAAAAAAAAAAAAAAAGGAAGAAAGAAAAAAAAAAGACACTATTTAAAAATTGGCAAAGACGTAAGTAAACGTTCTCCAGAGAAGACATAAAAGTGACCAATAAACACATGAAAAAATGCTCGACATCCTTAGTCATCAGAGAATTGCAAATCAAAACCACAATGAGATACCACTTCACACCCACTAGAATGGTTAGAATCAAAAAGTGAGATAAGTATTGGCAAGGATGGGGAGAAACCAGAACCCACATGCACTGCTGCTGTGAGTGTAAAATGGCACTCAGAACTTTAAACAGAGTTAGTCATATGACCCAGCAATTCTCTTCTTAGGTATATACCCCTAAAAAATGAAAATGTGTCCACACGGAAACTTGTAAATGAATGTTTATGGCAGGATTATTCATAATAACCAAAAGGTGGAAATAACCCAGATATTCCTCAACATATGAATGCACAAACAAAATGTGGTTCATACACACAATGGAATATTGTTTGGCCATAAGAAGAAATGAAGTACTAATACATGCTACAACATGAATGAACCTTGAAAATATTGTGCTATATGATTCCATTCATATGAAAGTCCAGGCTGGGTGCAGTGGCCCATGCCTGTAATCCTAGCACTCTGGGAGGCCCAGGCAGGAGGATCGCTTGGGGTCAGGAGTTAGAGACCAGCCTGAGCATGAGTGAGACCCGATCTGTGCTAAAAATAGAAAAAATTAGCCAGGCATGGTGGCATGTGTCTGTAGTCTCAGCTATTCTGGAGGCTAAGCCAGGCAGGAGGATTGCTTGAGCCCAGGGTTTGAGGTTGCTGTGTGCTAGGCTGACGCCACAGCACTCCATCCTGGGCAACAGAGTGAGACTTTGTCTCAAAAAAAAAAAAAAAAAAAAAGTCCAAAATATGGGAATCTATAGACACAAAAAGTAGATTAATGGTTTCTTAGGACTGGGTAGGAGCATGGGAAGATAGGGGTGGGATGATAGCTAAAAGGTATTAGGTTTCTTTTTGAGGTGATGAAGTATGTTCTAAAATCGTGATGGTTGAACATACTTGAATAAACTAAAAGCCACTGAATTGTGTATTTTAAATGGATGACCTGTATGTGAATTATATACCTTAATAAAGCTGTTTATAAAACAAATGTCATTGGCCACCAGGTATGTGAGTCTAAAGCTTGAAAGAGAAGCTAATAACTGGTCAGATAAAAAGAAATGGGACCATGGAATATAGTGTCACAGAAACCAGTGGGATTGAGTATCACAAGATAGAGACATAACGGTCAATAATCATCACACCTCAAATTTGATAGGAAAGCCCAAATAAAAAGAATTTAGTGGTAATGACAATTGATTTGGTGGTAATAGCAATGGTGTCCACAAAATAATGAGTACAGATACCAGATTGTAGAGAAGGAGGCTTTCATCCCCATAGCTCCACTGAAATTGCTCTTGTCAAGGTCTTAACCTTCACATTTCCAAGTCCTGTGGCCAGTTTTTAGTCATCTTAGTCTCTTGAGAAGGAATGATGCAGTTTATAGTGATTCCTTCAAACTTTTTTTGGTTTGTTTTATAAGACCCCTCACTCTCTTGAGTTTTCTTATTCTTAGTATTCCCAGGGTACTCCTTTTTAACAGATTTTGCTGTGTGCTTGCTTTGGCAGCACATCTACTAATAAATTTTGCTGGATATTCCTCCTCTCTGAATTCTCTTAGTTGGAATCCCTCAGGATTAGAGGTCTCAGTCTTTAGACTGCTTCTTTTCCACATTAAGTGAGCTCTCTCCACTCCTTGGCTATCTATACCATTTATAACCTAATGACTCCTTCATTTATACAACCAATTGTCTCTTTTCCTATAAGCTTTAGATTCATATTTCCAATTGTTTATTCAGTAGCTCTGTTTGGAAATCTAATAGGCATCTCCATTTCAACATGTCTGAAATAGAACTGGATGTTTCCCCCAAAAAACCTGCTCTTCTTTCCCCAGATGCTCTATCTCAGTAAATGGCATTACTATTTATCTAGTTATTCAAGTAAAAAAAAAAAAAAAAAACCTGAGACATCCTATCCTTGATTGTTTATCTTGCACCCCACATTCAATCAATTAGCAAGTCATCTCTACACCACTTATTTTTTTTTTTTTTTTTTTTGAGAGAGAGAGACTGGCTCTGTTGCCCAGACTAGAATGCAGCAGCGTCATCATAGCTCACTGCAACCTCAAACTCCTGGGCTCAAGCAACCTTCCTGCCTCAGCCTCCAGAATAGCTATGACTGCAGGCATGCACCACCACACCTAGCTAATTTTTTTTTTTTTTTTTTTGGTGGAGATTGGGTGTATGTTGCCCAGGCTGGTCTCAAACTCCTGGCCTCAAGTAATCCTCCAGGCTCAGCCTCCCAAAGTGCTGGGGTTAAAGGTGTGGTGAGCCACTGCCCAGCCCTCTATACTACTTTCAAAGTATCTCTTGAATCCAGCCACCTTGTACCACTTCTGTTGCAACACCAGTCTTGCAGGTCTTCTGCAATAGCTTCCTAACAGATCTTTCAGCTTCTATTTTGCCTCCCTGCAGGCAGTTCTTGAAGAATCCACTGAGTGGACCCCTTGAATTATAAATCAGATCATGTCACTCTTTTACTCAGAACCCTTCCTGGCTTCCCAGAACTCTTATGATGAAATCCGAAGTCCTCTCTTTGGTCCACAAGTTCATAAGTGATCTGGCTCCCATCTTGTTTCTCCGAACTAATCTCCTACGTGTTCTTTTGCCACATTGGCTTCCTTGCCAAGGACACACAAGCTTCAGGGTCTTTACTTTGCTATTCCCTCTGCCTGGAATGTTCTTTTCCAAGTGTGTATAGCTTTCTCTCTCACTTCTGATCTTTTATTCAATTGTCACCTCAGCAGGGGTGTCTTTCCCTAAACCACCTATGTAAAAGAGCACACCCATCCTGGTAACCCAGTTTTACCTTGTTTTATTTTCTTCTACAGTACTCTCCATAACTTTATATTATTGTCTGTATGTTGCTCTCCCCATACACTCCCAACCCCTGCAGTAATACCTTTTTATTCACTGCTTTCTGCTTTATTTTCCTTTACAGTACTCTTCATCCCTTAACATTGTCTGTGTGCATCTCTCTCTTCCACAATCCTAACCCCTCTACTAATAACCGCGCCCGGCCTTAACTTACATTTTAAAACGTCACTTCGGCTGTCCTATGTTTAACTGAAATAGAGCAATAATGGAAGTAGACAAACCAGCTCAGTGTCTATTGCAGTAGTCTTAAGAAACATACAATGACTTGGAATAGGATGGCAGTGGTAGAGGAGGTAAGCAGGTGTCAAATTCTTGCACCCTGGCTTTCTGGTTAAAAAAAAACGCGGGGGGGAGGGCCGGACGCAGTGGCTCACGCCTGTAATCCTAGCACTACGGGAGGCCGAGGCGGGCTCAGGAGTTCGAGACCAGCCTGAACAAGAGCAAGACCCTATCTCTACTAAAAATAGAAAGAAATTATATGGACAGCTAAAAATATATATAGAAAAAATTAGCCAGGCATGGTGGTGCATGCCTGTAGTCCCAGCCACTCGGGACGCTGAGGCAGGAGGATCGCTTGAGCCCAGGAGTTTGAGGTTGCTGTGAGCTAGGCTGACGCCACGGCACTCTAGCCTGGGCAACAGCGTGAGACTCTTGTCTAACAACAACAACAAAAAAAATCCCTCAGCCTAGCAGCTGGAAGTAATCCTCCGCATGCTTCCTTTAGGTGTCAGAACGAAGCAATGTTACAAAAGCCACCCTACATCATCTAACCGATTCTTGGAAACCTTCACACCACACCTCTTTGGGGAAAGAGCCTCTTGAATAGCTTTGCTACACCTCAAGTTTCTGAGCCCCTACTTTAAGAACGAGTAAATAGAGGCTCTCAGAGGGAAGCGGTCCCCGATGATACATAATATGAAGCACTTAGGGAAACAAAGTCCTGAAAGGAAATCAGGTACTTAAGAAATTTTCTGGCAATAATTGCCCGTTCCCAGTGTTTACAAAACGGCAAAATTGGCGGTCGCCCAGAAAGTTGCTTGCCAGTCTCTTGGAAACGAAGTTTATTTCAAGGAACAACTCTGAGACGTTCCTAACTCACATTTGTTTTTCGTATCACAAACTTTGCCTCCTCGGTAATGCGCACGCGCCCCGGCTCTGTTTTCCGTTGGCTTTAAGCCCCGCCCCTCATGCGTCCTTCGAGGCGGGTTGCGAGCCGTAAGCTCGCGCGACCACTCTCGCTCAGTCTTTTCGAGCACATAGTCGCAAACGGGGCCGGAAAGTGTGGCAGCGCAGGCGCAAGCGCAGAGAGCGGAGGCGGTGGTGGTGGCGGCCGCTGGCCAGTGTAAGATGGCGGCGGCGTTGGTGGTGGCAGTGGACGGGGCGGCTGGGCCTGGAACAGTCGGAGCAGCCGCTGGCAGAAGGATGACTCAAGACGGGAAGCGGGCTGCTGAGCCTCGCCGGCTCCCGTGCTTGTAACTGCCCCAGCCGGACACCCCCCCCCCCTTGACCTACCCGGTCCGTGTCTCGTTCCGGCCCGGCCTGACCCCCTCTCCCTGGCTAGTTCCCCCTCAGGATGGGCCTGACCCCTTTCCTAAGCTCCTAGGGCTCCGGTCTTCTCCTTCCCCTGACCCGAATTATCGCCGGGAGGACTGGTTGCCCTTTCCTCAGGTCAGCTCTGGGGTTGCCCCCAAGAGCCAGCCCCACAGTTCACAGGGACGTCTTGCTTCGTCGGTGACCTATTCTTGTGCTCCCATTTCTCCCCTTAGATTGAGGGACATGGCTCACCCAGCGTCTCCTCGTCACCTCAGGGCCACCGCGCAGTGTGTCCCCCTCCCCCATCCCAAGTTCTCAGGCCCAGCACCTTACGGAAGGCCGAGGTCCAAGAATCCCGGAGTCAGTTGTCATCTGGTCTTGTACTGTTTGTGATATAATTTTATTAATTTACCTCACCCTACTCCCAAATCTTTTAGGACACCTTAGAACGGTCCCATTTGGTCCCTGTTAGTTGGAAAGCATCTGGTGGTTTGAATTTCTGACTCATATGATTGTTACTGGAGTCTGTAAACAAACCTGCACTGGCGCTATCACATTCTCTCCGGGATTTCCCCCCCTTGCTCTGTGGGTTGTTGTTGAGAGGTTGTTTAGTTATGGTTTAGCGTTGAAAAGATCAGGTTTTCCTTTTAAAATGACTTTTACGTTTTAGTGGAGCTGGGAGATTACTTGCCTGGCTTCTGATCCTCGTGTTGGTTCATTTTATTTCCTTATGTGTGTGGGTTATTTGTTCAGTGATCAGAATTAGATAAATTATTCTGGTTTTAAATAGTCTTGAGGAAGCCTAAAACTACTGAAATGTGTTCATAAATATTTTTATTATGTTAGTAGAAGACACACCTTTGCCATGTAAACTTTAACTTTTCTCAGTCCTTCAGTGAATCTACAGACCTATTTTCTCAGGAGCTCAGCCTGGCCTTACTTCAGTGATAAAAGGAGGAAAGGTGAGTGGGAGTTGAAGGCATTTAAATTCATGAGTTCAAGACAGACCCTGCCCTGATGCTCAAGTGCTGACGCTTAAGTCATAAAATTCCTATCACAGTTTTCCAAACAGTTTGGGTATTGTTCTTGGCTTTGTTTCAGCTCTGGTTAAATTACTTTTACAAGTTTAATTGGCTGTGGGTTTCTTGTCTTTCTGTCCTAACTATTGCTATGTATCTTCAAATGACTTTAGTTAAGCCTAGAAGTCAATGTGTGTTCCCCACCCCATGTCTCATTCTTTCCTTTTTATTCATTTGCCTTTGTGTAGTTCCTGTTTCTTACGTTGTTCAACACTGGGAATTAGTTTGCCTGAGTTCTGTTCAGCCTTTTGTCAAATCAGGTCTTTCCCCCTCTAATGACTTTGGGCTGTCACCTCTTGCTATTTAGAGATTATTTAGCTGCTTGTGACTAAAAGTTGGAAAGTGATGCTGCCTTTAGTTGGTGTCTGAGTCCAGTCCACCTCAGAATTCTGACTTTTCAGGACATAGTGGGAAATTTTGGATAAAAAAGTTAAATAGCTGCTCTTTTGTAGCTGGTCCAAAGAATTCTTGGTTAGCAAAAGAATCATCCTGTGCATTTAGCAGCATTGAACAGTGCCAAAAAGGGAATCAGAACATATAAATGGGGTTTTTGTAAGGCTCTTAGGTTTCTAGTAGCAGAGAATAGAGGCCATGGGTTGTGATGGAAGAACTGAGTGGCTCTAGAAAGTAGGCCTGGCCAATTCTTAATATCTTTATGATTTCTGGTGGGGGAAGGTTGAGAGTGACATTGGTAAGTTTTATTCCTTGTAGTGTCTGGATTTGAAAATGCTCGTTGTGGAGTGGAATAAAATTATTGATGATGGTGGGTATTTATCAAAAAGGTACAAAG
>CM052444.1:34314109-34342918 GCA_028533085.1 Varecia variegata
CATTTTGTTTTAGAACACATTTTCCTGGTTAATTTTTAAAACGCATTTTTAATTGGTCAGCTTAGGTGTGTGCATTGTAAGTGTCCTCCTAGGATTGTCTTTTGAACATGATTTAGGGCAGTTTGGTGGGGTTAGTGACTAGAGGACAGAGGGAATATTAGGTGTTGGTATATATGTATTTCTAAATGCATTCTTTAAACATCAATTTATTTTGTTTATTGCTTTCTTCTTCCTGGTCTCTCTGTTAGCACACCTGATCAGAATTCACAGTGTGGTAATTCCTTCCCTTGCAGTTACAACGTTTTTTACCTCTGCTGTAACTACCCTTTATTTATGCCTTTCTGTTTTGCCATGGAGGGAATACGTGTTGGGCTCCACACAGTGATCATCATCAACAGATTGTCAAAGAACTAGACCATGAAAAGGACTCCTTTCTGAAGTGAATCAGGGCTAGGGAGTTAGGAAAGCAGAGTTCGTTTTTCATCTTCACAGGTGGACCATCTTAATAATATGACAGCACAGATGAAGAATTTTAAACCTTCTTTTGCTGGCTTTTCTTCCACATCTTTTTGGAGGAGGCAAGGGCACATGAAAATTAAGAAAGTAGTGATAATATTGTAGTAAAGGGAACTTTACTCATTCAGGCCAGTGATCATTTTAGGGTCGACCAACTTTCATTACCATCATCTAGGGTCGAAATTCTCCATTGTAAGGTAAAGGCTCGTGAGGGTGGGGGTGAGGGTAAGGTCGGCTGAGACTGCATTTTTATTTTTATGAGGTCAGAAGATCCATGTGGGGTGAGGGAAAGGGTGGTAGGAGAAAAGGAAATATGTTGAAAGAGGACTAACTTTGTTCTTTATTTCTTTAAGTGCTGGATAAGAATCCCCTTCCCCCTAATCTTCAGGAAGAGTTTCACATTTTATGCTCCAGTGACATCTGTGTATACAGTGAATCAGTATTCCTAGTTTGTGGATCACAACCCCAAAGTTCTTACCTTTCTGAAGATATTTTTATATTTTAGGGTTTTAGGTGTTACCTAAGAATTGCGACATCTCATTAGGAAGTATTTCCTTGGATGGCTGGGGGGGAGGCTAGTTATGCTTGTGACTTTTTGGTTTCCGCCACCAACTTGGCAGGGCATTTTATATAGCCTATTAAATGTATAAGAATCAGTCCCAATGCCGTAGTCCTTAGTGTTCATTAGGACCAACCTAAGACAGAAGCTTGTTTTCAGAGAGAGCTAAAAGAAAGCAGCCTTTTTGTTGCCAGTTTAAAACAATACTGGCATTTCAAAAGCCAAAGGGACTCTATAGAAGACATTCTGTGGAGAAGTATGACCTGTTGTGGAAGACAGATCTTCAGAGTTTCATGCTTTAGGTTCTATGTCCTATTAGGTGAATTATAAGCTTTCAAAATCATGAAGTGACTAGTTAAACTCTGCGTATAATAGATTTATTACTTAGTTGTTTCTACTGTAGGAAAGTTATTTTAAACATGTCTAAGAAATGTCCAGATTATAAAAGAGAAAAGGGGTATCCAAACAGAAGTTTTTATTGCGTAACATTGGTGTTAGAGTTAGTTTTTAAGTCTCTGAGATTGCATTAACTTTTTTTTTTAAAGCAGATTATCAGTGAGCCAAGATAATCTGTTGTTTACCCTCACCCATTCGGAACCCAGGCAACTGAGTTAATTGAATCAGCAACAGGCGTGTGGGTGGTGACTATCTTCATTTTAGAGCCAAACGCCAGTGAGTTTTAGATTATCTTTGTAATAATATTGAAGACTTTATTTTTCATTTTCATGAATGTATCCAAGAAACTTCATTGCTGTTAAAATTGGTCAGAAAAGGGGGCTACATGCTCTTGTTTACTGATTTAGTCATTCTACTCTTGGAGTGAGAAGAAAGTCCATGAAAGCTCTTCAAAATTGTGTGATGAATTTTATGAATTAGTTACTCTTTATAGCAGTCTTTTATCTCTACCTCTGCAGGACATAGTTACTAGGCCAGAAGCCCAATTTCTCAAGTACCACGTTTCCCCAGGAATATGTTATGATATAAACTAATGAACTGAGCCTGCCTTAAGTTTACCAGTGAGGCATTGGGAAGTGATAAGATGACAAGGATGGCATCTTATTGATGAAATGTCTGTCTAATGGATTGGGCCATTGCAAAAATTTTATCATTGTGTTTGAGAAGTTAGATATTTACTTTTATCCTCTGAGGATTCTGTTTAAGGAGGTCTGGCCAAGTTCTATGTAAAGCAGCCATGCTTGCCTCACATGTCATTTTTTTGTTTTTTCTTAGCCAACTGGAAAGCTACTATAAAATTTACCTCTAGTGGTAGCCAGAAACTGTATTCCTCTGGTGTACTTTAATCATTGGCACATTATCAGGTATTTTTTGCTGACCTTATGTAGGACCCAGCATTAGACTTTGCCCTGTAACCTAATGAGGGTAGGGGAGGGTACTTCTTGATGTTTTAAGCCTCTTTTTATTGTTTGATTTGTAAGTTGTACCTTTGGAGCATCATCCTGTCATCTCTCTAGTGTCCTTTCCAGCAAGAACTGATAATGGGAACTGAATTCTAATGTGAAGGTAAATCCTGGTGGAATCACAATGGAAAAAACTTATTCCTTAGAATTAGTTAAATTGAGATAAATGGGTTTGGATGTTACTATAAAAAGTTCCTGAGCTCTGCTACTAGTGATCAGCACTTAAGGGTTAGAGTACATTCCTAACATACTCTGAAATACTGTTATTAGACTCAAAGCCAGTAAACTATAAACACTGGACATTTGGTATTACCAACAGAGAAGACATTAATCCAGAGAGGGAATGAAATTCCTTATTTATAGTTTGGTTGATGGAGGACTTCTTCATCTTCCTCTATGGTGACTGCTTTGCAGCCCTCCATCTTGGGTATCCTCAGAACCTTCAAGAGGGAGAACTTAGAGGTTTATGTTGTGGGTTCCTGGGTAAATTACCCCAGTTTGTAGAACATGAATGTGCTCAAAAGAAGATATTAACAGAGCTTTCTGAATTCTTTAAAAGGCCAGTGAGAGTGGGTGAGCAGATTTCATAGAGTTGGAACTGTGTCCTACATTGTGTACAATGTTTGGAGGATCATTGCTGAGTGGCAAAGAAGCCCAGGCTTCTCTAGGAAATGCAGTCTGATAGAGAGATGGGAAGCTAGAAAAATAATATAAGTGCCTACTATGTACAGGCAGTGTCTTTGCATATGTTGTCTTCTAAACCAATTCCTACAGGGTAATGGTATTATCCCATTGTACAAAAGAAGAAACAAATTCAAAAGTAGGTGGTAGAAGTAGAATTCAAACCCAGGTCTATTTGACACTAAAGTCCTTTTCTATCTCTTATACCGTGTGCTGCCTTTAAAAACAGGGCTCTTCAAAGCCAAGTGTTGAAGCAGATGAGCTAAAAGGTAGAATTGAATGTTTCTTATAAAAGTACATGTAAAGTATTCAAATGACAGTAGGAATAAAAACATTTTTTCATTATTTAGACATGGGTCTCAGGTTATGATAAAGTGGTGGGTTAATGAGTTTTTGAAGGAAATAACTTGTATACTTAAGAGATAGCTGAATCTTAGTGTTTTATGATCCTCAAATGGGGAGAAAATTAGCATTCCACTCAATCTCTGAGGTAATTCCACAGGGAAAGCTGTTCTCTTACAGTCTATTCTCAGTATACATCTTTCTGTGCTTTGCTGTAACACTGGAAACATGAACCATCCTCACTTTCTTGAAACCTTTTTGTCTTTGACTTCCAAGGCATTTTAACTCTCATTATTCTTTCTACTTCTCTGGCCATTTTTTGTCTCCATTCTTCTTTCTTTGTACGAAGGGTAGATATTCCCTGACATTCTTTTCTTGAACTTCCTCCCTCAGAGCTTTCTTAGGTACTTGTTTGTCTGCTTTAATGAGGTATAATTTACAAGGTATTTGATTTTGAAGTTTCTCTTTTTGATCCCCAAATCTGTATCTCTGGCCCTAATTTATTTATATTCCAGACTTAAACATTGGTTTCTCACTACCTTCCTAACATGGCAATTTGGATTTTAACATACTCAAAATCAAATTTATCTTTTCTACCACATGCCAGCTTCTCCTTTGTGGCACTTGATTTTCTCTGAGCACCAAACTCAAAACTTATCTTTTTGACTTTTTCAGCTTTTTCACTGGGTATTGAGCCAACTACTTTACTTCTACAATGATTCTCATGTTGATCCCTTTTTAATTCCCTCTGTCATCAACCTAAGACAAGCCCTTGTTACTTCTTATCTTGGCAACTATAATAGCTTGTAAATGTGTTTCTCCTTCCTTTTCTGTTTATTTCAGTCCATCTTGTTATCTTTGACAAAATAATCTCCTTGATGCCTCCCTCCCGCAACCTTCTGTTATACTTCTTAACTAGTCAACTATACCTTACCATCTAGCCAAACCAGACTACGCATGTATTTTTTTGAACATTAACATCTGTGTCTTTTTTCATTCTGGTCGTGTGGAATGTCTGCAACAGCATTCTATTTATTTATTTATTTATATTTAATTGTGACTGCCTTTTTTATTTGTAGCTTCTATATTGCCTGTTACATTGTTTCAAACCAGCATGTTTGTGTATAGATAGGCCACTGGGTGGTGCCAGAGGCCTATAATTTGTATAAAAAATGGGTAGCCTAGTGGTCACCAACCTTTTTGGCTGGTTTCATGGAAGATAGTTTTTCCATGGGGTGGGGAGGGCTCAGGCTGTGATGTGCAGCCTGGTTCCTAACAGGCCACAGACAGTACCTGGTCTCTATACAGTTGGTTTGCCCTGTGCTGTCAAATCCTCTGCACAGTAGAAATAGAGACTAATTTCCCTGATCTAGAAACATTCAGAGTTTCTTTCTGCTTCTCTATCCAACCTACCAGAGGAGATGGGGACAGTGTCATATATTCAACCCCTCCAATTACTTAATAGAAAGTAGCCCAGAACTAAAGTCCTGCCCACCATGTTTTATATATTAATAGTATGAGTGTCAGTCTCTTTGGGGTATCCTTTGATTTTCAGTATCTGAGTTTCTCTGATTAGTAAATACTTTGCTATTAGAGTTGTGGCTGGCAGCAAAGAGCCAGGAAAGTTGGCTTGGAGAGGTGTTGTGAAGTAGAAAAATATTAAGGTAAGGAAAATGAATTTAAATGAGCCATTTCAGCTTGAAAACCAAAATTGTGGGTGGAGAAAGTAGAGCTAGTTGGTACCAGATGGACTGTGGGTCCTAGAAAAGCAAATTTATACTTTGGATGGAGATCAGCCCTGAACAGCTGCTCAATTATGAGTGGTATGGGACATCTGTCCTCCCCAGAGGAACTAGGGATTGTGTGGCTCTCTGTCTTACTAATAATTGAAGTATTTTTTACCATCACCTTCAGTTTCAGAGGAAATTCTAAAACCTTGTCTCATTTAAATATGGGTGTTTATGTAGGAGAGTTGGGTACTTGAGTAGCAGAATGAGGCATGCACAATGAGACTGGCCTGAGAGAATGCTGGGATTATGTAAGTTATGAGAATTGACGAAGACAAGTTCAGATCTTAGTAAAGGGATCAAGGACAGTAATATTTTTTAAATGTTGACATTTCCATTGGGCCCAAGGTAAGGTAGAGTTATCAGACCAGTGTTCATAGATACTAGATGCCAAAGGATTTAAAATGAACTTGAGAGGAATACAAAAAATAAAAAGCATAAACATACAAATTAATAGTACAAACAACTGCTAGAACTACTCTGAACTACTTTAAGCTTCTGATAGTCTTAGTTATCCCCAACACAATAGAGCTTATGTATTTAGGATTCATCTTGCCATTAAGGTGGTTGCTGATAAATCACACAGGCAGTTTTGGTTGCAGCAAAAATCCTTACAGCACTTTCAAGTGAGAAGAACTGACATTTTGCTTTCATTTGCTGTGATATAGTGACCACTTTAGTTAACGTCTATTAATAATCACATCCTTAAGAATTTAGTGTTTCTAATTACTGGACGTTTAACAATTTGCATGATTTCCTTTTTTCCCCCCATCAATCTTCTCCCATTCTCTCATTTTTTTAGGCCACATTTATTGAGGTATAATTTACATACAGTAAAATTAATCCTTTTTTTAGTTGATCTGTTCTTTGGATTCTGGCAAATACATAGTCATGTAAGACCACCATGATTGAGGCATAGAACATTTCCATCATTCCAAAAGTTTTCTCATGCCTTTTTTTGTAGTTAATTCCATACCCTTATCCCCAGTTCCTCGCAGTTGCTGATCCGCTCTCCATAAGTGGAATCATATATCACATAGCTGTTTGGGTCTGGATTCTTGTATTTACCATAACATTTGAGATCCATCCATGCTACTGTTGGATCAGTAGTTGATTCCTTTTTATTGCTCAGTTATATTCCATTGTGTGGGCATACTGTAATTTGTTTATCCATGACCAAGCTGAAGAACATTTGATTGTTTCCAGTTTTTTGATGAATCTAAATGAAACTACTAAAACATTCACCTACAGGTTTTTAAAATTTTGCAGACATGTATTTTCCCCTTTTTTGGGTAAATTCCTGAAGTGGGATTCCTGGGTTGTATGGTAAGCGTATGTTTAACTTATCAAGTATGTATTTTGCAGATATTTTCTTCCAGTCTATAGCTTGTCTTTTGATTGTCTTAACAGTGTCTCTTGAAGAGATTTTAATTTTGATAAGTGCAATTTATTGATTTTTTTTTTTTTTTTTTTTTGAGACAGAGTTTCGCTCTGTTGCCCGGGCTAGAGTGCTGTGGCATCAGCCTAGCTCACAGCAACCTCAAACTCCTGGGCTCAAGCAATCCTTCTGCCTCAGACTCCCGAGTAGCTGGGACTATGGGCATGCACCACCATGCCCGGCTAATTTTTTTCTATATGTTTTTAGTTGTCCAGCTAATTTCTATTTTTTTAGTAGAGACGGGGTCTCACTCTTGCTCAGGCTGGTCTCAAACTCCTGAGCTTAAACCGTCTGCCCGCCTCGGCCTCCGAAAGTGCTAGGATTACAGGCGTGAGTCACCTCGCCTGGCCTATTAATTTTTTTCTTTTGTACTTTTTGTGTCCTAAGAAATAGTTGCTTACCCCAAGGTCACGAAGATTATTTCCTTTGTTTTCTCCTGGAAGTTGTACTGTTTTAACTTTTACGTTTAGGTCTATGATTCATTTTGAGTTAGATTTTGTTTATTCATGTGGATTGAAGTTCTTTTTTTTTTTTGGTAGTTGGGTGTCCTGTTATTCTAGTACAGGTTGAGCATTCCAAATCTGAAATTGAAAATGCTCCAAAACCTGAAACTTTTTGAGCACCAGCATGGTGTGCAAAGGAAATGCTCATCTGGGGATTTTGGATCTTTGGGTTTGGGATGCTCAACCAGAATAATGTAAATATTCAAAAATCTGAAATTCAAAACACTTTTAGTTCCAAGCATTTCAGATAAGGGATACTTAGCCTGTATACATGGTCTCTTGTACATACACATCTTTTATCAGTATTAAGGGGAAAAAAATCATCCCCAGTGATTTTAAACAAGAGATGCTTGGTACCTCCTACAGAGTACTCTTATGCAGTGTATTAACACCTCTCTTATTAAGACAAGAAAAATCTAGGTCACTGGAATTTCCTGGTGGAATTAAAATGACACCTGAGTCTTTTTTCACCATCCTCCAATAGTTTACTCTTTAACCTTCAGTTTGGCAGGGGGTTATGGTTATTTTTAGAGTACAGGCGGTAGAGTTAATCTAATTAAACTCCTCCAGCTACCTGGGGCAGTGAGCTCAACAGCTTTTCCTAGCTCAGCATGGTTTTCTCTGGACTGAATTTTACATGGAAGTTAATCAAAGTAAAAACAGTGAATTTGTTGGAAACATAATGCATTGAAGAATGAAGGAGATAGTTTGGATTTGGGTCAAATACGGTCCCTAACCTCAGATTATAAAATTGAAGATTGTATTCTTTGGTGATGGAAAAGATTCTAGAGTGGCTCCTATACTGGGCTTAGGGCACAGTCATAGCATTTCTGCCTGCTTTAATTCGGCCATTGTCTAAGCTCAGGCTGCCATAACAAAATACCATAGACAGGGTGGCTTAAATATTAATAAGAGAAATTTATTTTCTCATAGTCCTGGAGGCCAGAAGTCCAAGATCAGGGTGCCAGCATGGTTGGTATCTGGTGAAGGCTCTCTTCCTGGCTTGTATCTAATCACCTTTTTGTTATGTCCTCATGTGGTGGGGGTTGGAGGGAAGTGGAGGAGAATGCCCAAGAATGAGAGTGCGTGTGCAAACTCTCTGGTGTCTCTTATAAGGGCACTAATTCCATCAGAGGGCTTTCACCCTATGACTTCATCTAAACCTTATCATCTTCCAAAGGCCCCATCTCTAAATACATTAGCTTGGGAGTTATGGCTTTAGCATATGAATTTGGGGGTACAGTACAGAATTCAGTCCATAGCAGGCTGCGACTCTGATTTCTGCACGAGATTCGAAGTGGTTTTATGTTTCTTCATTTTGATTGAAATTTATATTGTAAGCGTAACAACTCATCCCCAAAGTAGTTTTATTTTATTATTATCATCATTTTTGACTTTCTAAAGAATTAGTCCCCCAAAGTGGAAATTTATGTACTCCCCCCAAGGGGTATGCAAGATGATGCAGTGGTTATAGAAAAAGAATGTTGAAATAGCTATTTTTTTCTAGAAAAATTAAGCTAAATATTTAATGTGAGTTGATTGTATGTACATGAATGTACACACATATTAGGGGTTCATGCTTAAAGTTTACACTGCTAGAGATTCATAATCAAAGTTTTGAGACCACTGCTCTAGAGTACCCTTCTGCAGAAATTTTAACATTTAATTCTATTTATTTGTATCATTTCTGGAATTCGTACTTTATAGAAGAAGTATGAAAATCAATAGAGAAATGAATTCCAGAGACGATTAAGAAGCTCGTCCAAGGGTACAAAGAATGCTAATGGCTTAGTTGATACCAGAACCCTGGACTTCTAATTTTCAGTCTAATACTGATTTTGCTAAACTCTGTGGCTTCCAAAAATGTGACTTTTAGACGCTTTCTGCCTAGTAACTTAGTGATTAAAGAGGGTTGACAAAAGCATCCACGGGGTTTTCTCTGCTTCTGCAATACATTCTGTCAACTGTTTTCCTCAAAGAGAAGATCCCTTCTTGGAAGAACTGTAAACCAATTTTTCCAAAAGATTACTTTGCAATATCTGGATGTGGGCTGACCCTCATGGCTCCCTTTTTCCCACTTCTCAGAGCTGAGTGGGAGTTGAGGCTTTGGTTCCTCGTAGTCATGGAGGCTCAGAAAGCACATGTGTCTTCTAGAGCAATTACAAGTTTAAAATTCAGGCAGTCTGGGCTCCTGCAGAAGTTGATACTTAGTTTTGAGAAAGGTGTTCTGGAGCAGGTTTTTTATTCTTCTCTGGGAGTACATAATATTGGGGTGCAATCATGGTATCGTAGACAGTTTTGATTTTAGAGGGGAGAAAACATCAAATCTATTCTTAGTTGACCATGATACACTGGCCTGCTTATGACTTTGGTTTTTAATCTTAAGAAAGTAGTGCAATCATTTTCCCTACTTCACAGGACTTTTGTAATTAATGTTATTGATTTGAAACCCCAGATGGGGTAGAAGATAACTGCTGAGATGCTCGTGAACGTAAACAAACTATTGAGAGGAAAAAACAAATGCTGTGTGAGGAATGCTGTCCAAAAATGTATACATCAAAGTAAGAGGAGGAAAACAGCATGTTTTACAACTAGCTCTTCACTGTTTTTCTTTATGTGGCTGCTTTACATATCTGTTTTTTTATTGGCACTATCTTTCATCACCACCCTTCCAGGTATCCTTTCCTCAGATTCGGCCTCAGCCTTGCTCTTGCAGTATTTCTACTCTCCCACCTTGGCCTACTATGAACAATCTTTGGGCAGCTATCTCTTGGCAGAGAACACTTTTCATGAAGCAGCGTGGCTTTCTGTAGAGGAGAGTAGGGGGTAAGGATAAGGATGGGGCTGCTTCTGGGATAATTGTTATGGGAATGAAAGGGCTGTTGAAAGATTAGAGGCCAGTGTGCCTGGGTACAAGGGCTAGGGTCATAATTATACTTTGTCTTTTACCAATGCCTTTTGTCCAAGGCACTGAAAGGGCTTAACAAAATTCTGGTCTGAATAATATTATTCTTTGCTCTTTGGAATTTACTGGAGGTGGCAGTGAGGCCTTGGGAGGAAAAAAAAGTGTTAATAGTGGAATAAAAGAAAATAAGCTAGATACCCTGATTCCTAGTTAAGAAAAGATAAGTCTGGTGAAAGTTGGTGGAATTAGGTGAAAAAATGTTTGCCATTATATGAAATGGGCTGAGATGGTTTAATAGAAATGTTGCCATTTTTCCCCCCACCTTTGCCCCTGGTGACTGACTGTTAGTTCTAAGAGAAAACAAATAAACAGCTTTAAGGTTCTTTCTTAGGGTAGAGTGCTCCTGAGTTCTAATTCCAGCTCTGCTGCTTATAATTCTTAATTAGTATTTGTGCCTATAATAAGTTTGAAGCTAGGCATCTGAATGAACATAAAGCCTAAGCTCCTACCCCAAGAACTTGATTTATTCTATCTCTGTTGATTTGTGTATAAAATGATACTCAGAATCTGACCCACCTCATTTTGGTGTGAAAACAAGTATTTTATAGAGTTTATAGATATATATGACTATTTATTGAATACATTGGAAAATTCATTGGAAGAGGGCATTGCTGAAGCTAGCTTTTTGTGTTTCGTATTGAGTTGAGGCTCTTTGTGTGCAGTACCTGTCACTTTATGTGTCTGCTGTTCCAGGTTTTATTTCAGTTCCCAGTTTCCCATCTGAAAAGCCACTGCCAGTTACTCAGTGAATAAGGTAAAGAGATGGCAGTTGACCTCCCCAAAATGTGTACCTTTATGGAATTTAGACAGGGAAAAAAAAATTCTGGTGTGCTTTTCAGCAGCTGAGAAACCCTGTTAAGCACACACACAAAAATCATTTTTATAAAAATGATAAAGCCTGTACACTGTTAAATCTCCTTGTCTCTTTTGTCATCTTTCCCAGGTTGTTTCCTAATTGTTTTATTTTCTTCCTCTCCCAAATTCAGGCTGGCTACAGCAAACATCATTCAAGATGTCCAGCAAAGGGAGCAGCACAGATGGCAAAACAGACTTAGCTAATGGTAAGGGGCCAAAATGAAGGTGAAGCTAATTTTATTGTCAGCTGAGGTTCTCCTCCTCCCCCCAAGATAGAGTGGAGACCTGGATTTTAGTAAAGGGAAGGAACCCTTCCTGTGTTGTTTTGAGTATAGGAAACTACACAGGAAACATCTCGGGCTATCTGGTACTTTTGCTCCTTCAAATTTTATCTGATTGTCTTCAGAAGCTCTATAACAGAGCTAGCTGTACTTCTTTTCTCTTCTCTTCTCCCCTCCCCTCCGTTGCCTAGGCTAGAGTGCAGTGGCACCATCATACCTCACTGTAATCTTCAAGTCCTGGCCTCAAGCAGTCCTCCTGCCTCAGCCTCCCAAGTAGCTGGGTCTATAGGCACCATGCCCAGTTAATTTTTTAAAAATTTTTTGTAGAGATGGGGTCTTGCTGTGTTGCCCAGGCTGGTCTCAAACTCCTGGGCTCAAGTGTTCCTCCTGCCTCAGCCTCCCAAAGTGCTAGGATTATGGGTATGAGCCACCACGCCTGACCCAGAGCTGTACTTACAAGAGGTCAAGTGGTTTGGAATTCTGAAAGGCTATACGATGGGCAGAACCTAGGAGATGCTATTAATAAAGAAGAAAAATAAGATCCAATTGGTGGTGGGAACAAGGGAGTTTTGGGGAAGATGTAGTTCTCCAGTTATACTGAGAGGTCCCTTTCCATGAAAGGTCATAGTTTGGTAGAAATATTACATAAAAGATGAAGTTGCAATCCAAACCAACTGGGATTAGGGCTTCCTTCTTTCCCTTTCTTTCCTTCCCTTTCTTATTTCCTTCCCTTCCCTGCCTTTCCTTATTTTTCTTCCCTTCTTTCCCTCTTCCTTTTCTCAGGGCCAGTGCTGCCAAGTGTTAAATTCCTGGGTCTAGGGCAGATTTGAAGGTAGAATACCAAGTTTCTAATAGATTATAGCTGCTACCTGGGTTATTTGACCAGTGCTGAGCCAACTTTTAAACTAGAGAAATCTCCTTCAAAATGGATATGGTTGGGCAGCACAGAGTCTAGCACCTTGAAGTTCAGGATTATAGGCTAAATTCCAGTTGATGTGATTGGTGGATCATTGAAGTTGAGGAAGAGTAGGTGAGATTTTCAACATGCTTTTTTATTGTCCCCTTGTTATTTTCTTATCACTACCATTCATTTTTTGTAAAGGAAAGTGGTTCAGATTTTTCACTGGGTTTAGTTGAAAGGTACAGGGTTCTAGAGGAGTTTCAGGTATGCTATCTATTTGGAGAGGTTGGCAATTAGCTAGATCAGGGATTGGCAAACTATAGCCGGCAAGCCAAATCCAGCCTGTCACTTATTTTTGTAAAGTTTTCTTAGAATACAGTCATACCTATTCATTTGTGTAGTGTCTATGGTTTGCTTTTGTTCTACATAGTGGAGTTGAGTAGTTGTGACAGAGTTCCATATGGTTAGCAAAGCCTAAAATTTTTACTGTTTGACTCTTTACAGAGAAAATTTGCCCTATGCTAGATCTTGGTCAATGACTGTTGGGGCTCTCTTGCTGAGCTTGTGATACACTCTGGCCCTTATGTTAATGTGGTGGATCCTCCAAAATCATCTGAATTTGTTAATCATAATTTTTTTTTTTTTTTTGAGACAGAGTCTCGCTCTGTTGCCCGGGCTAGAGTGAGTGCCGTGGCGTCAGCTTAGCTCACAGCAACCTCAAACTCCTGGGCTTAAGCAGTCCTCCTGCCTCAGCCTCCCAAGTAGCTGGGACTACAGGCATGCGCCACCATGCCCGGCTAATTTTTCTATATAGATTTTTAGTTGGCCATATAATTTCTTTCTATTTTTAGTAGAGACGGGGTCTCGCTCTTGCTCAGGCTGGTCTCGAACTCCTGACCTCGAGCAATCCTCCCGCCTCGGCCTCCCAGAGTGCTAGGATTACAGGCGTGAGCCACCGCGCCCGGCCGTTAATCATAATTTTAATAATACTAGTAGTTTTGATTTTTTAAATTTTTTTTTCTTTTTTCCTAACTACTAGGTGACCAGGGAAATTTTGATGTTTTATTTTTCTTTCTCCACAGACCTGTTAGGTGTGGTATTTATCCCTTCTAATCACCCTCAAGCTCAAGCAGAACTGCATTTTAAAAAACCACAGCTATTAAACTTTCTCAGCATATATAACAGTCTCAACAAACGTGGTTCTTAGGTTTAAATTTCTGTTTGCTTCTAGCCCCTAGCCCACTTGTTTTCACACTGCTCTTAGTTGAGGTTTTTTGTTTTGACAAGAGCAGTTTATGTGTCTCCCAACCTTCTGTCACTACTTGACCAAAGCACTTGCATTGTTTATTTTCCAAATTTGATTTTGCCTAAGAGTTCATTGAAAAGAGTTTCCATTGCTTCAAAGATCTTCACAAATTACTGCACTAATCCAGATGACTAGGCATTAAGGTGTTCCAACTTTGAATCCTTAAACATCAGTGTGGTATTTTAGTTGAATAGTTCATACTAGAGTCATACACAGCTCGCCTGCCTTTCCTAACAGCTTTTACTTCTGGCAGGATAAAATTTATAGCCATCTTAGGAAAGAAGGCCCTGAACAGTGTTTAAAATCCTCATTCTCCCTTTCCTTTCTTCACACCTTGACCTTAGGCTGGAAGTTGTGGTTGTATTGGCCCTAGGATATTACCCAAGTGCTCACTGTAATGTGATTTGGCTGTTGTTAGATAAGAGAATGCAATATACTAATTGTAGGAGCTGAATGGGGCAAAGTGACCCAGTTATTTAACTACCAGCATAGCAGACCTAGAATATACTGAACCTTTCTTTTCAGGCACTACTATAATAGCCCTGCTTTTTTGTTTTTTCAGTGTTGTATATGCCTCCTTGTGAAACCTTATCTCAATATAGAGACTAAAAATTGTAAACTAATGGAAGTAAGTCAGAATACATTTATACTAGCAAAAGGGGAATGAGAACCCACTGAAATGATCACAATTCCCACTTACCCCTTCAACTTCCTTTCTTAGTAGATCTTAGGAATTTAGGGGAAGAAACCTAGGATTTAAACATAAATTCAAGGTTTATGTCTAAACCTAGGTATAGTGGTGCTTTCTTGAAGTAGGAAAGGTTCAACTCCACATTCATAAGTCAGAGTGATTCCCCTCTTACCCCCCCCACCCCCGCAGAGACAGAGTCTTGCTCTGTCGCCCTGGCTAGAATGCAGTGGCATCATTGTAGCTCACTGCAACCTCAAACACTGGGGCTCAAGCAATCCTCTTGCCTCAGCCTCCTGAGTAGCTGGGACTATATGCTAGTGTCACCAGGCCCAGCTAATTTTTCTATTTTTTTGTGGAGACAGATGTCTTTCTCTTGCTCAGACTGGTTTTGAACTCCTCACTTCAAGCGATCTTCCCACCTTGGCCCCCAAAGTGCTAGGATTACAGACGTGAGTGATTTTTATCAGTTATTTTCCATCTTTCCTTAAGAAGATGGCTATGCTAGCTCTTGCTGGAGATGACCATTCTTTTTTCTTACATTCTGTTTAATTATTTGCTGTAACTAATGGATGCCCATCCAACCATAGAGCCTAAGGTAGTTGTATAAGACACGTTTCAGACAATACACCAATGCTTTGTCTCTTAAACACTTATTATAATCTGAGACTGTCATGAGATTCTTCATTTTTGAAGTGGCTTTGATCTTAATCTTTTCAGTTTCTTGTCCTTTACATGATTTCCCCTCAGAAAGTACTCCTTCAAAGTATGATGTAAGCTGAGTTACAAAAAAAGGAATAATAAAAAATAAATACAAAGAAGGTACTCCCTATGTGCATTTGTAATGAAAACTCTGACCAAAGTTCATTTCTTGGTCTTTTGATGTGATGATTTCTTAGACTAAGGTGAGAAATCCTTTTGATCGCTCTCCTAGTTCCTTATTTTTCCTCTCACCCACCCATTCCTCACTAACATGCAGGAAGCCTGTCTAGCAGTCCAGAGGAGATGTCTGGAGCTGAAGAGGGGAGGGAGACATCCTCAGGCATTGAAGTGGAGGCCTCAGACCTGAGTTTGAGCTTGACTGGGGATGATGGTGGCCCCAACCGCACCAGCACAGAAAGTCGAGGCACAGACACAGAGAGCTCAGGTGAAGACAAGGACTCAGACAGCATGGAGGACACTGGCCATTACTCCATCAATGATGAAAACCGAGTCCATGACCGCTCAGAGGAAGAGGAGGAGGAAGAAGAGGAGGAAGAAGAACAGCCTCGACGCCATGTACAGCGCAAGCGGGCCAACCGTGACCAGGACTCATCAGATGATGAGCGGGCCCTAGAGGACTGGGTGTCATCCGAAACGTCAGCCCTACCCCGACCTCGCTGGCAAGCCCTTCCTGCACTTCGGGAGCGTGAGCTGGGTTCAAGTGCGCGCTTTGTATATGAGGCTTGTGGGGCAAGAGTCTTTGTGCAGCGTTTCCGCCTGCAGCATGGGCTTGAGGGCCATACTGGTTGTGTCAATACCCTGCACTTTAACCAGCGCGGCACCTGGCTGGCCAGTGGCAGCGATGACCTGAAGGTGGTGGTGTGGGATTGGGTGCGGCGGCAGCCAGTACTGGACTTTGAGAGCGGCCACAAAAGTAATGTCTTCCAGGTGAGGCAAGGGAGCGTAACAGTAACTGAGAGAATCAGGGATGAGTTAGACAAATCTGAGCTGCTACCTGGAATAGGAGCTGGAAGTGAGTTGTAGGGATTAGACATCAGGACTTGCCCCTACTGTGGCTCCCACAATGACTTCAGTACACTGAAAGACCCCATGGCGACCATTTGTTTCCTTGAGCATAAATAAGGACCACTGGAAGCCTTGTTATAGGTAGGATGCTTGGAACTCATCAGGAAGGTATTAAATGTGTACCAGCAGGAGGCAGTATGGTATAAGAGCATAGACTCTTGAACAAAACTGCCTGGGTTCAAATCCTGGCTCTTCTACTTACTAGCCCTGTGATCTTGGGCAAGTTATTTTACCTTTGTCTTCAGTTTATCTATCTGTAAAATGGAACTCATAATACATAGGGTTATGAGGATTAAATAGTTATAAAAGTGAAGCAGTTAGAACTGTGGCTGGTACTTAATAAACATTTTCTAAATATTAGCTCATATTGTTAACTATTCTGTGGAGATTTTATTTCTTAGCTCCATCTACTATAGTGATACTAGCCATTTATCCCTAAGTGTGTTCTCTTTCCTTCTCCAACAAATTTCCCCCTAGCTTCCTTTTTTTTTTTTTTTTTTTTGAAACAGAGTCTCACTCTGTTGCCCGGGCTAGAGTGAGCTTCCTTTTTATTTGTGACAAATTTGTTTGCTTTCTGAATCAAGGTAGATTTTCCTCTTTTATTGCTTACTTTTCTCCTCTACTAGGTATGGCTCTAGTTCACCTGAGCACTTACCATGTACCAGTTCAACCTTCCAGAGCCAACCAAAATGCTCTCTTATATCAGAGGAAGTTTTTTCTCTCCCTTTAACTGCTGGAAGAAGTTGGGCTTAGCAAGCTGTACAAGAGTAGGAAAGCTAAGTTTCCAGCTGTCATGTAAGAAAAGGTGGTAAATTGGAGTCAATTCATTTTTCCCTCAAATTCACCTCTTCCATTTCTTTTGTGTGTCTTTTTTCTCATTCTTAACACCTCAGGCCAAGTTCCTTCCTAATAGCGGTGATTCTACACTGGCTATGTGTGCCCGTGATGGGCAGGTTCGGGTAGCAGAACTATCTGCCACACAGTGTTGCAAGAATACAAAACGTGTGGCCCAACACAAGGGAGCGTCCCATAAGGTAAGTAAGCACTTGCTCCAAATTTTGTGCAATCCAGATCCTCCATGGGTCTCAGCCAAGGTCCTCTCTTACTTTTGCCCATTGTGTCACCTTTGTTGTGGTCACCTGTCTCACTTCTTTCAGTCCTAGGATTTGTAGTTAAGGGAATAAAAGCAGCCACCCTAAACTTCTTGGAAGGCAAGTATTTGAGAGATCCCCAGATCATGCACTGATCCCTAGATCACTTGGTTGTACCTGGCCCCTAAGCTGAGCTGTGGTTAGTTTGCAGATCCTTGAGGTCTCCTGTATCCTCCAAACCTCTTAAGTTTACTGATTGTTTTTAGAATATTTTAACAGTTCCAAGGTGCTAGTAGTTGGTTCCTTACGTGTGAGAGCTTCAGCTTTCCTGCTCACAACTTTTAGCTCACAAATAGCGCTATTTCTGGAAGCCCTATTTAGAGCTGAGAATATAGGTCAGATAGTCATGGTGGCAGCCAGTGAGGAGCTAAGTGCTGCCCTGTCTCAGGTCAGGGTAGGCATGGTTTTCTTCCATGCCTGGAAAGAAGATAGTACTCTCTTCTTAAAATCCCTAAGCAAATATGTAGGTGGACCTCAAGTATCCTTTCTAGCCCAGATGGGTCAGGAAATGTGAAAATCACCTATTTCTTTGATTCTTAAGCCTACCCCCAGCTCACAAGATAACTAATTTTTAGAACTCAAATGTAGGGAATGAAACTTGGGCACCATTTTACTCTGTACCTGGGGGTGTACAATTGATTTTATTTGAGAATGAACTCTAATGACTGGTGTTTTTCTTTGGTATTTCTATTCATATCCCTTGGGGACTTAGTTGAAATAGCAAATCACCTGTCCCTTTGACTTGTATAGAATAAACAAGCTGTAAATAATTCACACAGAACAAAAGTGGGCTTAAATCATCTCCGTTCCTGGGATGTTATGACAAAAAAAGTAGACATTTTTCTTCCTGAGACTTTTCTTTTTTGAGACAGAGTCTCACTCTTTTGCCCGGGTAGAGTGCAGTGGTGTCGTTGTAGCTCACAGCAACCTCAGACTCCTGGGCTCAAGCCATCCTCCTGCCTCAGCCTCCCAAGTAGCTGGGTCTACAGGCATGTGCCATGACACCTGGCCAATTTTTCTATTTTTAGTAGAGAGTGGTCTCGCTCCTGCTCAGGCTGTCTCAAACTCCTGAGCTCCAGCAATCCTTCCCCCTGGGCCTTTCAGAGTGCTAGGATTACAGGCATGAGCCACTGTACAGCCCTTCCTGAGACATTTTAAATGCAGCCCTTCCTGCAGTTAAAGGAATGAACCAAGTGACCTCTAATTCTAATCTTTAAAAACACTTCACCTTCTCCCTTTTTCTCTTTCAGTTGGCCCTGGAACCAGACTCTCCTTGTACGTTCCTATCTGCAGGTGAAGATGCAGTTGTCTTCACCATAGACTTGAGACAAGACCGCCCAGCTTCGTAAGTATAGCAGTAATATCTTTACAAAACTGTATCCTTTGGCCTTGAAAATATTCCATGTATCCTGGTAGTGTCCAATTCTCTGGTCCATCAGAACAGTAGCTTTGTGCAGATGATAAAGAGATAGTTTAAGGTTTAGGGAAATTCCTTACTTCCTCTGTTTCTTTCTTTTTTTATTTTTTTTTAATTTTACTTCCTTGTTTCTTAGCAGTAAAATACCTATTCAGTCTACCTTCATTTCTCAAACAAAATTTAGTTATTATATGTGGCCTTTCATAACTTTGTTCCATTCTCCATTCACTTGGGTACCATATACACAAAGCATATTATTCTACATACTAGTGTAGAGATATGATCCTCCTATAAAGTTTTCAATTCAATTATATATAAAAACATACAAACAAGTGATAAATCTTGAACAAAAATATTGGTAGCTACAGTAGAGTTCTATCGTATCGCTGCTCATTTGTACATGAATTTGAGACTCGTGGGTAAATTATATCCCTTCTGAACTGTGTGATGTCATAGAAAGAACATAACATCTTGATTTGGATCCAGGAAGACCTAGGTCAAATCTCAACTCAGGCACTTACTACTTATGACTTATATAACCTTCCACACCTCAGTTTTTTCAGACTTACTATGGGCATAATATCCTCCCAAGTCCCTGGGGTTTATGTGAGGATTTTTTTTTTTTCTATTGTCCCTCCGTCCCTCCCTTCCTTCCTTCCTTCCTTCCTTCCTTCCTTCCTCTTTTTTTTTTTTTAAGAGACAGGTTCTTGCTCTGTCACCCAGGCTGGAGTGCAGTGGCCCAATAGTAGTTCACTATAACCTCGAATTCCTGGGCTCAAGCAATTCTCCTGCCGAAGCTTCCTGAGTACCTGGGACTACAAGCACCACTATGCCCAGCCAATTTGTGTGTGTGTGTGTGTGTGTGTGTGTGTGTGTGTATGGAGATGGGTCTTGCTATGTTGCCCAGGCTGGTCTGAATTCCTGCCCTCAAGCAATCCTCCCACCTCAGCCTCCCAAAGTACTGGGATTACAGGCATGAGCCAAACTGTGCCTGGCCTTCTGTGAGGATTCTTGGTGTACATATATATATATAGTAGTGTATATATATACACACACACCAAGAATCCTCACAGAAGGATTTATAATCTAATATATATATTAGATGCCCCAGTATAATGTCCAGCACGATGGCTGGAATCGATTAAGTTGTAGCTACTACAGGGTATCCCAAAAGTCTCCATACAAAGGGAAAATATTGTAACATTTTGTAATGAGTATTTTTTAAATAAAGGTACATTTAGCTACAATTTCCCATTTTCCCTACCTGTGGCAACTTTTGGGACACCCTGTAGTATAGTTATTTTAGATTACTTTTTTCATTTTTATTGCTCTTATAATAAATAAGTACATCTTGCTTAAGAGATTCAAATAAGTATATGCGGGCAAAATGTAAATGCTCCCTCCTGCACCTCCACTCGTTATTTTTCTAGCTATTGCTGTTATTAGTAATTTGGAACACCTCCAGTCCCTTTTGTATACATTTATGTACCTAAATATATCCATATACTTTTCCCCATAAATGGGATCATTACATGTATATATATAAACATACACAAATGTATGTTTCTGCAGTTTGCTTTTTTCTTATTATGATGTGTTTTGACCTTTCTGTGTCAGACCATGAAAGCCTACCACATTTTTAACCATGGCATACATGTCATTGGTATATCACAGTTTATTTTACCACTATCTGATTGATGGGTCTGTAGATTATTTATTGTCTTGTTAGTCTTAAAAATTATTATAACAAATCTTGTAGGTCAGTACAGTATTGAGTAAGGGATGTCACTGATTTATGTAGGATATAAGTAAAATATAAATTAGTTTAGGAAATAAAATCTGAAGGCTGATTGTTATTAGACCTTTATTTTATATAACCATCAAGAAGATGAAGTTGGAAGATGATGGGCTTATACTGGAAAAGAGACAAGCCTAAGTGCCAAAGGGTCTGCCTTCTAGTACTTGCTCTGCAGTTACCTAGCTTTGAGAAAATCATTTAATCTCTTGAACTGAATGTTTATTATTTCCATTTCTAAAGTTCTGGAATTCTGTGATGATAATGGAACATTAGTAGGTTTTCCATAGGGAATGTTCCCATGGTAGGGCAAAAATGCAAGAAATGATAATGAGTTTATTTGATTTGCTGTGTTAGAGAGTTGTGAATCAGAATGAGATCTTACCCTGTGGATCAGGTTCGGAGGGAAACTACTGTTATGCCACAAGGAATTGGGAATCTGGTTCAAGGAGTGAGTAGAGCAAATTACTCTGGCAGATTATTGAATTCGGAATGAAACGATACGGGCAAAATTCTGGATCTGGCTGAGAGTTGACCATGGACCTGGACACAAGCGGTGATCGGTATAGAAACTAAAGGGGAGAACATCAGAGAAACTTACGAGTAGAAGGAAGCCCAAATTCTACATTTGAGGAATAAGAGACAGTCTTCAAAAAGTTTTTGCTTTAGGGATAGAAAAAATAGTGTTACCAGCCTGGAATGGGGTGGAGGGCAGATTGTGAAGGTCATAGCCAGAAAATCCAAGCCATCTTTATGTATTACACTGATGCCCGAGCATTTGTGTATATCAGAGGTATTTTTGTGTGAGATTGGCATAGGGGAATTTTTCTTTTGTATATATATATGATAGCTGAGTCTCTAGGAGCTGGTGAAATTGGCTAACATCTTAGGAAATGAGTTTGATTTGAAACTGTCAATGGGGTATTCCTTTAGCCAGTGGAATCCAGTTTGAGGTATTCTTCAAAAGAATCCTTTCGTCTAATCTGTAATTATTTTTCCCTTTTTGCTGGGACATACCTGCTCGTTCATTTTAAGGCAAAATTTGGTGAATTTGTTTTGTATGGTTTCTTCTGATATGAAAATGTTTTTCTCCTTATTGCCATGATTAATCATTTTTATAGCTCCTCTGCATGTCCCCAGACAGCTCAAGGCACTCTGCATTTATCCATTGGGAGAAAGAAATGTTTTAGGGGAATATATTGAGTCATAGAGAAATTGAGCTCTTTGTCAGGATTATGTAACAATGGAACCAGTACTTCATAATCTACCCCTTAGTCTCTTCATTTTGCTTCTGCATGATAACTTTTATATTTGTCTGACCTTGTCCTTCTGAAAATTCAAATTGTTGAGGAAATGAGATGGCCCTTGGAAAAGGAGCAGCATCAGCTTCTACTCCTTTTCCCTGTCTAAAACCCAGATTATGCTGCTTCTGCTTAGCTAGTTTTCTTCCTGAAACTGTTGTTATTTTTGACATGTTTTCTGCCTTGTGTTTTTGAGGGGTGTTGGGTTCACTTAATGACATTCATTTTCAGTGACCTCTATATTTTTTTAATGGAAATCTGCAAAGAGTTTAAAATCAACTAAAATCTCTCCACTTTGCCTAGAGCAGGTTTAGGCTGGAGTGACTTTAACCATGCAGAGAGGATGCTAAAATCATTTCTTTACAAAGAAGCTTGCTGTCATGATATGTCTTTCTGTTTCCATGGCATCAGAAACTAGTAAAACCTTACAATTGAAAACAAAATCTAAAGCCAAGCCCCTTCCTGTAGTATCTTGAAGTCTTTCCTGTAAACTTACTAATCTTCACAATGTCATAGACTGGTTGGACACTTAGATATGAGAAGAGTATTTGTAGTACCGCCCTTAAGCTGGGACAAATTGTAATTGTTTAGCCAGATTCTTCTGGCTAACTTTCTGAAGTTTTCTAGGGTTCTAAAATTTTTTATTTCAGAATATTATGGGGATACAAATGTTTTGGTTACATAAATTGCTTTTGTACAGTTTTCTAGTGTTTCCTCAGGGCCCCATCCCCTTCCGAGGATCACCTGTCTTGTGTTAAAACCAGAATAATTTAGAAATGCTCTTTCAGCCTTATAAACAAGTATCCTTACAAGAATCCCCTTTCATAATTTGCTTCAGATAAGGGAAAAAGAATGCTGTTTTCCTTTGGGTTGACCCTATGTTAGAAAACTATGGGCCAGGAGCAGTGGCTCACGCCTGTAATCGTAGCACTCTGGGAGGCCGAGGTGGGAGGATCGCTTGATCAGGAGTTTAAGACCAGCCTGAGCAAGAGCAAGACCTTGTCTGTACTAAAAATAGAAAAAATTAGCCAGGCATGGTGGCACGCACCTGTAGTTTCAGCTACTCTGGAGGCTGAGGAAGGAGGATTGCTTGAGCCCAGGAGTTTGAGGTTGCTGTGAGCTAGGCTGATGCCATAGCACTGTAGCCTGGGTGACAGAGCAAGACTCTGTCTCAAAAAAAAAAAAAAAGGAAAAGAAAAGAAAACTATGCCTTGTCATTTTTCAGTATATTTTTATTTTGGTTTTGTTTTTTTGAGATAGCATCTTCCTATATTGCCCAGGCTGGTTTCAGGCTCCTGGGCTCCCATGATCCTCCTGCCTCGGCCTCCCAAGTAGCTGAGACTACAGGCGCACATTAGTGTGCCCAGCTAGTTTTTTTTTTATTTTTTAGAGATGGGGTCTTGCTATGTTGCCCAGGCTGGTCTTGAACTCCTAGCCTCAAGAGATCCTCTCGCCTCACCCTCCTCAGTTCATTGTTTATTTTTAAAACTGGATTTTAAGTGATATTTTTCTGGAATTTGGGAGATAGACTCTGACCTTTAGGTCTTTTTTACCTTAAGGTCTTTTTAGCCCACTTTTTCTATGATTCTTCCTCTATCCGCTCTTTGTTCCCAGGTGATTGGGAAGATGTATGGGTAGTATTGTCTGTTTAATGACTGATTATTATTGTGTTGGACTACAGCTAAACTGAAGCTTCCTGAGGACTAGTACATTCATATACCTTTAGCTTATGCTTCTTAAGGAACACTAGAAAATGACTTTACTACATTTTTTTTCCCAGTTCCCAAAGTGGCATATAGTAAATATATATGCTTTTCTTGTACCAACATTCAAAACAAATAAAAAAAAACAAAACACTTATTTTGTTCTTTCCAAATGAGAATGTCTTTGGTTTCTTATTAGCCATGTCTGTATTACTCTGTTGGCTCTCTGGATCTTTTGGAGAATATAACTTTGTATGTTCTTCTACTTAAGGAAACTGGTGGTGACAAAAGAGAAAGAGAAGAAAGTGGGGCTGTATACAATCTATGTGAATCCTGCCAATACCCACCAGTTTGCAGTGGGTGGACGAGATCAGTTTGTAAGGTAAGTTTGTGGCTCTTTTGTATCTTTGATAGTTTGAAATGCTGATTTATTGTGTACTCCCAGGTGCTCCCTATGGAGAGGTGTGAATTGCCTGGGAATCCATTAACCATCATCTTGAATTTTTTTAGTATGTTTCAAAAAGTTTAAGTGCCTTTTGAGGTGTTCTCTTCCCTAATGTAACAATCTCTGAGGGGTGGCTTTACACATTATAGAGATTATAAAGTTTTAGAGAGGTTTGATGAATTGACCAAGGTCCCCACGTAGCAGCTAAGTCGTTAACACGTTTACCAGCAAGTGCTGTATTAGTAAATAGCTTCCACCATTTTCATATACAAATTAACATGCACTAGAAATTATGAATACTGGTTTCGAATTCAGAAATGGTTTGACTTGGGAGCACTCAGTTTGAACTGAAGGTTTTTAAAGCCTCCCACTGTCCTAAACCACTTTTCTTTATCCACAGTGATTGATATCTTTGTTACTGTGAACATCTCTAGTAACATTGGCTATTGAGATATATCCTAAAGAAAACAGATGTCATGGATTTAATCCCTATATGTACTAGTTAATTTCCTCTGACCCTCAGTAATAAACTGTATCCCTATCCAGTTGGCCTACTTTAACTGTATTTCTTTGGGATCATAAGTTTGAAAGAGAGGAGGAGCAAGATCACCAGAAAAATGAATGATATTTGCTATCCTGATGGTGGGTGAAAAGCATCATCCTCCTTTTGAAATGAGCACATTTTTATAACTGTATGCTGAAGTTGGTTCTATTAATAAGAATCATAGGATAAGTTTTCAGAAAACACATAAGTGATGACTTTACATTGTTTAAGAATCCTGGGCAAATCCTTGTTACTCTTATCTTCCTCTGTTCCCTTGCCTTCAAAATTCCTTTCCTCTAGTCACCAGTCATCAAATATGTAGCAATTGATTTTTTTTAATAAGAGGCTGTTGATCAAAAAGGGTTGTAGTTGTCTAAATTTTTAGTTGCTACCTCCTCCAAATCGAGCATTCACTGAAATTGCTAGCTGAGCAATTTTTCTACTTAGAGCTCTAGATTGGTTGAAAAGTCTGTGTCTCCAGAGAATTTAAACGCTAGGACTGAGATGTTTGGAGGGGAATGGAGGAATTGGCTGTATGGAGAATTATAGCTAATGCCTTATTCCAAAGCTAATACTTTCCCAGGACTAGGGTGGGGCTTAGAGTTTTATCATTTCAGCGCAAGGAGGAAATACTCAGGTCTTCTGTCTCTTATGAGCTTCAATATCCTCTATCCCTTTTTACATCCCAAGTTTTCAGGAGATAACAGACCATTTACTTGGCAGAAGCACATGAAGATTTTGAGGCACGCTCATTCTGCATGAGCAGATAGCCCTTTCAGCACTCCAGCTTTTCTCTGACATTATGTTTTTACCCTCAACTTCTCTGGCACCTCTTCAGTTCAGCCAACTGAATGTTTTGGGATTTCTCCTTTCTTGTCCTTTCTTTGAAAGAACCTGAAAAGCTCATTTTCTGTTACAATTTTGAAAACATTTGTGCTGAATATTTTATATTATAATACCGTTAACTCACTCCTAGACTAAAGGAATTCCTTCAAGGGAATACAGAGAAATAGCTTACTCATCCTCAATGCTTTTGCATCATTAATACTGAATTTTAGTTTAGAATTGTGAAAAAGCATTTAAGGAAGCTCTATGGAGACATGCTTTTTGGCTTTTGATCAACAACAAGGAAAAAAAAAACAAAGGAAAAAAGTAGACAAGTAGAGGAGGTATAGATATGAATCTCTACTACTAAATCTTGCTTATGTTAGTTTAAGAATTTACAGGAGTAGGGTGGGCACAGTGGCTCACACCTGTAATCCCAGCACTTTGGGAGCCCAAGGCAGGAGGATCACTTGAGCCCAAGAGTTTGAGACCAGTCTGAGCAACATAGTGAGACCTCACTTCTACAAAAAATATAAAAATTAGCTGTCTGTGGTGGCATGTGCCCAGCTATCTGGGAGGCTGAGGGAGGAGGATCACTTGAGCCCAGGAGTTTGGGGTGGCAGTGAGCTATGGAGGATACCACTGCACTCTAGCAAGATCCTGTCTCAAAAATTAAATAAATAAATAGAAGACGAAGAAGAATTTACAGGAGTAAAGAAAAGGAGAAAGTATCAGATGAATCCTGTGGTGGTAGATTTGGCAGTGTGATTGGTTGACATGTAAATTTATTGGTAAAGGATTTTGTATAGGCCCTGATTCATAAAGCACAGTCAATAAATTGTCCCTTTGTTCCCCAATTCTTAGGCTGAGATCAGCAACACTGAGAGAACATTAGATTAAGGGCAGAGAGGGAAGAGATACTTAGGTTAACAAGTTAGTGAGTACCTGAAAACCTAGAGAGAGATGCAGTAAATTTGTTGAGAAGGGTCCTAAAATCATTCTTTATGTGACTTAAAATGTCAAGGTCCTGTTGTATACTTAGAAAATAGAGGAAAAATTTGGATTCATCTTTGTATCACCACTAACTAGCACAGGGGTTGGCAAACCGTACTGCTTGGTTTTTGCAAATAAAGTTTTATTAGAACACAGCCATGGCCATTTGTTTACATATTATCCCTGGCCATTTTCACACTATAATGGCAGAGTTCAGTAGTTGCAATAGAGATGAGATTGTCTGCCGGCTTAAAATATTTACTGTCTTGTCCTTTAAGAAAAAGTTTGCCAGCCCTTGGTCTAACATCATATCTAGAATATAGTAGGTTATTAATAAATACTTGTGGAAGAAAGGAAAAGGAAGGTAAGAATATCCCTATAAAGAAGAAGGACAAAGAGTATTAGATACTGAGGAACACAGAATGGTTCATATACCAAAAAGCACCTCCTGGGGCTTGAATATTTAAATAGTTTTTACTGATTTGCTGACTTGCTGAAGTTTATGGTGGCCTAGTGACATTTAAGAGCTATTTATTTATTTAGAAATAGGGTCTCACTTTGTTGGCTGGGCTAGAGTGCAGTGGCATCACCATAGCTCACTGCGACCTCAAACTTCTGGGATCAAATGATCTGCCTACCTCAGCCTCCCGAGTAGCTAGGACTACAGGTGTGTGTCATCACACCTAGCTAATTTTTCTCTTTTTTTGTAGAGATAGGGTCTCACTATGTTGTTTAGGCTAGTCTTGAACTCATGGGTTCAGGCAATCCTTCTGCCTCAGCCTCCCAAAGTGCTAGAATTACAGGTGTGCACTACTGCGCCTGGCCAAGAGCTATTGATTTAAACTTGGTTAAGAGAAAAAAAAAAATACAGGTGTCCCAAAAGTCGCCATACATAGGGAAAATGGGAAATGGCTGATAAATTTGCTAAAGGGTAGTAATTGGTAGTGCAGCCATCTTTTTTTTTTTGTTTTTGTTTGTTTGTTTGTTTAGCAGACATTTCCTGGATATTCTCTTTATGCAGGATATTAAGCAAGGAATTACGGAGAATACAGAGAAACGTTGATTTATTCATTTATTTATCCAGCATCTACTCTGTGCTAGATATACCGTTGGCTAGACATAGTCTCTGCCTTTAAGGAACATTTTGGAGAAACAGATGTATAAGAATTAAAGATACTAAGTAACTTGCCCAGTATTACTCAGGTAGTATAATAAGTAGCAGAGTTAGTATTAATATTAACATTTGAACTCAGATCCAACTACTTAAAGATAGTGGAAACCATGTATGCTGTTTTTTCTCACAGAGGAAGGATTAAAGACAAATGGAAAATTAGTATTTCAGGTAGAGAGAACATTATATGTAGGGACAAGGTAACAAGATATGATGCAGTATGTTCGAGGAAACAGTTTTGGTTTTTTTTTTAGTATAATGTATAGGATCTTGGAGAAGTGGTCGGTTGCCATAATGAAGGGTTTGAACTTTATTCATTAGATAGTACAAAATCACTGAAGAGCTGGATGTGGTGGCTCACACCTTTAATCCCAGCTACTTAGGAGGCTGAGGCAAGACAATTGCTTAAGCTCAGCAGTTCAAGACCAGCCTCGGCAACACAGCAAGACCCTGTCTCAAAAAAAAAAAAAATCAGTGAAGATATTTAAGCAGGAAATTTATATGAAATTTTGCATTTTAGACATAATTCTGGTGACAGTATGAGCAAAGAAATCAGTTAGAAGGATATTATAGTAATCTAGGCAAAAAATGACAAGGCGTGGAGAAAGCAAATATAGTCCAAAAATATACCCAGGAGTAGAATTGACAGGAAAAAAAGGACCTGATTTCTGGTTTGGCCACTTGAATTTAGGGTAGTGCTATTAACAAAGATTCAGGGGGAAAGGTATAGGCTTAGAATGAGTTTAGTTTTGGAAGAAAGAGAATGGGTTTACTTTTGGGCATCTCAATGTTACACATAATTATAACATTGTGGATATTACAATATATCCATTTGTTAAGTAGATAAAAGTTGAGAGCTTAGAATAAATGTGATCTGGAGATACAGATTTAAGTCATGTATCCATGTATAGGTGGTAGTTAAAGCATTGATAATGGAATTTGATAACCAAAGGAAAGTATAGGGTAGGGTTTTTTTTCCCCCTTTTGAGTCTCTGGCCCCTTTGAGAATATAGTCCCTTCTTCCCAGTACATAAACACAGTTTCTAGAGGTTCACATACTACTTGGACTTCATGTTAAATTTCCCTAGTATAGAGTCAGATGAGAGCTTAAAAAGCTGCTGAAGAACATCATCATTTAAGGGGTGGACAAAGAAAGACAAACGCATGAACAACATTGAGAAGTGGTTGGACATCAAGGAAAGAAGGTGTCTCAGGGAAGGAGTAGTGAACAGAGTCAGGGCTAGAGAAAAAGGCTTGAAAAGTATCTTGTTGACTTTGGCAGTTAGGATACTGATGACTTCAGCCAGAGAAGTTTCAGCAGTGAGTTGAAGGCCAAAGCCAGATTAGGATGGGTTGAGAAGTGAATAGGAAATAAGGGAGTGAAAATCTTGAATGCTGGTTGTTCTTTTCAGTAATTTTTTTTTTTTTTTTTTTTT
>CM052444.1:34343018-34415387 GCA_028533085.1 Varecia variegata
TTAATAACAGATGTCCAGAGACAGGCTCTGAGATTGGAGGAGACTGATGAGTGAGGACAGGGACTGCGTCTGTCTTGTTCTTCCCTATATTTCCAGCACCTGGCATAATATTTGACATAAAGTATGTATTTCATAAATACTTGATTTTAAAGCTTGAATTGGATAGAGGAGGGAAGGTGAAGTTAGTTTGCTTGATGGTAATGAAGAAAGGAGAAGGGAGTCTTGAGGAGATAGGTGATGGTTTGTAATAGTTGTAGTGTTTGAGAGGGAGAACTGGCCATATAAAAAGGTTTCAAGGAGGGATTGAAGACCCACTGACTTATATTAATCATGGTCTCTGATGATGAGTAATAAACCCCTTTGTATAGGTTACATACACATAAAAAGCTCTAGAATAGGCTGGACATGATGGCTCACGCCTGTAATAGTAGTACTTTGGGAGCCCAGGGCGGGAGGATCATTTGAGCCCAGGTTCAAGACCAGCCTGAGCAAGAATGAGACCCTGTCTCTACCAAAAAAAAAAAAAAAATTAGCTGGACATAGTGGTTCACACGTGTAATCCCAGCTACTGAGGAGGCTGAGGCAGGAGGATTGCTCCAGCCCAGGAGTTGGAGTTTGCAGTGAGCTATGATGACGGCACTGCGCTCTAGCCAGGGCAACAGAGTGCGACTCTATCCGCCCCTCCCCCAAAACAAAGAAGGAAAAAACAACTCTATAATTGTTACTTGTTTCAGTAAAAATTAACAGTAAGTGATGTAAAAGTTGAGAGGAGAGATAAATCACTTCCAACTGATAAAACTGAGGATTGCCACTTGAAATGGGAAGTACTTGGATGAAAGAGGGTTTGGAAATGGATTGGGGAAGGGAAGAAGAGCATAAACCAAAAGCTTTGTTGGGAAAATGTCCTTTATATGTTTCCAATTGGCTGCTGCTTGCCACTGCATCAAATTGCAGCTCTTCAAAGGACCAGTTTGTAAGTTATGACATTTTCATTGCTTCTTCCACTATAGGATTTATGACCAGAGGAAAATTGATGAGAATGAGAACAATGGAGTGCTCAAGAAATTCTGTCCTCATCACCTGGTAAGATTCATGAAGGGCCAGTGGATCCAGGCTTCCCTCACTTGACCTCAAGGCTGCACCTGAACTTGTTGGTATGATGGGAAGAGCTTGGACTTTCGAGTCAGTAACCTGGATTTGAATCCTGGCTTTACCACTTACCAGCGTGTGATCGTGGGCAGTCACTTCACCTCTGTTAGTTTCGTTTTTTTAAATCAACAAAATGGAGATAACAATAACTGCCTTACACCATGATGATGAGGCCTAATGAGACAGTATATAAAATGGCTGGCACACAGCAGACATCCAAGAGAAGGTCCTAAGACTTTCCTCCATGAGGTGGTCACATTTCATCAGTTGTACTCCTGTCTCTGTCTGTCTGTCCTTCTCTCAGTTTTTGGGAGAAGATATAGGGGAGTTTGAAGGAAAGCCTGTTTCCTAAAGGTGGTATAACAAATGGGGGGGTGGGGCATCAGTCAGTATCTGCTCCTTATTGCAGGTGAACAGTGAGTCCAAAGCAAACATCACCTGTCTTGTGTACAGCCACGACGGCACAGGTACGTGAGCAGGGCCCAGCTCCTAGGCTGGCATGCCCCCTCTGTCTAGGGAGCTGCTGAGCCAGTGAGGCATGTGCCCTCCAGTGCTCACCACTGTGCTATAGCTCCAAGTGGAGCAGCTGGGGAGTAGCTGCTGATGGTGAGCACGTAGTGGGAGGATGCAGCAGATGACCCTTGGAGGTGCCAGGCACCATTTGCAGAATGCTGCAGATGATATTTGGCAGGGTCTGTCCTGAAGCCCAGGTTGCTTGCCTGAGCAGGTTCTCATGCCTTTGACTCATTACTGAGTTAATGGGTATGATTTTTTTCTGAGCATTCTGCTACCTCTGGGTTGGCAGTATGTTCCTAGTCTACCCTGACTTGCCTGCTGTTCCAATTAAGATGGGTGCTATACCTGGGTATTCGGAGGGGGCACTACTGTCAAGAAGCCCCACCCCAATCCCCTATTCCTGATCCCTGATTTTTTCAGCCTTTGCCTTCACTGCTTTGTTCTTGTTCTTGGCAGAGCTCCTGGCCAGTTACAATGATGAAGACATTTACCTCTTCAACTCCTCTCACAGTGATGGGGCCCAGTATGTTAAAAGATATAAGGGCCACAGAAATAACGCCACAGGTGAGACTGTCTTACTAGGTTTCTGTGGCCCGAGTCTGTTGGCTTGGGGAACCATAGTATCTCATTGAGATTGTGCCAGTGGGAACTATCTGAGAAGTAGGCTGCCTGTGTCACTGTGGGCAATGAGAGGTTATCCTGAATTGGGCTAGAGTTACCATGTTTTCTCCACTGTGCTAGAGGGGAGGAGGGCTTAAAGAGCATCTCTCACCATTGCAGTGATGTTGCTTCTAATTGGTGGGCATAAGGAGACTATACTTTTTTTAAATCATTTCAGGTAACTTCAGGATTGGCACAAATGCCTTGTTAGAGAGTCAGGGAAAGTCTTCTGTAGTTAATGGTACTGAATTGCCCAAAATGGGGGTGAGCTTGTACCTCTAGGGAGGGAAGAGTAAATGATTGTTTTGATTGAGGCAGAGGAGGAGGAATGGTGGTAGTTCCTAGCCCTAGATTGCGATGAAGATTGGTCTTTTTTGTTCCATGTCCATGGTTCCCAAACTTTGGGGCATATTGGAGTCACCTGACTATCTTTTAAAAATACAGCTGCCTGGCCTTAACCCCATACGTCTGGTTGAATTAGTATGGGGTACGACTTGAGCATTGGGATTTTTAAAAGCTACACATGTGGTTCTCGTGTACAGAAAAATTGAGGAATCGCTGCTCTTTGTTATTGTTACCACTCCTAACAGATATCTGTCATAATTTTGACTTGGAGACAGCAATTAGCAGTTAGTTTTTCTTTTTTTTCTTGAGCTGGTGAGAAGGGAGGGAAAAATCTGTACTTCGATCTCAGTCCACAGGCAGACAAAAGGAAGAATGCCAGTCTCATGGCTGGTATGGTATTGGCCATAATAGTTAAGACTCCTGGCTTAGTTCTAGAGCGTATTTGGAGTCCTGGCAGCAAGCATAGTTCACTTCTTTCTTACAAGCAATTGTAGCATATACCTTCATCAGTATCAGATCAACTGATGACCCAAGAAACACTGACAAGGTACCAATGAAGTACACATATCAAGGGTAATCCTAGGGCATAGGACAGTGCTGCCTAGGAATGGGCAGAGCTGGGGCGATTCAGGTTGGCACAGGTTAGGCATTAGTGAGGCCTGTGGTTGTCTGAATGGGTATAGAGACTGAGGCTGTTGCTAAGGGACTGCAGACTCCTGCCCCATGGAGCTCTCTGGGAGAATATAAATAGTCTCTGGGACTGGTGTGATTCTTGCAACTATCTATTATACACACATAATCTCTTGATTTGTTTTGTGAAAATGAATTCTTTGGCTCTCAGCTGATTTAGAGTTTGTGAATAACTAAATTCTCTCTTGAGATAAATATGTATAGGACTGTTGCCAACCTCATGTGGTCTATTCTCTCATTTATCATTTCAGTAAAAGGTGTCAATTTCTATGGCCCCAAGAGTGAGTTTGTGGTGAGCGGTAGTGACTGCGGGCACATCTTCCTCTGGGAGAAATCATCCTGCCAGATCATTCAGTTCATGGAGGGGGACAAGGGAGGCGTGGTGAGTATGGTGTGCTGGGCTGGCTGGCTCCCTAGTCTCTTCAGTCATTAAGGTAGGTTTTAGCAGAGCCACTGAATGTTCATTGTGACTACATGATACCAAGTCTTAGAGGTCTGGCCAGCTAAATTAAAAGGCAGTATAAGGTGGGGTGCAGTGGCATGTGCCTGTAGTCTCGGCTACCTCAGGCTGAGGTGGGAGGATCACTTGAGCCCAGGAGTTTAAGTCCAGCCTTGGCAACATAGTAAGACCCTGTTTCAAGGGGAAAAAGCCAGGGTGGGGAGTGTAGCTTGGAGGTGCTGAGGTTTTGATGGAATATTTTCTTCCTTTTCCTGTCTTCTATCCCTCTAAGGCATGGTTTATTGAGAAGAGAAAGAGATCTTAGGGAAGAACTTCTGTCCTTAGTGAGATAACATATCTCTAGGCATGGACCTTTTCCAAAAGAAAAAGCGGTGGAGGGCATACCCTCCTGTACAAATGCTAAAGATGTCTCCATGTCTAGTCTTTTAGGTTGACTAAGTAGCAATCTTGTCTGGAACCTAGATCAGCAGATAAAACTAGAAAGAGCATTTTTTGGACAATTGGGAAAATCAGAATGTGGTTTATACATTAGATAATATGATATTCAGTATTAAATAGATTTGATTTGATTATTTATATAGGAGAATATCCTTTTAGGAGATGTTGAAGTATTTAGGAGTGAAATGTGCTTACATTCAAATGGATACAAACGTACACATGATGTATATGTTTATATATAGGGAGAAAGCAAATGTGGCAAAATATTTTTTTTTTTAAAGTGGCTGAGCAGCCTGCTTGCTATATAACCTACCCATGATCCTATCATAGTCTGCCTATCCTTTGAGTTCCACAGACAACCTCTGTGGACATAGGGCAAAAAGGAAGAGTGAGGATCAAATTCGGGAATGAAAAGTGATCAGCTCTTAAGATGTATCTGGTTAACTTTATCATCCTTTTTTTTTTTTTTTTTGAGACCCAGAGTTGGGAAAGAGTTCAGTAGCTTTCTGTAATTAGGCTTTTGTACTACAGAAGATAGGAAAGAGTTTAGAAGACTAGATTGTACTGATTACCCAAGATAGCCTCATTTACCCAAGGCCTCTAAGGAATAACTGAGATGGCTTGATCTCTCTTTTTAATTCCTTCTAAGCTGTGGGAAATTCATAGATCCCAGTCATCTCTTGATGAGGTTTATTCAGAAAGTGGTTTTAGAATTTAGAATGGTTCCTTGTAATCAGGATTCCATTCTTTCTTGTGTTTTTCTTGCCCTGGTATGAGGGTATGTCAGATTTTCTTCTGGTTTTCTCTAAATTTGGGGGACCTGGGATCTATATAGATCTAGGACTTTTGTGGCCTGTGAATATAAATGGAGAGGCTTCTAGAAGTTCAAGATGTGTCTTACTCTTCCCTGCTTCATTTCCTACTCTTCCATAGGTCTCCCACTGTCACCTGCAGTGAACAAACCCAAAACACTGGAGCCTTAATGAGATTTCTGCAATAGGCATGTAGTCAGAAGGAAGTCAGAAGGTGCCAATGAATCCTTTCTTGATCATAAACTATTATCTTGCATTCTGTTCCAGAGAGATGCAGGGCCGAATGCCCTCTTCCAGGCCAGCACTTGTCCATTCTCCAAAAGCACTCTGCAGGCCACTTTCCTTTCAGCTCAGCCAGTACCAGGGTTTGATGATTAATCCAGGTGCTCAGGTGGGGAGGGCATCTACTTGGGATGGGTGGGCCCCAGGCCTAAGTTATAGTGGTCCTAAGAGTGAAAGAGTAGAACAAGAGATACAGAGCCTACTCCCTGAAGTGATTTCCCTTACTTGTTCTTGCCGCTGTGTAAGCTGAATGATCCACACGGTCCTCACTTGGCTCCTTCTGTTTTTTTTTTTTTTGTTGTTCTAACCTTCCAGCAATGGGGGTCACCAGGCACCAGCCTCAGTGTAGACTCAAAGCAATTCTGTATCATAAAGCAAATGTTAGAACCAGAAGGGATCTTAGAAGTTATTGTCCACCTTGCCTAGGTCTCCTGACTCTGTTTTTGAGTCTTTTCTTTGTTCCCATTCAACTTCACAGGGACAAGGGTGGGGGATGATGTCAGAGGACAACTCCTTAGTCTCCCAGGAGCACTTTGATGCTTGATCCCATTCCCTGCATTCCCCCAGCCCAGTCATCTAAGGCCAGAGCTCTTTTCTCTGCTCAGGCATTATTGACAGGATAAGTCCTGGCATTCAGACAGGTCTGGTGAAGTGACCAGGTACCCTGGCCCAGAAGTTCTCTGTCGGCTCCCCCAGCAGGCTCCAACTCAGGTACTGTATGTAATTTATTCTCTTGTTCCTCTTGCCATTGGCTTTGTTCTTAGCTTTAAGTTCCAAGGAATTGTTCCCCTGGGCTTTTTTATTTTGCTGACTTATGCAAGCAGAGCTAGCTGAGAGTACAGATCTATAGCAAGGGCTCGAAGATGGATGAGTAAGGTCAGATTGTGTGTGTAAGTTGTCGCATATCTTTTGATAATATTTCTAGGCAATGAAGTTTTTTCCTACTTCCTCCTCATGCTCCAAATGCACTGCCTAAAAGAGCCCAAATACAAACTTTGCAATGAGCTTATATGTAGAATGGGGGAAGGAGAAAAAGAATGGCCTTTACTTCTAGGCTCAGACTTAGTTTCAGTCTTTTCTGAGCATTGGTTTGTTTATTTGTAAAATGGAAGTCAAAGAAAGAAGTCTGTAGGTCAGCTCTATTTTCCATGTCTGCCCTTGGCTTCTCCTCTTCTGCTCTTTGCCTGTGCAGGCAAGGCAGGGGAAGCTGGTCCAGAAAGAACTAAAAGAGGCTTTTTGCCAGGGGTGGTTTTCTTGGACTCTAGGGCAGCTGCAAGGCGGAGTGCCTTTCCTGTGTGTTCCTCATCTGACTAAAAGCTTGAAAATGCTTTAGCAGTTAGATCTGGGACTAGCTCTTCCGGTGGGGATGGGAACTGCCCTACCCTGTCCTGCCCTGTTAGGGAAGCTCCTGTTTCCAAGTCGGACAGCAGGGGGCATGAGTGCTTTCAAATAGAAGGAAGCTGCCTGAGCCACAGGCCTGCCTGCCATAGTTCATTTCTTCTGTTCAAGAATGTACCCAGAGGGTGGCTGAGATTGAGGCTGTGGGGCCCCAGGAAGCTGCCTTGTTGTGCCATACTGCCCTGTAGTTGAGCTGTTGTGCTGTCAGGGTGGGTAGCAGGATGTTGCCCCCTGGGATGTGCATGCTTCTCTCAAGCAGACATGAGCCTCCATCACCCCCACTCCCTAGCTCAGCCTCCTCTTCTCAGCCTATGCCTTCCTCCAGTTCTAGTAAACAGTGCCAAATGAGTGTAATTGTTCTCTGACTCTTCTCTGGGGGCTCAGTGGCAGCTGCTGCTTTCTTCATTTTTTAAAATTTATTTGCCACTTGGTGAAAGCCACTGAGATGTTTTTTTCCAGCCTTGGGCAAGTTGGAACTTTGGAATCTGGAGTGAATGAGGTCATCTGGATCTTATAGCGTTTTTGTGAAGCCGGCAGTAAGCTTGGTCAGTCACTCGCCCACTCCTAGGGCTATGTCTGGGGATGAAGCCACCTCTGACCTATACATAGGAAATGATAGATATGCCTTGTCTTATACCCAGTCTGTGTCTGGTGTTTCCTCTACTCCCAGGGCCCTTTGGCCTAGGCTCAGGATGGGTGGGCCTGCCTTTCCAGCAGCTGCCTCAGCCCTGATCAAGGGCAATTATTTGGCTCAAGGTGAGTAGTGGTTTTTAAACTCTACTCCCACACACCCCTGAGCCTGTATTTTCCTTTCTTCCTAACCAGGTAAACTGTCTTGAGCCCCACCCTCACCTACCTGTACTGGCAACCAGTGGCCTAGACCATGATGTGAAGATCTGGGCACCCACAGCTGAAGCCTCCACTGAGCTGACGGGGTTAAAGGATGTAAGTAGCTGACTGCAGAAGTTCTTTTCTTTCTACTTTTCCACATATTGTTATGATTCTTTGTTGTCATAGGAATAATTTGCTGCCCAGTTCTTTAAAGGCACTGCTTTAAACCTCCCTCCCCCATTCCTGTCACTGCTGCTGTAGGAATAGTGCTACTCCAAGGGGCAGCTGTGAAATGCCACTAGTTGGGAGTAGGTTGGGGTAGGGAGCATCTTCAAGAATTATCCTATTTTAGGCCGGGCGAGGTGGCTCACGCCTGTAATCCTAACACTCTGGGAGGCCAAGGCGGGTGGATCGCTCGAGGTCAGGAGTTTGAGACCAGCCTGAGAAAGAGCGAGACCCCGTCTCTACTAAAAATAGAAAGAAATTATCTGGCCAACTAAAAATATATATAGAAAAAATTAGCCGGGCATGGTGGCTCATGCCTGTAGTCCCAGCTACTCGGGAGGCTGAGGCAGGAGGATTGCTTAAGCCCAGGAGTTTGAGGTTGCTATGAGCTAGGCTGATGCCACAGCACTCACTCTAGCCCGGGCAACAGAGCGAGACTCTGTCTCAAAAAAAAAAAAAAAAGAAAAAAGAATTATCCTATTTTAAAGCCTCCCACTTTCTCAGTGGCTGAACCCGGGGCATCCTTCCTAATCTACTCCACTTCAGTTTAACGGGAAACCTTTATCGGGATTGAACACCAGCCTTCTTGATCAAGTCCAGGGTTCCTATACATTGCTGCCCCCGCCCCCAACCCTTTTGGGTTCCAGGTGATTAAGAAGAACAAGCGGGAGCGGGATGAAGATAGCTTGCACCACACTGACCTGTTTGATAGCCACATGCTCTGGTTCCTCATGCATCACCTGAGACAGAGACGCCATCACCGGGTAAGCTGGGGTTAGAAGTGAGCTCCCAAGGACAGTGACCCTTTCAAGAGGGCTAAAAAGTTGCAGAGTAGTGACTTTAAGGACAAATCAGGTCTTGGTTGGGTTTCCTATCCCCATCAGATCCCTGATACAGCCTTGGAAGAGCCCACCAGCAGAAAAGGGTGGTGTCTGCTCTTATTCTCCATCGTCATACAAGCATAGTGCTATCTTCATAAAGACAAAGGCAGGAGGGTGGGGAAGGAGTTGAGAAGTAAGTCTCAGGGTGACCTTTCTGTTTTCCTTTCATGCCAAAAGAGGTCCAGGACAGGGGTTGGCAAATTGGCAGTTGACATACTGCTGGTTTTTGTAAATAAAATTTTATCGGAATGCAGCCACATCCATTCTGTGTATTGTCTATGGCTGCTTTCATGCTGCAGTGGCAGAATTGAATAGTTGTGACAAAGACCGTATGGTCTACAAGTCTAAAATATTTAGTATCTGGCCCTTTAAGAAAAATTCTGCTGATCCCTGTCCTACAGCATCTGAATTCTAGCTAAGACTTAACAGGCTTGTCCTTGTTCCATCAAGGGAAGTTACTAACAAGCCTTTCCCATCCCACAGCGCTGGCGAGAACCTGGGGTTGGGGCCACAGACGCGGACTCTGATGAGTCTCCCAGCTCCTCAGACACATCGGACGAGGAGGAGGGCCCCGACCGGGTGCAGTGCATGCCATCCTGAGGCCTCGTACCTAGGTGGGGCGGGCTGGGGCTACCAACCTGATCCTGCCTGGGCAACCCTTTCCTCTCCCGGGCCCTTACATTCAGCAGAAACGCACTTTGGACTTTTTGCTTTAGATAAAAGAAAGACATCCCAGGAGAAGGACAAACCAGAAGGGAATGAACCAACAGAGAGTACCTAGGAGTGGGAGTTGAGCCCTGAAATGGGGTTCCATGGAAAGGTGCATAGGACTCAGCAGACATGGCCTCTACTCAAAGCCTCTTTTTGAGGGGGAAGAGGGGAGCCTATTTTGTTAACTGGTTTGGGATAGGGAATGGGGTTTCTTTTTCTTTAATCTCCCTTGTTTCTTGGGCAGGGGGGTGGGGGGAACAACTGGCTATTCAGTACCAAGGGGTGAGAGTCAGGGGTAAAAGTGCCACTCTCTCTTTGGTTTAGGTTTTTGACCTTTTTTCCTTTGTTTTTTTTTTTTTTTTTAAAGTCTATGACAGTTTCATTGTTTCCCCCCCAACAACCCCATCCCAGGATCCAGTTTTTTCTGGGAAGTCCTTAGAGTCCCTAAACATCCAACACTCTTCACTTTACTTTCCACCTCATTCATTCTCTGTACTTCCCACAGTGTTTTGCACTTGATTATGTATCCTTCACTCTCTTCTCTTCATCCCATCACCCCCTAAATAGGTTAGGTGAGTGAGGTTGGGGAGAAGTGGGAGGAGGGGCAGAGGTGGAGGAAGAATAGGAAGGATGTTACCTCTTCTATTATTTAAAAAAAAGTTGTTTTATGGCAGCAATCTCCCTGTCCCTGTCACTGTTAGAGGCCTAATTTTATATCTATAAATATATTAAAAAGCAAGTCAAACTTGGATGTATCAAGGTAAAATTGTCAAAGTTTAAATACCTATATATTCTCTATGAATGCAATAAAGGGACTTAAAGGAAGAGTGAGCAAGAGTAATGATGTGGAGGTGACACCTGGGGTCAGCTTACCCTCTGTGTATGGCCATTAAATACTGGGGCTTATCCCTTAGGTTTTAGGAAGCTCAGGAATGGAAGGATTCTCAGTTCTTCCCTTCCCCACTTCCCTGCCTTGGTGTGGGATTTGGGAAAAACAGGAAATTTCTCTCAACTGTTTGCCTCATATCTCCTACCTCTCCTGAACTCTTATGGGGGTCCCCAGGATGGCTCTTCTAACCTGAGGCTGGCCTGTCTTTAAAACTTGACTGAACTATGACTTCAAGAAGGGTGCCACCACTGCAGACTCTTTCTGGTACTGTTTATGACAGAAGACACACACATACACACACACAGTCTCTTACCGTTAGCTGCTTTGATTCTTTAAGCCATCCAACTCCATGCCAGCTCCCTTCCTAATGGAAGAGTGAAGGGAAAGACTTCCTGGGTTTGACTTTATACCATATATCTTGGTATTGAGGAACAAGTCAGTAATCTAAGGATTGATTACAGTGGCTGGAATTTGGGCACTTGTCCTGCCACTGATCACTGAGTATGAAAGTCCCAGTTGAATTCTTGCCCTTAGATGCTTTTGCTGCTATTTTTTTTTTTTTTTTTTGCCCTCAGTTCCCACAAGATCCAATCAGTAATTCTGCATCCTAGGACAGTCAGTTTCTACTAAACCAGGCCAGGAAGGAGGAGAAAAGAGAGGATGGTATTCTCAGACACTCCTTCCTCCTGCCCCTTTTCCTAGCAGCTCTCAGACCAGTGGTTAGCTGCTGCACTTCCTCCCTGAGGTAGAGAATGTGTGGTGACTGAGTGGTCTGTGTTCCTATTGCTAGTGGGGTGATGGGGTGGGTTGAAAACCATGCACTCTGGAATTTGTTGTATTTTCTCTCAGTAAAGCTTTTTTTTTTCCTGACTGCTGCTCTGTGTGATATGTGGTCCATTCATTTATGATGGACTGTTTTTGCTCCTTTCAATGTAGGTCCCTGACCCTACCCTCTCACTCTGCCCATGTTACAATTTTAGCAAGTCCAGTCTAGGATATTCATGCTTCCAGTTTTTGGGCTCCAGCTGGTGACTGTTGTCCATTTAGCTCAGTGATGCTTAGAAGGTAGGGGCAGGATGAGGGGATGATATTATTTGGGGTATTTCCCCAGCCCCTGTTACAGGCTACAAAGAGGGATATGAGGATAAATATTGCTCCCCTTCCCTTCCCAGTGATTCAAAGGCTCCAAAATTCTGGTCATTCACAGAAATTTTAGAATCAATCAGGTACAGTACAATCAATCACCTTTATTCCAGGGTTAGAACAAGGCCGTGCACACTGCAGACAGAGGAGCACAGGATGGGGCAATCTCACAGCAATATAAGGGGTGGGTGGGCAGGTTAGTCTTTTTAGATTACTTTGCCTTACAGAGAAACTATTAGACTCTGCTGAGAATAACCCTGTCTCTTTTCTCCCATTTCTTCCATAAGTAAGGTTCCTATTCTCACTCTTATTTACTCTCACATAACATATCCCGAATGGAAGGACAGTTCATGCTAATTTCCCCCCTCCCAATCCTACAAGTATCTTTCTCTTAAAGGAGAAGCCAGACAGGGCTGGGGAGACTTGGGAAGGTCCTTTAAGGCAAAACCATGGAGTCCTCAAGGTGTGTGTGTTAAGGCAGGTGTCCGCATTGGTGGCCAGAAGGGATGGGCAGGCTGGACCAGGCTAGGAGTCAAGGGTACTTACTCTCTAACCAGTCTGGCTTCTTCCTTCTTCCTACAGCCAGCCCTCCCCTCCCACTAAAGGTTTGCTCCTACATCATAAAAGCTTCTGACTTCAACTTTCTCTAAATAGTCTCTGAGATTGCATGTGAGTTTAATTTTTTTTTTAAAAAGCTTGCTTTTTTGTTTGGACTATGTAGCAATTTGACTCTGCCACTGCCTTCACTGTGCCATTCCCCTCCCACCCCTGCTCTGGCCTAGACAATAAGTTAATGCTAGACACCACAAAAAAAAGGGCAGACATGGCAGTGCGGGTTTAATATACATATACCTAGAATATATATGTACACACAGTTAGCACGGTCGGGGTGGGGAGGGGCATCTTGGGACAGGCAGGAGGCTGGGGTCACTCACTGTACTCTAGCGACTTGGCTAGGAGGCATCCACAAGCCCAAGGGTCCAGGATATTGAGCGAGAAGGGTTACTAACTCCCCTCCTGGATTGAATTGGGGTGGGGATCAGTGCAAAGGAAAACACTGTAGTTCACTTCTTTCTGGCTTGGGATGTTCTAGACCAAGGAGAAAGGGAAGGTTGCCTGTTGCCTGCAAAGATCACACTGGAACCCTGTAGGTAGGGGCAGGATTGGATCTCATTCCTCAATTTCCCTAGGTTAGGAGTCAGTATATGCAACAGTCTGTGTAGGAATCAAGGAGTGGAAAAAGGGGGCCCCCTCCCTCTGCTCTCATCCCCATCTCAGGCTCAGTGGTGTACATTCCCAGCATAGTCTCTGCCGAGCACAAGTGGGTGGGGCATCTAATGCTAGCTGCTCCGTGGGTTTGATCTTAGGGATCAGAAAAGGATCCAGTGGTTTCTCATTAAATCCCTGGCTCATACCCATCCTAGGCCCATGAGAGGGGAGCAGAAAGGGACTGCTGGCACCTAGGCCCTCCAACCTGAGGAACAGCAAGAAACTAGACTCTTCAGTCAGTTCATCATGAGGGTACAATACTGAACTCTGGCTTTTCTTTGCCCCTTCCAGGTGGGAGTTGGGTGGCCTCTTCACCTTCCCTCCCCACTGCTTTTCCTTGGATCCATCTACCTCTCCCATCTCACCCCCACCTCAGCTCCTCAGTGTAGGAAAATGCAGGTCCTTTCTACTTCTGCACTTTAAAGATGCCGGGGGAGAGTGGAGGAAAGGGAAGTAGGAGGAATGTGCTGATTTCTATTTGCATAGAAATAGCCCCCACCTCCTGTCCTCCTAGAGTGGGGAAACTAAGCCCCCTCCAGCCCCTGACCCCCATCCCCTCATAAGGAGGAACTAGATGAGCTAGACATACAGACATACAGCCAGAGCGTGCGCACACGCACACACACGCGCACAGTAAGGGGGTTAGGACCAGGTTAGTAAGTGGGTAGATGAGGGAGAGGCTTGCCCCTCTCCGGGAGGATAGGGGAAGGAAGTGGTCTGATGTAGGTCCAACCTTCCTCCTCTTCCTCCCCCTTGCTCAGGCCTTCTTCGGTGGGGGAGCCAATTTGATGATCTCTTCCTCAGAGGGCTGCCGGATAATGTCTGGGGGCAAAAAGGGATGTGTCCAGGGATAGAAGTTGTGGGAGATACCAGGCAGGCCATTGAGCATCAGCCTTCACTCTCCCAAAATTCAGGGATAATCGATGGGAGTAGGCAGAGGTGCAGCTATGTTAAAGGCATGGCCTCTTACCTTTGTACTTCTTGGCACTGGGGATACGGGTTAGCTTGGTGTCCAGCTCATCTTCCTCAGAAATCTTCAGAACACGGGTTCTGTAGTCAACCACCATAGTGAGTAGGTCAGGACGGCGAGAGATCTCGAAGATGTGCTCAATGTAGGAGAGGTTGTCTGGAGAAAAGGCAGGAGATTGACAGAGTTAGGCTGTGAAGGTCATATTCCCCCAGTCTACCAGACTAGTGTTCTGGAACCAAGGCTGAGTTGCTCACATTGCTTATGGGAAGGGACAGCACTAACAGAAGAGGGGCTACTAAGCCAGGAAAGGAAAACTAAGGTACCCAAACAGTACAGAGGACTATTCCCAGAAGGGCAGATAGTTAGTCAGTGAAGTTTCTCAATTGTAGATTGAGAATGAGAGATTTAGGTTAGAAGCCAGGTCCTATATTGGAGGGAGGAGACAATAGAAAAATTAACTTGCCTTCCAGATACCCCACTCCCACCCTGTCCTTTTTCTACATTCTCTCCAAGTTAAGTATCAGAAAGAATTTGCTGGCAGCACATGTAGGACTGGAGGGGTGGAATCTTAGACAACCTAGGAGAGATCCTGGGTCTAGTGAAAAAGGTTATTCTGAATGAGAAAAGGCTTGGACACCACCAGAAGGATGATCCTCCATGGCTTGGCCAGTTCCAGGAGATTATAGATGCCCTTAGACTTTCCCTGGCTCCTCCCCTCTGAGTGTTGCAGTAGTCTAACTATAGTATGTCCTCCTTCAGCCTGCCTGCTATCCACACTACAGTCAGAATTGCATATTTGAAGGGCCCTGAGGTCATTCACCTCACCTATCAAATACCTGTCACTCAAGGCCCTCTATAACAGTCTTAACTTACCTTCTCAGCCACAACATACCCTGTGTCCCAGTCAAGCCAAATAGGACGCTTTTCTTTTCCAAACACACCAGATACTCTCTCACCTCTGTGACTGTGTTCCTCTGCCTGGCATGCCTTTTTTGCATCTTGCCCTAGAAATCCCACTTGCTTTCCAGGGCCATCTTAAACACCAATTCTTCCCTAAAGCCCCCAGCTGCATGGGATTGCTCTACCTGTGGAACTCCTCCCCCTTCACCCCTAGCAGTAGTCTCAAAAAGTGGATAAGAAAATGTTAGAACTTGTGGTTTTATCTTAAATTTTACCACTTTTTTTTTTTTTTTTTTTTGAGACAGAGTCTCACTCTGTTGCCTGGGCTAGAGTGAGTGCCGTGGCGTCCTCCTAGTTCACAGCAACCTCAAACTCCTGGACTTAAGCGATCCTCCTGCCTCAGCCTCCCGAGTAGCTGGGACTACAGGCATGCGCCACCATGCCCGGCTAATTTTTTTTCTATGTATTTTTAGTCGGCCAGATAATTTCTTTCTATTTTTAGTAGAGACAGGGTCTCGCTCTTGCTCAGGCTGGTCTCGAACTCCTGAGCTCAAACAATCCGCCCGCCTCGGCCTCCCAAGTGCTAGGATTACAGGCGTGAGCCACCGCGCCCGGCCAAATTTTACCACTTTTAAATTCTGTTTTTCTTACGTATGTGACAGTAGCACAGGAGTATCTGAATAACATTTTTTACTGACCAGGGACACAATGTCAAAAATGTTAAAACTGTATAAAGCCTCCTATACTTTCTTAGAGTATCTCTCTTATTCTGCCTTGTCATAGAGGGGTATGATTTGTATATATAAGAGTTTTGAGCTCATCTCTATCTGCTGAGTGAACTGAGCTTGAAAGGCTGATGGCAGGATCCCTGTGCGCCATTCCCCCACCTTTGTCCAGCTTGTTGTGGCTCTCCAGGAAGCTAAACCAGGCACTGCCAGTAGTGATCTCCTCACTCTTTTCACTGGGGATGTCCTCCTTGCAGGCTGACTTGAGCTGTTCCAAATCTTCAAGGGTGATGTTGTTGGTCAGGTCCTGGAGAAGGGTCCCGTACTCAGCCATGACTGGGGTTGGGGGGCAACAAAGGGAAAGGAGTTGAGCTTAAGATATGGGGGAAGGTATGGGGATCTGGCTCACTCACTGGCAACTACTGCATCCCCCCACTCTGCCCTACTAGGCCTGTGCCTAGAACATGGAGGTTGGGGGTGGCCAGGGCTGGAGAGAGTAAAGGAAGACCTAGACGAGGTGATGGGGGTAAACAGGAAGAAACTTGGAGCTAGGAGCCAGGCTCGAGCCTAGAGTGACAAGTCATACCTCCTTCTCCCCACCATCTTTTTCTTCTTTTACCCCCTCTAACAGTAACCCTGGCAACAGTTCCCCTGACTGAGGAGGCGGTTACCATAGCAACCTGCTCCCGACTTTCTCACCCGCTGTCTCCAAGTCCCCCCCAGAATCGCCCCACCCACCTGCAACCCCTCCCCATGTCAGGAAAAAAACCCAAAACATTCAAAAACAACAACCAGGGAGAGGCTTGCTGTGGCAGTCAGAAGCTGAGAAGAAGGAACTGGAGGGGCTGGTAGGAGCTCATGTTCTAGCTTCCATTCTTCCCCAGAAGCAAAAGGGTCCCTCACTTCAACTCCCCACCACCCCACTAATGACTCATTTTGGATGGATGCCTAGTTGCTTGGTCTGATGGTTCCCTGGCCCCTCCATGCTTAACCTTGTATTCGTCATTAGGGCTTGATTGAGGTGGGAGAAGCAATGGGCCACCCCCACCTTTGTAGAGCCCATTTTCTCCCTTGATGGTTACCAGGCCCCCACTTAGCCCTCTCTCCTAGCCTTTGTGCTGTGCCTGCAGCCCCCGCACCCAAGAATACCAAGCGGCTGCCTCTGGCCCCTTGCCCAGTTCCCAGGCTGGCTGGGTGGTAGGGGGAGGGGAGGAAAGGGAGTTAGAGGAGTATAGATGCTGCTTTGGGAGAGTCTGCTGAAGGGGACTGCTACCCCTTCTTGAATCAACATCCTGCTGGCACTGCCTTCAGCATAGCCTCCCACAGGGAGCTGGGCAAGGCCAGGTCTCATCTAGGCCTCACCTGCATCCCTCTATCATGATCCTTAGGTGAAAAGGTAGAGAACTAGAGAACATTGAAGGCCTATCTTCCACTAAGATAGGAACCGGCTAAGACAGAAGAAAGAAAGTTGTACCTTAGAATGAACTTTCTGGATTTGATAAAATGTGAAACTCTACTGGTGAGCTCAAAAAAGGAACTTACTTTCCATAACGAGTATGTATTTCCTTTTAATCAGAAAGGCAAAGTATTTTTTAAAAGTAAATCATGTCATAAACACTTTGTGGATAGGCCAAGGGATGGGCAAGAAGCTAGATGAACTTGGACCTGTCTGAGGCTGTATACAAGTCACCCCAACCTTGGGCTGGGCAAGTGGCAGATCAAAGCGGGCTGGTTGACACACATTTTCCTTACTTCTCCCCCTCTACTGCAGGGGAACTCAGGCAGAGGCATGGCCACTGCAAAATAAGAGGTATGGACCCGTAAGTCCCCATTCCCAGCCCCCTCCTTGGACCAGAATAAACAAGCCTCCCTTGGTGGCAGGCACCATGACACAGACAGACAATGAGCCAGACAGCAGGGCTAGCACGACCCCTGAGAGAAACGGGCACACATGGGCATGCTCAGTTGCACAGCCAGGTGCAACCATACAGAAGGGCCCAGCGGTGGCCCTGCCAGGCGGGGCCAGGAACAATGCTCTCTGACTGTCAGCACCAGGAACTGTCTCGCCTTGAAATCTAGGTCACAGCAGCAGGCTCTGGAGCCCAACCCCTCCCATCCTCCACTGATAATCCAAGGACAGAGAGGGGGAGATGTAGATGGAGGGGGATGATGGGGAGGGGGTCCAGAGATGGAGATAAAAATGGGGGAGGTGAGGACAGCTGGAAGGGAAAGGGCAGCACGGGAAGGAGATAAGATGACCCTGCCCCAATGGAGCAGATTTGGGGGCCTAAAAAAGGGGGTAGAATTTAGGGTTATACTCCCCTGCCTTCACATGGGAAGAAGAGTTTGTAAATATGAGAAATCCTGTGGGAGGAAAGTTGTGTGTATGTGTGTGTGTGTGTGTGTGTGTGTGTGTGTGTGTATCTCTTGGGAAGAGTTAAGATTTAGGGCTCTGAATCTAAAACACAGATCTACAGAGGAGGTGGGTGGGAAGGGATTAATGTGTGTAACACACCCACCCACAAAGGGGGGGCAGTGGGTAGGAAATTTCTAAGAGAGTGAAAGATATAAGGAGGCCCCTAAGAGAAATGGGGGGTGGGAATGTTAAAGTGGCAGAGGAGAAATGTGTTTGCCAGTCTCCTGTGGATGCTAGGTATGGATATGGGTATGTGGAGGGGGCAGTGGCTGGGTATCTGTCAGTGTGTTTGGATGTGTCCTGGTAATGGAGGTGTGTGTGCGCCAGCACTGGATGTGTGGCTATGTGTGCACTGGCTGTGAGTATCTGTGTTTGTATGTGTCTGCACCAGCCAAGAGTATGTGTTAAGAAGGTATGTAACCACCGCTTCCAGAGGAAGGAGAGGAGCCTACATAATGGAAGAAGAGAGCTGGGGTTGGGAGAGGGAAAGAGACTGAGGCTGCAAATGAGGAATGGGGTTGGGGGAGGGAGCACACAGTCCACAACTAGAAGGCTATAGCCTCAGTTCAGCTGTTACCATAGCAACCTCAGTTCTGGGTCCCCCCCCCCCCCCCCCCCCCCCCCGCACCCAGTCGTTAGGACAATGATACCACTGGATGGGAGGAGTGTGGGGAATGGTAAGAAGGGACAGAAAGGATAGGAATAAGGCCCCCTAAGGGAATAAGAAAAAGCAGCCTGGTTGCCTCCCTCCCTGGGGAGATCCATTTACCCAGGCCTGGGTGTGGCAGCAGGGCAAGGGCAGCATAGTTTGGGGGAAATTTTCAGGTTGTAGGGAGGTGGAATCTCCTTACATGGCTCTCAAGTCTCACTGTCCCTGGGCTGGGCTGGCCATGGTGAGGCTTAGCAGAGGTTGGCTCTTTTGTCTTCCATGTCACTTTCCTTACCAGAGATTCAGAAATCCTTAGAGCCTATGGAGAAGTCTTCTACCCTCTGGACTCTGAAAAATCCTCCTGATCTCTTGAACAGTGCAGAGGCCTGCCTAGGAATCACCAGGCAGCCTGGGTGGAGGCCATTCCTGGGACAGGATACCAGGGCAGGAACCGGAGCCTCAGCTGCCAGGAAGTCAGTCCCCTTCCCTCGCAGCTTTCTGTGCTCTGCTCACGGCTTCCTCACACCTTCCTTGCTCCCTCTCCTTGCAAGCTGGCCCCAGGCAGAGCCCTGATAAAAGGTCAAACCAACCGAGGATGCTGGGGAAGAGGGGCAGGAGGTAAGGATCATTATATGCTGACCTTTTAGGATAGGAGTTGGGAGAATGATAGGTGGGTTCTCCATGGGCACTGAGGGAGGAAGAGGCAGGCCTGGGGAGTGCTTTGAGAAGCCTGGCAAATGGGATAACCACCTGTAGAGGAGGTGGCAACACCAAAAGAATTTCTGTGCATTTTGACTTGAATTCATGGTAGATTGTCCCCTCTCCCTAGCATTTGGTTCCAAATCCTCAGTAAATTTAAGAAGTGAAAAGGAAGCCAGAGGATTAGGAGTTGCTGCCCCTCCCTCCTTCACATCTGTTGCAGCTGCCTAAGGCTGAGGGGAGAGCTCATCCCACATAGCTGCAAGGACCTGGAGGTCCCTATAATAGGAAGGAGAGGGCTCCCAGGCACTCAATCTGTCAGTCTTTTGCCTGAAGTTGGGGGAAGTAATAAAGGAGGGGCAGACGGGTGGGTAGGGAAAGCCTAGGGTTCCAGCTATCATATTTTAAATTATACCCAGGCCCCAAATTCAAGTAGTCCTATAGTTTATTTCTTTTAATATCATTCTTCTCTAAGCTTTTATCAAGCTTTGGGTGGGGGATTGGAGGGTGTCTTCATTCCTGTAATAAGGAAGATGACAAGGGTTTGAGGCTTCAAAGTCAGCCTGGGAATGAGGAAAGGCAGGACACCTGAGCCCCAAAAGATTCACTTCAGTCCAAGAAGCAAAGTGGGTTTACCCCTGAGCATGAGGACAGGGACTAAGCCTTCATCACTTAGTCTAAGAGAAGGGCCAGACCCAAAATGGGGTATCAGGTGATACCTGGCATTAGGTCAGGCATGGCAGAGGAGGGCTGTGTGATGGTGAGGAGGGGAATGGGACCTGTGACTCTCCCTAGCCTATCTCTGTCTCCACTCATCTGGTTGTGGCATTTCCTGCTCCTATTTCTGTCTCTCTCCCCCATCTCTCTTCATCTATTTCCTCTCTCCCTAGTCTCTCAGTCTCTTTTCCTCCTTGCCTTTCAATGGGCTTTCATCCCTTCCAGCTTTTCCTACTCACACATCCCACTTGATGATAGCCATGAATACTTAGGACTCCTAGGTTCTGTGATCAGTGTCCCCATCTGAATACTCAGAGCTACTACTGGGAAGGAGTGAGCATCCCTGCTGCAAAAGATAAAGTTTTAGTGGGAGAGGCCTGGAGGTCCAGTGGATGGCTCCCTACTGGCTGGTGGAGAAATCCATCATGATATTGTACTTGAGGATCTGTGTGATTTGGTGAGACACTGTGTTATTCTGCGACCCCCTTCATGCATGATAATACAGGCACACAAGATGGGCACAGGTGTCATGCAAGTGAGGAACAAGCAACCAGGGAAGCCTGTAGCCTAGGGCATCACTGGCAATTTCTCCAACAGAGTGTTTAACCACAAAGGAAAGGGCAATTAAAGCTAATCTCTGACTGCCTGGGGGCCAGACACACCGTAAACTAAACAAACATATTCAGCATGTTTCCCCTAACTCCCTATGGTCTCCCCACCATCCTGCTTTCATCCTCCCTAATTTCTGAGCCTCTTTAGTCCACTCTCCAGCACACTTCACACTCCTCGGGCCATCTCTGTCTCTCACTTCCTCCCTCTCCCTGGTTCCCTATCTCTGGCCCTCTGGCCCTTTATTGATGTCTGTCTCCTTCTCACACACATTCCTCTCATTTTCTCACTGACTTGGGCTCCATCCTTGGCTGACTCATTCTTTTTCTCCCTCTCCCTTTCTTCCACCCCCCTCCTCTATCCCTTGGCCACTCATGGCCAGAAACTAGCCACTCCCAGCACCCTAAGCTTCTAGCTGGACCCAGCAAGAGAGGTCACCAGAAGCCCCTACCTTCTTTCACCCAGCTAAGAGGGCCAGGCTCATTAGCCCTCAGCATACTATCTCCTTGTCCTAGAGGAGTGAGATCATAATTTTCGCCCATCTTTTCCCACTGTTTTAAAGAGGGAAGCCAGGGGCTGGGAAAAGCTGCCCAGAAAATCAGGGTGGACATGGGGATGGTGGCTCTTTCTGTCCACTCAGCTGTTCTGTTAGACTGATGACATGGAGCCCACGGTTCAGTAGACTCCATATGGGAGGCAGTGGGGGTGTGGTGTGTGGTTGGATGCATAGTGCAGGGACGTTTGTGATTTGGTGTGTGTGAGACAATGTGTGTAAGAGTCACATGGGTGTGTGTCACTGTGCTAGCGTGTCTCTTGAAGGTGTGCTGTGTGTCCCTGTCAATTATGACACGGATTATGTGAAATTAATCAGGGGTTTTACGTTACATACATCACTCATCTACACCCCCTGCGCTTTCTTCCCTTGGGACAAGCTTTCGCCAATCCCACCTCTTCCCCAGGTGCACTAGGCTGGGGGGGTGAGGGCACATGGTGCCAGCGGGCGGCTGGCCGCAGAACTGAGACAGGGCTGGACCGAAAGAGACCGCCAGCGGAGGCAGTCCGGAGCCACAGCGGGCAGGGAGGGGCGGGAGCTGGCCCGGCCAAGCAGGCTGGGCGGGAAGCAGGCTGCATCCTAATCCCCAGGCCCCGGTCCGACTCCCAAACTGCCGTTCTGCGTGGAATGGGCGGCCAAAGCCACGCCGCCTCCAGCACACAGGCGCTTGGGACGCACAGACCGAGGATCGGACCCGTCTGGGGTCCCCACGTTCCCCCATCTGGTCCCCGGCGTCCCGGATCCTAGTCCTTCCAAGCCCAGATCCCAAATCTGCCCCTTCCCCGCGACATGTCTCCTCTCTACCCCTCTCACCGCCTCTGGAGCTGAGCGCTCAGGGCGCTGGCACTCCCGGGTCCCCGGTTCCTGAGTAGCGTCCGGAGCCTCCTCTTTGGCTCCCGCCGCCGCCGCCGCCGCCGCCGCCGCCGCCGCCTCTTCCGCCCGCGGAGCCGGAGCCCGAGCCCAGTGCCGCCTCACTCCACCCGGCTGGCCGGTGATGTCAGAGCCGGGGAGGGGCGGGGGGCGGGGAGTGGCAGGAGGAGGGGGAGGGGAAGCAGGAGGGGGCGGGCAACCGAGGGGCTGGGGTTCTGGAAGACTCCGGATGGGGAACGGAATAGGGTAGAGGGCTGGAGTAGGGGACGCTGCTGCTTATTCCTAAACTGCGAAACAATTCTCACATTTAATTCTTTCTCAGTAGGTCATCCCCTTCCCCTTGTAGCGTTTGGATGACCGCGGTGGCTGGGACCTCATGGAGGCACAGAGTAAGTTCAGGTTTAGGGGTTTGGAAGGCCTTTGGTGGGTGGATTTTCTTAGCTGCTTGCTTTGGTATTTGTAAAAACTTTCCTTGCCTTAAGGGTCAGGGGCGCAGTAGTAAATGAGTGATAGACTTATCCACATTGGGAGTGGAGGTAGGAGGTCAGGGCAGGCAGCAACGTGGAAACCTCCTTTATTTGATCTGGAGCCCTGGATCTTCTCTTTCCAGGGTGATGCCAGAGGGCCCCTTTGTGTTTCTCTCACCTTTCCGAAATATACCCCCTCCTGTCCTCCCCCCCATGGTGTAATTTTATTTTCTGGGGAGAAAAAGAGCAGCAGTGAGCTCAGCATGCAAATATAGACAACTTGCAAAGCCACACTTAGCTCTGTCTCCTAGCTCTGCCCCCTCTGCCCAGGCCCAGGGTGGCAGCTCTCACTTCCCCTCCACCCCAGGGACTTTCCTCCCCCAGATTCTTAGCCAGACTGAAAGGGGAAAGGAAGAACTGGAGACACATCTGTTTTTACCCCCATATCCAGGCTAAGGGGTCTGGGCAGGGTCTGGTTCTAGGAAGAGGTCTGAGCCCTGGATGGGTCCTTCCTATCAAGAACTCCAGCAGGCCTAGGTCTGGGGGATCCCCTCAGTGTTTATGCCACTTTCAAGACCACTCTGACTCACCTCAGTTCCAACCTGGCAGAGACCCTTCCGGAAGCTTCAGATGAGGCCCTTTCTTAGGTCTACACTGCTTCCAGAAGAGACTCAGGATCCTGCTGCTTTGAGTTTCACAGCCCTTCTCTTTGCTGTTCCTTTCCCCCGGTGTGGCCTATTGCTGCACCTTTGACAGAAAACACACCCTCATAATTTGCTTTTTATATATCGTATTTGCTCTGTGTTGTAGGGACAAAACCTATTGTGTTGACCCATCTTTGAGACTCATGTACTTTCTAAGTGAAAGGCTCAGGTTTTCTGGAGGCAACAAGGCACAGGGGACTTGGACTTTATGCTAGCTCTACCCCTTCCTTGAGCAAGTTATGCTTCAAAGCCTGTGTCTTCACCAGTAAGATGGGGATGCCGATGCCTATTTTATAGGGTTCTTCTGAAATTCATTAAGAGTAAGTCTTGAGGGACTGGCACAGAAGGATACTTAAAAAATAGGAGCTATTATTTAGTCTGGGGCCACCCACTGACCTATGCTAGACAGTAAGTTCCATAGCATTATTATAATATTAACCTAGTGCCCATGCTACTTATTAAACATTTATTAAATGGGTACAAGTTGGATGAATATGTGGTTTCTACCTTCTATACTCTTGCCACTTTCTGTAGGAATGCTTCCTGGATTTGTCTGTGGAGAGTGAAAACTTCTCTAACCTCAGGCCACCTCTTTCCATACTTGGAAAGCCTCTAAGTCTCCCAGCAACACTTTTATACCTAATATAGACATAAAAAAGATAATGTCTATTTATTTACAGGCTTGTTTAGCTGTTTGGTCCTTCCATCCCCTTCCAAATTCCTTTATGTTCACTGCATCCTGGGGCTATTCTGGAGAGACTGTGGGCCTTTCCTGCCAAGAACTCCAGCAGGCCTAGGTCTGGGGATCCCCATGGTACAAAATGTCTCCTCTCCATTCCCATGACCACCACTCAGGTCCATCTTCTCCCAGTTCCACCTAATTATAACAGTCTCTGATTGTGAGTTGGGCTCCTTTTCTCTGGCATCTCCATCATCTCCCCTTCCCATATCCGTCCTGCTCATCGATACAGATTACATTTTGCCCTTCCTCCTCAGCTCACAGGATTAAATTCAAGCACCTCTATAACCCAGCCCCATGATGCTTACCCAACCTCACAGCCACAACTTGAATTTCTCTTCTTGTATCTCTATGCCCCCAATATGATAAACACATCCTGCCAATGCTTTTGATGTTTCCACCAACTGAAATGTCTCCTCCCCAAATTCTTTGTCTCCAGTGAAATCCCATTCTTCAATTTAAAGCCTAGAAAAGACTCACTTCCTTTATGAAGTCATTAAGCCCACTCTGATCTCTCTCTTCTGAGTCCATTCTGTTCTTTCCTTTGTTCTTTTAACAAACATTTATTAGGGACAACTTTTTGAGTGTCAGGCCCTGTGGAAACAAAGAAAAAACTTGGGTTCCTCCCTTCAAGGGGCATATAGTTTAGTGGGGAAGACAGACACGTAAATGAAGAACCGTAATAGAATGTGCCGAGTACTAGAATAGAGGTGTACATAGAAAGTGCAGCGGGAACCCAGAGGAGGGCAGTGCGTGTGGGGCAACCTCTGGGAAGGCCTCACCAAGGAAGTATAATTGGGGCTCAGTCTTGATGTTCAATTAAGAGCTGCAGGAAGGGGGCTATCAAGCAGCACATAATCACTTAATTACATACTGCTTTGTATTTTTCTTCAATTGTTTAGTGTGCTTGTCTTGACTTCCCCGTGAGGCTAATCAGCTCAGGAGCAGGGATAGGCCTGGCACTCTCTGTTCTCCCAGAGCCTAACAGCAGCGCTGGACAAACACCATGTGTTCAGAAAAGGCTTGTTGACTTGAAGCAGATAAATAATCCAGGCTTCTCTGGGATAGCTGCCTAGAGGGAACCCCAACCACCTCCTATTACAGTCCCCTAGCTCATTCCTAACTAGGCACTCACACCTAAATCCCCCATCAGAGGCCACCTCCTCCTTCCATAGTGGTGAGACTTCATCAACAGACACTTGCTCATGCTGCCCCAGATCTCTTTATTGAGGCCTCTCATTTGACCCAAATATATTAACAAGAGATTGCTGAGATACAGTCCCAAACTCAGTACCCTCCCTTCCTCCTGGCCATGGGCAGGACAGCCAGAAGGATATGGGATTTGAGGGAGTGGAGGAAGACTGTGTGTAGATGGAGGGAACAGAAGAGAGATGGAAGCCCATACATAGGGCAAGAGAAGAATCATAAGAAAGAGTATGGGGAGTGATGGAAGAGACAAATAATACAGGTAAGTTATGGGAGAAGAGACAGAAGTCAGATGAGACAGCTGGGCTGGTGTCTAGGGAAAAGTAGCTCCTCTCCTCATCAGATGAGGGGGATCAGGGTCTCAGCGCCCAGCATATAGACCCCAGTTGTCCCTATGACAGAATGAGCTAGTGTCCCTGGAGGAGCTCAGGGAAGGACAAGGAGGGCAGGAGGGAGCATAAGGAGATCCGGTGGGGCTGGGAGATGGTTGCCACAGCAACTAGTCATCATCATCGTCGTCATCATCATCATCATCATCATCTTCTGTGTTGATCTCTCCTGACAGCACATCCTCAAGCCAGTCCTCCAGCTCCTCAGCAGAAGGTAGGTCCTCCTCATCGTCCATTTCCATCCATATGCTGTCAGCCTAGGAGATGGCACAGGCAGGGGATGGAACCTTAGCCCCACCCAGGTCTTTGGACCTGTCTGCCCGTTCACTGAACTGTGTCTGACCTTCCTGCATCCTCAGTCCCTTCATCTATCCATGGCCAGGAAAACTGTCCAGGTGAAGGTGTAGGTTAAAATAGTGACAGGTAAGAGTGGAAAGAGAAGATGGATTGGCAAACAGACCTTCTCCCATCAACTGGTCTTCTGTGCTCTTGCCACACTAAGCTTCCTAAAATAGACCTCTCTTTTTTTTTTTTTTTTTTTTAAGACAGAGTCTCACTTTGTCACCCTGGGTAGAGTGCAGTATAGTGATCATAGCTCACTGCAACCTCAAACTCCTGGGCTCCAGCGATTCTCCTTCCTTAGCCTCCTGAGTAGCTGGGACTACAGGCCCATACCACCATGCATAGCTAATTTTTCTATTTTTTGTAGAGACGGGGTTTCACTCTTGCTCAGGCTGGTCTCGGACTCCTGACCTCAAGCAATCCTCCCACCTCAACCTCCCAGAGTGCTAGGATTACAGGCGTGTGCCACCATGCCTGGCCCAACAGACTTCTCTATCATGCCCTTGGTGGCTCTTCATGGCCTATAAGATAGCAACTCTTTAGCATTCAGGGCTATTCATAACCTGCTTTTCCAGTACCATCTGAGTGATCTCTAGACTCTCAAGCCATAAAAATCTACTTGTCTTTTCCTGAACCTGATATTCATTTTCCTACTTTTGACATTTTGATCTTGTTTTTCCTCATTTGGAAATGACTTCCCTGAATCATCATCACTTGTTGAAATCTTGTATGTTGTACAGTTTCCATTTTATTTTATTTATTTATTTATTTATTTTTATTTATTTTTTTTTTGAGACAGAGTCTCGCTCTGTTGCCCCGGCTAGAGTGAGTGCCGTGGCGTCAGCCTAGCTCACAGCAACCTCAAACTCCTGGGCTTAAGCGATCCTACTGCCTCAGCCTCCCGAGTAGCTGAGACTACAGGCATGCGCCACCATGCCTATATATATTTTTAGTTGGCCAGATAATTTCTTTCTATTTTTAGTAGAGACGGGGTCTCGCTCTTGCTCAGGCTGGTCTCGAACTCCTGACCTCGAGCAATCCACCCGCCTTGGCCTTCCAGAGTGCTAGGATTACAGGCGTGAGCCACCGCGCCTGGCCCACTTTCCATTTTAAATGTCACTTTCTTTTAAACTCTTCTCTGATTCTCTCAAGCAGAAATCACTTTGATTTCTGTGGCTTCCTAGCATTTTATTTGTATCTTTATTATAAAGTTTATCAGATCTGGCCTTGTAGTTAATGGAATACCTGCCTACCCAGTTAGTCTGAGAATTCTACAAAAGGAAAGACTGTGGTTCATTCAATTCAACTGAACATTTTTGAAGCACATAGTATGTGTGCATGAGAAAATTTCTGCCCCTCAAAAATCTCAAAGTTTACTGGAAGAGACAGTCATAATACATAAATAGCCATGTAAACATCATGTTCTCAATGCCAGATGAGCTCTGGGTGTGCCATGGAGGGAATGATTCTAAATGGGAGATCTGGAGAGACTGCAGAGGAGAAAGGTTTGAACTGGGCTTTGAAGGATGAGCCACCGATTCCAACAGGTGAGGACAGGGGCATGTTCAGATTATGAATCTCCACCTCCATCCAGCCATTAAACTGGGAATGTCTGCTTCCTCTGGGAAGGCCTCAATTACTAGTTAGCAGAGGGGAGGAGAGCTAGCTCTGCTGGGAAACAGGGGTGGGGGTCAACCAGGGATGAGGGAAGGAAACTCACATCAGTAACATTGACGACTCCTATTTGTGGGGCTGACAAGTCGATGTCAAATGTCTTCTCCCAGTATGGGACCAGCTGTAGAGAGATCCAAATATGGCAACTTAATGGATTCTAGGAGCACATGAGTCCAGGAGGGTGAGTGTGAGGGTCGGCCCAGGGATAAACAGAGGGGACAACATGAACTGGCAGTGGATGGGTCCAGCCGTAGGACCTGAAGACAATGGGTAGAGCTAAGCAGTAAAAAAGTAGAAATCCCAAAGAGAAAGCATCAGGAGGGTCAGCTGGGCACACGGGCCCCCCTTGTCTGAGGAAAGATGGATAGGAAGCCCTGTTCTGATCCTGGATATGCTACTGACTGACCTTGTGGTGAAGGTCAAGTCACTTCTCTCTGGCTCTCAGTTCCTACAGCTCTAAAATAAGGTAGTTATACCTGGTAATCGCCAATATTCCCCATGTTTTTGTTGTTCATTCAGTTATTCATTCAATAACGAGTGCTAGGTGTTGGAAATTCAGCTGAGAACAAAATGATCCCCTGAAACATGGAATCTCTGTGCTATGAGCCTGTAATTGAGTGTCTACACCTGTGTGCAGGGCTGTTAGGCCCATCTGGTCACCAGAACTCTGTTTTTCTTTAGGAGTCGACCCTGGCACATGAGCTACCTGTCCAGCCTGTGCTCTGGGAGTCGTGTGTTATGTCCCATGCAATTCACCCCCCACCCTGTTTCCCCTTGCTCAGGATGCCCTCCATGCCCACAGTGCCCTTGACCAGCAGCAGGCATAATCTCCTGGGGTCCCTCAGCTAGGAAATGGGGGCAGGAACTCTGAAACAAAGCCCTCCCTAAGAAGGTACCACAATCTAAGGGCCCACCTTAGGAGAGTAGTGCCTGGGCTGTGTCACTTACCAAGGGGAAGTCATCAGGGTCGATCCAGACAATGCTAAGGTCAGGGTTTTCAGTGTTATCTTGGGCCACAGCCTTGAGAGTCTCTAAGAATTCAAAGCCGTCTTGGAGGGAACACAAGTGAGAAATGTGAGGTGGGGTGGAGAGGAAAGGGACAGAGACCATAGGAGTCCAGATCTACTTCCCTGCTTCCCTAGCTCCACATGTCTAGCCCCAGGCTGCTTGCAAACTTCTAGGCCTATGCTCCAATAAACACACTCGCCTCCTCCTCCCTTCCCCCTAGTCCAATCCAGTATTCCTGCCTCACCAGGATCAGCTTCCTCTGCAAAGGCCACAATGTGGATTCCATCCATGTCGTCTTCCTGTTAGGGGGTGAGAAGGAGAGCAGGGTAGAGGAGGAGACCTTACTATGCTCCCTGAAGTTGGAGAGCCCAAGACAGATCCTAGATGTTCAGTGAACCTGAATTTTGTGGAAATCCAGCTTCTGGACCAGACACATTCTTGTGATGGTGACCCTTTTCCAAGTGACACTGTCCCTTTCAGCTCAGAGGCCCCCACACCTCCTCTGGTAATCCCTTTATCCCCAGAGCTTGGGGCTCCTCCCTTGTCATCTTCATCCACTTATGTCTGTCTCCCAATTCCTGACACGTTCTTTAGAATAGAAAACCTTCAACCTTTGCTGATGCACTGTTTTTTCTACAAGTGGGCCTGAGGAGCAGCAGGGTGGGATGTTTCTAGGCCTTGAGTCTTCAGCCACCCATGCTCCCCGAGGGCCTGGCGCTGGTCAGGGGCACTCACCCAGGTCTCATACATACTCTCAGGCTTCAGTTTCCGCAGGGTTGATCTAGGAGAGACAGATAGAGGGTCAATACTCAGTGGGTGAGAAGGACACTCCCCCCCCAGAGGGTCCCCATAGCAGAGGCTGCCTCTGGGTCAGGCCCAGGGCACAGACAGCTTGTGGCCCAGAACAAAGCCATCTGGCAAAGCCTAAGCTCTGGGCACCAAGCCCAGATCACTGCATGGCTAAAGCAGTGGGAGAGGGGCGAGTGGGCAAGGGGACAGGAAGAGAGGCTTCTGGGAGAAAGGTAAGAACTGAACATCTGGGGTTTTTTTCATTCATTCATTCTTTCATTCACTCATCCAATATGACTGAGTGCCTGATATGTTCTAAGCACTCCGCTAGGTGCTGAGGCAGGCAGACATGTTCCTGCCCTGATGAAGGGGGTCGTATTCGAATGGGAGAGAGTAAGTAGTATTTATACTGATGAATGGGTATTTCCAGTTGTGGAGTACTGTGAGGAAAGAGGATCATGTGTGAGTGCAGGGCAGGGTTTTTCCACCTCAGCACTATTAACATTTGGGGCCAGACAATTCTATGTTGTGGGGGGCTGTCCTGTGCACTGGATCCCTGGTCTCTAGCCACCAAATACCAGGAGCACTCCCCACAAACAAAAATGTCTCCAGACATTGCTAAATATCCACTGGAGGGCAAAATCTTAACCCCACCTTGCTACTTCCTCCACCCCTGTAGAGAACCACTGGTATAAGGTAATGTATTAGAAAGAACATGGGACACATCAGAGTTGAAGTCCCAGTTCTGACACTTACTACCTGTGGGCCCTCTTTCACTGAGGTTGTTGAAAGTATTAAATATAATAATAGAGATAGAAGGCACTTTGCAGTTCCTGGCAGACCACTCGTGTTGATAGAGATTATTTAAGTCACAATCAACATCACAATGAACTATACACATTTATGGAGGACCTTTTCTGTGTATGGCTTAGGGCTAATTACTGGGGAGCAAAATAGTGCACAAAATTATCAGTGTATCAGTGAGCACTAGCACCCAGAAGTGCATTCATCTCTAGGCAAGACCAGCTTCCTGGCTGCTTAAGATTCCCCCAGGCCTCTCACATGTGGTGTTCTAGCCTCAGGAGGAGCCTGCCCTGCTCAGGGGTGCCCTTGATCCCCACCTCCTGTGCTCCTCCACGAAGTTGACAATCTCCTCTTCACTGTTGGGCTTGTCTGGGATGGTCACAGGCTCTTCCATGAAGGCTTCATAGAAATCGATCTCGTTCAACTTCAGAGTTAGCTTCTTTGCCACCTTTGAGAGACGGGGTGGGAGTGGAGTGAAGCAGGAGACACACAGGGTCGTAGGAAGAAGCAGTATCATGGGGGAACAAATACTAGAAAGGGAGTCAGAAAACTTGGATCCTTGTCACTGCTACTGTGACACTGGACAAGTGTCTTAACTTCTCTGGGCTTCGGTTTAACATGAAGGGTGGGTTAGATAAACTAAAGCCCCTCTTCAGCTCTAAAATCTGTAGGGCAGGAGGAGCCTAGGAGGGGGGCGGCGAGTGTCAGCATGTAGTTCCCTCATCAGTTCTGGGAGAGGAGACTGGAGGGCAGCTTAGGGGCATGAGAGAGACCCAGTACAGCCATGGGGATGAGAACCTTGCTGTCGAAAGTGGCGAAGAAGGGGATGTAGGGATGAAACTCCTCAGCTGCGTCTTCAAAGGCTTTGTAATCTGAAGGGGGAATGCAGAGTCAGTCTCTGAGAAAACCAGGGGTCTGCCAGGGAATCATCCACCTCTACCTCTCCCCAATTCTTCTTTGGCAAGTGGGGTTCATTCTGAGACCCACCCTTCTAGTCCTCTAAGAGTGGGCGGAATACAGTAGGGCTGTAATTGGGGGAAGGTGGACACTGGAGGTGAGAGGTGCTTGTCTGGGAAACCCCCAGAGCTGAGGGAGATCAGAGCAGTTGATGGAGCTGATGGCGGCAGGCAGAAGAAGAGGTGCTGAAACACTGGGTGTGTGGGGAGATAGGAGGACAGGTGGGATGGGGTGTCCAGGGAGGGGTACAGTGGAGGCTGAGGGTTACCCACGTTCTGAGTCTTTGCTCTTGAAGTAACCAATAAGTTTGTTCTCATCTTCAATATTCTCAAATGCCTCCAGCTCTCGTTCACCCTCAATCAATTCCACAGGGTCCTCTAGGACCTGAAGAATCAGGGACATTGAAGGAAGAGAGTGAGTTTCTGTCCTCACTGGTAAAACCAGAAAGAGGGATCTAGAGAAAAGAAGGCTGGGGAACTGGAAGAAGGGGCTAGATATGTGTGTGTGTGTGTAGGTGTATTGTGCACATGGTGTGTGTGGTGTGTGTGCATGTGGTGTATGCCTGTGGTGTGTGTACATGTGGTACATGCCTGTGGTGTGTGTGTGTGTGGTGTGGATGTGGTATGTGTGTGGTGTGCATGTGGTGTGTGAGATGTGTGTGTGGTGTGTGCCGTGTAAAGTTGGGGTTGGTAGGCAGTAAGGGGCAGTGGAGTCTTAGAGCAAGGCCATCTGGTCCAGGGGAATCCTCACATCAAGCAGAAACTCCACCAGGGTGTCAGCAGAAAACTCTCCGTCATACTCTATGACTTCATCTCCCTTGAATACATAAACGCTGTCCTCTTCAGTTAGTCCTGGGGAGTGAGCCGGGGGTGAGCCATGATGATTCCAACCTTCCCACAGACCCAAGGGTCCAAATCCTGGGTCACAGCCCATTCCATAACCCCCTGGACTCCACATCCTCCACTCACACTTCCTCTGCCCCACCCACCTCCACTGCCCCTTAGTGCCTACATCCCTGATGTCCAAGTCCCTGGATTTAGCCCAGGAGGCTAGCCTGGCCCCAGGGACTCTCTAGGGAGAAGCTGGGGGGCTCAGGTAGGGTGTGAGGGGAGGGAATAAGGAGATACAGTTTCTAGCAATACTTCTCCTTTTCTCTGCTTGCCATAACTAGAGATGGATATTCATGCTACCCCTCTGAGGACTCTAGCAGCTGGTTCGCAGGCCAGCCCTTTAACTCTGCTATTACTGACCAGATGACTTCATTATTACTAACCACCCTTCCCCCATCCATGTCTAGAGTCCAGTCTCGAAGCTGTGCTGCCCCCTGGTGGCCGGGTGCTGTAACACCTAGCCACAGCTCTGGAGGGGGGAGGGGGGATTGGAAGATGAGTTTGCAGAGGCCTTGCAAGCCCTGCGTGTATGTAGTCCCTGATTCCCCCTCCCTCCAACACCTCGCCATGTTTTTAAGGTAAGTATAAAGAAGGCCTCTCTTGCCTCTTTCTTGGATTTCATCATGGATCTCTATAAGGAATAGAGAGGCAGGAGCCTTCAGCCATTACCTCCCAATCTCATGTTTTCTCCCCCACTTTCAGAATAAATATGGTGGAAGAGTTCCCAAGCTCCTCAGATCCCAAGGCCTGCCCAACAAGTCCTCCACCCTAGACATTCCCAGTGTCACCCGCCACCCTCCCTCCCTGCTCCTCCCTTACCTAGTTTCTTGGCCACAGCTGCGTCCTTTTCAGAGTCCACCAGCCCGAAGCCAACGCCCTTGTCTTCTAAGACTTGGGCTGCTAACTGGAGGGAGGGGTTAGGGTTAAAATTAGTCCCTGGAATTCTTATTAACCCCCATTCATTCCTCATCTCAGGCTTTCAAGTTGGGTTAGTTGGGGTGCAGGAAATATGAGTTGACCATGACCCTATGCTAAGATCCAGAATATCCCCAAATTCTGTATAACCTCACCTTACTCTGTCTTTGGTTCACCTTTTAGTTCATGAGTATTTATTGCTTATTTGCAATGTGCTTATTATGTTGAGCTTTAAGGCACTGCACTTGATTCTTCCCAGTTCCTGAGGGATGCTGAAAAGTCTGGTTTCAGAGTGACTGAGGGCCCCTTCCCTCCTTAAGTGTTGGGCCCTGCACTCCATCCTGATCAAAGGCCAGGTTTGGTGTGGGGTGATGTTGGAATTCCCCGGGATTGTTCAGAATGACTCCCAACAGGAAGAATTTTGGAGGATGAGAGGGTGGGGATGGGTCTGGTCATGTTGCTGAGGAATGAGAAGGCCAAGAGCCAAGAGTAGAGGTCACCTCTTGTCACCTACAGAGGGGGTGAGACTGATAGAGACTGCATAGCTCTCCTCATCTAGGCCCAACTTTCCCCTTTCACACTCCACTTCAGTCTGTCCTTAGGCTGTGGGCAGTCACGCCTGGAGGTCCCTGTGCCCCCAAGCCTCCCAGCTCAGTGCCCAACCATGATTCACTCTGCTGTGGGCACAGCTTGCAGCTTCACCCCACTTAGCACAGACTCGGGCATCATGATTCTCAGGGGGATGGGAAGGGAGGCATTTGGCAGGTAGATAGATGGCTGGGGATACTGAGCACTCAGGATAAAAATACTCGGCTCATTAATCAGATGGCAGGTTCCAGCACCCAGCAGAGGCACACAGAAATGACAGCCCATGGTCCTGGTGTCTTACCCTGAAATGCTCCAAACTCTGGACAAGCCAGGGGCTATCTGCACACCACACCAGAGAAGGAGACACAGAAGATTGGACAAGGAAACTTAAGCACATCCCAGCTCCCAGAGGGGTGTGTGTGGTCACATCTCCCAGTCATTCCCTCAAAGAGGCTTTTTCTGTTTTTATAATAACCCATTTCTCCGTTGGGCCTAAATGGGAAGGCATTCTGTAACCTCCTTCAACCATAAGAATCTTCCAGTGAGGGCATACAGCTTGATCCAATAGGGATGGTTGGGGAATTAGGGAGCAGGAGGAAGAGAAAGGGGGCTGGGAGGCATGGTCTCTAGGAAATATTTAAACATCTAGCCACTAAGTAAATGACATGCAAATAAATATCAATAACATTTGGATCTCTTTGGGGTATGCCCCTAAAGTGTGTGGAGAGGAGGGAGCATGTTCTGCCTAGGAAAGTGTATTGGTGGGGGTAGGGGGAGTACAATACAGGACATGGCAGTTCTCCCCTTGCGGCAGGTACTCCTTTTCCTTTTTTGCCCCCTGTCCTAGCCAAACCTAGACCTAGTACTACCAGCCTCCTATAGCAGAGAGGGGAGATCCCCCTGCAGCACCCCCTCTAAAATTGCCTATGATAGTATTTTTGGGTTCCTGAGTCTCTGTTTCTCATTTGGCTGAGGCCACATGATACTTGTGTCCTGTTGGTTAAGACAGGGGTTCTGCTGCACTGCCCCTCACCCCCAGATCCCGTCCTGAAAGATCTCCCTGGGTGTAAGATAGGGGATCGCAGAGAGGGGCTGGGTGTGTTCTGCAGGCCTGCAGCCCCCCCACTCACCTCCAGGATTAGCTCCTCCATCTCAAATTGTCTTTGTGAGGCCTTGTCGTCCTCCGGGGGTTCATGGTAGAGGAGTGCCAGCACCTCATACTTCTTGAACACATTCTTGTAGTTCTTTGCGTTGACATTGATCACACGGTCCACACCATCATACTTGGGGAAGTCCATTCCTTCCTCCCCCTGTACCCCTGACTTGGGGGTCCCTAGAACCAACAGTAAGAGCAGTGCCAGCCGCAGACCCGGCACAGCTCTGGCCCCCATCCTGTCTGTAGCGCTCATGGAGGTAGTGGGATCTGGGTTGGCTGTCCTGGTCCAGAAGAGGTTAGCTGGAGTAGGGAGGGGCCACTGTGTCCCAAATCCTCAGGGGCTCAAGGTGGGGGTGGGGTGGGGAATGGCCCAGAGCAGTGGACAGAGGACACTGCTGGGTCCTGGAGAAACTGCCGACAGAACCAAGAGAAAAAGGGTCAGGAGGAGGAATAGGAGGGAGCAAGGGGCGGGGAGGGAACCGGAGCTGCCCCCTGAAATTGGCACCCCTCGGTCCCCACCTGGTCCTGTCTAAATATGTCCCTGTGGTTGGCAGGAGAGATGGATAACCTTCTGAGGCCAGGACAGCTCCATGAGAGCTGGAATCCTCCCACCTCCTACATCTCTCCCCCAGGCTCCAACGACTCCTTCCCTCCCCTCCCCCAGTGTCCAGGGCTCCTCAGCCCCTGTCCCTATGCTGGACTAAGAGCTCATCACCATATTAAGAAAGGAAAAGGGAGAGATGCCGCTGGAGCTAAAAATAAGACCAGATGAGTCGGAGGTAAATGAAGCTGGGGCTGGGGGAGGGGAGGTGTAGGGGTAATTAGGGAGAGCTGAGGGTAGGGCAAGGGTAATTAGAGAGTAGATAAATGTGGTTGGAGAGGAGGAAGTATCTGGGTCAGGGGCTAAATTGATAATATAGGACAAAGGGGAGACAAATGTGGTATTGACTCGACATCCTAAAACCTAGGAATCTTCAGTAAGTTAAGTGTTTCTTTGATCCTATGAAGGAGCGGGAGGCGATAACGTGCAATCCGGGCTGCAGGAAAGAGACCCTCTGTACTTCCCTTTAAAGAACCAGGACCAAGGATGAGGTCATTCTCTGAATAAAAGATGAAGCCGTGTCCAAGACTGGTGACCTGGCTCAGCTCCAGCCAGTTTCCTTGGCTTCATTCAACACTCCTAACTTGGGAATGCAGGGGAAACACAGGGCTGGCCCAGATACCATCCTGCAGAGATATGGATTTGGGGTTTCTCTGCCCATGAGGCCCATGATGAGAAGGGGAATGTCATTTGGCTGTCACCTTACGTATGCACTCTCTACTCTGATCCTATAGGACTCGGTTTTCTAGGACACAGTGGGAAGGAAGGATTCCCCCAGGCTGCATGATTCCAAGGAGAGTGAATAACTACTATTTATTCTTATGTCTTTGACAAAACAAAGACAAGTATAAAAACTGGGGGAAAAAAATTAATGCTAGAAAAACATGAAGAGGCCAGCCCTGCACCCTGAACCCAGGATGTTGATTAATTCTGTGCACCTGAGATCCAAAGCAAGAGTTGGGGGGTAAGGCCTTTAACTTCTGGATCCCAACTTGGAGGTGAGGACAGAGTGGGTGAGTTCAGCTCTGGGTGAGATCCTTCATGGCTATGCAGGGCTCTCACCATGTACAGGTAAACTGAGGTATGAAGGAGACCATGTTCTACATGTTCAAAATCAGATGCCCCCACCCCACCCCGAGGTATCTCTGATTCTGGAGGAACAGTGTTTATTTTGCATCCAGGCAGGAACATTGAATTATGTTAGCAGAATAACTTTTCACACTCTCAGGGGAGGGACCTTAAACAGCTAAGCAAGGAGGCCACAGAAAATCTCGAGAACACTGCAGGAGTGGGTCCAAGAGAGACAGCTGTCACTGCAGCAGGAGAGGCCAGAGCTAGCCTAAGCATGGCACGTTAGAGTTGAAGAAACCTCAGAATCCCACCTCCTGGTCTCCCAGAAGAGTGACTAATGTGCCCAGAGCCCCACCGCCAGAGCAAAGACAGCTGGGAAAGATGGGCAGTCCTCCCAGAATTAGATGACCTAGATGACATCCAGCCCTGATTTTGCACTTCTGTTGCTTTCTGAGTTGGGGGAGGGGAAGATTTGCACAGAGACATTGGGACATCAGACCTATTCCATCATGAATCTGACCTTTTGTACCCCCAAGGGTGTGAGATGGGACTCCATGGTGGCCTGGGTCTCTCCTGCAGCCACCAGACCTTGTTGTCCATCCTGCTCCCTCTCGTTGCCTCTGGGGATCCAGTTCCACCCGTACCGTTTCCAGCACCCAGCCCCTATCCTCCTCTCTCTGATGCTTTCCTCTCTACTTTCAACTCCATCCCCTTCCCTTCAGGCCCTTGAACTTAACAAGCCTCAGCCAATGGTATCAAATGACCCTGAGTTGGGGCCTCTGTATTTTTAACCCACCAGACACCCGAAGCTCCTGCTACTGAAACCTGAGGAGCTGGCCCCTCTGTGCCCCCACTTCCCACCTCACTCACATACACCCTGGCCCCTCGATCTTCCAGGTCCTGGTTCAGCTATGTCAGCAGCTGGGGAAGGACCCCAGATTGATATAGCCCTGTCCCTAGGAGACCTTGTGTTGGAAGAAGGAGGGGAACAGGAGGGAGAGAGACCTCTGAGGAGAGGCCTGGTGTAGGGGAAGAATAGCTGGCTATACCTTATGGTGGCCTTCTCCTTGCTAGCCATCGCCTCTCCTCCTCTAGACCCATCCACGGCCCCTCCTCCATCACTATCCTATGTTTTGTTTTGTTTTGTTTTGTATTTGTGTATTGTTGGCCCAGCCCTCATTAAAAGACTAGTCTAAAAAGTGGTTAAGGGCACAAGTTCTGGAATCAGAAAGACCTTGGTTTCCTCATCTATAAAATGAGGTGGGGTGTTAGGAAAATATTTGTGTGAATTAATTAATGGTGTGTGTAAAGCCCTTGTGCCAGTGTTAGGCATAGTATGCAGTTACTTTTTTTGCTTTTGGTAACAACTGGCAATTTTCCTCCAGCTTTCCTTAGCATTTCTCTCTGTCTCTCTCTTTCTCTCTCTCTGTGTGTCTCTCTCTCCCTCTCTGAGGGCTGTCTGGAAAGTATCCAGCTACATAATACTGTTCTCATCATATTGACAATGACTGGATACTTTCCGGACAGCCCTCGTACATTTGGGCATGGCCAACCCTCTACTCTGAAAGAGGCCTGAGAATGAACCGGCCCACAGGGCAAAGTGGAGGGGCTCACAAAGCAAAGGCGAGTGGGTGAACGGGAAGGAAGAACCATCAAGATGAAGGTGGGTGGGAGACAATGGCTCTCTGGGACCTCTCACTCAACCCAGAAGGGATGCAGCAGGCTAAGCTTTTGGAATGTCCACCACCCTGTGATGGATGGTGTAGAGTAGGGGCAGGGTGCTTTGCCTAAAGTAAAGCCTAAGGGATTCAGAAAGTTATTGCCTCTGTTTCAAGGCTGCACCAGAGAAAACAGGCTGAGGGATGGGATGGGGCCAAGGAACGCTGGCAACAGAGAGCAGAGGGCAGGGACCATAAGTCCACCTAGAGTCCTTCCCTCCTGCCCAGACCCTCCTCAGATGACGAGAGTCACTCACCAAGTGGCCGTTCCCAAGTCACTTAACCTCCCTGGGTCTCAGGTTCTTCATTGATGAAATCAGGTTTCTTCTAGCACTGCAACTGTATGGTCTGTAAGCTGGTCTCAGGACCTCCAAGGTGGGGGCTAGAAGAGTCTACCCCACCAGCCCCCCATGTGGATGCCCTATCCTCCTCCATAGGGCGTGGCTCAGCTTCTCCTCTCTCTCTCCCCTTCCATCTCTCTGATCCCAGATGGACTTCTGGGGTAGTCATATGAGGGGTGGTCCTCCAGGGGCAATGATGCTTGATTCTGATCCCTTCCCAGCCTGGACAGTCCCTGAAAGACTTCTCCCACTTGGTTATCATTCAGATCTAGGGAGGGAGCTTCATAGTAATCCCTGCTCCCCTAAAGTCAGATGTGACACATCCAGCCAGGTGAGAGCTGTTCCAAACATTTACTCTCTAGACTGGCTGTTGGTTTCAACAGGACTGTGCCCCTCCCCACTCGGCTCCAGCCAGATGCAGGCTGGGCTCCCCTTCAACCCATCCCATCTTCTGCACATGACCCCTCCGTCCAGTCCCGGGAGTGCCTGTCTCTCTCATCCAAGGTAATTCATTCTAGTGTCTCTCTCAGATGTTGCATCAAACTCATAATCCCTAGCCCTTCTCATGACACCTCTATGTCATGTGAAGCTCTTCCTCTGCTGAGTTTAGTAGTATGTCTCTCTCTCCAGCCAGCCTGTGGAAGAGAAGAGACCAGCATGAACTGGGAGCAGGCACAGGGGAGACATCATGGGGAGACAGGCAAAGTGAAAGCAGGGGTAAAGTGGAGGTCTGAGATCTGAACACAGGACACTGAGGACTGGTTGGAACAGAGCAGTGCAACCAAAGAGTAGAGGGGTGGGGTCTAGGCACAGTAAAGGCCTGGCAGTGGGCTGGGGAGAAAGCCAGTGGGTCTGGAGGAACCAGGCAGGGTGGGAGAGCTAGTTAGGGGGCTGGTGACCACTCAATCAGGGCAGGGCCCAGGGGATCCTCACCACCCGGTCGTTGACGAATGATGTATCTTCTGGTTTCATCATAGATAAAGATAAGAACGCTGTAGGGAGCGGCACAGAGCCACCACATTATCCTGTAGAGAGCAAGGGTCAGTCAACGTGGCAGGAAATATGGGGGCCAGAGAAAGACAGGTGCAGAGAACAGTGCACAGGAATTATGTGTTTCACTTACTGTGTCCACTCTGTGCCTGGGATTATGCTGAGTGCTACAGACAGTGAGGTGAGTAAGATCTGGTTGATCTCTACTTTTGAGGAGACCAGAGCCTCAGTGGGGGGTGAGGGATTGGGATGGAGAGGAAAGGCAAAAAGCCAATGATATAATATGATAAATGTCATATTAGAGGTACATGCAGTGTTCATGGACATTGTCTACCAGCTTTTGCAGAGTTGCTGAGGGAGACCCCCTTTGCTCTCTGCATTCTCAAGGATTTGCACCCACAAAGGGGAGGTTGTCTGAACAGGATGTCTATTTGAGACATTCCCTGGATGTCTAGTGTTGGGATACTCTGCCAGGGAATATATATACATGAGGGATGTCCAGAAAGTATCCAGCCATGTAATACTGTTCTCTTACTCTTCCATATTACAAAGATGGGGACTTTTTTTTTCTTCCTGAACCTCTATTATAATTAGAGACCGGGAAGATGGACTCAGGAGAGGGGTTGAATCAGGACCACAGTTGTTCCCATGAATGACAGAAGAAATGGCCTAGATCAGCACTGTCCAATAGAAATATAATGTGAGCCACATGTGAAATTTAAAATTTTCTAGTAGCCACATTAAAATAAGTAAAAAGAAAGCTATGAAATTAATTTTAATAATTTTTTTTCAAGACACAGTCTTACTCTGTTGCCAGGCTAGAGTGTGGTGGCATCAGCTTAGGTCACAGCAACCTCAAACTCCTGGGCTTAAGCGATACTCCTGCCTCAGCCTCCCAAGCAGCTGGGACTACAGGTGCATACTACCATGCCCAGCTAATTTTTCTATTTTTAGTAGAAATGGAGTCTAGCTCTTGTTCAGGCTGGCCTCGAACTTCTGACCTCAAGTGATCCTCCCTCCTCAGCCTCCCAGAGTGCTAGGATTACAGGTGTGAGCCACCACACCTGGCCAAATTTTAATAATTTTATTTAACCCAATGTATCTAAAATATTATCATTTCTACATGTAACCAATATACACTTTTTTCTCTGTTTTTTTTTTTTTTTTTTTTTTTTTTTAGAGACAGAGTTTCTGTCTCCCAGACTAGAGTGCAGTGGCATGATCCTAGCTCATTGCAACCTCCAACTCCTGGGCTTAAGCAATCCTCCTTCCTCAGCCTCCCAAGTAGCTAGGATTACAGTTGCACACTACCATGCCCAAACTTTTTTTTTTTTTAGTTTTTGTAGAGGTCTCGCTGTGTTGCCCACCAGGCTGGTCTCAAACTCCTAGGCTTAAGCCATCCTCCTGCCTCAGCTTTCCAAGCTGCTGGGTGAGCCATTGCATCCAGTAACATAAACTTTATTAATGAGATATTTACATTCTTCTTTTCATCCTAAGTCTTGGAAATCCAGTGAGTATTTTTCACTGACAGCACATCTCAGCTCAGACACTAAATTCAATGGTTAAAGGGAAATGTAGTCCAACCAAAATCATAAGGTATAATAATATACAGACATTTCACACTGCTGTAGTTAACTTTAAATCAATTAAAATTAAGTTACAAATTCAGTTCCTCATTCTCTCTAGCCATATCCCAAGAGCTCAGTAGTCACATACAGATAGTGGCTACCATATTGGACAGTGCAAGCCTAGGCATGGTTCATTCTCCACACACACCCCACATACCAAATATCAACATTTGCATACAAATATTCATTCAACAACAATCTTCGAATGTCTACTCTGTGTCTGTGTTAGGTATTGGGGAAATAAAAATGATTACATGATGGTCTTTGATCTCAAGGAGTTCAGGAGAATCAGAGAAAAGAAGGCGAATGGACATGCAAAGAATCACCACACTCGGTACTAAGTTTTATGGTCAGGGCATACACAGAGTGTTTGAGAGCTCAGACAATGCTCAACTGCATTTGCTATTACTTTGTAATGACATTTATGGCAACAAGAATAAAGCCACTATTAGCAAAGCGTCCACCATGACCCAAGTATGCTTGGTGCTTTATACCCATTTCTATATGTGATCCTCACAACACTCTGCCAGGCCCATACCCAGAGTGTATCATTGAGACTTTACAGGTGAGGCTGAGGCTCAAAATGGTTACATACTTGTCCCGGATCACAGAATATTACATAGTGGAGTTGAGATTCAGACATGGGATTGTCGGTATCTAAGGCCTGTGCCAATGTCTCCTATTAAACATTAATTGAACACCTACATGGTATAAAGCGTTGTGCAAAGACTGCAAGGGAGAGAAAGGTAAGCAGAGTATGGAAATGCATAGAAAACGAGTTGGAAGAATACACGCTAATCATTAACAGAGGCTACCTGTGCAGAGTGGGGTAGTAGGGATGGATGTTCTTTTCTCTGTAATTTTTTAAATAGAATTTTTTCACAAGAATCATATACTAATGTTAAAGGAAAGCAAAACAAAACAAAAACCTACAGCTGAACAAGACAAGGTACCAGACAATAAGAATTTCAGTAGGCCCACTCAGATACATACACATTAAAACATATTTGCATAAGTACAACAGAATTAGCTAAGCATAGATTAAGCTATTTTTATGGTTTCTTCAGCTGCAAGCAATATGTATCCTTGGACAGCTATACCACACATCATGAAAAGATTCCACACTGTTAAACACTGGTGAATCTGCTAAATTTGCAGGTCTAGTGGGTTGTGATCACTTGGCATAGTCTCTAATACCTCCCTGAATAAGATCTACTTATTGGAGCACAGATGACTCTCCTTATATCATTGAGTGTAGCCCCATTTGTCCAGGTAGCCCCTAGCTTGTGACTATCCTGCTCAAACACATACTTCCTCTCACATACTCTCCCTGTGCCTGGAGAACCCCCTGCTTGCATCCCTTCCCTTACTCACTTGAGTGGGTACATTCGCAGGGCCACGTCCATGCCTGGCGTGTAGGACAGAAAAGTAGCCAGCAGTGTCTCCTCCAGGATCCCAAATATTAGGATCTTGTTTCTGGGAAGAAACATTTGTGGGCATGATGGGGTTAGAGAGGAAAAGGCAGGGGAAAATGGCACATCCCCATATGCAGGTTTGGGGGAGCACTGGGGCCATTTGGTGGGGTGCTCACTTCATGCCCTGCTGGAAGATTGAGTTGCGGCGGGTCTTGCAGATGATGAGGTCAGCCCACTGCACAACCACGATGCTGACAAAGAAGGCAGTCTGGCACGTGAACTCCAGCACCTTGCGCTGCTCATAGGTCTGGGGGAGGGCAGGTAGACAGGAGATGTAAGTGTCAGAAGGGATTTAGATACACCCGAAAGCTTCTTCCCTCTCCCACCTTTCCAGACCCCTAGGCTGAGTCAGGCCCTCTCTCTAGACTCCCATAGCACTTCACACATTATCTCTGTCTTAGCACTTTCTATGTTGTCCTGATTTGTTTTTTTTTTTTAATTTAATTTAATTTTTTTTATTTCAGCATATTATGGGGGTACAAAAGTTTAGGTTATGTATATTGTGCTTGCCCCCCCCCCTGAGTCAGAGCATCAAGCGTGTCCATCCCTAGACAGTGCGCATCGCACTCATTATGTATGCATACACCCATCCCCTCCCACCCCCCCATCTGCCCGACCCCCGATTAATGTCATTCCTAAATGTGCTCCTAGGTGATGATCAGTGAAACTAATTTGATGGTGAGTACATGTGGTGCTTATTTTTCCATTCTTGGGACACTTCACTTAGTAGAATGGGTTCTAGCTCTATCCAGGAAAACCTAAGAGATGCTATATCCCCATTATTTCTTATAGCTGAGTAGTACTCCATGGTATACATATACCACATTTTATTAATCCACTCGTGTGTTGATGGGCACTTGGGTTGTTTCCACATCTTTGCAATTGTGAATTGTGCTGCTGTAAACATTTGGGTGCAGGTGTCTTTTTTATGGAATGATTTTTGTTCTTTTGGGTAGATGCCCAATAATGGGATTGCTGGATCAAATGGTAGGTCTACTCGTATCTGTTTAATGTATCTCCATATAGGTGCTTATCAAGAAAATAATCCTATGATTTGTTTATATGTGTTCCTTACCTGACTTAGAGCTCCTCAAGGAGAAGGACCTTGTCTTATTTATCTTTGTGTTTTCTCCCCATGCTAAGTTCAGTGAATGGCCTGTAGCAAGGCTCCATAAATATTTACCAGATTAATAAGAAGGATGGTATAGGAGAACGTGAGCTTAGAGAGGAAAGCAGAGTGAGAGGACATAAGTCAGGAAGGTGTGGCCAGAGGGCAATAGGAATACAGAAAGAAATGCCGCAAAGAGTGGTACTGGATAGGAGACACTCATTCATTCATTCATTCATTCACATTTTACACATAAGGAACTTAGAGTCCAGTGGGGAAGATAAATATGCTATGTCAGTACAATAGGTTATGAAAGAGATCACAGAAGGCTATGGGAATACGGAAATGCATCTAAATTAGACTAGAGAAAAGGGCTTATGTTTTAAAAGATAAAATAGCATGTTTATACATAATTTGCAGATCAAAGAAATTTGAAAATATGTAGGACTACACAATAATGAAACACTACATGTCAAACTTCATGGAATGTGGTCAAAATTGTACTTGGAGAGAAATATAGAGCCTTAAATGATTAGAAAACAAAGGCTGAGAATTGATGAACCAAGCATGGAACTCAGAATGAGACCAATCAGCATGTTTGTGTACATCAGATCACAACACCACTGTCCTTCATTGCAGTCACCTGCCATCAAAGCGTCACTCCCTAGCTTTTCCTGAAGATTTTAGCTTCCGAATCACTGTTCCTCTACTATTACTTCTGTCCTCCTTTTTGTAGATTTAAATACCCATGTCAATGATCCTTCCAATACCATTGCTATTGTTTGTCCCCCACTCCGCCGTGGGCCACTTGCCCCCCATGGGTAAACTCCAGATATTATCCTTTCCAATACCTACATTTGCTCTGTAATTTCAGTTTGAAGTCTCTCTCTCTCTCTCTCTCTCCCACCCCACCATCTTTATCTTTCCATCTTACTCTAGTATCTCAATTCTAACACTTCTTGGACTCCCTTGGACTTATGATCCTTTGAATGCAATATATTATATATTTGGTTATCTGTCTCCCTTCCTACCCCTCCACCCCTAACTAGAAATAAGCTCCATAAGAGCAGTAACTTGGTCATTTTTGTTCACTACCATATTCCCAGGCCCTAGAACAGTACCTGGTACATATAAGATGCTCAGTAAATATTTGCTGAATGAATGAATGAGTGGGGAATCAATGGAATTAATGGTGGATGATATGTAGATGTAAGGAGCTATCCTTGCTTGTAGCAGTATGCAGTGTACTTCCTGGGTGGGTGTCTCTATACTAGATTATTTGAAAGTTACAGTAGTGGAAGAGACATGGATCCTGTCTTTATGGAATTTATTCCTCAGGGCAACTGTTCTCAACATGTTTTGGTAATACCTCAAGCTATCTTTGGTGTACAAGGGAAATTCTTATCTTGTTACCTCAAATTATTTTCAATTACCTTCAATTTATTATAAATAAGTATATGTTATGCTGCATCTTGGCAGCAGGGAGGAGGTACCAGGCTGTAAAACTAGCAAGGGCTTAGGTTGAGAGTTGAGGAGATGTTGGCAGGGTACACGGCAGTGAGAACTTTGGGTGTCATTGGATCCTGGAGCAGTGTTGGTAGCTTGGAACACTGACATCTGATGGCCTCATGAGGATCAGCTAGCAGAAGCCAAGTGTATATGAAGGGGCATCTTTCCAACAACTCAGATTTGAACATCCTTTTCAGAAACCTACAATCAGCTTGGTTTGGAGACACCATGGCAAAGTGGGAAAGTGCTGGGTGGGAATCAAGAGTCAGAATTCTAGTCCAGCTCTTCTAGAGATTCACTGGGACTCTGAGCACTCACTTTCCTCATTTATGGAATGATGATGTTGGACTATGTGTCCTCTAGGATTCTGTAATTCTAGTAATAGTTGATGTCACATCTCTCACTCTTAGAAATTGGAACAGGAGTGTTCACAGATACAAAAAAAAAGCATACGTATTTTAAATTTAAATACGTAAAATTATTGAACATATACTATTGGGGAGAGGGCTTCAGTTTGAGCCTCATCCATCTTAGACATTAGGAAAGATTACTGCAGAGAGGCATCTTCTAAGTTTAAAATGTTTGAAATGATAAGGAAGGGATATACAAAGAAAATAGGTTTTCAGATTTTAAATGATATTATTTGAACTCTCTTGGAGCAAGGGAGTGTAACAGGATAAGAGCCAGCATTTGTTTCTGGGGCAATCGTGGTTAAAATGTGGAAAAACAGAAATTGGCCCAGAAAGGTTGATATGACAAAGACAACCTCCAGGTCCAAGGGAGCCGAAGGATCCAGGAAGGTAAGGATGGACAACAGACAGTAGAAAGTAACAGAAATGAGGTTACTGTAAACCAAGAGACGACTATTTGACTACTCGCTGGTGTGATTGGAGACTGAAGTCAAATGTTAGAATGCTCACGTAGGACTGGGGATGAGGCATCAGCTCTATCTGGTGCCTTCCTTTTCCCCTCTTCAAAAATTTGCTAGACCCACTTTTCCATGTCACTTCCTCACTCTTATTGGTCACTATCTACTACCCTACCCCCTCCTACTCACCCACTGCTGTCCATAGCTGTCCTCCAGGTTATTCAAGTATCGATCTTCCCAGTCAAGGCGGATGCCCAGCAGATCAATAGGCTTAAAACCATTCTCGGCCAGGATCACGAAGTAGGTGAAGAATCCAGCCAGAGCCTGGATCATCCCTGTGAGTAAGAGAGTCACAGGACGGGGGAACCTGGTTCAAAGAAGGGCCCCAAAAGGAAGACAGACCATGGAAGACGTGGGGCCGGGGGGTTGGTGTGTGTCTGAGGAGTATTGCCGAAGAGTCATTTTTGAATCACATACTCTTAAAACAAATAAGGAGCTTTAGAGGCAATTTATTCCCCCTCCCTACTGAGTGAGTGCTAGACTCCTCCTCCTGCATTTCCTCTGACATTCTGACACTCATCAGGTCCTGTCCTCTCACATTTCTCTTATCTGTCTGCACCTTGCCTCTCTCTTAGTCAAAACCTCTATCCACCATGCCATGATATTAATGTTTGTCTACTAACTACAGAACTGTGCACTATGTAGATACCTTGTGGACATAGATACTCCCAACAATTCTGAACTATTATTATCTATATTTCATAAGTGGGAAAGCTGAACACAAAAAAGTTTCACTCATTGCCCAGGGTCATACAGCTAGTAAGGGTGAAATTAGGATTCATAGGTCTGACTCCTAAATTTCTGCTTTTTCTCTGTGTTTCCTTCCCTGGATATTGGAATGCTCTCTCTTGTCCTCAATCTCTTCCCTGTTCATCCCTCATCCTATTTCCTGAAACACTCTATCGTACCTAGCAACTCAAGAACAAAGACCCCTAATGACTCTCAATTGTCTTTCAAGGCTGGACCCAATATAAATGCTACCTGTGTCTACAGCCTTATTTTCTGCTACTTTATAAAGACTAAGGGCTCCAACCAGGCTAGTTTATTCACTCTTCTCTAACCATGCCATGTGAATATCCTTTCTCCTTTGGTCTTCCACACCTGGCCATACATTTACTAGTCTAAGCCCTATCCTCCAACACCAAGTTTAATTCCTATTTCCTATGTAAGGCCTCTCTGACCATCCTCCTAATTGGTGAACCTGCTTGCTTTGTACTCCTGTAGCAAGTTCTGTCTATACTCACTATTTTGCATTCGGAATACTATCATTTATTTATGTTTGTTCCTTTTCTACTGGATTCTATGTCAAAGGCAGATCAGAAATCAACAGTTTTTTGTGTTTCCAGGACTTAGCACAGTTTGTTTTTGAGAAAATATCTCCCTGACTTCCAAACTGAGATGGCTTAAATGGCCAGGCAGGGGCAACCACTCCCCACTCCCTTCACCCATCAATCCACTGGCCGCACCAATTTGTCCATAGGCCATGCCAATGAGACGGTGGTTCACCAGATTATCAGTCTGTGCGTTCCGTGGAAGCCTCTTCATGATGTCACTTTCAGCTGACTCGTAAGCCAAGGAGATAGCAGGGAGCTGGAGGATAAAGGGTGGGAATGTCAGGGGTCACTGAGTTCAGAAGGAAACTCAGTGCTAATTCCAGCACTGCCCCTCTCCCTTGACACAGATTTTCCCTACTCCTTAATCCATCTGACAAGAATTCTGAGAGCCAGGTCTCAGCTTTGTTCTTACCATGTCAGTGCCCAGATCAATGCAGAGAATGGTTATGGTGCCCAGAGGCAAGGGTATACCGAGGACGATGAACATCAGGAAGGGTGTGATCTCAGGAATGTTGCTAGTCAGGGTGTATGCGATAGATTTCTTCAGGTTGTCAAAGATCAGGCGGCCTAGGGAGGATGGTCAACTTTCTGTGAGAAGCATCAAGAGAACACGCCTCCCTCAAACCAGCTCGTGGACCAAGAGGCCACTACAAAGAAGTGTCACAATCCAGGGAAAGGGTCTGGATGTCCTAGACCTTAGTGGTCCCAGTTTTGTTTCTAAACTGTGTGACTATTAATTACAGCCATGATTTATTAGCATGTTCTGTCTGTGTACTCTTTGCTCTTGGATTCAACATGGCTAATGTTATCTGATCTCTGAAAATTAAGCAGAGTTGGGCCTGGTTAATCCTGAGATGTCTGACAATGCCAGTATAAAAGCCTTTATAAGATTATGGCTGAAGTGGAAAGAGCCTGAACTTGAGACAGGCTTGGGTTCAAATCCTATCTTTGACCATAACTAGTTGTGACCTTGGGTACCCATCACCTTTCTTGAGCTTCACTCCTCCTGCATTGCATAATTGCTGAGTCCTTCCCTGATGATCTTTTCAAAGATTGTAATCCTTCCCTGCACTCCCTGTTTAATTTTTTTCCATAGCACTTATCTTCTTTTAACATACTATGTCATTTACTCATTTTATTGTCTGTCTTTCCCCACTAGAAATTAAGTTACATGAGGGCAGGGATTTATGTCTTTTGCTTTCTCACTGTTGTATCCCAGCATCTAGTCTAGTGCCTTGTACATAGTCAGTGCTCAAGAGAATTTATTGAATTGAATGGGTATAAAATACCAAGCAAAGTGTCAGGCTCATACTAGGTTTCAGTAAAATGGTAACCATTATTATTATGTGGATTGTCATGTTTCAGTAAGAAAGCTCTAGACAGATAGCAGGGAGCCTGGGATGCAGAATTCTGAGGATCTCCTATTCCCCAATGAGCACTCTCTTCAGAATTCTCTGGGAAAGAGGGTGCTGAATTGGACTCATGCAGTCAATTCATAGATCAGGCTGCAGTTGAACCTTATGTGTCACCATCATTTAGGCAACAGATTCCTAGGGGGCCCTCCTAAAAATTGTGGAGCATGGAGTAGTTCCAGGGGTATGGCTACATCTTGGAACTTGCCGTAGACCTACTTGAATCCCAGTGAGAGTGCAAAGAAGATACTGTGCCACACCAGAGTCCCAGGCTCCCAGGCGAATCTGGACTTCCCTCTGATCTCATAAAATGGGGTTGCAGTTAGTCATATTCTATGTACTAGCAGAATCTAGTTTGTAAAATTTTGTGTTACAGTGATTTTATTCCCAGTCTATACAAGATCATGTAGGTTGGATAATGGGCAAATGGGATGAGGGTAATCTACACCACCCGCCACCTGAGTCCAAGGGCCAAGTCCCACCCCTGGGCACCCTGCTTCCTCACCTTCTTCCACCCCTGTGACGATGGAGGCAAAGTTGTCATCCAGCAGGATCATGTCGGCTGCCTGCTTAGAGACGTCAGAGCCAGTGATGCCCATGGCAATGCCAATGTCAGCCTTCTTCAGCGCAGGGGAGTCGTTCACCCCATCCCCTGTCACAGCCACGATGGCTCCCTGGTGAGGTCCAGACACAGGGAGTGAAAAAATTACTGTGTCAGCTTCAGGACCAGTCCCAAAAGTCAGTTTGATCTCAGCACTCCTGTTCCTTGATGTAATTGTGCTTGACCTAGGCCTCCCGTTTCCTGCTCCCCGAAGGTATTTGAACTCTCAGGGAGCCCCCAAACTGAAGGCCACCATGGAGGTCCAAGATGGATACTCTCTGGAGGTTAGGGTTAGGGTCAGCCCACACACGTTCCTCCGCTTGGTTTAGAGCTAGGTTAAGCCACATGATTTCTGCCAGGTTCCCCAGGGATCCTTCGCCTTCCTTACCAGCCTCTGACACCCCTCTACAATGATGAGCTTCTGCTGAGGGGAGGTCCGAGCAAACACAATCTCACTGTGGTTTTTGAGGATCTGGTCAAGCTGCTCTGAGCTTAAATCCTTTAGTTCTGAGCCATGCACCACTATGGCTTTGACAGCCCTGAGGGGACAGAATTTCAAAAGCTAGTTCTGATTATTGAGAATTGAGAATTCATCAGGGGTCCTGATGCCAATCTTTACTATAACCTCCTTGTTTCTTCTTTGAACCCAGTCTCCTCACTGTACTCAGCTGTACACTGTCCCCAAATTGACATACCCCTCCCTCCTCTCCTCACTTTTGTCAACCATTCTTCTCTTTTTTTCTCCCTCTTTCTCTGTCTTGCTTCCTCTATAAACCCCCTGACATAGTCACTTGGTTATTTTCCTCTTATGTTTTACTTGTAATGTACAAACCCCACATATCCTACCTACTAAAGGAGACTCCAAGAACTTTAGTAGGTGGGATCTGGGTGGGCAATAGGTGGGCAGTCTGAGGAGGGAGGGAAAATGGCAGACAGATCTGGTTCTTTAGGGATCTCACCTGGCATCAACCTGGCTGACAGGGATGCTAAGCCGAGCAGCAACATCCTCTACTGTCTCGCTGCCTTCTGAGATGATGCCCACACCCTTGGCAATGGCCTTGGCTGTAATGGGATGATCTCCTGTTACCATGATCACCTGGGTTGGGGAGGGGAGGAAAGAGGAGCAGAATCACCTTCAGAGAGGGCCTGGATCCTTCATCTTCCTCCTCTAAGAACTAACAGATCACTGCTTTCATTCAACAAGGGTTTTAGTAGCGTATTCCCAAGAACTTGTATAGATCAAAACCCTTGCTCCTGTGGCTTCAACCCTTGGAAGTGGGTCAGAACCATCTGACTATAAAACCTAAGATGATTTGGGTTCTAGATTTTCCAGGAATAAGTCAGAGATTTGAGTGTATTACTATATTCAGAATTTCATTTAATTGCTCCAGAAATGATTCTGCTTCCTTAAGCACAAAGACAGAAACACCTACACATAGAACAAGTGGTAATAAAGGAACGTCTGTAATAATCCATCTGCCTAGCAAAATTTCATCTAGGCCCAGTGCATTCAAATCCTCACTCAACCTCTCTTCTTGCCACTACTTCATCCTGCCCCTCGGTTTCAACTCATTTTTAGATACCTGCTACCTGGTCCTGTCCCATTGGTACCCAAAGATTAAGTTCTCATGCTCTGTGCTTTCACTGCATTTTGTTTTTCCATATTTCTACACTTACACTTCTCTGTATGGTGACTACTTGTTTGTCTCTCCCCCACTGGACTGAGAGCTCTGCGAGGGTGGCTCTTCCTTGTTAAGTTTCTTGCCCTAGCACAATGCTGAGCACACAATGAGCCATCAACAAATGATTATCAAGTGAAGGAATGAAGAAATGGTCACTACCTGGGAGCCACTGCCCAAGGTTCCCAAGTGCCCTCCCACTACACATGGCCCAGGCTGACCCCCAGACAAACTGTCAACAATCACAGGTCTAATATAAAGGCAGTTCCAACAGGGAGCATCTATATCTCCTTAAATACCTCCAGTACCCCTCTACTCTAAGTCTGCCGTCTCCCAAGTCTGGTGATCTGGAGTATAAGGTATGAACAGGGAAGGTGTCAATACCTAATCTGTGAAGATGTATATGAGTCTTAGAATTTGACCTGGGAAACATGGGATACTAAATATCTCAGAATTTGAGGAATTCTATTTCTGCCATCCCATCAAGTCCAAGGCCCACCCTGATCAAAAAGGACTTTCCATCTCTGTGTTTGTTCTGCAGCTGAATTTCACTCCTGGTGCATTTTGTTTTGCTTTCCAGCTTTTATTCCTGGACGTGTATCTGTTAGGGCAGTTGCTCACACCAAGTCAGGCTTGTCAAGGATCTCCCAGCTCTCAGTATCTCATTCTCACTGCTGCCTGCTGCAGACTCCCAACCCTCATAGCCTCACCCTTCACAACCCATCCCAGCAGCACGTTTACACGTCTTCCAGCACTTTGCCACAGGTAGTGTGGTAGTGTGGTCTGCAGACCAGCAGCAACACAGCACCTGGGAGCTTATTAAAAAGCCAGAAGCTCATGGTAACCTAGACCTACTGAATCAGGGTCTGCATTTAAAAAAAAATCTCTAAGGGATTCACATGCACATCAGTTTGAGAAGCACTATGCTGGACACTATTTCTCAAATGTGTCTGTTCATTGGGATCTCCAGGAAAGCTTTTAAAAATAACAGTTGCCCCAGGAATTGGTCTGGGGTGTGGCCTAGACATCAGATTTGTAAAGCTCCCCTGGTGATTCTAACATTCAATGCAAGTAGAATTCTACCTAGAGAGGAAACTTACTATTAAGTATCTCATAAGACTAAAAGTTATAAGCCCAAGGAAGCAGAAGTCAATTTAATTAAACCAAGATTATTAAGCACCTACTCTGCGCAAGGCTTTCTAGTAGCTTCTCCAACTTGAGACAGATGGGGGGGCCTCTGGGGTGGGCAGGTATTTACCTTAATCCCTGCACTACGACACTTGCTCACAGCGTCGGCCACTGCAGCTCGGGGAGGGTCAATCATGGATATGAGGCCCACAAAACAGAGGTTATCCATGGGAAAATTGATTTCATCTGTATTAAATTGGAATCCTTTGGAGAAGCTGCTAGGCAGATTTAAGAAACAGAACCCTGGAGAGAAACAGAGGAAGGGATCAGTAGTCATTCAGCTCTCCAGGTCCCTATCCTGCTCACCCCAACATCCTAAATTTTTCATCCCACAAATACAAGCACTTTGATGCCATTCTTCAAAGGCTTCTCCTATAGCTCCTCACCTAGCACACGCTCCCCTAGTCCCCCCAGTTCCAAGTAGGCATTTTGGAAGGCTTCCTTCATCTCATCGTCCAGCGGGTACTCCTTCCCGTGCAGAAGGAAGGTAGAACAAAACTGCAAGATCCTCTCAGGAGCACCCTTCATCAGCAGCATGTGGGTCTGGGAGCTGCCCTCCTGCAGGTGGATGGACATCTAGGGAGAGAGAGGAGGCATCGGAGGAACGGGAGGAGAGAGCAAAGGTCAGGGCAAAAAACAAGGGCAAGATTTTGAAGGTAAAAAGACAAGCAGCCTGTTCTTTCTTCCCCCTACCCCCAGTCAAATCTGACCAGAGGTTGAGCCCAGCCCCTCTTCCTTTCCAGGAAATCCCAGCCTGGTATTATTTGCACGTGAATCTCCATTATCTTCTCAGCCAGACTGGAAGCTCTCTGAGGGCAGAGCCAGGCACTCTCACTTTCTGCCTGCTTCCTTGCTGACTGGGTGACTAGAGAGCAGAAGTAGTGGGGCCCGCCAAGAAAGAAAGCAGAGTGGACAGGAAAGGAAGCTTAAAAAGTCTGGGGCCAGCAAGAATGTTCTGTGACCTCGGGTCAATCCATTTAACCGTGCTAAACCTTAGTTCCTTCCATAAAATGTATAATGTTCTGTCTTGCCTCTTTCATTGGGTTTTTATGAGAAATAGAATAAAAAATACTTTGAAAACTGTGAAGCGCAATCCAAAAATAGGTTAGTTATTCTAGTCGCCAGGCCACTCTCTCCTAAAAGCATGAGAAGTCCCCTGAGAGTGGCTCGCTAGTATGGTTCGGGGTGGGGGTCCTTGTAGGTGTGGCGGGGAGGGAAGGGACATATTCAGGAAGTGAACCTGATGAAACAACAGCAACAAGGGGAGAGAAAGAGATCAGTTTGGGTTTTGCATTTTCTCTTGATCTCTAATATATGAAAAGGAACTCTCTATGGGGTCCTCTTGTGGCTGAAAGGAAATGCCAGTCGTCACCCCCCTGTCCCCATTGGGAACAAAATCAGCGCATTGAAAGGAACTGTGGGAACACAGAAGAGGCCAGACTATGCTGCCCACCCACAGGCTAAGCAGGGTGGGAAACCAGTGTGTAAAACGTGATTACGTTAAAATCTCTCGTTATGCTTAGGCAATTAAGAGGAAAAACCTTAACTCGTTTAAGCAGAAACCGGTAAAAGGTCAAAAAAGCTCAATTTTCTGAGTGCTCAATAAATATCTGTTGAATGAATGAAAGGCCTGGAAGGTGATAGCAAGTCCTACTTAAGCTAGTCACTTGGTCACAGAAAAATCACATCTTGGTAGAAAATTACAAACAAAAAACATGGAGGGAAAAATCTGGAAATGCCAGAACAGAGTATCTTCTTTGTTTCTTTTCTGTCTCAGAAAAGGAAAGAGACCAAGCTCTGCAGGCCACCAGCAGGCTAGAGATGTCCCTCGCAAATACTGGAGTCCACCTTTAGAGCAAGCTAACGCAGGCAGCTAACTCGGAGCCTCCCAGAACAAGTGCCTGCCCGAGCTGGGTGGCCAGTGGGCTGCCCTTTCACACTTGGTGAACCACAGAGGACAATTTTGCTGTTTGAGCTGGATATTCAATAGCTCAGAAGAGGCACTAACCGTAATCATTGGGGGAAAGTCACTATTTGTTGGACGTCCCAACAAATGTTGTGAATGTGTTTTGCTTTTATTTTGAATCACATGGAAGGAGAGGTACCTAATTCTTTCCAGCCAAAGGCTTTGCTCCAGTCAAAGGCCCTGCCAAGCCACCGAATTCCTGTCTGGTTAGTGAGGCCACTAAACGTCAGAAAAAAATGGAAATTGGCCGGGCGCGGTGGCTCACGCCTGTAATCCTAGCACTCTGGGAGGCCGAGGCAGGTGGATCGTTTGAGCTCAGGAGTTCGAGACCAGCCTGAGCAAGAGCGAGACCCCGTCTCTACTAAAAATAGAAACAAATTATATGGACAGCTAAAAAAATATATATAGAAAAATTAGCCGGGCATGGTGGCGCATGCCTGTAGTCCCAGCTACTTGGGAGGCTGAGGTAGAAGGATTGCTTGAGGCCAGGAGTTTGAGACCAGCCTGGGCAATATGGTGAGACCCCATCTCTAAAAAACAAAACAATCAAAAAACTGACTGGAATGACTTGAGCGTCTCATTTCCTCTGTTACCCACACCTGAATGCCTGGCCTTTTCAGTAATGCGTGGAGTTGGAGAATCCACTCCCCTGAGCAAATCGTGATTGCCCCATGGAGCTCACACCGTACATCACAGAGCTGCAGTCCTTGTAATGCAACTGTTCCCACTTTCTACCATCAAAGTCTGCCACATTCTCACTTGGGGGAGAAAAGCTGTCTTTCCTGTCCCTCTCATGGATTTTACTGTTAGTGCCACCACAGTCCCTCACTCAGCATTTCCCTTTCTCTTGTCTACTCCTTCCTGGTTAACGGATCAAAATGTTCCTGGGAAACAGAAAACTTCACGAACACACCCTGATCGCCTGATGGCAGCTGCTAGAACCACAGGCATGGAGTGAAAGGAAATGTTTGATGGCTAATGAAATAGTATTGTGCAAATGAAACCCAATTCTACTGTGGCAAATCTCGTAGTAGACACAGAGGGACCTCCTACCAGCTGCACATGACTTTAACGTGACTTTCACCAACCAACCTCTGTGGTGTCTCACTGTGTTGCTCAGGCTGGTCTCAAACTCCTGATTTCAAGCAATCCTCCTGGCTAAGCCTCCCAAAGTGCTAGGATTACAGGCATGAGCCACTGCGCCTGGCCTTGTCACTTTCTCTTGAGGCGAATCTTCCTCTTAATTGGGATACTGGTTCTGTTGAACTATTCCTCTGCTCAGAGGTGAAGTTGAGGGCAAAGGCAAAGCTCCCCTTTCCCTCAATGATGAGCTTACGCTCCACCACCATTCTCCTACCTTTGTCGGTTCTGTACCTGGTATTTGTTGGTAGAATTGAAGGGAATCTCTGCCACCTTTGGGTTTTTTTCTCTCATTTCCGACACAGGGCTGTATGTCTGCTCGATGAATTTGAGGAGGGCTGACTCAGAAGCATCACCTGTTGTTGCCCTCTGCCGGGATAAGGTTTGTATGATAAGCCCCAGGGCCATGCTACCAAGGCATGGGGCTTGCCTGTGGCAACAAGGATGGAGGTGGTATAGGGAAGGGAGGGGTGACTGGGGGAAATCACTGAGCACCAGGAAAGAGAATTTTTGGGAGAGGGCAGGTTATACCCTGGACACTGAGGTACCCTCTTTCCCCTTAGGCCTGACACCTTAGGTACGGGCAGAGTCTCTTGATTAGCCTTAAAGTCAGCCCGGTTGCAGAGGCCAGCGATTCGGGCCAGGATAAACCAGGTGTCTGAGCCCTTGGCAAATATTCTCCCTAGGGAGAAAGAATGGAAGAATTGTGAGCAGGGGATAAGAGAGTTTAAAGCAAGAGATTATTCACAACCTGTTTCATACCCAAGTACTTCACAGAGGCAACACTTCCTTTCCTCTATACCTCCCTTTTCTCTGCTCTGCTTTCAGGCTCTCTTTTCTTTGGACTCACCGTTCTCTCTCAGCTCACTCATCACATTCCCCAAATCCCTCCACTCCTGTTCCACCAATACCACTAGTCACCAATCTGGTCTTCGCTGGTGTCGGCCTCATACACGGTCCTATCAAACCATAAGTGGGCAACCGTCATGCGGTTCTGGGTGAGGGTGCCCGTCTTGTCCGAGCAGATGGTGGACGTGGAGCCCAGCGTCTCCACCGCCTCCAGGTTCTTCACCAGGCAGTTCTTCCGCGCCATGCGCTTGGCTGTCAGGGTCAGGCACACCTGAAGCCAAGAAGAGGGAAGAGGATAAATGGCAGAGATGAACTGTTTGCATTTTGGAAATTTGGTCATTTTTATTGCTATTTTAATTTTTTGTACTTATTTCTCTTTTGTTCCCTCCTACTCTTTAGAAATTCCATCTGTGGCTGTTGTAAAGGAAATTAGGAAAGTGGTTTTGGTTTGTGCTTTATGGCAAGAGTTTCAAAAAGAATATATTCCTTTACCAGGGTATCAGAGAATGATCTGCCTTCTTCCTCTGAAATTTTCCTCTCCCTCCAGGATCCTCTTTATCTTTCCTATTCAGCAGCCTCTTTTCTATTCAAGTTCAGGCCACACCTCTTTCTCAAGTCCAGTCCTTCCAGGGACCACAGACAGCTAATCTTTTATTGTGGTATAAGATGCTGTGTGTGGGCGGGGCTCGGTGGCTCTTGCCTGGAATCCTAGCACTCTGGGAGGCCAAGGTGGGAGGATCGCTTGAGCTGAGGAGTTCGAGACCAGCCTTAGCAGGAGCGAGACCCTGTCTCTACTAAAAATAGAAAAATTAGCCAGACGTGGTGGTGAGCACCTGTAGTCCCAGCTACTCAGGAGGTTGAGGCAAGAGGATCACTTGAGCCCAGGAGTTTGAGGTTGCTGTGAGCTAGGGTGATGCCACTGCACTCTACTCAGGGCAGTGGAGTGAGACTCTGTCTAGGAAAAAAAAATGCTATGTTGGGGGTGGGGGGGTGTTGTACCAGTAGTTTAAAAAAAGAATGGGGAACAGATAATGATGATGTTGTAAGGAATTTCACAGCACTGAAAAGGACTTGAGAAATCATTTAAACCAAAAGATTTTTGTTGATTGTAAATTCAGTGTAAGCCAGGTATGTGGCAAGGTTGTTTTAAAAGCTAATGAATTCTTAGGCTGTGATTAGGTAAGTATAGAATTCTAATGGTAGGATTAGGGGTTATAATTTATTTACATAATTATCACTGGTCCTAATGTTTTCATGCTGGTCCAAACATACCCTGAGCATTATTCTCATTTCTATGTTAAGAAGAATATTGATAAACTGGAGCATACCCCAAAAGGTGATCAGTAAGACAAGCAGTCTGAAGACCGTGCCACAGGAAGAATGGCTAAGGGAAGAGGGATTGTTTCCCCTCTACCCAGAGAGTTTGAGGGGACTTCACGGCTACCATCAAAAAGCGAAAGGAGGCCGAGGCGGCGGATCGTTTGAGCTCAGGAGTTCGAGACCAGCCTGAGCAAGAGCGAGACCCCGTCTCTACTAAAAATAGAAAGAAATGATCTGGCCAACTAAAAATATATACAGAAAAATTAGCCGGGCATGGTGGCGCATGCCTGTAGTCCCAGCTACTCAGGAGGCTGAGGCAGGAGGATTGCTTGAGCCCAGGAGTTTGAGGTTGCTGTGAGCTAGGCTGACCCCACGGCACTCACTCTTCTAGCCCGGGCAACAGAGTGAGACTCTGTCTCAAAAAAAAAAAAAAAAAAGCGAAAGGGCTAGTCCATAGAAGAAGAGAAAGAATTGACTTATTTTGTGTCTCTTCAACTGGCAAAACTAGGACCAAACAGAGAATCGTATTTCTGCTCAACACAATGAAATTTAACTAGAGCAATCCAACAATGAAATGAACTGAGACAGAAAGGACTGGGCTTCCCACTCCTTATTATTCCCACTAGAAATAATAGTCATCTTCCATGGATTTTTTCGAGCAGCAGCTCAAACCTTTTTGGCACCAGGGACTGGTTTCATGGAAGATAATTTTTCCAGGAACTGGGGAGTGGGGAAGGAGAGGCGGAGCTTAGGCGGTGACGCAAGTGATGGGGAGGGCTGTAAATACAGAAATACATATGAAGCTTCCGCTGGCCCTTGCCCAGCGGGTACTGGTCTGCCCTGAGGGTTGGGGACAGCAGTTTTAGAGGATATTCAGCATGGGTTGAAAGGTTGAATTTATGTGACCTTTGACATCCTTCCAGTAAGATTCTATAATTCTAAATTAATCTTCCTCTATAAGCTGATGAATAAATTGAGGCCTGGAGATGTTAAGTGATTTGGACAAGTTCACCAAACAGTGCAGCCAGAACTAGAACTCACTCCTGGTGACTTATAATCCAATGTTTTTTCCGTCAAGACTTCCCTCCTTTCTCATTGAAGAGAAAGAGAAAGCACCAGAAAATATGGGCAGAGGAAGTCAATGTAATATTGGGAGCTAAATTATCCCTGGCACCTGTATACATGCAGGAATATTCTGCATTTGAGAGGTTCAACAACAAAAGAGACACTAGTGATTTCATTTCCCTGGGGTGGTTTGTCCTAAGGCCATCTTCCACCCTGTCTACTCACAGTGACAGTGGCCAACAGCCCCTCAGGCACATTGGCCACAATGATGCCAATAAGAAAAATGACAGCCTCCAGCCAGCCGTAGCCCAAGATAAGTGAGAGCCCAAAAAAAGTGACACCGAGGAAGATGGCCACCGCAGTGATCAGATGGATGAAGTGTTCAATCTCAGCAGCAATAGGTGTCTTGCCAACTGTCAGGCCCGATGTCAGGGTGGCAATTCTGCCCATCACCGTGTCATCTCCTGTTGCAATCACGATACCCCGGGCTGTTCCTGTGGATGAAAGGGGAAAGGACAATGTGATATTGTGATATAATAAGAAGTGTATATGTTGGTCTCTGTCCTTAGTTCCTGACATAGAGCTCCTGAAATCCTTGAAGATAGGGGTGCTAGGAGAATCTCTTGTTCTAATGTTTGATCTTTGTCCCAGGTTCCTAACAAAAATCTCCCAAGACCTTTATAATTCCCTAAGTGATAGGAATGTCTGACACGGAACTCCTAAATCCCTCCCTGTGCGATAGGAGGATCTTTGCTCTAATGAGGTGACTTCTTGGTGGGTTCCTGGACAGCCACACTATGGGGGTTGGTTGCCAGGGGAGCAAAGCAAATCCAGGGGATTAGAGGGCTAGGATGTTCAGCACCACCCCCTGACCTCTGGGGAGGGGAGAGGAGCTGAAGGTTGAGCCGATCACCAATGGCCAATAATGTAATCAATCATGCCTGTGTGATGAAGCCTGCATGATAAACCCAAAGGACTGGGTTTGCAGAGCTTTTGGGTGGATGACCATGTGGAGGTGCCCAAGGGTAGCCACCTGGACTGGAGAGGGCAGGGAAGCTCCTCCATGCCCCTTCCCACATGCGTTGCCCTATGCCCTTCCATCTGGCTGTTCGTTGGTATCCTTTGTGATATCCTTTATAGTAACTGGGTAAATGTAAGTAAAGTGTTTCCCTGAGTTCTGTGAGCCATCCTAGCAAATTAACCAAACCCAAGGAAAGGGCTGTGGGAACCATGATTTACAGCTGGTCAGTCAGAAGTATAGGTCACAACCTGGGACTTGCAACTGGTGTCTGAAGTTGGGGGCAGTCTTGCGGCACTGAATCCTCAACCTGTGGGATCTGATGCTATCTCCAGGTAGTGTCAGAACTGAATTAAATTATAGGACACCTGGTTGGTGTCTTCTGGGGAATTGGTTGTTGGTGGGAGAAATCCCCACGCATGTTGGACACAAGTGCTCTGTAGTCAGAGTGACTTTAGAGAGAGAGAGAGAAAAAACAAAAACTTTTTTTTTTTTATCAGATGTGGTCACTCAAGACATGTGAAGTCTGAGTTGGAAAGCCTGTTGGGTTTGGGTCCTACAAAGAGAAAGCTATCAATGGTCAAAAACAAGGTGGAAACTCAAGACCCTCTGAGAGGTCATTATGTTCTATTATCCTTATATTTAGTTTATACAAATAAAGGTCTCCTAGTCTGAAAAATCTCTGAAGAGATTTCACAGTTCTCCAGAGACACCTAATTGTATTGCCTAATTGTCTTCACTGTCAAGAAGGCCTTCATTACACTTAATCTAAATATCTTCTATTGCTTGTATATTTCTTGCTTTGCCCTCAGCAGCTGAATAGTTTCTAGATCCCCAGGAATAGTGGTTACCTGTCTGGTAGATTCCTATGCGCTGACATCTGCTTATCCTCTAACCTAGTAGTTCTCAACTGGAGGCAATTCCCACCCTGCCCCCCACTCCTAGGGACATTTGGCAATGTTTGGCGACATTTTTCGTCATCACAACGGGGGTGGAAGAAGGCTGCTAATGGCATCTAGTAGGTGGAAGCCAGGGATGCTGCTAAACATCCTACAGTGCACAGCACAGCCCTCCCCTCCCTCCACAGCAGAGAATTATCCAGCTCCAAATGTCGGGAGTTGAGAAACCCTGCTTTAACCTGAGCCCCCTCCCTGCCTTGCTGACTGGAGGCAGTCTGACCTCTGCTGGGTAGCATAGGCCATAACAGCTGGGCTCCTGAGCTTGCCAGGGTCCTGCTTTTCTCTCCAGTAGCACCACCCCTGAGTCAGAAGGGCAGCCTGGACATCATGTTTGGCTTTACACACGTATGACGCTGGCCACTTATCTACATGGCTTGAAATGAGGTGCACAACAAGACTCTTTGCTTAAAATAATTCTTCTTGCTTTACCATAATGATTGAAATTTCTACCATTAAAGTCAGAGAATCAGTCAAAAAAAAGCAACGTATGGGAATAGCGCTTATTCCAAAAGCAGAAAGACTCAGGGTTAGAAGTTCAACATTCCAAATTACTAACTCTTTTCCCTAGGGAAACTTATTTAAAATCCCTAGAACTCAGGCTTCCTCAACTTTAAAATGGGATGAAAGCACCTACAAAACTGTGAGAACTAAATGTTTGTAAAGGGAGAGGATTGGGCACATAGTGGGCACCCAAATATTAGTTTCTTTCTTCTCTTCATTTAGACAAGTTTAGGGTCTCCAGAAGGACCAATATAAAATCATACATGTGACCTAGGAGGGGCAGCTCTAATCTAGCAGCTCCCAAGAACATCGTAGCACAGAGCAGTTGGTGGTCTCCATTTCTAAGGTCAGCTACAGCTCTATAAGTCTGAGAGCAGGGTCCTACTTATATAGCAGACAGGTCAGGTCCATGTTTTTGTGGAGAAGGAATTCTAGAAAGGTTCACAGTATGAAGCACTCTAGAGATGAGGTTCAAACTGGTTGCCACAGGCATCCATTGGACCTTATAGAAAGAAGATACAAAAGTACTTGAGAAATGCTGAAAGGGTTTCATGTTTTTGGTGGGGTGGGAGGGTGAGTAGAGAGTATGGTGTCATCTATACCTATTTTTTGCCATGGTTTAGTCCCATTCTTCATTTTTATTCCTTGTGCTATGGTTTCCTCATGCTTGGAGACAGGGAATACTGAATCCCAATATGTCTAGAGACGGGGTGTGTTTACATCAACCTAGGAAAGGTTGAAAAGGCCAAGGGTCCCACATCCCAGGCCAAACTGGCTCCTTTATACACCTTCCATATAGTGCCAGAGAAATAGCTTAGGCTCCCTTGACGATGCAGGAGAACTCAAAGAGAGATGTTTGAACCACAGCCTCGTCAAGGTCCACAGTGATGAGGGCTGGGAGGCATGGGTAAAGGTTAAAGTTGTGCTACTAGTTTGTAAATTGCAGAGAAATGTTTCAATTCAACAGTCAAGAGCTCCTTCAACTTAGTCCCATACTCTTGGCCACATCTTGGCTTCCATTAGTCTCATATAAAACCCTTTTCCACCCAAACAGACCCTTGTTTCCCTGATGGAATGCCACCAACCACTTTCCCGCATTCCCATTATCTGAAGTATATACTGAGCTGGTGAAAACCTACTTTGGAAGAGCAAATACGGGCAAATTTCTTCCTAAAATCTAATATGAATAGTAGAAATCTAGTGTCTTTGGAGAAAGCTCACCAACTTGCATCTTTCTGTCCAATTGATTTTTTAAAAATTATTTTAATATGTATATTTTATTTTCCAGCTGGATTCTTTCTGATAGTCTATCCAATCTTAACATTACTCTTATCCTTTAAGGCATTTTCAGATTAAATACTTTGATTACCAGAGAGGTCATTAGCAATCTTTTAGTGCAGAACAGGGTCTGCAGAAAAAGCATGGACTTTGGAAACAGACCCACCTTAACATCCCTGACCTTATCTTTTCTGCTGAGTTGTACTCTTGGGCACAGCACTTAATTTCTTTGAACCTTTCATATGTAAAATAGGGATAATTTTACATATCCCTATCACAACATTATACAGTTTTGTGAGACTCAGAGAAATAATATCTATAGTGCTTGACACATACTATGCATTCAGTAAAAAATACCTATTTCTATATACTCAGACATTTATTCTTAAGCATGAATAATGGTTTTTCAAGTGTGTTTCAGGGAGTCTTCAGGCCTCCTTAAAGGGAAAGGACAAAAGAGATTGACATAGTGATACTGAGTCCCTTATTATCAGTTTTTTTGTTTGTTTTAGAGACAGATTCTCCCTCTGTCACCCAGGCTGGAGTCCAGTGCCACAATCATAGCTCACTGCAGCCTCAAGCATCTGGGCTCAAGCAATTCTTCCACCTCAGTCTCCTGAGTAGCTGAGACTACAGGGGCACACTACTATGCCTGGAGAAATATATATATATATATGTATATATATATATATATTTTTTTTTTTTTTGTAGAGATGGGCTCTTGCTGTGTTGCCCAGGCTGGTCTCAAACTCCTGGCCTCAAGCGATCCTCCCTCCTTGCCCTCCTAAAGCACTGGGATTACAGGTGTTAGTCACCACACCTGGCCCCTTGATATCACTTTGGCCAGAAGCACCTCCCCATTAAATGATGTTCTAGGTTCTAGGAGCAAAGCCAAAGTTTGAGTGGCAAAGTCTAAGTGACATCTCTGGTAAATCCAATTTCCAATGCCAATATCCTCTCTTGGAGAGAGGACTAGTTAGAAGTTTGGGTTTACTTTAGGAAAAGAATGACCTAGCAGGGCTGAATAATTTTCCTATGATCTGTGCCATTTTCAGCTCATAGAGCATAGTCCATTCACTCTCTAGAATAATAGCTAACAATATAGGTCACTTACAATGTATTAGGCCTTGTGCTGAACATTTTATACATATTATCTCAAGCCACACAAAAATCTATGGGGTAACAACTTTTAGTATCATCATTGGGCAAATGTGGAAATGGTGGCTTTGACCCTTCACCAAATGACATACAGCTCATGGGTGACAGAGAACCTAGACTATTTACTAGCTCTTACCTACCCCACTAGCTTTAGAAGAGAGTCATTGAAATATTTCTGTTTTGGTCCATACTTTTGAATCTATGCTACTTATGATGCGATATTCACCTTCCACACAGTTGGTGGAAAAGAAGCAGATGTTTCGGGTCTCCAGAGGGTTCTCATGGGTGAAATCAGGGGAGCGGGACTGGGGCTCTGACTCCCCAGTCAAGGATGAGTTGTCTACCTGGGATGGGAGAGAGGATGGGTCATCAGGTGAGCATGGGAAAAAAGGCAGATTCATTTATAGAGACAACATCTGTCACCACCATCACTGACATACAGAGAGAAGCAAATTTACACACCAACACGTTGTTGTTGCCAACAAATTTGCACTTGTAACTTCTCAAAGTTCTGAATAGGTCCCTACTGTGCCTCAAGACCATGCTTGGCATGGTCCCATAGCTTTCCACATCCCCTCACCTTACATCCTTGTGCAGAGATAAGCCGGAGATCAGCAGGGATTCTGTCTCCACCCTTCACTTCGACCAGGTCTCCCAACACCACGTCTTCCACATTAATCTGCATTTTCTCTCCACCTCGAATTACCAGAGCTTGCTATGGGAGGATAGTGCAGGGTCATTTCCAATACCTTCTGCTTCCCCCATCCTACTCCTGGCCTACACTCTCCTATTCCTTGTCTCCTTCCTTCTTACTCCCCTTTCTTACTGTCACCCACCACATCATTCTTGATGGTGTCTTTGGTAGACTGCAAATTCCTACTGTTGATGTCTGCAGGGCCCTTTGCAATGTAACTTTGGTGCTGTTCAGATTAAAAGGTGGGGGTCTATCTCTCCACCCCTAAGCCTAAACTTGGCCATGGGACTTGCTTTGGACCATAGAACATTAGCAAATGTGATGCGAGCAGAGGTTTAAAAAGTGCTTTCGTGTTGGGGCTTGCCCTGTTGTTGTTGGGAACACCTCTGCCACCATGTGAACAAGCCGGAGCTAGCCTCCTGGGAGAAAAGAGATCGAGAAGAGAAGGCCCCAGCTGTCTCAGTCATCTCAGCCGAGGCCCCAGACCTGTGAATGAAGTTGTCTCCGATCATCCCGCATCAACTCAGCTCAGCCCAGGCCAGAAAAACAGCCCAGCTAGAGGACTGTGAGAAAGAGAATGTTTGTTGTTTTAAGCCACCAAGCTTTGGGGTGTTTTGTCAGGCAGCAAAAGCTAACTGATAATCTCCAAGCTCCTAGTTCAAAACCACCAGAACACTTTGTCCCAAAACTCTTGCCTAAGGAAAGAATTAGGTTATTTTGATACCAAAGGAGGAAGAAAATCCTGGGCTATAATGCTAGACGTGGTCATTGGTAAACTGTGGAGCACATTCCTTTCCAAGTTTCCAGCCTAAGAGCCCTTATACTGTCACATTTTTTTCCAGGTACCTTTAAAAAACTTTTAATTGAAAAATAATTTTAAACTTTCAGAAAAGTTGCCAGAATAAAAATAGTACCAAAAACATCTATATAACCTCTACCCAGATTCGACTATTAACGTTTCACCCTATTTGTTTTATCATTTGTTCTCTGTTTCTATGTGTGTATAATTTTTCCCCTGAACTATTTGAGAGTAAGTTACACACATCATGATCCTAAATATTTCAGTGTGCATTTCCCAAGAATAAGATATTCTCTTAAACACAATACAGTTATCAATTTCAGTAAGTTTCACATTGATATAATACTTTAATCTACTGTCCATATTCCATGTTTTGTCAATTGAACCAATATATTCTTTAAAGCATTATTTTCCCCTCTGACACAGAATAAGGTCCAGGGCCAGGTACTACAGTTAGTTTTCATGTCTCTTTAGCCTCCTTTGATCTGGAGCATTCCCACAGCTGTTTTTTGTCTTTAACGTCATTGACATTGGAAGAATCCAGCCTCCCCACCAACACTTGCCTTTCTAAAAAATAGAATGTTCTCATTTGAGGTTTGTATGGTGTTTCCTCATTAGATTCAGGTTATTCCCTCCAGACCAGACTACTTCATGGGTTATGTTGTGTCTTTGTCAGGGTTTCACAGCTTTTCCAGGCACTTTTAAGGCCTTATCACCAGCCTCACTCAGCTCACTCATTGTAGGATATAATTCTCTATGGGAATTTGTAATTGTGTATTTGGCCACATTCTACACCTCCTCTCACTAGATCCTTCCACACCAACCCTACCTGTGGCACCATGTTCTTAAAAGACTCCATGATCTTGGAGCTCTTGGCCTCCTGGTAGTAGGAGAAGCAGCCAGTGATGATCACCACGACGGATAGTACGATTCCCAGGTACAGCTAGGGTGGGGAAAGAAAGCGTTTGTCAGTGGGTCCATCTCTTACTCTTCATCCTCAGAAAATCAGCTTGCAAGGGTAACAGCAGTTTCTCCGGGTGTAAGAAACCATAGGACTGAGTTGGCGAGCAGAGGGGGTTGAGAAGAATCTGAGATTGGGCCAGCACTCTTGGCTTCCTGGTGAAGGAACCCTGAGCTATGGTGAGCTGTCAGCAAAATCCCAAGTCAGAGAAGACCTATATCTTTCTCTCCAGGAAGGCTGTTCATGGGGTGGGGAGCGGATGGTGAAGGAGGCCAGGAGGAAGGAGATGAAGAGGTTAAAATTGTAGGGAAGAGGAAGGGACTACAAAATGCTCTGATGATCAGTTGGGAAGATCATCAAAGGAGAGCAAGTTTCTGGGGGAAATATTGTATCCCAGGGAGCTGAACTAGTAGCTTTCTGGATAAAAGGAGAGAGGAACCAGGATGGACCAAGGGCTCTCTTAGAAAGTGATGGGAGTATTAGGGATTTGGGCCAGAGGACTTCAGAGCCAGAGGACTGCTGAGCAGAACAACAGGCTGAGCAGAGATTGGGCTGCCTGTATTACTTGAAAAGACTCACATTATCTTTCATAGCATCCTCATGGAAATACTTCTGGATGCCATAGGCTATGTAGCAGAGACCAGCACCAGTCCATAGTAGGAGGGAGAAGCCACCAAACAGTTGTTTACAGAATTTGATCCATTCTGGAGTGGTCGGCGGTGGTGTAAGTGTATTGGGTCCATCTCGAATCAGGATTTCCTTTGCCTTTTGGGGGCTATGGCCCTGTGTGGAGAAGAAATAGGGATGGATAGAGAGTTGTGAAAAGAGAAGCAACTACAGCAAAGGGAACCTACCGTTTACAGCCCCAGGATGGGTCTAAAGATCAAAGAAGCTCTCTGACGGTCAGTCTGGAAGTTCTTCCTAGATAAGGTGGAATTTAAAATTTGCAGTATAGAAGGGATATCATTTAGCATGCTTAAATAGGAAGAGTTTTTTGTTTGTTTATTTACGGATTGATTCACAAGCCTTTTTGAACTTGAGCACCTATCTTAAGACCTGGTACTGTGGTAAGGTGCTGAGGCTACCAACATGAATAAGAATAGTCCCTATCCTTAAGGAGCACTAGTGGGGAGATGAACATAGACAGATAATTATAATGTGCAGGGCGAATGTAATGATGAGATATAACACATAATGTTGCTAACATATTGACACCCACACTTTGACTCTCCAACTTAGAGGGAATAAGATCTAGTGTTTGGTAGCATAATAGGGTGACTACAGTTAACAATTGGCCGGGCATGGTGGCTCAGGCCTGTAATCCTGGAACTCTGGGAGGCAGAGGTGGGAAGATTGCTTGAGCTCAGGAGTTTGAGACCAGCCTGAGCAAGAGCGAGACCTGGTATCTACTAAAAATAGTAAAAATTAGCCAGATGTGGTGGTGCACGCCTGTATAGCCCCAGCTACTTGGGAGGCTGAGGCAAGAGGATAGCTTGAACCCAGGAGTTTGAGGTTGCCATGAGCTAGGCTGCCACCATGGCACTCTAGCCTGAGTGACAGAGTGAGCCTGTCTCAAAAAACAAACAAACAAAAAATCCCAATAATTGATTGTATATTTCAAAATAACTAGAGGAATGGATTTGCAATGTTTCTGCCACAAATAAATGATAAATGTTTGAGGTGATGGATATCCCAATTACCCTAATTTGATCATTACACATTGTATGCTTATGTCAAAATATCACATGTACCCCATAAATATGTATAATAATTATGTATCCATAAAAATTTTAAACACATAGGCTGGCTCATGCCTGTAATCTCAGCACTTTGGGAGGCCGAGGTGAGACGATCGCTGAGCCCAGGAGTTTAAGACCAGCCTGGGCAATCTAGCGGGACCCCGCCTCTACAATTAAAAAAAAAGCAATAGAAAAAAAACAAAAACTAATACATGAATGCATAGATTCTCATTCTAGTCTTGTGCACAGCTTATGTACTTTTTCCTTTAAATGAAACTGATAGTGGAATAGAACCTATCAATTCCCACTGGCCACGCCTCAACCTCCCCCTGAAACACCCAAGGGGTCCTGAGACTCAGGGGGTCCGCAAGATCGATTTTCCTACTCACAGTAAACCATCACTTGCACTTTTTCACTCTCATTCTCTTAAGAGTGTATGGTAGAATTTTCCAAAAACTACATGACACAATACTTACACAGGAAAGTATGAGAATCCAGCTATCTTCTATTAAAAAGCTAGACATTTAAGAGATTTACAGAAGTGCAAGATGCTACCAATTTTTTTGTTTTGAATAATATAGTTATCTGTCAAATACATTATTTATGCTAACATATAATGAGTTTATTCTTGTTATTTTTAAACAAGTTGGGAAATACTTTTCAAATTTCTCAATTTTAATTTTTGATATGGTAAATATGGATAGATGTAACCGACATAAGCAGAAGCTTTTTTGGATCCTTGATAAATGGTGAGTGTAAAGGGGTCCTAAGGAGAAGCAGCTTGAGAAGCACTGCCCTAAACCATTCTTTTTCTCTTATCTAGCTCAACTTTCTTTGGGGTCGTTACCATTGTCATCTTTTTCTAGGTAATGTCCCATGGACCTTGTCCAGGTAGAGGGTGGAAGGTAGAACTTTGGGCCTGAAGTTAGGGGGCTTCATTTCTAGCTCTACTTTTGTCCTGGCAGCCTCAAAGTCAGAGTCAGAGACCCTCTGCCTCCCTCAGGGAGATCCTTACTCACCTTTGTCAGGTCCACAGAATACTTGGCGCTCAGCTCTTCCAAAGTTAATTTGTGATCATCCTGAGGGGACAGTAGAGTCACTGAGGGAGAGGTGGTGACCCCAGGTCGTTTCCAGGGAGGGAGGGAGAAACATCCTGGAGGAGGGAGATGGCTCTGGCCTGGGTGGTTAATTCTCAAGGGAAGATGTTAAAAGACATTTAAGTTGAAGGTTGAGCAGTATTTTCAGAGGGCGATTTGTCAGCACCCGTTTGGGGTGTTCTTACCATGACCACTTCCTTCTTCAGTTCCTCCAGGTCTCCCTTTTTATTTTTCCTCTTCCTCTTTTTTTGCTTATTAGATTTATGCCCTCTCTCAGGTCTTGGACTTGGGTTCTGTGCTTGAGGAGTCATCATCCCTGTTTTCCCCTCGGGGTCCATAGGTATTCCTGGATATAGCTGACGCAGCTCAACTGGTGGGAAGAAAGCCAAGAGAGTGAGGGGGAATGGGGGGAGTGGGAGGAAAGGGGAGGAGAAGGAAGCAGGGCGGTGGGCAGAGGGAGAGGGCGGGTCAGGTGGCAGAGCTGCAAAAGGGGGAGGAGAGGAGGAAGAGTCTGGAGTGAGGAGTGAGGGATGAGAAGAACCTGGGGCTGAAGAGCGAGGGCCTCAGGAAACAAGAGGATAAGGCATGCCTAAGCGATGAAGATGCCACAGGGTGCTCGGCAGGTGGCAAGAGCAGTGGGAGCGAGGAGGCAGAGTGAGCATCAGGGGCGATGGGAGCCCCCCCCAGCCCCCCGGGCCCTGTGATTGCCGTGGCAACCACCCAGGTCTGGCCTCACAAAGGCCTCATGAAAGTTCTAACCAAGAGTCCAGAAGTCTCAGTCTTTGGTTTTGAGGATGACTGGAGCAGGCACTACTACAGAGAGAATTTCAGTCTGAGGATAAAACTAGAACAAGGCCGTTGTGTAGTCCTGAGGACTTCTGAGCCTTAGAGGTACCCCAGATAGCTGGCAAAAAATAAAGCAGGTACTCTGTGTGTGAGCGTGCTCTTTAGTGAGGCACACTTCTGTACCAACATTGCGTTAGATCTTGTCATCTTAGGAGATCAGCTAGCAGAATAGATCAGATCTCGGGCTTTGGAATCGGTCTTGGCTTTGAGTCCTGGCTCCTCAGCTTGCCAGCTCTGTGGCTTTGGACAAGTTACCTAACCTCTCCGTGCCTCTCTTTTCTTATCTGTAAAGGGGGTACTGTCTACCTTGTAAGGTGGCAAGAGTAAGAATTAAAGTGAGGTGCTCTACATAAAGCACAGTGTCTGACATACACCATATGTGTGCAATAAATAGCTTGAATTCAGTATTAGTAGTTTTATTTGTGGCTTAATATGCAGCTCTTCTCAGTGAGAGTAGACGTATGCTCTTCCATGTGCCACCACTATATTTCCCCGTTTTAAAATGATGTATTTTCTCTTCCAGTCACTTTCTCTGACATCTCACTAGGTGCTTGGACTGCATTAACTGTGTATGTTTTATGTGTGAATTATACTCTACCTCTTTCCAAGAAGGATCTGAAGCATCTATCTATTTCCATCAATCATTTATGTATTTTTTTCAATCATGCATGTCACAGACAGTTTCCTTTTCTATTGTTTGATATTTATTTAATTTCATTTTGGTTGGGCATGTTTCCTTAAAAATACGATTATCTCTGAAAACATCCATCTTGATGCTGATGCAATCCTCCTTCAATATTCAGAAATAGAAATGTTCCCTTCCCAGCTGGGATAAATGATAGTCGATTTCTTTAATAGATTGGACTTTTCTTCTCTATTAAAAATGCATAAGATAAAAACTGAAGGTCCTACTATCCCTCCCTCCAGACTCAGAGTCCCCACTGCTGAAGTTACTATTAACAATGTGCTGTGTCCTTCCAGTCTTTTTTTCTATGTTATACAAAGAGATATCTAAAAGAGGATATTTAAAATTTTTGTACAATCATTCAACTCTCATTTATCAACCTGTCATGTACATAAAACTTATTTTTTCAGTGGCTACCAGATATTCTATATTCTGTCTTGAACATGATCTATTCTATCATTCCCCACTACGATGGATTTATAGGGTATTTTCAACCATTAAAAACATTGTTACAGTGTCATCCTTATATAGAGATATTTTTAGGCCCTTAAGCTTCTATTTCTGTAGAATCAATTCCTATTGCAGAATCATAGGGTACACCCATTTAAAATCTTAAAAGACGCTGCCAATTGCTCTTTAAAAGAGCTTTATCCATAGATCTGTATCCCAACAACAAGATGCAAGAAGGTCCACTCTCCACACCTTTATTACACTGAATGACCTTGATCTTTTACATTTTTGCCATTATAATTGGTGAACTTTGGTATATGGTAGTTTTGTTTTGCATTGCTTTATTGTCTATGTGAGCATTTTCTCTTATGTTTATTGGCTTTCTGGACTTTATATTTCTTTTTGTGAATTGTCATTCTTATCATTTGCCCAATTTTCCATTGTTTTCTTTTTTTATATTGATTTGTAGGAACTTCTTGTCAAGCACATTGCAAATATTTTCTCTTAGTCTTTGTGTTTAATGTAGATCACAAAATTCTTAAGAATGAGGTTAGAATTAAGGTTAAAATTGCTAAGTTCATCTATGCATCATCTATGTGACAACACTTAGCCTAAGCTTGCACATGGGAGGTTCCCAAAAGTAAGTTTATGGAGATAAAATCAATTGACATTATTTCTGGAAACTCCATTCTGTTCCAGAGATCTTAGCTCAAAAGTCCACCTCTTTGGAGAGGTCTTCACTGATTGCCAAATCCAAAGTAGCCCCTCCCACCCCAGCCCTCTATCACTTGTGGTCTTCATAGCACACTTCACCCTCTGAAATTATCCTATTTATCTGTCGACTTGTCTGGTTGGCTTATTGTCTTGTTGTCTGATTCTCCATGACCCTAGGGACCTTTCCTGGCTTATTCATGGCTGTACACCTAGCTCCTGAAATAGTGCTTGGCACAGAGCAGCTGGTCGGCAAATAGTTCCTGAATTGATGTTGAATGAATTATGGGTCTTCAGGTTTGAGCTTAATGTTAAAAGGTTTTGAAAATCGTCACTTTGGTCTGATATGTTTTAAAACCTTTTGGGGCAAATATGCTAGCATCACAGTTATCTATTCATTTGCTTCATAATTACTTACAAAAAACTCTGAGATTCTTGCCTGATTACTCTTGCAGCTGAATGTCACAACCAGCATGTCATGTTTTATAAAAATATAGTGAAGATTTTAATTGATATTGGATTGACTCTTTTATAGTAACTTATTTTTATCTTTACTACATTCTGTCTTCCCAAATGGCAGTCAAGTTTAGCTTTCCATATTATTCATGTTTTTCTTTATTTCTCTCATTGTGCTTTTAAATTTTCTTTAATAAATACTATATGCTGCACATACTAAATCTTGAGTGTATTTTGTTTTGGTTCTATTGTAAATAGAAGCTCTTTGTGCTATGTTTTCTGTCTCCCTAATATTTAGGGATACATTTGATTTTTTTTTTTTTTTTTTTTGAGACAGAATCTCGCTTTGTTGCCCAGGCTAGAGTGAGTGCCGTGGCGTCAGCCTAGCTCACAGCAACCTCAAACTCCTGGGCTCAAGCGATCCTACTGCCTCAGTCTCCCGAGTAGCTGGGACTACAGGCATGCGCCACCATGCCCGGCTAATTTTTTGTGTGTATATATATATATATATATTTTAGTTAGCCAGATCATTTCTTTCTATTTTTAGTAGAGACGGGGGTCTCACTCTTGCTCAGGCTGGTCTCGAACTCCTGACCTCGAGCGATCCGCCCGCCTCGGCCTCCCAGAGTGCTAGGATTACAGGCGTGAGCCACCTCCCC
>CM052444.1:34415487-34510870 GCA_028533085.1 Varecia variegata
CCACCTCAGCCTCCCAGAGTGCTAGGATTACAGGTGTGAGCCACTGCACCCAGCCTAGTCATGTTCTTTATTTAAAAAGTTTTTATTTATTTAAGCACTCTGGGAGGCCGAGGTGGGTGGATTGTTTGAGCTCAGGAGTTCGAGACCAGCCTGAGCAAGAGCGAGACCCCGTCTCTACTAAAAATAGAAAGAAATGATCTGGACAGCTAAAAATATATAGAAAAAATTAGCCGGGCATGGTGGCACATGCCTGTAGTCCCAGCTACTCAGGAGGCTGAGGCAGTAGGATCGCTTGAGCTCAGGAGTTTGAGGTTGCTGTGAGCTAGGTTGAGGCCACGGCACTCTAGCACAAGCAACAAAGTGAGACTCTGTCTCAAAAAAAAAAAAAAAAAAGTTTTTATTTGTTTAGACCTTTTAAATACAAACTCCTTATTTAGGATTTCAAATGTTCTTGTTATTATTTCTGTTATAGTTACTGTTCTATTAATTTTCTAGACTTACCACATCTCTTCTTTGAACATAATTACATTTTCTGATATGCTTTTTCCTCCAAGATTTTAATTAGGAATAGATGTTGAATTTTTACTGGTTGCCTTTTCAACATCTTTCAAAATGATTATGTAATCATTTTTCTAGTTAATGTTAGTTGTTCGTAACATTTTCCTTGTAATATACTGTCCTTGCATTCCATTATTTGGTAGTAGTCAAATTATTATCTACATTAATTATTAAATTCATCAAGGGTACTAGTCTCATAAAATAGTCTAGGCAACACAAAATTATTTTCTATATTCTAGCACATTTTAAATAATATAAAGATATTCTTTGAGGAATTTGGAAAAAATTCTCTGTTAGATCTACTGAAGCCAAGGATGTTTCTGAAAGAATTATTTTGTATTAAATGTCTTCCTTTGATTTTGATCTAATCATTTTCTTCCTATTTTTTGCTGCATTCTTAGCATTGTGAATATTTAACATCTGTCTCTGATACAGTATCACATTTCCTATTCTGTACATAAAAAGAAAATACCATGTAAACCTTTCTGTCTAGGTCAGAAATTGGCCTTAGCTTCTCAAATTACATCCAATAGTAAGATTCTCTCCCCTTGCAGATTGTTGAATCTCTTTGGATCTTTTTTCCTAATCCCCTACTGCGTCTTTAAGATCATGTCTTCTCCCTTTCTCTGGTTCCAATCCATGGGTCTGTCCAGCTCCTACTGCTCAAATGCACACAGATTTCTGGTTGCCTTCACAGCCTCTTGGTCTGCTACGCCACCGGGCTAAGCAGGCTCCCTCTGCGCCCACAAGCTTTCTGTTTCTGCCGGTGCAGAGTGTGGCATGGTGGTTAAGAGGGCTGGCCCTGGAGTCAGACTGACCTAGGTTTGAATCCTGCTTGTGATGCTTACTACCTTTGAAACTTTGAACACGTAATTTAACCTTTCTGAGCCTTGGTTTTCTCATCTGTAAATTGGGGATAGTTTCCATCTTACTGTGAGGATACTTTCAGTTATCCAACAAATATTTATTAATTGCCTAATGTGTGTTAGACGTTGTATTAGATGCTAAGGATAAAGATGTTGAACAAAAGAAAAAGAATCCCTGTCTTCATGGAACTTACTCTTGAGGAATCAAACAAAGTATAAATAAACAAAGAAAAAATATATATATTTGAATTATATGTATATAGTTTTATATATTACATCCCTCTATCTAAATTCGAGGTAGTAAGTATTTATGAATAAAAGAGAATAGAGAAGGGGTACCAGGCGTGTTATTTTATTTGAGGTGCTGAGTGAGGGCTGTCCTGACAAGGTGATGTTTCAGCAGTGATCTGAATACAGTGAGGAAGCCAGACTTGTGCAAAACTCGGGGAAAAGTGATCCTGGCAGAGGGTCCATCAAGAATAAAGACCTTGGGGTAGGATTCAAGAAGACTATACAAATGAAAGTTTGACATAGTTATGGCACAAACAGAGCTGCAGTTAATGCTCCTGCAACCACTGCTGTCATCACCGCCACTCTTAGAGTCATAATAAAGAGGCCACAATATGGCCTGGGTGAGAACTGACTTCTGACCATCATTGTGAGATCCTTGTGTCGATTGTGAGAGCTGGTGTCTTCCTCTCTCCCATTCCCAGAGCCCCCTGGAGGAACGCATACCACCCTTCCATTTCTGGCACACAAGTGTCCCTCCCTACTGCCTGTTACATTCTGTCCGTGAAGGTTTCCGATGGCCACTACTCAGGTGAATTTCCAGGATCGCATCCACGTTACCCCCGTTCCTAAAGACAGCACCCAGAGCAGGGCTCTGCATGCAGTACAGACTGTCACTAATAATTGGTGACCCTCGGGGCCCTCAGCCCATTGTCTCCTTCCCCCACCCCCTGTCAGGATGAGAGTGGCCTGATGTGGATCTGGAACAGAAAACGCAGAAGTGGTCCTGAGGATTTGGGCCCCCGTAGACTCACTGGCCCTCCCCTGTCCTGGACAAACCTTCGTGGCTCATGGGGTGGGATCAGCCATGGGGAGGGAGGCCCCTACTATATTTTCTTCTAGGTTACTTTGCAACCAGACTTCTGCTCCTCTGGCTTTCTCTGCTGGCATCATCTGCTCCCAGATCACTCCCCTCCTGTCCCTGACACTTGCCCTCTTTTTGTTGCTTAAGCCAACAAGCCAAGTTCTGCCAAGTTCTGCCACAGCACAGATCTCAATACCACAATTTAGGAGGGAGGCAAGTATAAAGTATAGAAATATGAATTATGAAAGAGATTTCTTTTTTTCATAAAGAAATGCAACTTTATTATTTTCAAGTACATATGCAGTGCCTCAAACTAACATTTTACAAAAGGTCACCAGTAAAGACCCTGTAGATGTTTCTTTAACAAATACTTGAGGATTGATGATAATTAGCCCATGCACTCACTACTTCTAAATGGATATTTCTAAAGTGCCTGAAAGGTATTGTTTTAGATAGACTAAATATGCCACCCCAGCAATATTGTTTATGTTCTTAATTTACTAAACAAATATCATTTTTTTGATAGTGCAAAGACAAACTTTTGTCCACAGGTAATAATCTCAAATTAATGGGGCCCAAGTTAATAAGGTCTCCCATTTGGATTTCCAAGCCCAAGGCAATGACTCACTTACTTCTAGGTACTTCTTTCTGATACAGCAAAGTTCCAGTGTAATGAAATAGTAGCCCTTGGGATTGTTTATGGGCCTGACCTAATGTTTGTCTTTTGTGCTTCCTTCCTTTCCGCCTTAGGTCTTCCATTTCCTTAGGTGTCTCTCTCACTTGCGTGGCTCATCTAGGTCTCTGCACAGGGCATTCCAGTGCCTTCTAAGCCAGGCTTAGAGAATGGGCAGAGCTGCCTGCAGAGCAAAAATGTTAGGTGGGGAGGAAGTAAAGGAAGTAAAGGAAAGAAAGGTATCTCCTTTAGGAAACTGAAACCAATTCCCCATCTCAGGGGAAGAGGGCACAATGATCATCAGTGTGAAGGACAGCCCTGCCACCTGAGGTCAAAGAAAAGTCTCCTAATATTTTCCCTCTTGTTGTCCAAAGGTTCTGACCATGTTCATGACCTAAGCTGATTCTGCATGTCCCTGGAAGACGGGAAGGTTCTGGGAACTTCTCCATCCCAATTCCAGCCAATGGCCAGGGAATTCCTTTCCCAGGGCTGGCTTGGCAGTGCCCAGGAATGACGCAGGTTCATCAACATGGGCATGAGGGGGAAAGGGGTGGGAGGGGCTGGGAAAGAACTGGCAGCTATCCCCCTCGGAACAGCATGGAGCTTCCGAGGACCTAGTATTGCGAAGGGTGGGGTGTTCCTAAGCACATGTAATCGAGAGAGCTGGAGCTTCTGTGACCTCTGGGCCGCACGGACCAAGAGGACCACTAATCCAGGATCAGTGGGGAACTCCGTGGTGCACGAGTGTGGCATCTCCATGAAGCTCCCCAGATTGCCTTCTGGTCCTGCCTCTGCTACTCTGATGAGATCTGAACTTGGTCTGCTGGTAGTGATCTAAAAGGGCAGAACATAGAGCTGGAGCCCACGACATCTATCTGGAGACTCAAGACATGTTAAATGTCTTGTTCATGGTGCTATTTCTCTCCTTTCCTGTCTCTCTTCCAGCCAGCCCTACTCCAGCCTCCCACCAGTCTACCCAGCTCTCCTCTCCAGGTCCCTAACCAGCTGTGACTGGGAGAGAAGCAGCTTCTGCCACCAGCTTCCCGTTTTGGCCTCAGGCTCTTGCGTTCACCAGGAGAGCCTTTTGTGATTTCAAGGTCTGAGGAGGAAGCCAATGGGACTGAGCTGGGCAGGCAGCTAACCAGGGGTGAAAGTGGGAAGCAGAATGAGGCTGGGGCAATAGAGGGACACTGGGTGATCCGAGAGGCTTTCCTTTTCCCTGCCTTTGGATGTTGATCTGTTACGGTAAGAAGTAGGGGTGAAGGGATAGGGGATGGGGAGGGGTGGGGTAACCTTCAATTCATTAGAAAAAAGTAGACAACATAATGGAGTGGGATGTAAAAGGGTCTAGGGAGGGGCCCTAACATGTAGTGTCTAGTCTGATCATTCACAGTCAGGTCAAAGAGGCAATCACCCTGGGCTTATTCACCCTCTCTCTGCAACTTAGCCTGCTGAGTTGCCTCATTGCCTCTTCCAAAATCTTCCCCCAAAATAACACCCCATTTTTTCCATCCCTTTCCATCAACATCCCCATAACACCTCCAGAGTTCCCCATCTTTCCCGTGCCTCATTCTTCTTCCAGTGGGCTCAGTAGTAGGTCTCCTTCTCCACCCAGCCTGTTAGAGAGATTGGGGGTGGGGGTTGCAGCATAAGCTTAAGAAGAGGCAAGAGATCAATCTCCCAGGGGCTCGGGTGGCTGAGCCAGGAGCCAGAAGGCTGGTAAAGGGGGCTGAAGGGAGGCAGCTACAGAAAGGTGATGGGGGTGGGGGGAGATCCAGTGAGCTGGGCCACGGATTAGAGGAAAGGAGGGTGAGCCTGCCATTAGGAGAGACTTGTATTTAGCACAGTGGAGGGTGGGCCTAGAGTAGGCCAGGGGGCAAAAATGCAAATGCCCCCAGGGACTCTTCAAGTAACAAATGAGTGTCTAAGGGAGCAGCTGTCCATTGCTGCTGTGCAGAAATGTGGCCATGGGGTTGACTGCTCTTCCAAGTTTTTGGGAGAAGTCAAATTCAGATTTCATGAATTTTATAAAATTTATTTTTCTTCTCTTTTTTTTTTTATTACTTTCTGGATCGGTTCCATCGATATAAAATTTATGAATCTAAATTTTAGATATTGGGCTAAAAACCCACACACACACAAAATATTTGGCAGGTCAAAGCATGCAATATCCGTGGACTGTATTTGGTCTGTAGGCCATCCCTTTTAAACCTTTATTAAGCAATCCAAAACGCTTGTTGGGAAAAAACTGACTTGTTAGTTATGCCTGGGAATCAGGAGGCCTGGGTTCTAGTGCCGGTTCTGCTACTCCTTGCTTTATCATCCTGAACAAATAAATTCACCTCCTCACTTTGTCTGTAAAATATGGAGGTGGACTATATAACCTCGAAGGGCCCTTCGAATTCTGATGTTCTGTGATTCTAGGTGGAAGGTAGAATTACGAGTTAAGTGGACCATTTGTGAGTTAGGTGGGACTTGGAATCTGAGAGGAAGAGCACAGGGAGAACAGGTTCAAAAGGGTCAGGGTTCCTGGGACCCGTGAGTGCAGGATCTGAGGGTGCTGAGGAACAGGAGCAGCAATCACAGTGGGAGTGGAGTGTGGGTTTGGAACCCTGGAGGGTAGCTGTCGGTGGGGCTTTGGACTTTGCTGAGGGTTAGGGTAGAGTGTGGAGGGGCTTACCACCAGGATATCGCCGCAGGATGAGCTTTCGGACCTCATCATAGATAAAGATGAGCAGGCTGTAGGGGAAGGCACAGAACCACCAAGTGACCCTGAAAGCAACGGAGGAGAGTGTCAGGAGCATCAGAGGTTAGCACGGCAGTCACATAAAGTAGGGTTCAAGCCAGTCAGAACTTGGAGCCTAGAAGGGGCTCAGGGCTGCCTATGCCACTCACGTGGGCTACCCTGAAGAGACACTCACTTGAGTGGGTACATGCGGAGGGCCACACCCATGCCCGGGCAGTAAGAGAGAAAAGCAGCCAATGCTGTCTCCTCCAAGAGCCCAAAAATCAGGATCTTGTTCCTGGAAAGACAAAGAAAGGAGGGTAGGTAGTATTTGAAGGGGAGTCGAGAAGGGAGAGATCTAGGGACACCCCTGGGGGTGGAAGGGGAAGAGGAGAAAAGAAATGTGAGGGAAGGGGTATAAATGACATTGTGTCCTCTTCCAACATCCTCTACTCTGTGTAACCAAGGAAAGATGTTATTTTCTTTTTCTGCTTACTGAGTTTACCTGTCTATTACACATATATCCATTCATTGAATAGTTGTTTCTATTTAATAGTGAGTACTAACTGATGAGCACACAAGCACACAGAGGGAAGTAAGACTCAGTAGAAAGCAACCAGCGGGGAGGGAGGAGGAGCGGAGGGGAATGAACCAACCTAATAGGCACTATGAACACTATTTGGGTAACAGGCACACCTATAGCCAGGACTCAAGCATTGCAAAAAAGATCCATGTAACCTAAAACATTTGTACACTTTTAATGTTTTGAAATAAAAAAATAATAAAAGTATTTGTTTCCATGTGTGGGGTGACATGCTCTATACTGGAGATGTGGTGGTCAACAGGGGGCCTGCCCTCGTGCCACTTACAATCTCGTCATTGCTCCAGGCACGTGGTTTGTGAAAGTGTCATCTCCCCAGCAAGATGCTTTGGAAGCTCCTTCACTGCAGGGCCCCTGTATGTCTCCTACACTTCCTGGTGGTTGGTTGTTCATCACAGATATTTAATGAAGAAGAGCATGTTTGCAAAGCACTTAGTACAGGGGATGCTCGCTAAGCAGTGAGTGGTTAATGTCTGCGTTTACTATATTAGAATTGAAAAGAGGACAGAATGGGGTTCTGAGGGCAGTTTCCACAGTGAGGTGGGGTCTAGTCCCAGTTCTGCCACTTACTAGCTTTGCGTTGTAAGCAGTGTTTAACTTGTCTGAGACTCATGTTCCTTCTCTGTTAAATGGAGATTTTACCTTTATATATTAGGATTGTTGGGAAAATTATAGGAGATAATGTCTGAAAAGCTCTGGAATATGGAAAGTGCTCAGTCATATCATCACTTGACCTTTTATATTCTTTTTATTTATTTATTTATTTTTTAGAGACAGGGGTCTCACTTTTGCTCAGGCTGGTCTTGAACTCCTGACCGCAAGCAATCCTCCCACCTGGGCTTCCCAGGGTGCTAGTATTACAGACAGGCGTGAGCCACTGTGCCGGCCTTCTTTTATATTCTTATACACAGCACCTCTTTAAGGAACCAGCAGTCCCCAAACGTTTCACTCACTAAGCACCCCTCTTATTTTTCTTCTATAAAGGACACACTTTAATTGATCTTTGTCTCTCAAGCTACATTGGTTAATAAGTAATGAATATATTTCCCTATTTAAAATGAACTAGAAATATTTATGGCTTCCAAACAGAACTGTGGTTCAGCATGTGGTCACTATACTTCATATGTGTTCTTGGCTTTTGCCTAGGAAATGCATATTATTAATAGTAAGCCAGGTAACCTCTCATAGGTCAGTGCTTGATTTCCACAAAGCTTTTCGAAATAACACAAATAGTATCTCTGAGGACCCCCCGGTGGCTCAGGGACCTAAGATGAGGCCTGAAGGTCTGAGGCCGCCTCTGGCCAGGTGACTCGTTGGTATTCGTTCTCCTTCTCTGTGCACAGCCTCCCTTTCCCGTTTGCCTCTCAGACGGGCTGGACTTAGCCAGTTTTCCTATGTTCCCACCTCCCGGTGTCACCCCTGCACTGCGTAGTAAGTCCCAGGCGCAGAACTGTGCCCGATTTCTTAGATTCTCTGCTCCTTATTCTCTTCCAGCTGCATTTTCTCCAGTAGTGTTTTTAGCTTACTGGAATCTCCTTCCTTCATGTTACTTTTATTTATTTAAAAGAGTTTCCACTTTCCCCTTCCTAGGATCTTAAGTGCCATTAACTTCACCAGGGTTTTGGCATCTCCCACCCCCGACCCCCGGCCCCAACTAAGAAACTGTGACAAAACTCATTTGGGGTATGGCCACTATTGTTTACAGCAGGAGAAAATAAAGAGAACCAGCATGATACCTTCAGCACTCACCCACCATCCATGCTAGAATGGTGAAGTAATTAGTGAGTGCCTAACAGGTGCCAGGCTCTGTGACAGGTGAGCCACCACAGTGTAGGGTAGTACCCGAGGGCTTGGGCTTTAGAGATAGACCTGGGTGAACCCTGCCCATCTGGGTGACCTTAGGTATGTCATTTAACATTTTGGGGGCCTCTTATCCATGAAATGTAAACAATAACGCCCACCTCGTAGAGCTATTGTGAGGTTACACACAGCTAGTGTGAGGTTGGGCACTTGGCATAGTGCCAGGCAGATCGTAACTCCCACTCCGAGAAGGCACTGAGCCTGCCCACCGGCTGCCACGGGGCGAGTGCTGCATACTAGGCTGCCTGCAGTAGGCTGGGCTGGGGGGCACAGAAAACTCCGGACTTAGGGCTGGGCAAGGATGGGGTGGCTGGCACTCAAGAGATGGGGAAAGCAAGGAAAGGAGGAAGGAAGGTAGAAGAAGATGATAACAAAAGCACATTTAAGGAACAAAATTAGAACTCATTAGAAATATTCATGTCAGGCCGGGCGTGGTGGCTCATGCCTGTAATCCTAGCACTCTGGGAGGCCGAGGCGGGCGGATCGCTCGAGGTCAGGAGTTCGAGACCAGCCTGAGCAAGAGTGAGACCCCGTCTCTACTAAAAATAGAAAGAAATTATCTGGCCAACTAAAATATATATATATATATATATATATATACAAAAAATTAGCCGGGCATGGTGGCGCATGCCTGTAGTCCCAGCTACTCGGGAGGCTGAGGCAGTAGGATCACTTGAGCCCAGGAGTTTGAGGTTGCTGTGAGCTAGGTTGACGCCACGGCACTCACTGTAGCCTGGGCAACAAAGTGAGACTCTGTCTCAAAAAAAAAAAAGAAATATTCATGTCATTCCTTCCTCTTCTTTTGTCTCTTTCAAACCTGGCTGTGGATATACAGCTGGATAGTTCAAATCTGGTGCCCCCTCGCAGATCTGGGCCGGGGTTGAGGTGACTGGAACTGGAAGCCTGGCCTGTGCAGGCTGGCGAGTGCACCCAGCGCATCTGCCTGGGTGGAGGGTGCTGGTGGGGGTGGCACTCACTTCATGCCCTGCTGGAAGACCGAGTTGCGGCGGGTCTTGCAGATGATGAGGTCAGCCCACTGCACAACCACGATGCTGGCAAAGAAGGCCGTGTGGCACGTGAACTCCACCACCTTGCGCTGCTCGTAGGTCTGGGGGAGGGCGGGAGGAGAGTGGTGAGAGTGTCCCAGGAGAGGGTAGCACCAGAGCATAGCATGGTTTCAGGGCAGTTGCTAAACCCTGGGCACCTAATCCATCCTCAGCCCCCAGTCCCAGTTGGCCACTACTGGCCGTTCCTGTCAGGCATTTAGCACCCCGTCCTTCACCCATGTGCACACTCATTTACGCAGCGCCACTCACCCACTCCTGTCCATAGCTGTCCTCCAGGTCATTCATGGTCCGGTCATCCCAGTCGAGGCGGATTCCCAGCAGCCGTGATGGCAGGAAACCGTTCTCTGCCAGGATTACGAAGTAGGTGAAGAAGCCACCCAGCGCCTGAATCATCCCTGTGGGTAGTAGGCAAAAGGCAGGGAGGGGGTGGGTCAGAGAAGGAAGCAGATGGTCCAGCCTTCAGGGCCAGAGGTGGAGTCCCTGACCCTGAGGGCTGGCCCCTGTCCTGGAATTTTGCTTGGGGCTTATCCCTCAGAACAGCGGGGAGGAGCCTTCTGGGGGTCCCCTCCGAGCCCCAGGGCCGGGCGCACCAATCTGTCCGTAGGCCATGCTGATGAGCCGCTCATTCACCAGCTTGTCTGTCTGGGGGTTTCGGGGCTGCCGCTTCATGATGTCACTCTCAGCTGCCTCATAGGCCAAGGAGATGGCAGGGACCTGTGTGGGGTGGGCATGGGAAGGAGAGGGCATTTGAAGGGAGATGACAGGAGCAGTGGAGAATCTTTGACACAATTCAACAAGCATTGATTAAGACCTTGTCTTCTTCCAGGCCTGTGCTTGTCTTCTCTGTAACCATCACAGCCTGGTCAGCTGCCCCTCGGTCCCCTCTCCTTCCCTCCTCTGCCCCTCCCACCCACTGTGCCCACATGGCTGCCTCGCCTGTCCCCTTCTCCACCTCTGGGCTCACCATGTCTGTGCCCAGGTCGATGCAGAGGATGGTCACAGTGCCCAGAGGCAGGGGGATATTGACGATGATGAACAGCAGGAAGGGTGTGATCTCAGGGATGTTGCTGGTCAGGGTGTAGGCGATGGATTTCTTCAGGTTGTCAAAGATCAGGCGGCCTGTGGGGAGGTTCTGAGGGCATCAGGGAGGTCAGAGGGACCCTTCCCCACCCCCAGCCCCAGAAGCGTGGCTGCCCGTTTTCCTGAGAGAGGAAGAGTTGGTGTTAGAGGGAAGCTGAAGCAGGTGGGGCTGCCTGGAGTCCCGGGTGACTGTTCGACTGGGGTAAAGGCAAGGGACGCAGGTGCGCAGCGTCAGACATCCCAGACACCACCCAGCCCTCGCCGTCTCCTCACCCTCCTCCACCCCTGTGACGATGGAGGCAAAGTTGTCGTCCAACAGGATCATGTCGGCTGCCTGCTTAGAGACGTCAGAGCCGGCGATGCCCATGGCAATGCCGATGTCAGCCTTCTTCAGCGCAGGGGAGTCGTTCACGCCGTCACCTGTCACGGCCACGATGGCTCCCTGGGGAGAGGACGCAGCCAGCACCACAGGATGAAGCCCCCGCCCAAGTCCAGCCCTTTGCCCTGTCCCTGCCTCCCCATCCCTCCCGCGTCTGCCTCCGGCGGTGGTGCTCACCTGCCTCTGACATCCCTCCACGATGATGAGCTTCTGCTGAGGAGACGTCCGGGCAAAGACGATCTCCGTGTGGTTCTTGAGGATCTCGTCCAGCTGCTCCGACGTCATGTCCTTCAGGTCAGAGCCGTGCACCACGCACGCCTTGGCTTCTCTGGGGGACGGGCAGAGGGCTGACTCCTCTCCTCACCACTGGGCTACAGCCTCCCTGCTAAGCCGGCTCCCCCCTGCTTCAGTTCTCCTCTCCGGCTCCTCATTCCCCCCAGGTCTCTCTGCAGAAGCGATGCTAAATCCTTGCCGCACAGCAGCAGGTCATAAACGCTAGGCCCTGGGCTAGTTCCTTCACACCCCCCCACTCCTACAGCAGCCTTGCAATGCTGTAGTGAGAAAAGGGGGCTCGGGAAGGTAACGTGATGTCTCCAAGGTCACACAGCTGACCAGTGGCACAGCCTGGACACCAACTTAGGACTGAGGAACCAGTCACAGAAGTGTCAGAGGAAGGGCCCGTGAAGGTCCCAGAGATGCTGTCCAGCTACCCCCAGGGGACATTCCAGCCTTCTGTGGGAGGGGGTGTGTCAAGGGGGGAGGGGCGTCCTGCACAGGCCTCACCTGGGGTTGACTTGACTCACAGGGATGTTGAGCCGGGCGGCGATGTCCTCCACAGTCTCGTTGCCCTCCGATATGATGCCCACGCCTTTGGCAATGGCCTTGGCTGTAATAGGGTGATCCCCTGTCACCATGATCACCTAGCAGAGGGGGAATAGAGGAAGGAAAGCAGTGTTATAGCCGTCCCCCTGTTCCTTTCCCAGTGTCAAGAACAGCTAGACTACAAGATGTCTGGGCTGACACATCCCAGCCAAGATAATAGAAGTGTGAGTGTGTGTGTGTATGTGTGTGTATGTATGTGTGCATCTGTGTGTAAAGGATTATTTATGAGATTTTTTTTAGGAATTTGGATTTCATGGGATTCAAGGCAGTCAGAGCTGGAAGGACCTTTTAACACCTCCTTCGTTTTACAGATGGGGAAACCAAGACTTAGAGAGGGCCTACGATTTGCTCAAGGTCGCAGGGACCCAGAACTGGGACCTAATGTTCCGAGTATCTGATGTGATCACTGTGACAATCTAACTGGACAAGCAGGGGAAAGACAGCCACAGCGGCACTGCCTTCACCGCCTTACTCATCTGCCACTGACATCCAACATGGCGCGCCTCACCCAGGATGATGTTCATGGCTGTCGTTGCAGTGTGAGTGGAGTTGGGGTGGGGCGGGTGGTCGGCACTGCCAGTTAAGAGGCATTATGAGCACCAGGTGATCAGAGCTGGGTTAGAACAGCGTTTGCATGTGTGGGCTTTGGGGACAAATCCCATGGTACTGAAAAGGAAGCCTCTTCAGGCCCCACTGGCTTCTCTGCCACTCCCACCACTCCACTGAAACTGCCCCCAAAGGCCCCATGGGCCTCCCAGTCAAAAAATGAAAGTGTCTTTTTGGTCTTCACCCTACTTGACTCCTCTGAGGCATTTGCCACTGTTGACCAACTCTCCCTGAAACCCTAGCCTCCCTTGGCTTCCACAGACTCCTTCCCTCCTGCTTCCCCTCCCCTCCTCGGAGTGCTCCTCCCCGCCACCTCCGCCTCAGGGTGGCAGCCTTGTGGAATGGAGGAGCACTGACTCTGGAGTGGACAGAGACCAGACTTTAAACATTGACCTTCGCCAGCTACTGTGCCTTAGGCAGGTCACTTCACGAAGTCTCAGCACAGCGGAGAAGACAATTCCTACCGTTCCAAGTGGTCATGAAGATTACGTGGCGTTAGGTGGATGCTCAGTAAATGTTAGATGTGTCCTTCCTCCCACCCCTCCTCACTGCTTCCTCTTCCTGCACTTGCCCCTCAGTGTTGGTGTGGCCCCCGGTTTCATTCTCCCCCCTTTCCTTGACCCATGTTCTCTTCCTGGGCAATATAATAAAATATACTAGTAAGAATTTAGTTTGCACCCATGTGCTGCTTAGATTCAAATCTCCAGTCCTGACCCTCTTTCATGAGCTTGAAGCCATATCCAGATTTCCCTGGAACTTCTCTCCCGGGATGTCTTATATATGCCTCAAACTTAAGGTCAAAATGAACTCATAATCTCTGCTCCCCCACCCCACTAAGCCTGCTCCTGCACTCCCTACCTTAGATACTATCCTCTCTATTCATTCTGCCCCTTTCTCTCCTGTGTCTTCCTCACCCCCCATATCCACTTTGGCCACGCTCACAAAACGTTTCTCAAATGCGACTTTTCCTCTCCATTCCCTTTGTTGCTGCCCTCATTCAGGTTATCATCCCTTGTCTGAACTACTGCAGTGGCCTCCTAACCTGACTTCAGTTCTTCCCCAAATCCAGTCCCTCCTCCATCCAGGTAGCCTCCTAAAAGCCAGACCTGCTCCGTGACCCCTGAGGCTCTCTGTGGCCGGCAGAATAAAGCTCAACTCTGGCATTTAAGCCAAGTCCTTCCAACGGGCCCTGACCCAGCGTTCCTTGGTGCACCTCGCCACCTGCCCCGCCACACACATGTGCCATACAGTCGAGCCGTGTCAGGGTACACGCTGTTCCATCTCCCTTGCTGCCTTACAGAACACGCTTCAGTCTTCAAAGCCCAGATCAAATATCATCCCCTCTGTCAAACATGATCCAATTCCCAGAGGCAGAATTAACTGCTCTTCCAGTGGAGGTCCTTTGCCGGAGCCTGGTCACGGCGAGAGACACCTCACGGAGCAGGAGGAGCATGGGCTTTCTAGACAAGCAGGCCACGCTTCACATTCCCAGTCCCCCTCTTACCAGCAGTTTTATTTTGAAAGAGCTACTTACCCACACCCAGTTTCAGTTTGTTTTGAAATGGGGATAGTGATGCCTACGTTGGAGACAGTGGTTATGGGGTTCAGAAATCACCTATCTACACAGCACCAAGTCCTCTGGTGTGATGGGTAAGAAATAGCAGACTGCCTTGGTTCAAATCCTGGCTCTACACTTTCCTAGCTGTGTGGCCTTGGGCATCTTACTTTGTGCCTCAGTTTCCCTCTCTGTAAAAAAGGGAAAATACTAGTGCTTACTCATAGCGTTGTTTTGAATATTAAATAAGATCATACAGGTTTAGAGCTTAGAATAGTGCCTGATTTATATGTAAGTTCAAAAAAATAATTGGCTGTTTTTATCATTAGAGTATCTGCCCCATAGTAGGTGCTCACTTGCCCTATTATGATTGTTCTACATCTGTTTAATTGTAAGGACATCTGTTTCCCCTGAGCCATCATGAGATGCGGAGGCCAGGCCCTGTGTCTTGTTCCCCAGGGCCTTGTCTTTGTATCCCAGTGCCTAGCGCAGTACCTGGCCCTCGGTAGACAGGTTGCCTTGCATCGATTTGGCAATAGGTGAGATGTTGACCAAAGGAGAGCAAGCAGTGGCACCAGAGCTGGCAACCCGGTGGATAAAGGGCTGGTAAAGGGTTGTATCTGGGAAACAGGAAAGTAAGCTCCAGCATGGGAGGAATTTTTGTCTGCTTGTTAACTCAAGCACCTTGCACGGTGCCTTGTACACAGCTGGTAAACAATAACTATTTGCTAGATGAAAGGCAAACATAGCACAGAGAAGGCAGTGGCCAGGGAGAAGCCATTGCAGTTGGACAAGAGAGCCTGGGAGAAGCGTGTGTGAGTGGGAGGTGGTCTGTGGGCTTCTGGGCTGAGCCAGTGGGGGCAGACAAGAGCCTGCTGATCCCATTGCAGCTGGTTAGAGAGAGTGGGCAGGAGCTGTGAAGGGGAAGACAACCAGGCCTCCAAGACAGGGTGTCCGATCATGTGTGAAATCAGACGGGAAGGATGGACACGCATATGGGACAACGAACTGCCAGGGAGGGAGAGGATGGACGTGGGAACTGGCCACTCTGAGCGAAAGGGGGGAGGGTGGACCTTTCCTTGCAGATGGACAGCTTCCCCTCTGAGTCAGTGGGAAGGAGGCCACCAGTGGCCTGCGTCTCTTCAGGGAAGCAGCCGGTGCCGTCCCTTGACCTTTGGCATGAGGGAGGCAAGGATGGCGGGGAGGCCAGTACCTTGATGCCTGCGCTTCGGCACTTGCCCACGGCATCTGGCACAGCAGCCCGGGGAGGGTCGATCATAGACATGAGCCCCACAAAGCACAGCTTCTCTGTGGGAAAGTTCAGCTCATCCGTGTCGAATTTGAAGCCCCGAGGAAACTTTCCAGAGGGCAGATTCAGCTGGCAGAACCCTGAAGTGGGGCAGAAGGGAGGCGTGAGAACAGCAGAGTGGCTGCCTGGACCCCCCCCCAGAGCCCCCCACCCCAGGGATGCCACCAAGGCTCGGGAATCCCCTTCTCAGCCCTGCCCCCTGCTCCTGCCCCTCCCTCACCCAGCACGCGCTCGCCCAGGCCCCCCAGCTCCATGTAGGCGTTTTGAAAGGCGTCCTGCATCTCCTTGTCGAGAGAGATCTCCTTGCCCTGCACCAGGATGGTGGAGCACCGGTCCAGGATGCGCTCTGGGGCCCCCTTCATCACCAGCACGTGGCTCTGGGGGCTGTCTTCTCGCTCGTGGATGGACAGCTAGAGAGAGGACAGGCAGTTACAGAGAGAGCCATACTTTGTCTTGGTAGCTCCAGTGCTCAGCACAGGGCCTGATATAGACCAGTGGCTGGTAAGGAATCCACCCTTTAGTAAAATAGCCTCGATCCTTCAAAGACTGTCAACAAAGGGAGAGTCTCCATGTGTGGAGGGGTTTTGGGACCTCATAGTCCCAAGTCTTGTAACCTGAGAGTCGCCGCCATAGGACAATCATTCATTCAGCAAATATTATTGTCAGCAAAGACAGGCACTGTGCTAGTGGCTGGGCATCCCTCACCACCACACTGGCCTCAGGCGGCTGTACCTCTGTGCCTCACGCAGAACATAGCTGAGACTGCATTCTTGGCATTTAGCGGGTGCCTAAAGGCCGAGGGATATCAGAAGGGAGTTACAGAAATGTGTTTCACCTGGATGGGATGGGACAGTTGGAGGGCTAGGCTACGGAGGATGGGGGCTACGGGGAGGAGAGTGGAGGGTGACAAGCTGCAGGAAGAAACGTAGGAAGGGTTGGGAGTTAGGAGGTAATTGCAACCAGACATGTGGTCATACCAGTTGTCCTGGGTGTTAGGTGACATGACCCTCAGATGCCACCCTCTTATTGATGCTTTCTCCTTGGCTTTGCCTACTCCCTCCCATTTCTTTCCCTCTCTCTTCCTCTGTCCCAGCAACCCAGCCAAACCTGGTACTTGTTGGTAGAGTTGAAAGGAATCTCTGCCACCTTGGGATTCCTGTCCCTCATCTTCCTCACTGAGCCACAAGACAGCTCAATGCACTTGAGCAGAGCTGACTCAGAGGCGTCTCCAGCTGTGTCCCGCTGCCAGGAGAAAAGAGAATCCAGTGTCCCAGGGTGGGAGGGAAGGGAGTGGAGGACCAGGTGAGGAGGGCACTGAAGCCCGCAGGGCAGCCACAGCGGGTGAGAGCAAAAGCTGGGCAACAGCAGCCGACCCCCACCTTAGACACAGAGATGTTCTCCTGCCCAGCCTTGAAGACCGCACGGTTGCAGAGACCAGCAATCCGAGACAGGGCCGTCCACGTGGGGGATCGTTTGTCGAAAGTGGCCCCTGGGGGAAAATGGGGAGAACCAGGAGCGTGGCTCCCCTTTAGAGCTTTATCTCAGTCCCCCTACCATGCTGGCGCCCTTAGCACCTGCCATCCCCCCCACTCCCTCTGGAGCACCCAATCACCAGACTGATCTTCAGTGGTGTCAGCCTCGTGGATCTGGTTGTCAAACCACATGTGGGCAACCGTCATGCGGTTCTGGGTGAGGGTGCCCGTCTTGTCCGAGCAGATGGTGGACGTGGAGCCCAGGGTCTCCACCGCCTCCAGGTTCTTCACCAGGCAGTTCTTCCGCGCCATGCGCTTGGCTGTCAGGGTTAAGCACACCTGGTGGAAAGAAAGAGAAGAATAAAAAAGGGTTGATCTTGGAGCCAGAGATGACCATGGCCTTACCCTAGACTGCGACTCTATTCCTCCTCCCTTGATGCTACTCTGCTAACATGAGTGGGTGGGACCTAGCTGTAAATAGTGAACGCGTACGATCTAAGATGTGTTGAATTGAGACCATGGGTATATCTGAAGGTGAAATGCCCAGGGAGTTGATGGACATTTGACTGGAGCTCCAGAGAGTGCCAGAGAGAGCTGGGCACAAGGATGGGAGGTATCTGCCCAGAAGGGACACTGGAAATTGTAGGAGAAGATAGGCTCTCTCTACGGGCATAAGAAGACCAGAGAGCTGAGGCCTGAGGATCAGTGTCGGGGGAGAAGGAGGGGACAGAGGAGGAGAAAACGAGGATAGTCACACATCAGTAACTGACAAAAGGGAGAAATCTAGGAGGGTGGACAGCAGTATCCATTTCAGCCACGGAGTTAGTGACGGGAGCTGAGAAAGGTCACTGGATTTGCTGGTCAGTCGCTGGTGACCTTTGAGAGAGCCTTTACAGGAGAGTTGGCCAGGAGCAGTCCCGGGCTGCAGGGGAGCTGAGCACAGGCACGGTGAGGGAAGGTGACCGTGAGGAGCTCCAGAGGAGAAACCGAGAGCCCAGGTAGGGCCTTCCCTGAGACTTTTCAGACTCACTGAGTTATGTTTAAGTGATCTCTGAGTCCAGCATCTGAAAGGCGACTTTAGAAACTGGAAGGGAAAAATTACTGAGCAGCAATGAGCAACTGTGCCTCTATACTTTTGAGGAAAGGGTAGTGAGCCCCGCCCCCGGTGGCACGCCAGCCTGACCCACTCACAGTGACGGTGGCCAGAAGCCCCTCAGGCACATTGGCCACGATGATGCCAATGAGGAAGATGACTGCCTCCAGCCAGCTGTAGCCCAGGATGAGGGAGAGCACGAAGAAGGAGACCCCCAGAAATACAGCCACCCCTGTGATCAGCTGGATAAAGTGTTCGATCTCCATGGCTATGGGCGTCCGCCCGACCTCCAGGCCCGAGGCAAGAGTGGCTATGCGTCCCATCACCGTCCGGTCACCTGTGGCAATCACGATGCCCCTGGCAGTGCCTGCAACACAGGAGGGGACACAGGTTGGGCACCTTGTGGCTCCTAGGGACTGAAGTCCCATCCTACTTCCTGAGCAAGGAAAACCATTACAGAGTAAATGACCAAAGACTCAGATTCTGGAGGCCACTTTCAGTAGACTTCACTGGGGTTGCTCTCCCTGGATAGATTGCCAATCCCAGAGCCATTACAACAGTGAATGGTTTTCTCTTGTACTTGGGCCTGTGGAGAAGCCTTGCAAATAATCTCAAAGTTTGAATTGAGGAGATTCAATAAATGAAATAAAAATTTCCTGTGACATTTCAGTAAAATAAATCTCAAACTTGATATCATCCAAAAGTATATTATGAACACAAAGTAAAGCACTCATTATGGATTTTCTGTGTAGTCTTAGGATTTTCTTTCTCAACACTAGGCATGAATCTCTATAGAGGAAGCTAGGCAATTCCTCACCCTTGTGTGACATTACAGGGGTCTCTGGGGAAGGAAGTGTATGGAAAGAGCATGCGTGTTGGAGCCAGCCAAATCTGGGTTTGAATCCTTTTTTGAATTCCTACCTAGGGGTTGTTTTAATATTTAAATGAGATAGTGCTGTAATATAGCTAGACCAGGGCCTACAACATAGGGGGCACTCAACAATTTTAGTTCCATTCATTTGCTTTCCTCTCTTCAAAGCCAAGTGCAGGGTAAGCAATGGGAGCATATTACCAATTGTGGGAAATGTAAATTTCAGAATTTCAGTACATCAAAAATTTAGGAAATTTAGTGTGTGGTGATTTTTATTGTACAGCTGGCCCTCTGTATGCACGGATTCTGCAGACTCAACCAAACTTGGATGGAAAATACTTGAAAATAAATGAATAAATAAATAAAAATAGCAATACAACAATAAAAAATACAAATTTAAAAACCAATATAGAATAACAGCCATTTACACAGCATTTACATTGCATTAGATATCATAAGTAATCTAGAGATGATTTAAAGTACAGAGGAGGATGTGGGTAGGTTATATGCAAATACTATTGCCATTTTATATAAGGGCCTGGAGCATTCCTGGGTTTTGGTATTTGTGGAGGTCCTGGAATCAACCCCTTGTGGATACCAAGGGATGAGTGTAATTCCAGCTGGCTGAAGGAGAAAATAAAAACCCAGAGAAACACAATATGCCAAGGAGAATTGAATAATGGGAAGGGCAGGTGTGGATTGGGAACAAGGCCCCCTGTACCCTGCTCTCAGAGGCCCATGGTCGAGTGAGGCTTCTTTCTCCCACCATATCTTTCCTCCTGCTCCTTCTCTAAGTGTTGGCCCACCGGTTTGACTGCAGAGGCACGGGTTTCAGCTGTGCTCGGGCCCCTGCCCTTCAGTGATGGCAGCTCCAGGAGCTATTGACCTTTGTTTATCTCAGAACCCAGCACAGGGTTGGGCAACCAGGGCAGCCTGTGCACACTGAGCATTTTGGGGGGTGTAGCACAGGCTTAGATGCAGCCTGAAGGAAGGCCCAAGTGTTCGCCTGGCCTTCCCGGGAGCTTTCCCGAGCCTCCGCACAGCCTGGGGCTCTGGTCAAAGCAAAGGTCAGAGAAAGAAGCAACTAGAACCACAAGCAATAGAAGGCATCAGCCGAATTCAAAGACTTCTAGGAATCAAGGCTGGTTCAGAGCATCTGTGTGTGTGTGTGTGTGCGTGTGTGCGTGTGCATGTCTGCACTTGTAGCGGGGTCTGGACCCATTATCTGAAGGCTTTGGAGTCCACTCGGTCTTGGGGTAAAACAGGGATTTTCCTGGGGAAGATGCCTTTCCCATGGAGTCGGGCTGCCCTCAGCCAGTACCCTGCTCTCTGGAGGGGACTGTTTCTGTAATATTCAGGGCCCCCTGACTCCTCAAGTCCCCCCTCTATGGCAGAGCCAAGTTAGTAGTGCCACAGCTCCAGTCAGGACTGGGGATTGAGGATTCAGACTGTCCTCATTAGTGCAAGCTAGCTTCTCACCTTCAACACAGTTGGTAGAGAAGAAACAGATATTGCGGGTCTCCAGGGGGTTCTCATGGGTGAACTCAGGGGAGCGGGTCTGGGGCTCCGACTCTCCTGTTAGGGATGAGTTATCCACCTGAGGAGGAAGGGTGTGCTGTCATCAGACTGGCAGAGGCACTTGTACGTACACAGCTGTCTCCTGAGCCGACTCCAGCCAAGCTCAATCTCCATGACGTGAGGGACCATGTTACACTTGCCCTCATCACATATTTATGGCATTACTCAGCTATTGCCACTGCTCTGGTTTGGACTCCTGACCCTTACTGGATTCTTATGTGACCTTGGGTCACTTACTTAACCAACAGAGCCTCCATTTGCTCATCTATAAAACAGGGAATGTAAACAATCTCTGCACAACTGCAGGGCTACCACTAACACTGTAGTCCATAAAAGTGGCACCTCCTGGGGTTGTTCAGGGAAAAGCCTGTGTGGCCACGTGCAGCAGCCCTGCAAGGTGACACCGTTCTTTCAGAGTTTTATTAGATTGCACATGTGAACATATATAAAGCATCTGACACATAATTGGTGCTCAATGCATGATTATTAAAAAGTGGATATCAAAGAAATAGCTGAGGCGTAGAGCACTCATAACGCACAGATGCAAGGAGAAGTGCTAAGCACATATGCTGAGAGAGGGTTCAGCTGGGGTACAGGGGCAGGTGTTGACATTTGGACCTGGGTCTCCTGACCTTTCAGTCTCTGACTGGGCCCTCTCAGCTCTACACAGCCTGCTTGCTCTGGTGTGTCCTCCTCACCTTACAGCCGTGAGAAGAGATGATACGGAGGTCGGCAGGGACGCGGTCTCCACCCTTTACCTCCACCAGGTCCCCCACCACCACTTCCTCGGCATTGATCTGCATCTTCTCTCCCTCCCGGATCACAAGGGCTTGCTGTGGGGAGGCCACGGGCATCTCATGAAATGCTTGTCTCTGCCCCTGCCTTCCTCTCCTGTTCTCCCATCACTACCCCCACCCCACCAAGAGGAAGGAGAAACCCCCATGCCCCATGAAAAACTAGGTCCGAGTGTCTTTTTTGCCTACCACCCTCTTAGAGCACAAGGAGTCGAGAGGGAATGAGCTGGACACTCCTAGAAACCTTAGGCCCCAGCCCAGAGCCCGGCCCTGCCATCTACCTGCGGCACCATGTTCTTGAAGGAGTCCATGATCTTGGAGCTTTTGGCCTCCTGGTAGTAGGAGAAGCAGCCAGTGACGATGACCACAGCTGCCAGAACCACACCCAGATACAGCTGGTGAGGAGAAAGAGTTTCAGGGACCCCCCTTCCCCTACCCTGAAGGGGCAGCTCCCCTTGGGATGAGCACCCAATGCTATCCAAGATGGGAGTCCAGTCTTTGATTGGGACTGGGAATGAGACTGGTAGGGAAAGTCCTTCTCTCTAACCGCCCCTCCCTCTTCTGCCCTCCAGCCTCCTAAGTCTAGAAGGGGCAGGGAAAGTCTCGGGGAGTTCCCAGGGCTTCTCTAGGGGTGAAGACCTAGGGACGCAGAGAAGCTCACGTGACTGGGAAGGAACAGGGAGGGACTGTCTCGTTCATTAATGAGTATGTGCCTGCATGTGTTGGAGGGAGGGCACTGTCTAGATATGTATAGAAGCCTCACCCCTTTTCAGCCTGCAGTGCAGGGGGTGCTGTGGGACTCTGATGTGAGGGTCTTGTTCCCTGTCCCCCCACCGTGTTGGGGGTACAGGGTTGGAGGACAGAGCCATGGGCTGGTGCAGGGATCAGGTGTGCTGGCTCACATTGTCATTGGATGGCTCGTCCTCCATGGCAGCCTGGATGCCATAGGCCAGGAAGCAGAGGATGGCCCCAATCCACAGCAGGATGGAGAAGCCCCCGAAAAGCTGACGACAGAACTTGACCCACTCCGGGGTTGTGGGGGGTGGAGTGAGGGCGTTGGGGCCATCTCGAGCCAGAATGTCCTGAGCCCGCTGGTTGGTGAGGCCCTAAGGGAGCAAGGAGAGGTGTAGGGGCACGCAGAGCCAACCCAGCCCCCACCACGCATGTCCCATCAGCTCCTGGGCCGGGAAGTAATGTCTAGGCAGAGACATTACTTCCAATCCCACCTGGTTGGAAGGGGCAGGGACCATCCATCAGGAGAGACCACACGGAGGAGGTGGCATTTGTGATGGGACTTGGAGGCCTTGAAGGCTGAGGGCAGTTTTGACTATGGCTCCACCTCCATTATTGGATTGAGACACATTGTGTTTGGGACCCCAACATCTCCCCTGGAGGCAGCCTGGATATCCTCCCTGAAAACACACCTAAACCGGATCCTCCCCTGTCTCTCTTCCTTCAGATCCCCTCTCTCACCAGGAGTTGTAGGAGAGTCCTACATTATTGGCCATCAGTGTCACACAGCTTTGGCAGTCGCCCGTCACTTTGCACCGGAAGCCTCACCGGCCCTGTTCCCTCTGCCCCGGGCTGGTTCAGAAGCTCCTTTCTGGATCCCACAATGTCCCCTGCCTGATTCCAGAGCTACACTCACCACATTGCACTGCAGTTCTACACCACCTCCTGTGTATCTCCACTCATTCATTCATTCATTTAATAAATGTCTATTGAGCACCTGCTACATGACAGGCAGTCATGTTGGCTCTGGGGGTCCAGAGTGACAAAGTCCCTGCCCTCTTGAGCTTACGATCTAGAGAGGCGACACACAATAAGTACATATTCATGCTGAGAGTAAAAAGTGTTATTAAGGAACATAAAGTAAGGTGAAGGGATAGGGACATAGAATTTTAGGAAAAGCAGTCAGGCAAAGCCTGTAGCAGGAGCTATGCACCCACCAAATTTTTGATTAATGATTTTTTCCCCAAAATGATAGGTTTGGCAATCTGACTGTGCCACTTACTGTTTATATGACCTTGGGAAACTATTCTTCCTCTCTGTGTCTCCTTGCTTTAATAAATAGGTCTGCAAAACCTATCTCACAGGGTTGTTATAAGGGTTAGAGAAATATATATAAAGTGTCTAGGCTGGGCGTGGTGGCTCATGCCTGTAATCCTAGCACTTTAGGAGGCCAGGAGTTTGAGACCAGCCTGAGCAATAAAGAGACCCCGTCTCTACAAAATGGAGAAACATTAGCCAGGTGTGGTGGCGCATGCCTGTAGTCCCAGCTACTTGGGAGGCTGAGGCAGGAGGACCACTTGAACCCAGGAGTTTGAGGTTGCTGTGAGCTATGATGATGCCACTGCACTCTAGCCTGGGTGACAGAGCGAGACCCTGTCTCAAAAAAAAAAAAAAATCTTCTATCACAGTGCCACACATCACATGTAGCAGGGGCCCAGCAAATTCCCATAATTAGAGGAATGGGTTACCTCCCTAGCTCATGTGTGTCAGCTCTATGGGAGGTTGGGTGCGACTAAAGTTGCTTGGGGTAGAGGCAGGGTCCCTGCCTAGAGGCCCTCTGGGGCCTGGGTTCTGGGGAGTTCTGGCTCGCAGGGTGTACAGGGAGAGAGCTTCTGGCTAGGAAGCAGGGGATCCACCCTCTAGTTCAGGCTGTGCCACCAACTAGCCATGTAACCTTAGGCAAGTCACTTGTCTGTGGGCCTCAGTTTCCTCATTTATGAAGAGGGCTGGATTAAGTATTAAGGTTCCTCCCGCCCCGACGCTGCATGGTTCTCTCACCTCTTTGGTTCCCTCGTTAGAAGCCCCTTTACTCACCTTGGACAGGTCCACTTGGTATTTGCGGCCCAGCTCATCCAAGGACAGCTTGTGGTCATCCTGGGGAGGGAAAGGCGAGTTACTCTGGGGAGGAGGGTGAGTGTGTGTCCGTTGAGTGTGAGATGGACACGAGGCACTGGGGATTGCAGGGGTGAGGTGAGCAGCATGGGGCACAAAGTTTCTGAGTGCCGGGGGTTCCAGGGCAGCCCTCCCAGCATGCGGCCCCTCCTCCCACCCAGCGGGGCCGGCTGTGGGCCTCACCATGGCCACTTCCTTCTTCAGCTCATCCAGCTCCTTCTCTTTCTGTTTCTTCTTGCCACCACCATTCTCCGCGGTGGTGGCGGCCGGCGAGTACTCACGGCCGGCCTGCAGGAGGAAGGCAGAGCCCAGAGAGTCAGGGAGGACAGAGGTTGGTGCCTCCATTCCTGCCAGGCAGCCAGGGACCCAGGCACTGGGACTGGGGGCCGTGGATTCAGAGGCAGTGATTGTCCTGGGGGAGGAATCAGGGCTGGAGGCTGGGAGGAGCCCAGGCCCTCAGCTTGCAGACCACTGGCAGAGCGACAGGGGTCTGCGTGTGACCTGCAGGGATGGGTGAGGAAGGGCTCAGGACTGAAGAGCACCACTTTTTGCAGTTTAGGACTTGGGCCCTTGGGGTCCTGCTAAGATTTTGTTTGTTGAAAGGATGCTGCTGCTAAATACAAACCAAGGCAAAAATGTTAAAAACCACCATCCTACGCTATTTGGGAGAATTCTGGAAGGGAGTGGACAGGGAGGGGGGTGTTGAGGGAGTAGAATCACCCTGTGGGAATGTCTTTGCCCAACACCATGGCATTTTAGAGAGGAGTGGAGGCAGGAACTTGGGGAAGCAAGCGTCTCTGGGGAGCCGGCGTAGGCAGGGAAGCGTCCAGTGGTGAAGCGGCAGGAATGGAAAAGCGGGGCTGGCCGACTGAGAGAAGCTGGAGGTGGAGGGTCGAAGCGTGTCCAGGGAACGGGAACACCGGTGTGCGGGAGCCCCCTCAGCCCTGCTGGGCAGAAGCCAACTCGCAGGACTTGACACCTCAAAGCACAAGTGGGCAAGAAGGGAACCGGGTCCCATTTGTCCAAAAATATAAGAAATTGTATCTGAGAGTACACCTAAAATTAGCGTTTGTGTCACTCTTAGGTCTGGGCATTCCTGGGCCGTCTGGTGAAATCAGATGGACGTTTTGACCGTAGCCTTACAAAGCCCCCGTTTTCCCTTCCTGTCCAGAGCCTGCGTCTCACACCACCAGGCTTCCAGAGTCTTCAGGGGCCTTTGGGGGGAGAGGGCGGGAAACTTCTTCCAATGGGAGGAAGTGATAGGATAGGAGGGGGCGCTGGGGAAGGACTGGGGTAGCCATGACAAGTGTCCAGAAAAAGCACCTTCTCACATCCCCTTCCACCCAGTGCCCTCTCCTCCCACTCCCTCAGGATCCAGGGTCCTTGTCACAGAGAGGCTGCTCAGTTTCCACCTGGTGCCTCTGTTGCTTCACTGGACTCTACAGCCTGCGCTAGGCTTTCAGGAATGAGCTTTTCTATACTATGATGTAATTTGTTTGGGGTTTTTTCCATAAAGAGTGGACACCTGGGTAGGATCCACAGCCAAGGCGTCTGCCCTTTGTTTGCAGGATAATGCATTTTCTTGGGTTTTATTTGTTTTTTAACAAATAGACTTTATTTTTTGGAGCAATTTTTGATTCACAGCAAAATTGAGTGGAAAGTAGAGAAAGTTCTCATGTATTTCCTGCCCCCACACAGGCACAGCCTCCCTCACTATCAATTTCCAGCAGCAGAGCGATACATTTGTTGCAGTCACCAGTCACCAGCCTACACTGCCACACCGTTATCGCACAGACCACAGTTTACATTAGGGTTCACTCTTGGTGTTGTACATTCTATGGGTTTGGGCAAATGTATAAGGACAGGTGCCCACCATTGTGGTCTCACGAGGAATCGTTGCGCTGCCCTCACTCCTCTGCGCTCTGGGATAATGCATTTTTACCCATCAAAGAGTCAGGTGCTAGCCCAGAAATGTGACAGTTGCCTTGGCCATAAGGAGCCACACATCCAGCACCTCGAGACGTCTGACCAGTGAAGTCAGGAACAAGGGTGGGGGTGCAGGAGACACTGCTCTTCCCGAGATACTGACGATCTAAACGGATATGAGCTCTTGGAGGCTGGGTTGCTGAGAAGTGCTCTTCTCAGAAAAGGTGACCAGTAAATCATACACTTGTCTCCATCTGGAGCATCTGCGAATCCAGGCTATTTTTGGCCTCCTCGAGGCTGATCATCTTGGGGAGACTGAAGCAGCCCCACGGAAGGAGCAGGGAAAGGCTCGTGAGCAGTTCTACCTCTCCCTTCCCAGGTGGCTTGAGAGAGTTCATTTGGTGGCATGGGTTGAAATGCTTTAGATTCGCTAACTCTGTCCTTGGCGGAACAAGGCTGAGAAAAGGACGAAATGCAGTGAGGCAAGAGGCAAGAGATCGGGCTGGACAAGCTTCCGTGTGACCCTCAGGAGCTTCAGGGACAGAAGCAGGACTGGGCATGCAGAGAGGAGGGGACAGAGCCCAGAGGAATTTTTGTACATTCAGACATGAAATAAAGTTTATGAAAATTGGAATCAAATGCACACGTTTTAAACACTTGCTGGCCCCTGCGCTTTGGCACGTTGGGTTGCGGCTGAGCTAAGCAGCTCCATGCAGTGCCTCCTCTCCCCAGCTCCCACCCTGCTCTGCAGCAGCCTCCGAGCTTGGGACACACTGCCCCTTCCCCCTCCTGTCGTCCTGGCAAGAATCGCAGGCTCTGCAGCCAGGAGCCTGCGGAGATTTGGGGCCAGCGGCTGCCCAGGCAAGAAAGAAAGAGAGGAAGCAAGGACCCCTCCTCCTCCCCCGACTCCTCCCTCCCCCAACCACAAGTCCCCCTCTCTGGGTCTTGAATGCTGAAAGAGAACAGAGAGTTCTTTTTGAGAAAGCCAGCGGCTGGGACAGAGTGGGGGCAGCTGGGAATCAGCCAGCGCTCCCCCACCTCAGCCTCTCCGTGGCAGCTGGAGCAGGCTGGGCTCCCTCCCCACCAGAGTCAGCCCTTCCCCCAACTCCCATGCTGCCCTTCACAGCCACAGGTGATGGGGGACAGTTGGGCCTGGCTCTGGAGTGAAGATACAGGGAAGAAGGGATTGGAGATGAAAATGACCTCTAGCACAAGCTGTGGGTAGTGGGTGTTGTCCTTCTTCAAAGGGTCTCTTGGAAGGCTGGACTCCAAGCTCCAGGCCCTAAGTGCCCCTACTTCGCCCAGCCTCCTAGCCCAGGCAGCCCAGATCTATGCCTGGTCTTGTTATTACTTCACCCTCAGCTCCCAGACATGGAGGTTGAGGGAAGTTCCGGGGTAGCAGGGGAGCAGGACAGACTAGAGAAGTCAAGGTCACATCGCTTCCCATGCAGGACCCCTCCAGCTGGGTCCACCTTGCTCCAAGGTGCAGCACGGTAGGGGGCTACCTCCCCTCCTTCTCTCTCCACTTGGGCCAGGGAGTGGGGAGCTTGTCTGACCCGGTCAGCCCCAGCCTCTCCTCCGAGGTCCTGCACCTCAGCTGGGGACTCCTTTCTGTGGGAGCAAGAGATGTCAAGGTGCAGCTCAAGGTCCCAAGGCAGTATATCTTCCCACGACTGTGACCTCTTCCTCTGGGAGACCCACACCTCCCAGATAGCTGCTAAGGACAGGCCCACAGACCCTCATGTACCCATACGGCAACGCCTATGCTTTTGCACACTTGAAGGCTTGCACATTTGCAAATTTGCCTGCTGAGACACAAATGCAGGTGCTTGTCCATGAATATCTGCAGGACTTGCAGCCTACAGAGAACACGTGGTCGTGGACACACACACACACGCACGCACACACACTCCGTTTCTATTTATAGCTCCCACCCTAGCTCAGGAACCCTGGTGTCCAGGCTCAGAGTTTTCCCAGCTGCTCAACACAGTGCAATAACACATCCCTGCCTGACTCTTCCTCAGCCCCCCCCCCCCCACAGGCACCGTCTTCCTCACACCCTCCTAGTGCTCACCATGCCCTTCCCCTTTGTGCCCTCTTTTGCCAGCATTCCACAAAGGGAAAGCAGCCAGGCACAGTATGTGAAGAGATTGGGTCACTTTTCTCCATATGGGAATTTCACTTCCAAGAATTTGAAGCCCTGTTCCTGCCTGCCCTGCCCCGTCGTGGTTGTTAATCTTCCCCTTGGCGTGGCCATCACTGCAGAATGCTATGGACGGGGGTGGATGGGCGGGGGAGAGGCAGCTCTCACCAGCCTCTGGGAAAGTCCTCAAAGCCCATGGCCCAGAGCCCCGAGGACAATGCTGCTTGGGACATCCGGAGGGTGCTAGGCTGGGGGCACATTGCTCTTCCTCCCCACACCCCTCCCAGCTGTCCCTGGCACTCAGGGCCCCTGGAGCTGGTGTCCAGAACTGCTTAGTGACTCCGGGAGCCGGATGCTCCACTGCCCCTCCCCAAGCTCAAATTGGACCCCCATCCTCTCAGGCTGGTTCTCCCAGAGGAGTGGATATTTTCAGGGGGTAGGAAAGGTAGGAGGACTAACAGTGCCAAACATCCCTGAAGCCGGGACATGTGGTGGGGGAGGAGGACCGCCCTGGGGAAGAGCAGGGCCAGGGATGCGGGAATGGGGTGGAGGGAGGGCTGTGGGGCTAACGTGGGCGGGCGGAGAAGAGAAAAGTGCTTGGCATGAGAGCGCCGTGGGAGCCATACACGCATTTGCAGTTTGGAGACTGTTAGTTCCAAGTTCAAACTATCCCACTCGGTCAGCTTCTCCCCTCCCTCCACATCCCATTTCCACTCCATCCTTTCCATGTAGCCTCCCTAACCCTCCAGAGAGCAACCCTTGCTCTTTGGGGATACTCACCCCACGGCCCATCTTGGGGCAGAGTGGCTGAGGGACCTAGGCTGGAGAGGTCACCAGGAGGATCCCAAGCCCACACCAGCCAGCCTGGGACAGCCGGAGACTCTGGCAGACAGACAGAGACAGCCGAAGCAACAGGGTAGCTTTAAATAGGTCCTTCTCCCCCTCTCCCCCGCCTTCGCCTCCTCGGGAAAGAAACATTTGTTGAAACAGGATCCCTGAGGACTCCTCCCCTCCCGCCCCTTTAGCTGCTGGCCCTTGACAGTCGTTTGTCCCTGGGCATGCCCCCCCAGCCCCCTCAACCCCCTCTGGCCTGTGACAGCCCCGCTGAGGGAGCTGAGAAGAGGAGGCCAGGACAGAGAGTGGGGAAACGAGCCCCTTAGGAACAGGCTGGGGGGAGCAGTCGGCTCAGAATCCCAGGATGCCAGAGGCCATGTGGTCTAACCCTTCCTTTTCTTTTCCAGGTGGGGAAACTGAGGCTCAGAGGGATCAAACAATTTGAGCTAATAAGTCCAGAACCAGAACTCAGGTCTCCTGAGTCTACATCCAACTTCGCAGAGAAAGAAACAGAGACTGTTCCCTCCATTATAGAGTTGCAGGGACAGGGAGGGCCAGCTGGTCTAGGGGTGTTGTTGCTGCTTGTTTGATGAAAGAGCCCAAGAATGATGGGCAAAGAAAGGAAGGGAAACCAGAAAAGGCAGAGAGAAAAGAAAAAGAAAAAGTTAGGCTTTGAACCCAGAGCTGACCCTTGCATTTAGGCACCTGGGAGGGGGCCCTAGTGGGAGCCAAAGGTGGCCCAAGAGGGAGCATGAGTCTGGGGATGGGCGAGAGGGTCTCCCCACGTCCTCCCAGATGTAACCTCTCCAAAGTTTGGGAAGAAAATCAAGACTCCTTGGGCCAGGAAGCAGTTACGGAGGGGCAGGCCAGGGATAGCGGGACCTGAGGGACCAGGAGGGCCACCTGGACCCAGTCCAACAGGTGTTTGATGCCATCCCTGGGCTTCAATAACCTGTTTTCGGAGCAGACATGCCACTCCTTTCATCACTGCCAAAGGGCTCTCGGCTGAACCTATGTCTGGGGTTGGCAAATAGTGTGGGGAGAAGTCAAAAGAAGACAACACAGAGCTTCTAAGAGGTGCGTGGTGGTCAACGGCATAACAGATACCAGGTATGTGAACTCAAAAGCAGAGTGACTGCTTCCTTCTTGCAGTGGGGCAGGGAAGGCAGACCTGCAGCACGCAGGATCCAGGTTAGAGCGGAGGCCTCTGCAGTGAAGCCTGGGAGAAGTACCTGGGGAGTGGGGAGGAGGCCTTGCCTCGGGCGGGAGGGGCTGTCTTCAGCCTTATACCAGCTAGAAACAGGGGTGGAGGAAATGACCCTGGACAGCGCTGGCTGCTCTAAGGGTATCTTTGCTGCTCATTTGATGAAAGAGCCCAAGAATGACAGGCAAAGAAAGAAGGGAAACCAGAAAGGGCAGAGAGAAAAAAAAAAAAACCCTGCCCCCACCTTCTCCTGGGACAGGATTCTCCTGGAATGTCCCTATTTCTCTGGGCACAGAAATGGTGTGAAGGGCAGCCAGCAGAGTAGGGGCAAGTCTGAGCCCCCGGAAAGCAAAGGAAGTGAGGCAGAAAGGAGGGAGGGGAGGGGGGCTGTGGCCCAGAGACCTAAGTTGTTGCCCACTGGCTGGGCTGGGTCCCTCTCTGGCCCCAGAGGGAACTCCCTGCAGAGAGATTATCAACCTCTCCTCCCGCAGCAAATCCACTCTCAGGGCACAGGGCACAGGACTCACATCTGAATTCCCTAAATAACTGGCCCCCTCCAGGCCTGCAGTTGAGATTTTCCGTTACAGGGATTCGAAGGTCACATCCCACTTCCACCCTCCTTCCTCCTCCTGGGTTACGGGCAGAAAGGGTGGGTAGGATGGGGCAGGCATGGGCCTTCTCGTGTCTCTCCACTCGTGTCGGCCCCCTCCACTGACCCGGGATTTGGAACAGGCAGAGGGAGGAAACAGTGACAGGAACACAGAGATACCAGCTCAAGCCCCTATGAGTAGAGGAGAGAGTGAGAGGAGAGTAGCTGGTGTAGCAAGAAAGCTTGTGGTTAGATATCAGGAGAGACTGTCCAGGGCAGAAGTTGCCAGAAGAGTGGCCCAAAGGTGGCTGGGGCTTTCGAAACTGGGGCAACCTTGCCCTGGGGCTGGGGGGAATGATGTGCTAACTTGAGGTTTAGGAAGGTTCCTTAGGTTCCTGGGTTATCTTCTGCCCAGCCTTCTCCAGGACACGAAGTGAAAAAGAAGAGAAAACTTCAGTCTCAGAACCTGAAGGTGTGCAAACTTCAGGTCCCGGGCTCTAACAGTTTTCATCCCCACCCCCCACCACCCACTGCCACCTCCCAGTACTGCCCAGTCCTTCCAAAGGCCCTGGCTCTGGTCCCTGAAGCCAGGCTCAATACCGGAAAGGACCGTGCCCTTCCTCTGTCCCTACAGCCTGCTGGGGCTCCCTGCCATGCCCTGCACTGGGGCTAGAGCACAGCCTCAAGGGCACTGCTGCTCACACATTTGGGACTCAGACAAGTCCAAGGGGGACAGGACACCCAGGGCCCATCCTTCTCCCACGTGTCACTGACCACCCTCCCTGCCCAGTGAGAGGTGAGGCTCTGGGAGTCTACCTCCTTCTTGTCCACCATGCACCTCAGACTGCAGGACATAAACGGGTGTAGACACTTGATCCTTTGATCTGGAGTGCCTGGGTTGCTTTCTTGGAACACAGCCAGAGGCACTAGTTTGGATCAAGGCCCCTGGAGTAAGAGGAGCAAAAGGGAGAGACAGACAGACTTGAAAGCAGGAGGTGGGAAGGCTAGCACGACTGGGCTGGGGTGTGGGCTTGAGAGAAGTCACAGTCAGAGAGGGGATGGAGGGGTCCGGAATCCAACGTTTGGTCACCAAGAGAAGATGTAGGGCTGTGTGGGTATGTGAGCGTGTGTGCTAGTTAACGCCTGAGGAGGACATGTGTGTGGTACGAGACAGTGTCAACGTACCAAATGGTAATTCTGAAGGAGGAGCTCCTCAAAGGACCGGAGGGCGACACTCATGTGGACGTGTGGCCAATCCATTACAAGTCCGTTATCTGTGTGCTAGTGTACAAGTGCGTGTGAGTCTGTGTGCGTGCACGTGTGCATGTGTGTGGGCCGGCAGGGCACATGTGCAGCCGGGTGTGGGCGTACGTGAGAGTCCATGGGAGAATGAGTATGTGCACAGAGGGGGTGGGGACGCTGCTCAGCTGCAGATGGGCTTGCAAGGTCTCCAAGAAACAGTTTTGTTTCCTAAGTGACTGGCCTCCTGGGGCCTCCAGCCCAGACTTGAAGGTTGTTTCAAGATCATGAAAGAGAGAGGAGGGAGAGAGGGAGGGAAGGAAGAGCTGGGAGGCTCTATCACCCCATTGTCCCTCCTCCGGCCCCCTCACCCCACTGCTCTGCCCCAGTCCCAGCTAGGGCCAGCTCTCCAGTCCTGCTCCTCCGTGCTCCTCTCGGAGCCAGGCCTCTCCAGAAGTCTCTCCTTCTCTCCCTTCTTTCTCCCCTAACTCTCCTTTTCCTTTCTCCTTTAGGGCCTGTGGGCTTGTCACCACCGTCAGGCTTCCGAGGCCTTCTGGGGGCTGTGGGGGAAGTTTTTCTGCTTCCAAGGCTGGCCCATCTTGGGGGTATAGGATGGGAGGAGCACGGATGGCCTGGCTGGCCATGTCAAGTGTCCAGGAAAGGTGCCTTCTCACTGTCCTTCCTGTCCAGCCCTCTCTCCTCCACTCCCTCGGATTGTAGTGAGCTTGCAGTTGGAAGTTCGCGCTCAGAGCCACAGAGTGTCTGTCCAAGTTCTGTTGCTGCCTCAGTTTCCCCAGTGGACCACAAGGACGATGTTGGGTTTTCTCTCCATCTCTCCCTTGACATCTGCTCCTCCGGTTTCTTTCTAATCTTTCTTTTCAGTCTACTCAAATTCAGATTTTCTGCATAAAAAAAATCTCTTCCTCTGTCTCTCCTTGGTTCTGTCATCTTTAAATTTCTCCTTCAGATTGTTTTTATTATCCTTTTTATTTTTAAAACCACATTATATAGAATTTAGGAAGTAGGAGGAAAAAGTACCCAGAAATATTTTCCCCGATCTCTCTGCCTGTGCTCCATACCCACAGGCTTTTGACCTTACTTCTCTCTGGGTTTCGATAGGTATGTTCCTACCTAGACACACAGGTGGAAGCCAGGGAGGAAAAGGAAAGGACCCTTGGTGTGGCCCAGGGGCCCCGTGTCAACCCCTCTTCCTGAGCATGATGGCCCAGGGCTGTTCTGTGCCTGTTTTCCCCTCTGCCCCTACTCACATGCTGGTCCCCAGCGCAGTCTGGCGCAATGGGTGCTTGCCTGCAAGTCAGGCCAGCTGAGGTTGGTCCTACTGGGCCACTAACACCTGTGTGACCTCGGACAAGAGGACAAGCCAAGCAGCTTCTCTGCTCTGACCTTGTCATCTTCATCTGAATGACAAGGAACAGGATGAGAAAACCTCTGGGGTCCCTTTCCAACTCTGATGATCCCCACATTCCAGGCTACTTCCCCCTCAGCTCATGGCTCAGCTCAGGTGAACAGCAGAAGTTACCTGCTGCTGTATCCGTGCAAGAACCATCAGTGGAGACCTGGGTTCAAAGGAGACCCGAGGGGGTAGGCACTCCTATCTTGTTTGTTAGCACAGCACAGGGCCAGGTGCTCCTGCTTTGTTTACTAGTGTAACCTGCAGAAGTGAGCCTGACCCCTTTAACTCTTGGCATAGAAAAGAGGAAGGGCTCAGGTTTGGACAAAGACTACCCTGGTTTCTCCTAGAGGGCCACTGTGAGAGGTGGGACAGGGTCTGGGTATCTTTTGGGGAGAAGGGGAGAGCTGGGGTGAGTCTGAGAAAACTTGACATCTCTTGGCTGGTATTTGATCAGCAAATACCAGAGGAATCTGTTTCCAGAGATTCTTCGGGCTGGGATAACTATGTTAGGGGATACAGGGAGCATTGGGTTAATGGGCCTTGCTGAGTGTGGGGGGCAAGGGTCACAGCTGGGCCCTCTAGGGTTCCTGTTTTTCTTTGATTCCATCCGGCAGGGAGGGAGCAGCCCCCCAACCCCCTGAGGTAGGTTTGCTTTGGCTGGAGATCTGACCCAGCCAGTGGCCCAGAGCACCCGCCTCCCAGCTCCCCCTATCAAGAGGCAGCCTGGCTCGGCCTCCACTTCCTCCTTCCTACCTCCTTCTTCCCCTCCCAGGCCCTCTCTACTTGGCCCAGGATACAGCTCTGTTTATCTGCCTGTCCCCTTTGGCATTCCGGATGCCCAGCTAGGGTAGGGTGTCCCGCGAACATCTGGCACACAGGGCCACTGCCTCCCTTTCACATAACCAACTCACCTCAGACCTTCAGGGAGCTTGGCCTCCTCTGTGCCTTGATTTCTCTGAAAGTCCAGGATCCTTTCGCTCTTGTGCTCCTGTCCGAATGTTCTCACCACTGCCCCTTGGGAAATGTGAGTTTCCCCCGGGTAACTTAATCAACAGTGTGCATGCTTTTTGATACTATTGCCCCATTCGGACATTGAACCAGCATTTTTTGAGCACTTACTGTATGCTGAATTTTGTGCAAGGTACTGGAGTGGCCTTTACTCCTCAAGGCAAACAAGGTTCCTACCCTCATTGTCCTTTTGCTCAGACTCCTATGCCATTTAGTTACCAAATCACTCCACCTCATCCTTTGACCTTGTCTTCCCAGGGCAAGCTCCTAGCCCTTGGAGAGTCTCCCCCACCATTTCTTCTAATGTCCCCCCATTTCCCCCACTTCCCCCACTTCTTTACCTCCATTTCTGCCAAGTGAGAATGGTTGTGCCTGGGCTCTGCTTCCTGCCTCAGTGGTTCTTCCATCCCAACACTGCAGGAGGGAAGGCCAGGCCATGGCATACTGGAAATCACTCTGGATTGGGCTGGAGGGAGGGCAGAGGCTTTCAGTGTTGGAACTTGCTTTACCACTAACTAGCTGTGTGCACTTGACCAAGTCCTTTACCTCTGATCAATAAGGCGAAGCATTGGGGTGGGGAACCTGCAGCCTTGGGGCCACATGTGGCCTTCTGGACCCTTGAGTTTGGCCTTTTGACTGAATCCAAATTTTATAGAACAAATCCTTTTGATAAAGGATGTGAGTATTAGGTGATGGTATTAGGAGGTGGGGACTTTGGGAGGTAATTAGGTCATGAGGTTAGAGCCCTCCTGGATGGGATTAGTGCCCTTATAAGAAGAGACCTGAGAGAGGTGCTTCCTCTCTGTCTGCTCTCTGCCATGTGAGGACACAGCAAGAAGATATTAATAGCTGTCTACAAACCAGGAAGTGGGCCCTCACCAGATAACAGGTCTGCGGGAACCTGGGTCTTGGACTTCCCAGACTCCAGAACTGATGAAGACAGCATGCATTACTTAATTTAGTCCTCATCACAATTCTATTTTACAGATGGGGAAACTGAGGCACACAGACCCTAAGCATACCCAAGTAGGGGAACTGGGATTCAAACTTAGTTTGTTTCCAGAGCCTGCACATTTAACTTCCGTGGTGTAAGGACCCATGGAAGCTTCCATTCTGGGTTCTTGTCTCCAGGAGCACATGACCAGAACTCCTGGATGCAATAGCGACAGGGAGGAGTGCTCCAGAAGGTAAAGGGGAGGACAAGGGCCAACACTGAGCCTGCGTGTTGAGCCAGGCGCTGCTGGCTGCTGGTTGCACACCACTGCATTTCCAGGGCAATGGGAACCCAGGGAAGGGGGAGATGTTCTCAGCTGGGAGAATCAGGAAGGTCTTCATGGAAGGACGGGCATTCTACTTGGGTCTTGGCAGATAGGTAGGATCTGGCTCAGAGACACAAAGAGAAGGAACAATGTGAGCACAGGCACGGAGGGCTGAAACTCCAGTGCACAAGGAGGAAACATGGGAGGCAATACTGGAATGGATGTTGGAGCCATTTCACAGAGGGCCTTGAATGCCAGAGAAAGCACCATTCTAAATGCCAGTGTGTCCTAAAGGCTCTGATGATAAGAGTCACCTGGGTGCTTTTAAAAAATATAAAACAGGGCCCGGCATGGTGGCTCCTGCCCGTAGTCCCAGCTACTTGGGAGGCTGAGGCAGGAGGATTGCTTGAGGAAGGAGTTTCAGGTTGCAGTGAGCTATGATGATGCCACCGCACTCTAGCCCAGGCAACAGAGAGAGACCCTGTCTCAAAAAAAAAAAAAAGAAAAAATATATATCAAACAGCAGGCACATCTCTTAGAGATTCTGATTCATGATGCTGGAGATGGGGAGTGGGAATCTGTATTTTTACGACCAAGCAAGTTTGAGTAATATTGCTATAAACAATATAGAGCCATTTCAAGTTTTTCAGCAGGGGAGTAATCTCACTGCAATTGTGCTCTAGGAAGGCTCCCTTGATTGCAGGGTGCGTGTATGAATACGGCAGCGGTGTTGGGCTGGAAGGGAGAGGCTGGTAGGGGCTATAAGTGGTGAAGGTCTGGAGCAAGACAGTGGCAATGACAGAGAGAAGACGAGGATGGATGAGAAAGATCCTTGGGAGGTAGGATTTCAGGGTTTGGCAACTGATTGGATGTCAGGGAAAGGAAGGAAGGAAGGAGTTGGAGATGCCGGGGGTCTCGATGCAAAGTTAAATAAAATGAGGTAGGGAAGAAAGGAGATTGTTTAGAAGAGAAGCCCCACATTTGCTTTGGGGCATTAAGGTTGAGCTGCTACTGGCAGGGCTCCAGGTGGGTGCTCAGTGGGTGATGGAAATGGGGACTAGAGCTTGGGAGTCATTTGCACGGAGGTGACCACTGAGCTGGGAGAGCAGAGGAGATGGCCGAGGTAGGGGTAGAACCGTGGGTAACACCCTGGGCAGGGAAGGAGGTTCTGGAAGACAGTGAGGTAGAGGAGCCAGACAGACAGAGAACTAGACCGAGCAAAGGGACCTGGAAGCTGAAAGAGGAAAAAGTTTTAAGGGGCAAGAAACTGACAGTTTCAAATCTTGAATGCCAAGGGGAAATGAAAGCTGCTTACTTTTTTGTCAACTCACAGGTCACCAGTGTGACCTTTGAGAAAACCATTTTCCTAGTGTGTCGAGTTTGGAAATAAAATCATGAAAGGTTGAGGAGTATGAGCTGAGGAAGCCGAGGCAGGGTGTAGGTTACCTCTTCCAAGAGGATCGCAGGGGTGGAAGGAAAAAGCAGGCAGTGGGAGTAGGGGTGGGTGTGCCCATCTGGAAGACTCCTCTCCATCACCGCTGTCCCACCCTGCCTGTGCCTGGCTTGCTTGGTAATGAGACCCCATGATACATTTCTCATTCATCTTCACAATAATGCTCAAAATCCAATGACATCGGTGCTACAGTAATTCTCGTTTTACGGATGATGAAACTAAGGCTAGAGAAAGTCAGTGATGGGACAATCCAGGTTTGTCCAAGGCTATGCTGTCTGGTGCTGAAAGCCCAGCCCCAAAGCTTTTCAGTTAGTTGGGAACAAAGGAGCTTTATTTCCTGCATCTGAGCTCCTGACTGGTAACCTGCCTCATCCCCTAATTGTCAGGTTCCTTCTGTCTAGTCCCCTTGCCCCAGGGATATCCAGTTCAGGAGCTGGGATCCTTCCTGTCAGTACCCAGTGCCCCAGTGCCCACCTGGAGTGGCCAGTCCTGCTCGCCTTGATTCCGTCACCTTGTCCTGCCGGCTGTCTGGATCTGCACACCCCTGTCATCATCGCCTGGGCACCAGCTCCTTCTCAGGATGATGGTTCATACTACACAGACGCAGCACAGCAATGCGGTTAAGAGCTTTGTGCTGTGGAGTCAGAATACCTGGGTAAGAATCTCAGGTCTACCAATAATTGGACAAATATTTTAACTTCTCTGAACTTCAGTTTCCTTAACAGCTCTAACTCACAGAGTTGTTTTGAGAATTAAAATGCTCAATAAATGTTAGCTGTCATTTCTGCCTGTGATTTCCAATGTCCTGGCCTTCAGACTGCAACTTCTTTTCCAGCTTGATCTGACCTCCAGCGCCCTTCCCATGTCGGAGGACAGAACTCAGCCTTTCCTAGGCTGCCCAAGAAGCCGGCCTGGGTTGTTTCCCGAGGGGTGGAAGGTTCGGGTTCTGAAATAGGAGGAGAAACCTTCTATCAGCTGTGGATATAAGTGACCAATGTAAGATGGACTCCAGAGGAAATCAGTGTCCCCTGCGGAGGCGATGTGGCCACCAGAGAGGAAGGGCCCAGATTCCCTGTCTCATCACTCGCTGCTCACACACTTGCTCAATCACTTGGCAAATGTCTGCTGGGCTTCTACTCCTTGCCAGGCAACTGTGCTGGGCACTGGGGCAGAGCAGAAAAGAGTTAATTTAACAATGGCCTTGAGAAGCCTGGAGCCAAGATGGAGAGGCAGATATAAACAAGCCCTGTAATTACAAAATGCAGAGTGGGAAAGGCCATCAAAGGGCTGAGGACAGGGTGTGGGAGCAAGGGGAGGGGGGTGTGCTAGCACCAGGACTGGGGCTCATGCTCTCTCCCAGGGCCAGCTCTTCACCCCCACTGTTCCATCTGTTTCTTTGTTTTTACAGTCTTTATTTCTGGCTTTGTTTTCCCTTTACTTTCCTAATAGAGAGCCTTTGGAAAAATTCCACCCTTGTTTCAGTTGGACTAGGGAAAAGGGGAATTGTTCAATCTTTAGCCAAAATAGCCAAGGGGTGCTGGGGTCCCGGAGCGTCCAGGTGGACAAGTGCAGGAGGCAGGGGCTGTCTGAGGGAGGCTGGGGGAGAGCCCGAAGCACCAGGACAGGGAGAGGTGAAAGCGCAGGGGCAGCGCGTGGCTGAGCAGGCTGCGGTGGCCCTGTGCCTCCTGCCCTCTTCCAGAGCTCTCCCCAGTCCCCCTGCCTAAGTTCTGATTGGAGCGGAGAGTCCAGACCCCCTTCCACCTCGGATGCTCTTTCCCCATCCAGGGAGCTTTGGAGGGCTGGGGCCCCAGAGTTAGAAGTGAGTCTTGGACATTATTTGCAGCAGAGGGCTCTGTTTGCACGAAATCCCCCATTCCCTCCCTCCCCGCCCCCCATACCACCACCACCACACACACACAACTCTCATTGTTTCCTCTTTGCCAGGGCCTCCAGCATTGCATTCATTTATTCAACAAATATTTATTGAACACCCACTGTGTGCTGGAATCTGCAGCTACATAGTAGAAAAAGACAGTTATTTCAAAAGGTTGCACAGGTACCAGATATATGGGTGTGTGTGTGTGTACGCACATGCATGTGCATGTATGGATAAATGTGAGCTGGTTAGGGGAGCAGGAAGAAGAAGAATATTTGGGAAGCTGAAGTTTGGGAGTCAAGCAGTTTGTGTTTGCTCTGGGCGCTGCCATTTGCTAGCTGTGTGACCTTAGGTACATTATGTAATCTCTCTCTGCCATCTGCAAAATAGAGATAACCATAGTACTTACTCACGGGGTTGTGAAGGCTACATGAGCACATGCATGCACAGTGTGTACAACAGTGCCCAGCATGAAGTAGGTGTTCAGTATGTATTAGCAATTATTATTGCTTCCTTCTCACCTCACTCAGAGCTGGATGTCGACAAATAACCCGTTCTCCCAATCTGCCTCTTGCTCAAGCTCAGTGACTAAGGGGCAGCCACCTGGTGCTAACCACCTCCTACCCCCAGAGGCTCAGCTACAACACTCGGCCCACAAACCTCTGTCTAACCAAACCACTGCAGGCTCCTGCCTCGATTCATCCCCACCCACCCCAGGCTGCTCAGGTTGGGGAAGAGGTGCTATCGCACTGTGGGGTGCCTCTGCTCCACACTACCCTCCAGACATATGTCGGAGCCATCAGTTCACTCTGAGCTGGCTGGGAATGGAGGAGTGGGGTGGAGAGCATCTGGGGTGGGGCCCAGGCACCCACCCTGTGGGACTGGGGAACAAAGAGCTTGTCAGGGGAGGGAGGCTGGGGATTCCAGCTCCTGGGGATTCATGCGTGGCATTCCAGAGTGGGCGGCAGCTGGCACTCACCCTGGGTACAGAAATGGCAGGGCCCCCTCAGGAGTCAGGGCCAGGTTGTGCCAAGGCCCCAGTGGCACTGTGGCTCCGCTGTTCTTGAACAGCTGTGCCGCCCCCTTGGCATAGGGTTTGAGAACTGGGGCAGGAGTGTGGGCTCAGCCAGGGCAAGAGGAGGGTTTAGGGAGTGGACAGAGACACACACAAACACACACGCAGAGTCCATGAGGGTGCAGATGCCTGGCCTAGGCAGGAAGGAGGGAGTGTGGAGTGTGGATGTGTGTAGGTGTGTGTGAGTGGGGGAGATGGCTTTGTGGTTCTGTGAGTGTTCTTGACTGTGCATGATATCTGCATGTTTACCTGTGTGTGCACCACTGTTTTGGTGTGTCTCTGCATGAGTTTGTTGTCCGAGTGTAGGTAGGTTGTCGAGCTACTTGTCTTTGACTCTGCATTAGCCTCTCAGCAACTCAGGAAAGAGATTTTCCTTTTTGGGACGGTGGGAAAATATAGCTCATCAGGGCAGTATGGGCCAACGCTTTATAAACACACACAGATCACAGGACATTCCCATGTGTGATCCTTAGCTCTCCACAAAGCTGGGGTTTATACACATTTAGAAGAGAGGGAGCTGAGTCCTGTGGGGGTGTGTGTGTCTGTGTCATTTCTATATGTCTTACCATCTGCTGATTATATGTGCTTGTTTATTTGCTGTGTTTGTCACTCTGTCTCCATGGCAGTATCTGTGTCTGTAGTTGGGTAAATACCTAAGTGTGCTAGGTTTACGTTTAGCTTTGTTTCTAGTGATGTTTTCCTTTAAGAAGTAATGTAACAGAGTTAGAAGCAGAGGTTCCACGGTTAGACAATCCTAGGTTCAAATCCTGGTTTGGACAGTAACCAATCCATTAACCTTGGGCAAGTTTCTCAACTTCTCTACGTTTCAGCTTTCTCACAGGGATAATAATAGCACTAATTTCACACGGTTCTGGTGAGGATTAAATGAGAGTATGTTGCACACCTGGCACAGGTCGGAATACAATAATGGTGCTGTTTTTGAACGTGCTTCTCTCTGAGAGCCATGTCCCCTTGGTTGTGACTGCAGCATGTGATATCTCAGCCAGATTACAGGTGAAGAGCATGAGTCTTAATTATCTTTAATGGCGCTTATGACACCTCAGTGCCACCTTGGTGCCTTGTACATATGTCATCTGGAGGTGAAATGAATTAAACAACTGTGTGAAAAAGGACTGGTGTCTGATGCACGCTCACACCTGGTAGTGCGTGGTGGGCTGGTGAGAAGCTGGTGATGGCATAGTGACACCACAGCGCAGCCAGGCATGGGGGCCTCACGGTCACTACTGCGTACCCCACCCATGTGTCTCTGCAGTCCCAGGCTTCCTCCTCCTGCATGTCTCAGGCTGGCCTTGATACTGCTAGAAAGGCCTCTTTTCTGCTCCTTTCTCTGCTCATCCACCCTGGGGCACCAGCTGGGGTGCTGGTAGGCCGGTAAGTTTTTAATGGGTGTGATGAGCGCTCTATAGTCTGCATGATGTATTCCTCTTTGCAGCATGTGCGTGTGTTTGTGCATCGCTCTGTGGGCGTGTGTGTCTGTGAGACATCTTTCTGCGTGAAGCCCCTCTCCATCACAGTGGGGACATGCGTCTGTATGTGTGACAGCGCCTCGTGCCTGGGGTTTGTTCTCCTTCCCGGCTTTCCCAGTTACATAAGCCGCTGTGGGGAGAGTCAGGCTTGGGCTATGGCTCCCCCAGCTGGCCGCCTCTGGAACCCACAGTCTGTGGAGGGGCCTGTGATAGAAGCTGCGTCTTCCTGGTCTGCTTGAGCCTCCTCCCCTCTGGAGACACCAGCCCAGTCCTCAACACCTCCCTGCCCCAGCTCCTTCCTCGCCCCAAGCCATGGGTCAGGTCCCTGAAGATCCCTCTCATGACGCTCACACTGCAGGTTGGTTATTACTTGTGTTTGAAATGTCTCCCTAGCACACATGGCTATGTTCCCTAAGGGCAGGGGACCGTGTCAGCCTTGTTTACCAGGCTCTCCAGTGCCCAGCACAAGGCTGGCCCAATCAGTATTTGTTGAATGAATGAGTTTACCAGGTGGAGAGGCTTGGGAGGAGGGACAGTGGGGCACAGGAAGATTTCGGCTTTGGGGACAGACAGGCCTGGGCTTAAGTCACATCTTGGCCACTTCAAAGCTGTGTGGCCTTAGTTAGACAAGATACTTAACCCCCTGAATCTCAGGTTTCTCTTTTATTAAATGATACCACCTTGCAAAGTGTGCTGTAAAGACTAGAGCTAATATTCAAAAGGGCTTTATTGTGTAAGCATTTCATAAATGGCATCTATTAGTATGATGATGATTGGTAACATCTTTCATCTCTCAAACAACAGGAAGGCATTGAATCCACTCAACTCCTAAATAAAGGGAGAGTGGTTTTCCTCCAAAAGCTTCCCTGTGACTTCCAGTTTTCACATAGTACAACATGCCTATGGATGGATTTAGATGAAATGGGGCTGGAGAAACCAGGCTGCGGATATGTCCGAGTGGGACTAAACAGTCACCTGCTTCCCTATTCCTGGGCCAGTCCTGGCAGTACTGGGAGATGAGGGCTGGACCCCTGATCTGCCTTCAGGTCCACAAACATTCTGCCTCAGAGTTTCTCTGGGTTCCTGAAAGTGGCTTCAACTGGCAACTCCATGAGCACTTCCTCTGAGTCAGACACTGTGCCACACTCTGGGAATAGAAAGTCAAGGAAGGTCTGGTCTGGCCTGTGCCACTTCCCCTCTCTGGGCCTTGGTTTCCTCCTCTGTAAAGGGGGGTAGAAAGTGAGTGGGACCGTGGGAGGATGAGAGGGAACAGGTAGGGGGTTGGAGGGTGAAGGGTGCCAGGTGAGCTCTGGGGTCACCTTCCACGGATGACCTCTTTAAATTTTTTTTTTTTTTTTGAGATGAAGTCTCACTATGTTGCCCGGGCTGGTCTTGATCTCCTGGCCTCAAGCAATCTTTCCGTCTTGGCCTCCCAGAGTCCTGAGATTACAGATGTGAGCACCTGGCCTGATGGCCACTTTGATAGCCTTGGCTTTGCAGACCTGGCTGTTCCTTCTTCCGGTTCTGGCCTCATCCTTCCTGCCCCTCCCCACTCCCCACCTCCCCCATAGCTTGGGAGCAGACAGAGCCCCAGGAAGGATGCCTCGTTCCTTCTCCCACCCTTCTCAGAACAGAGCAATGTCCAACTCTCCTCACTGGACACAGAAACTCCTTCACCTAAACTCCAGGTCTAAACTAAACCTCTTACGAAGCAGTTCAAATAATAATTCAAAACCGAAAACAAAACAAATCCCCTCTTACCTCCTCCTAACTTGTGTTAGGTACCCTGTGCCAAACACCTTATGTACATTATCTCAATTAATCATCACAATAGCCCTTCGTGCGGAAGTCGCCAACCTCAGTTCAATTGGCAGAGGAGAAAACTGAGGTAGAAGTTGGTTAAGCAGCCGGACCAGGATCACCCAACCAGGAAGTGACGGCGCCAGGACGGCCCACCCTCCTCGCCCATTTTCCTTTGGTATTGCCCTCTGAGGGGAACACAAACAGGTCTCCAGTGACCTTCCGGAGCCCCGAAGCGTCCTTCAGCTCAAACCCCTCACGTTCGGGAACTCCGGCGTCGCGCCCACCGCCACTTTAGCAGGGTTTGCAGCGAGGACTAGAGGCTTAGAGCAAATAACTGGATTCTAAGTGCGTGGCCACAGTTACCTCGCCAACCCCAGGGCCCCTGCACCCACTGTCCGGGAAACGCTGGCAGGTGCGGAGGTGGGCGGGGATTAGGATGTGCTGAGGCGCCACCAGCCCTCAGGGGCTGGGGGCTGGGGCGGAGCCAGGGCCGGGGGCGGGGCCGGGGCGGGGCCGGGGCCCTTTGCGGAGCCCGGGTTGGAGTCTGGCGGGGCGGGAACCCGGGCGGGGCGGGGATCCGGGCGGAGATGGTCTCCGAGGCTGCAGAGGGCGGGAGGGAAAGCAACCGGAGGACGGGAGGAGGGAGGGGACTTGGCAGCTCCCGCTCAGCTCCGCTTGGCGCACCCACGCCTCGCTGCCCCGCTTCCTGCCCCCTACCCGGGCATGCGCCCTCCGCGGCTCCGGCCCCCCAGAACCCGCGCCGACCCCCGGAGCCTCCCCAGAGCCGGCCGCGCAGGATGGGCGCCCTTGGGCCCACGCCGCTGCCGCCGCTGCTGCTGCTGTTAATGCTGGGTAAGCCTGGCCCCGGTCCCGGTTCCGGCCCCACCGGGCAGGTGCCTGCCACCTGGCACCCAGACCGGCTCGCCCCCTCAGCATTTTGGGGCTCCTCGCACCGCCCCTCCTTCGCCAGCCTCCCCAGGCTCGCGCCCAGCTGCCCCTTGTGGCCACCTGCCGAGCCAGTCAAGAGAAGAGTGAGGGTTCCCAGCTTTTGGCCCCGGGCTAGGACCCACTGAGGTGCCGCCCCAGGCACTGCCAGGCCTCCGAGCCAGGCCTCACTTCTCAGCCGGCATATGCAAGTCCTGGGGTCGCTCTGCCAAATGCTGTGACTCCTTTCTGCCCCACACTCAGCTCCAGGACTGGCCTTGGGTGCCCGCCCTGCGTGGGCAGTGCCTGCCTGGCTTCATAATTGCCCCAGAGTTGGCTGGAAGCCCAGAGGCCAGTTCTGCCCACGGTCTTTGAAGTAAATCTCCCCTAATTGCCCTCCCCATCATCGTAGGTTGGGGGCAGTTCCCTCTCTCACTGCATCTCCACCCTCTGCTGGGTCCCTTTTTGCCCTTTTTCCCCTCTCCCAAATGCACTTGGCTCTACAGCCTCCCACAGTTGTCACACCCCCTTAGTCCCAGCTTCCTTGCCTCAGGAGAAACCAGGTTCCATGGAGACTGATCCTGGGATCTCCAAGCACCCTCTGTCTGTCATGGTGGGTGTTTATGGTGGGGTGTTCTGGGCCAACCTTGCCTGGGTGCATGGGGGTAGTGATAGCAGAATTGTTTTTGGCTTGAACTGGAGGGCTCCCTGTAGGAGGTGGCCTGGGGAAGAGTGTGGCATGGAGACAGTGAAACTACCTGTACAGATGTTGAGAAGACTGAAGCCCTTGAAATGAGGGTGCATTGTGGGGGTTGGAGGTTGGGGATGTTGGTGGTGACTTCAGAGCTGCTGTAGTCAAGGCAGAGGCTGATGGTAGCCCTAGCTGCCTGTTTCCAGACCACAGCTCCACAGTGGCACCAAGCAGTCTTCCCTTGCTGCGGTTCCTGGGCCCCATGGGGCTAGGATGAGTCCTCTTCTTGGCGCCCTGGGCAGGAGGCAGGAGGAGGTACAGAGAGGAAGGAGCTGTGGGGCCAGTTGCCTAGCACTTGGCTCGTTTTCCCCAGTGGGCAGCATGGAGCAGGGAGGAGCCCAGGGGAGCGGGGGAAGTGCAGTTCACAGGAGGAGTGAACCTGAGATCTAAGCACCTATCGTATTCATTTCACAGATGAGGAAAACGAAGTCACTTGCCCCAGAGAACACATTTAGTGAGTGTTGGGACTAGGATTTGAACCCAGATCTGACGCCAAAGCAGGCCTCTGCTCTCCCTTCCCTTCTGTTGCTAACATAGAGGAGGGGCCTGTCTGGGGAGAGAGAGCTGAGTGGCAGCTGATTTCCTAAGGCTGTGGGGGTGACTTTCCCATGGGGATCTCCAAACCTCAGCAGTTGTGGAGCCAGGAAGGTGGGAGGGGGCCCTTCGGAGCAGAGTCTGCCCTCAGGCAGTGAGGGAAGGTGTCAGCTGGGCAGTCTCCACCTGCATCCCCAATTATGAAACTGCCTGGGGCAGGGGCCTCCTGAGTCACACACTCACTGTCAGAGCTGGGAGCTCTTCCTTCTCCAGTGTGGAAACTGAGGCCTGGGAGAGGAAGGGACTTGGTCCCAGGCCATACAGCCGGGGGTGGGAATGGGGGTGGGAGCCGACCTCCTGACTCCCAGCCTGTGCCCTAACCAACAGACCACGAGTTTTCCCGTGACTCAGCCAGAGGAAGAAGGAAGGGGCTAAGAGCCCAGCTGGGGGTGTGGGGTAGTTCAGAGGAGCCCTTCTAGAGGAGCTGGAGGGCACAGTTTGACCACAGACTCCTGGGTATTTCCTCTAGCTCCTACAGAAAGGCCAGGGATATTCCCTGGGAGGCCTGGCAGTGATATTATGGCTGGTGAGGTCAGTCCCTTCAGGCCTGGCCTTGGAGTTTCCCGGTCTTCCTCCCTGGTTTTTCCCTCTGCAGGGGTTTGCGGGAGCCATCCAGGAATAGCAGGATCTTGGCCAAGACATTGTACTGCCCCTGCCTTACCTTTCTCACCTGTAAAATGGGGAGAGGGTCCATGGAAGCATGGAAGGAGAGAAGGGAGAAGCCTAGCCCTCCAGGGCTGCCAGGAGTATCTGCTGGGGTAGGGTGAGGCAGAGAGGTTTGGCCCCTGAGCTGAAATGAGAAGGGACAGCTGGGGGTTCAGTGCATCCTCACATAAAGGAAGCCATATGTAAATCACTGCACTGCATATGCAAATGAAGGCTTTGTTAGGGAGTTGGGGAGTGTGGTGCGTCAGCTGGGCTAGCCTAGCCTAGCCAAGAAGGTTGGCAGGCACTGGGGGAGGGGATCTTCTGCCCCCAGGCCAGGGCAGAGCCTGGATCTTTCCCCAGAAGCCCCAGCTGCCTCGGCAGCCCTGTGGGGTGAGAGAAGGAGTGAGCTCATGGCACAGCTGCAGCGGGGAGGGCATTGTGTGGTGAGGACTGACTGGGTCTGTGCCCCGTCCAGCTTGGGCCACTGGCTCCATTGTCTGGCCCAGGTGACACAACTGAGCCAACCAGCCTTTCTGAGCAAGATTTTGCCAGCTCCCCTCAAGCAAAGGAGGGGACATGTAGTCTCAGACTCCCCTAGCCAGCAGGCTCCCCTGACCAGGCCCTGAAGAAGGAATGGCAGACATGGAGGTGGGCGAAGAGGTGGAGGGCAGGGCAAGGCCCAGCTGGAATCAAGGACTGGTTAGGTCAGGAATCAGATGCACTCCTCTTGGTCTGCAGGGGTCTGCTTCTGGGGGGTCAGAAGTGAGATGCAACTGGGTTCTGAGGCCAACCTAGGCTTAACCCACTTCCTTGAGCCCCAGGTGTCTGATGACCCAGCATCCTTTCCTTGTTCTCAGAACAGGGTCCCAGCTGTACCAGGTTTCCCCAGGTTTCCTTTCCTTCACAGGCAGGGGTCAAGAATGGTGCTGGTGGGAGTCAGGTGTCTCCAACTCCTTCTGCCTTCCCCTACAGGATTCGGGGGCTGGGCCCGGGAGGTGCTGGTCCCTGAGGGGCCCTTGTACCGCGTGGCTGGCACAGCTGTCTCCATCTCCTGCAATGTGAGTGGCTACGAGGGCCCTGCCCAGCAGGACTTCGAGTGGTTCCTGTACAGGCCTGAGGCCCCAGAGGCTGCACTGGGCATTATCAGTACCAAGGATACCCGGTTCTCCTATGCTATCTTCGGGCCCCGAGTGGCGGCTGGTGAGGTGCAGGTGCAGCGCTTACAGGGCGATGCCGTGGTGCTCAAGATTGCCCGCCTGCAGGCCCAGGATGCTGGCATTTACGAGTGCTACACCCCCTCCACTGATGCCCGCTACCTGGGCAGCTACAGCGGCAAGGTGGAGCTGAGAGGTACTGGGCCCTGGGATGGGGCTGGGGCCACACCTACCCTTGAGATAAAAAGTCAGGGCCAGGAAGGACCTATCTAATTACCCCTCAGGTTTTGCAGCTGCGGAACTTGAGGCCCAAAGAGGTTGAATGACTTGTACAAAGTCACCCAACAAATCAGTGGCTAGTGTGGGACTCAAACCCAGACTCCTCATTCCAGTCTAGTGTTCTTATCATATCAAGCTACCTCCTGGAAGAAGGGGAAGTATCCTTAAGGTGTCCAGTCCCCTCTCCATTCCTGATGGGGGGTGGAGAAGCCTGGTGGGTGGAATAGACTCTACTCCTGGAGAATACAGGACCCGGATCTGTGGGGGAGAGTAAAGGTAGGGTAGGAGTTAGACCATGTGACATTCTCCTTAAGTTTCTTTGTCTTCTGAAAAGGAAGACAGAGCTACTTTTCTGAGTATTTCAAACAGGGGTCAGTGTCAAACATCAGTGTGAGTAGGCAATGAACTTGTTCTGTGAAATTCAACAAGTATTTATTGAGCGCCTGTGGTGTGCCCAGCATTGCACTTGGCACCATTGAGTTACAGAAGAAATGATAAAACACGCAACCTTTGCCCTCTAGGAGCTCACAGTCTATTTAGGGAAATGGGTTGTACACAGGAAGTGGTAACAAGGGCTGCCAGCTCCCAGCCCTCCCTGACCCCAGCTGTCCTCTCCAGTTCTTCCAGATGTGCTGCAGGTGTCTGCAGCCCCCCCAGGGCCCCGAGGCCGCCAGGCCCCAACCTCGCCCCCACGCCTGACGGTGCACGAGGGGCAGGAGCTGGCTCTGGGCTGCCTGGCGCGGACAAGCACACAGAAACACACACACCTGGCGGTGTCCTTTGGGCGAGCTGTGCCTGAGATGCCAGTGGGGCGAGCGACTCTGCAGGAGGTGGTGGGACTCCGGTCTGATTTGGCCGTGGAGGCCGGAGCGCCCTATGCTGAGCGGCTGGCTGCAGGGGAGCTGCGGCTGGGCAAGGAAGGGACTGATAGGTACCGCATGGTGGTCGGGGGTGCCCAGGCGGGGGACGCAGGCACCTACCATTGCACTGCCACGGAGTGGATTCAGGATCCTGATGGCAGCTGGGCCCAGATCGCAGAGAAAAGGGCTGTCCTGGCCCATGTGGACGTGCAGACGCTGTGTGAGTGCCACAGATCCCACTGCGGGAGCTGGGAGGGATGGTATCTTGGTGGGCATCATGGCCACTGGGGGCAAGAGATGGCCATCGTCTGACTCTGGGGAACTTGTCTTCCACAGAGTGAGCAGCCCCGTTAGCACTGCTTTCCTCTCTACCCGTGACGGGTTTTCTCTGCTCAGAAATTGGGTGTGGAGGTTGGAGGGCTGTGGCTGAGGGGTGGGATTCAGGCTCCTGAGTAGGAGATGGTCATACCCCATGAGGGCAGACAGGAGGCCTTGATGTTGGAAGGCCTGTCAAGGAAGGAATAGCCAGTTGGAGAACCAGGCACCTCCAGGCCCCCTCCTACCTCCCTGACACCCCTTCCCCACTCCTGTGTTCCAGCGAGCCAGCTGGCGGTGGCAGTGGGGCCTGGTGAGCGTCGGATCGGCCCAGGGGAACCCCTGGAACTGCTGTGCAATGTGTCAGGGGCACTGCCCCCACCAGGCCGTCATGCTGCGTACTCTGTGGGTTGGGAGATGGCACCTGCGGGGGCACCTGGGCCTGGCCGCCTGGTGGCCCAGTTGGACACAGAGGGTGTGGGCAGCCTGGGCCCTGGCTATGAGGGTCGGCACATTGCCATGGAGAAGGTGGCATCCAGAACCTACCGGCTGCGGCTGGAGGCTGCGAGGCCTGGTGATGCAGGCACCTACCGCTGCCTCGCCAAAGCCTATGTTCGAGGGTCTGGGACCCGGCTTCGTGAAGCAGCCAGTGCCCGTTCCCGACCTCTCCCCGTGCACGTGCGGGAGGAAGGTGAGTGGGGGTTGGGTTTGTAGAACCCTTTTCCTTCTGTTTCCGTGGCCCCCTCTCCTTCTGCATCAGTTGCCTCCATACATCAGTCTCACACTCCTCTGACTACCAAGATTGTGGGAAACACCCTGAGTTTGTTGGGTGTTGCTTGGACAGTAGCCCTAACCCTATTATTCCCCCTGACCCTTCACCCTCTGACCGCATGTCCTCTGTTCTGCAGGTGTGGTGCTGGAGGCTGTGGCATGGCTAGCAGGAGGCACTGTGTACCGGGGGGAGACTGCTTCCCTGTTGTGCAACATCTCTGTGCGCGGTGGCCCCCCAGGGCTGCGGCTGGCTGCCAGCTGGTGGGTGGAACGACCTGAGGACGGGGAGCTGAGCTTGACCCCTGCCCAGCTGGTGGGAGGCGTGGGCCAGGACGGCGTAGCAGAGCTGGGGGTCCGGCCTGGAGGAGGCCCTGTCAGTGTGGAGCTGGTGGGGCCCCGAAGCCATCGGCTGAGACTACACAGCCTGGGGCCCGAGGACGAAGGTGTGTACCACTGCGCCCCCAGTGCCTGGGTGCAGCATGCCGACTACAGCTGGTACCAGGCGGGCAGTGCCCGCTCGGGGCCTGTCACAGTCTACCCCTACACGCATGGTGAGTGTCCCCCTTCCTCCCAGCCCCCTGCCCTTGCTCTTCCCTTCCCATCATCTGACCCTCCTGCTACCATCCTCTCTCTCCTCCTCCTCACATCACATGAAAAGTCTGGAAAATCCAGCTTTCAGCCTGTCCGCACAGGTCTTCCATGGCCGATGCTGCGGGGCAGGCAGTGGGCAGGGAAGGGGTGTCTGTGAGTGGAGGAGGGGGGTCCAAAGAACCTGAAGGGGAAAGTACTGGAGACAAGTGTGACGGAGTGGAGGATGATGGCACCCCCTGAACCTAGCCGCCTTCTCTCACCCAGCCCTGGACACCCTACTCGTGCCCCTGCTGGTGGGTGCAGCGGTGGCCCTAGTCACCGGCGCCACCGTCCTTGGCACCATCACCTGCTGCTTCATGAGGAGGCTGCGAAAACGGTGATCCTCACTCCCCAGGTGAGGGAAAAGAAACCCCAACCCTGTCTTCCTCAGGCTACCCACCCCCAAGTCCTGAGCTGAGCTGCTCCCTTCTGGGCCCAGCTAGAGGAGGAGCAGCCAGCTCAGTTCCACAGCGGCCTGTTAGCAGGCAAGGGCCAAGAAGAAGCCCCACGCAGGGCGCTCTGCCCTTAGCCCACACCACGCTCTCTCTCCAGTTCTTGCAGGTGTCGACTGTCTTCAGCCTAGCTCCACGCTCTCCTCTGGTTGCCCGGATACCCCCTCCCTCTGTCCAACTTCCTTTAATTTATTTGACCTCCCTCCACCCAGAGTGGGAGGCATGGCCCCCATTCTACACTCCTTCCCTCCCACACCCCTCCTACATACCCACCCTACAGGGAGGCCATTCCCTGTCCTGGAATTAGTTTTTCTAAAATGTGAATAAACTTGTTTTATAAAATCCAGTCCTGGCTATATCTTCCCCTGCCACGAGGCTGTGAAAGGCTGGGGGTGTATAGCTGGGAGGCTTTTGGGGATTGACAACCTATTCTGGACAACCCAGGCCTCTCTGCCCACCACAAACACCATCTGGCCTCCGTGGACCATGCCACCCAGCCCAGAGGGGACACCTGGGTTCCATCTGCTGCCTGAACTGTCAGTGCTGAGCTAGCTCTGGACTGGGCTCCTACTTGGGGATGGGGACAGAAAAAGGGAGGGTGGGTTCCAGCTGAGCTTGGCAGCCCCCTTCCTTAGCCCCCTCCTACATTACAGGGCAAGGGCTTCCAGGGACAGGGCCCTTTCCAAGCTTCCCAGGCTCCATCCCACTCTGCCTGTCTCATTCTCCTGGTCGGGCTCTCTTGGACCTGACTCCTCCCACCAGGCCCTTGGGCCTCAATCTTTTTCCTTCTGACCTTAATTATTCTGTCTGACAGCAGCAGAATAGAAGCCCCAGAACACAGCCACCTGAAGCCTGGGTGGCAGGGACTATATCAGTCAGGGCAGGGCCTGTGGGTGCACAGAGCCCTGCACCTGCATACACCCACCCCCAGAGCCTCCCCTCCCCTCTCCCCCTGCCAACTTCCCCCCTCCTCCAGCACCCCAGGGGCTCCTTGAATTTCTTTGCCTAAGGATTCTCTGATCCTGAAATTCTTAGCTGCATTGCACCTTCAGAGGCATCCAGTCTACCTTTTCCAATTCAGTTATTTAAACATTTATTGAGCATTACTAGTTCGCTAAGTGTAATTTTTACAGATGAGGAAACTGAGGCCCAGAAAAGTGATGTGACTTGTCCAGAGTCATAGAACTAATTAGCAACAGTCATTGTCAGGACTAGAACCCAGGTCTCCTGACTTTGCACTGTACAGTGGTGCCCTGAGTGGTGACAGTGGTGAAGAGAGGTGTGGCAAGGTCTCAGTGACTTCCAGGGGCAGGAGGGGTCTGCTCCAGCCTCAGTTTCTCTGCCTGTTCAATTGCAGTGTGGTAACTACTGTGTGAGTGTGTGCAGATGCCACGCAGCCCGCCCCCTCTTGTCCAGACTCCACCTGTTTCACTGAAACCCAAATGTATCTCCATTCCCCAACCCAACATCTGCTCTTGGGAATCAGCCAATGCCAGGGTTCAAGGACCTCATCTTTGACTAAGGGTGACCCAGGTGGTCCTGTGACTTGGGGCAAAGACGTCCATGCCTAGGCTGAAGGGCAGGGACTGGGGTGTGGGTCCTCTCTGAGTGGACCCAAGCTGGGATGGGCTCCTTCCATGGCTCTGTTTCCTGCTTCCAGGAGGTGCAGTGCCCCATGGGACCCCGGCTGCCCAGCCTGGAACAGAACAGACAGGGGTGCTTCCCCCAAGGGGCTTGAACTTTTGTTAAAAGACAGAAGTGGGGTGCGGCCAGGACCGAGGGAGGAGGTCCTTGCTGGGGCAGGGCTGCTGTGGGCCTGGTGCCCCCTGTCAGAGGTCGTGTTTGCCTGGCCTACGCTTTCTCCAGAAGGTCAGCCTCAGGTCCCCCCAGCCCTCTGCCCCTCTCACCTTGTCACTGCTCTCCCTCACCATCCAGGGGGCTGCCGCTGGTGACTGGATTGAGACCAGGAAAGGGGTGGCAGTGGGATGGGAATATGTGTCTCCAGGGGCCCCGTCCCAGCTGGGCTGACAGCTGGCTGCACACACATCCAGCAGTTTGGACTCCTCTCACATCTCCCACATTCAATCCTGCCTCTCCGTCCTACAAGGGAGTCTACCCTTTGCCACTGAAGCCCTTCCTACCCCAGCACCCCGCTACCTCCATAGGAATCCCCTTGAGTTCTAACTGCTCCCTCCTGTCCCTCTGGCCCACTCTTTTTCCCAGACACCACTTCCACTGTCACTGCCCCCTTTCCACTGACAGTTGAGTTCCTGGGCCCAAAGTTACACTCTTCAGCCTGGGCTCGGTCCCCTTTCCCACACACGATCCTCCACCCTTTACATGCTCCTCAGCTTCTCAGCCACTCCCCAGCTTATATGCCCATCTCCTTTGACCACCAAGGCTTTGCTCAGAGCGACGGTTCTCAGAGTGTGGTCCCTAGTCCAGCAGCGGCAGAATGACCTGGGAACTTGTTAGAAATGCAAATTTTTGGTCTCCACTCCAGACCTATTGAGGCAGACACCCTGGGAGTGAGGCCCAGAAATCCATGTTTTAGCAAGTCCTCCAGGTATAAGTCTTCTAACTGCTGGCTTCCATCATCCCCTACACCTTATTCAAGCCCTAGCTTTCTGATTACCCAAACTCTCCCCGCCTCTGCTCCAGGAGATTGCGCAGGTTCTCAGTTTGAACCACATCTCACGTGTGGATTCCTCTGTTTTCCCAGGTGCCCTACATTCATTCCCAGGATAGGAACCAGGTCTTTGAATGTCCACTGCATGATTTAAATGACTCCTCCCCACTGTGACCCAGGAACAAACTCTGCTTTCCCAGGGACCCCCTGTGTCCTGGCTCTAGTGAACCCACTTTCTAGATCTCTCCTCTGGCTCTTCTTCCTCCTCAGAACCTCTCTCTCTCTTCCTGCCTCTACATTGGTACCTGTAATCTCTCTCCACTGTCGGAAAATAGCCACCCCTGATCTTCTTTCCCAGCCCTGTTCCAGGGACCCAGCTCCAGCATCTCCCACCACAGCCTGCTTCCCTACACCTGCCCAGGGACTAAGGTCCCCCTTGCAGCCCTTCACCCTCCTGTGCAGCCTGTCACAGTGGTAGGGGTGGAGCTGGGAGGGCACCTCCTCATCTGTGCCACCTCTGTCCAGCTCTGTCTCCTCTGGCTCAGCTTGGGCCACTGTGTCCAGTTAGACAGGTGTGCCTTACCCAGGGAGCCTGGCTGAAGAGGCGAGTGGGTCCTGCAATCCATCCCACACTCTGTTCCCCAAGCCATGCACCCTGCTTTGAGGCTGCATCTGTCCGGAGGAAAAGGTTGCCTTCTAAGATTTGCACCAAGGTGCTCTATGGGTTAGCAGCAGCCCTGAGTGTACTAACCGTCATCAGTCCATTTACCTATCCCATCAGCTGTCGTTACCTGCCACCACCTTCCCCTTCAGCCCCCAGAAGTCCATCCTTCTGTCCATCCATCCACCCATGAACAGATGGGAAGGTCAAACACAGACAGACTTGTATGTTCACCCATCCCCACCCTCCATTTTCCTGAAATCAGGACCCATCCCTTCCATAGTGGATCCCAGACTCAAGGTTCTGAAGGGGCCTCTCCAACTTTGGCACATTTCCAGGGACCTTCCCTGCCTCCTCCTCCTCCACCTCTGATATCCAGCTCCCGTGCACCTGTGTCTGGCCCCCCGGTCTGCCACAGGGGTCTGGAGGAAACTGGTCACACCTTGGACTCACTCTCTGGGGGTGGCAGGCAGCCATTCTGCTCCTTGTCAGCCCCAGCTTCCCCACCGGCCCCCTCCCCTACCCCCTCCTCCTCCACCTTCTCATCCAGCCGGCTGGGGATGGACCAGTAGAGATGGGCGTCAAGGCGGGCTGCAGCCTCTGCCAGCTCCCGGGCACTGCACGAGGGTGTGGGCACCTCAAAGGTCTCGTGGAAGCTGGCATAGTCCACCTCGTAGAAGCCGTCCTCCAGGGTTAGCACTGACGTGAAGCGGTGGCCCCACAGCACCTCATCCACCAGGTAGGAGCTTCGAGCTTGGCATGTCATTCCTGGGGGGAGGGGCACAGTCAGGAGGATTCCAGCCCCAGGCTTCCCTCTCCTGCCTCTCATTCCACAGCCCTGTTCCCAGCACCCTTCCCCATCCCTTCCCAAGGCCCCCCCCTCCCTCTGGTTTGGCCCATCTTCTCCCCCTCCCCAACTCCTGTGCTTGCTAACTCTCTCACCTCTTCTGTTTCCCACTCCTCTTAATCTCCAGCCCTACTTCCCCTGCCCCTCTCCTTTGCTCATGCCAACCAGAGAAACTGAACCTTGAAACTAACCTTAGGGATCATCTAGTCCAACTTCCCACTCCATACAAGGCTCCCCACTGGAGCATTCCCAACAATGGGCATCTAGCTTGTACTTGATCACCTCCGAGGATTGACAGTTCATCACCTCCTAAGGAGCCCATTCCTGTGTGTGATGGCTCTAATAGTTGGATTGTTTGTCTTTATGCAGAGCTAAAATTTGCCTCCTCTCTGTTTCATTCCCCTCCCAGTTGACATGCCTGTGAGTATCTGAAAACAGGTACCTCAGGTTCTCTCGTGTCTTCTCTTTTTCACTGAACATCCCTGGCTCCCTCCACCATTCCTCATTTGATCTGGCTTCCCCAAAATTTTACTTTCTTGAATGCAAGCCAGAATGGTCAAGGAGGACCCTTGAAGTACTTTGAGTGTGATAAATTCTCCAGTTGTGGTCTGATCTATGCATTAGAGAAGGCTCACCATCTCTCCTGGCTATGATGTTTTAACTAATAGGGCCAGAGATTACATTACATAAACATTTTTGGAGGCTGCATCACATTGCTACGACATCAAGCCTGTGGCCAACTAAAACCCCCAGTTCTTTTTTCACCAGAGCTCTTCCATGCTGTGCTTACATAAGTGATTTTTTAAAAGCCTAAATGTAGAATTTTATATTTATTCCTTTTAAATGTCATCTGGTTGGGTTTTGGCTCATTATTCTTGCTTTTCAAAAGCATTTTGAATCCTGACTCTCTCACCCAAAATATTACCATCCTTTCCAGCTTTATCTCTCTAGAAAAATCAGACACGCTTCCATCTCTATCTTCTCCACCCCACCCTCTCCAGTCCTCCTTGCCCTGGGCCTGTGTCCTGTTTTCCCTGTTGGGTCAGTGCACACCCCAGGGCAGGTCATTCTCCTCCTACTCCACGGTGTCTCCCCCAGCCCATGTCCATCTCAGAACGAGAGGGAAAAGAAGAGTGAACATTTGCTAACCAGAGACTGGCTCTCAGCATTGAAAGCCTGGCCCTGAGACACCCTGGGGACATTGGTATTCTTTGGTGAAGGCTGGAACAGGAGGTGTCCAGTGGGAGAGGGGAAGAAGAGGCACAAGGGACACCGGGAGAGAGGGGCTGGGAGGAAGAGAGGAAGGGGCTGGGAGGGAAAAGAGGGCCAGACAAGAACTTCCTTGGAAGAAAGGGGCCTGCCTGAAATACTGGCAAAAAAGGAGTGACAGCTGGAGAGAGGAAGGGAAGGGGATGGGGTGTGTGTGGGGAGGGCAAATAGCTTGGGGGAGCCCAGTTGGGGTGAAGGATTAGTGGGGAACATTTAGGGGCGGTTGGGGTGGGAGTGTGAAGCAGAGGCTCAGCGCGAAGGGCGGGGAAAGGACCTGAAGGCGTCAGCTTGTAGGAGAAAACAGCAGGGAGCATCAGAGGCAGGAACTGCAGCGCCCCCTATTGGGCCTTTGGTTCTCCACCTGCAGTTTCCTTATCCTCATCCAGCTTCTAGATCTCAAGTCCTGAGAGATCTCATTTGCAGCTCCTATGCTGGTCTTTTCCTACCTGTTCCAAACCCTTCACTGTGTCTGAGTTGGAGGTACTGACATCAAGGTGATTTGCCAGTTCCCTATTTCCCTTGTCAGTGGATATTGAGAGTCTTTTGAGGAATGGGGAAACTGAGGCAGAAGTGAGCCCAGGTACTAACCTCTCCTTAATGTTCAGCCTAGGAATAACTCAGGCCATGGAAAACCTTCACCATCAAATTCCAGGGGCCTCGATCTCTGCTTAATGAGAAAAATCCTGACCTAACCCCTTCACTAAATGCTGAAGCCAGACCACCTGTGTCCAGTCCAGGCACGGCTACTTACTGGCTTAGGACAGTGGACAATACACTTAACATTTCGTTAGGGGCAATCTCATCTCTTAGAAATGAGCATAATGACAAGAAGTTACCCTCAGAGGATTCTTGTTAGGATTAAATGCACTCAGAGCTGTAAAGTGCTTTGGAACTATGCACTACACGGCTATCATTACCACTCTTCCTATTCCAAGTGACACATAAACTCTCAGCCCAGGGCCCCAAGCCAGTGCCATTTAGGAGAATTCCTCCAAGCTTTCTCTTGGCCCTCTGCGGAGTCACTCTGTTCATCCCCACACCCCCAGCCTCCACCCAAGGTCCCCCTCACGTCACCTCTCATCCTCCATCAGCCTTTCCATCCACCCTCCCTTCCCCTCGCCCCTCTTCTTGCCCCTGCCTTCCTCTGCCCTGCCCACCCCCTGCCAACCCCGCTCCCCTCTTCCGGCCCGCCCGCACCAGTGGCTTCCACCATGCCCTCGAGGATGACGACGATCTCGAAGTCGTCCCTCTCCAGGGCGCGGCGCGATGCTTCCCAGAAGGGGCTGGCGGCGTCTATCTCGTGGCTGATGACGAGTGGCGAGACGAGGAAGAGGCGGTCGTCGCCCGTGTCGAAGCCCACGCTGAGGTCGGTCTGGTGCAGCGGGATGAACTCGCCCTCGAGCGTCTGGCGCGAGCGGATGAGCTTGGCGCGGATGGAGGCCTCAACGATGTGCGAGGAGCGCAGGTCGCCCACGCGGAACATGAGGCAGAGGCGCCCGTCGCGCAGCGACACCACCGCGTGCGAGGAGAAGACGAGCGTGGCGGCGCGCTTGTTGGGCTGCGAGATCTTGACGAACATGCAGCCCACCATGAAGGCGTTCACCATGGAGCCCAGGATGGCCTGCAGCAGCAGCAGCACGATGCCCTCGGGGCACTGGTCGGTGATGACGCGGTGCCCGTAGCCGATGGTGGTCTCCGTCTCGATGGAGAAGAGGAAGGCGGCCACGAAGCCGTTGAGGTTGTTGACGCACGGCGTCCACGCCGTGTCCTCCAGGTGCTCCAGGTCGCCGCGGCCGTAGGCGATCAGCCACCAGATGGCGCCGAAGAAGAGCCAGGTGAGCGCGTAGGCGAGCACGAAGAAGAGCAGGCTGAGGCGCCACTGCAGGTCCACGAGCGTGGTGAACAGGTCGGTCAGGTAGCGGTACGTCTCGCGCACGTTGCCATGCTGCACGTTGCACCGGCCGTCCTTCTCCACGTAGCGCTGGCGGCCGCGGCGGCGCGGCGGCTCCTCGGGCCCGGGCGAGAAGGCGGCGTTCTCCTGCGCCATGGCGGCGGCGGCGTCAGTGCGAGCGGGGCGCACACCCGCAGAGCGCTGGGGGCCCGGGCAGCCGCCGCCCGCGGCCCCTCGCTGGGCGCCTCGGTGGCGCCGGGGGTCCTGGAGGGGCTTAATAAAGATTGTCCTAGTTAATGGACCCGCGGGAGAGGGGGACGCGGGAGACATCGGGGCCAGCGCCGAGTGTTGGGTGGCCCTAGGCGAGTCCCTTTGTGTCTTTCAGCCTCCATTTCCGCATCAGTAGAATGGGAACAATACATAGAGCCCTAGCTGCTTCCCCACGCTCAAAAAGTTGTGAGGATCAAATGGGATAATGTAAGTGAACTGAATAGCACTATGCAAGTTCGAGAATGATGTCCAGGGGAAGGAGGTACCAGAGATCTTGGTGCCACCACCTCTAGCTGGGGTGTACAGCACCTCACAGGCATTCCGGGGCAGAAGACCCAGGCCGGGAGGGAGTTTCATGAAATCGTTAGACTGGGGGCTCTTTGGGGCAGGTGGTTAATTCTCTTCTGCTGTGTGGAGCCCTCCCTGCCTTAGGGACTTCTGCCCTCCTTTCCCTGGCTGGTGTCAGTGCAGCCCCCGTGACTGTTCCCCGCAGTGCAACCTGCAGGTTTAACCAGGCTCTTTCGAAGTGCACCCCACGATTGACCCACAGAAATTCTTTCCCATTCTTCCATCCCTGGATCTCACTCACTCTACACCCTCCTACATCTTCCTCCTCTCAATAAGCTGACAAAAGAGAGAGATGGGAAGCTGTGGAAAGCATGGGCTGAACATTAGGAAATTCCCCCTGGAAATCCTGAGTCCTAACCATGATCACCGCTGCCCTTGTGTCAGCCCATTTCCCCTGGGTGTTTCCCCTGAGGAGAGAACCTGAAAATGGGGAGGGGGACTAGAGGATATGAGATCAGCAGAGACAGCTGAGGTAAAGGAAGCACAGAGTTTGTCAAGAGTTAGGTTTGTATCCCTCTAGTATCCTATCCTTGAGAGACATGAGATCAGGCCAAGTGAAGCACTAAGCACCCACATTTATTTCCCCACCCCTTCTAGTTCGTTTCCCCCAGCCTCCTACTTCCCATTGACTATCCTAACATCAGCCCGCCCCCACCTGCCATATGCCCCAAAGCCCATATTCCAAGCAAAATGCACCTGATTTTGTTTTAAATTCTCCCCGAGGAGCTCCAGTGCTGCAATCTGCCCGGGGAGAGGTCCAGAACCCTTTATTAGGCACCCAGGGCCCCCTAGAATAAGGATTTGGGACTCTTCAACCTTCCTTTCTCTTTCCTGGGAATCACTCTCTTCTCCTACTCCAAGGAAACCTGGGATGAAGTGAGGGGGGTGGGATGGAGGACGGAGGAGTGTGACATAAGGATCACACAGATGGTCTGGATGTTTGACCAGGTCCTGGGGAGAAACTGCCTGGATATGTGACTCTAAACCCTGCACTCCAGAATTTTAAGTTATGGAGTGAGGTGCTCTGCAGCCAAACCTTTGGGGCAGTGGTGTGTGTGTATTGGGATAGAAAGCAGGAAGACAGACCAAAAAGAGACATCTTAGAGCTTAGGGGCACCCCCTACATTTATTTTCCATGGAGTCAGTGGACATGGAGTCCAGGAGGCCCATGACAATGACAGATTAGGGTCTTCCTCTCCCCCAACAATGAGCTTCCTTTTCCAGCCCTGCAGTTCAGGGTGTCCTCGGCAATGGTCTCTAAGCTTTAACTGGCTCAGAGACCCCAGGTCATGCAGGAAAGTACCCGGGTACCATTCACCCTAGCTTTAGCTCCAGGTGGGCTTCCAGATGTTCTCTCAGGGTCTTAGGTAATCTGACCCCCAGTCTGCTGTTTAGACAAATCTTTCTGCCCAGGGATGGGGAAGGGACTCCAATATCTGATCACCCCCAAAACTCTCACTCTCCATTGCCCTAGGGATCTAGATAAGCCTTGTTTTGATTGTGTCCCATCTCCTATCTTCCTGAGTGGGGGGCTGCATTTTTCTCCTGGGGAAGGAAAGGTGTGAAAATGTTCCCTCTAGCCCAAGATCAAGGACTTGATTGCTGCATCTTCCCTCCAATAATTCCAGTTCCCCGAACCTACTCCTTCTCATTTCTTGTGCATGCTATGACCCCTGTCCAGAAGATCCCAGTGACACATTTTCCTGGACCCCTTCTCCTCCCACTAGAGAGTGCTGGGCAGCAAGGGGGCTTATCTTTTGGAAGGAGATCTGGTGAAAACTCCCTCAGGAACCAGCTCCTCCCAAACCCCCACTTGCCTTGGAAATAGGGGCCCAAACCCCAAGTCCCCCACAACTCAACTCACAGCACGTGGAGAGGAGAGTAGCCGGCAGCAGAGACCCCTGGGGGGTGGCGTCCATGCCCCTGACACCGCCCCCCCACGGGCCCCCTTGGAGGGTGGGAGCCGCAGACACCGCCGTTTCTCCTAAATGTAGCGGCAGCTCTGACTAGGACTTGCTATCTGTGTCATCCCCACTTCCCAGGCTCCCCTGCTCCTCTCTCGTTTCCACGGTAACCAGTCTGGCGACAGCTCCAGAGCATCCCCCTCCCCTCCCCAGTCCTGGGTACCACTAGGGCCTGATCCACACGCCATAGCTATTTTTAGTCAAAGTCCCTCCTCCTGGATAACTCAGAGCTCTCCTCTTCACCCTCTCACAGGAAAAAAAAAAAGAAAGAAAGAAAGAAAGAAAAGCGGGCATGCTGGCTCTTCCCTAAGAAGCTCCTTGCTTTGGGAAATATGGGCTCTGATGTGTTTGGGAATAAGGTATTTGATTTCCTGGGGTTTCAGAGGGCCATCTGCGAGCTGGCAGCTCACCACCTCCAACAGGGGCTTCTGGGGATAGGTGTTGCCTTTAAGTCAGGGCCACCGTCACAGTCTCCATTTTTGGAGAGGCCACTGATCCAGAAGGAGGTAGCTAGAGGGAAAAGAGACCATCCGTGGAAGGGAGGCAAGGTCAGGGGTTCTAATCTTTGTTGCTGATTTGTGATGTGACCCACAGGAGTCACATCATGTCCCTGAACCACAGCTGTTCCTTCTTTCCCAGAGTGTGGGCATGTGCTTCACAGAGTGTGCAGATGAAATTAGGCAATATAAAAGGCAGGGCTTTGAAATGTATTTTGTTACTAGCAAAAAGCCTAGAGACAACTCAAATGTCCAGCAGACAGAAAAGCCTAGGTTAGGGTTTACTATCCACTCAGGAAACTTCCATGGTGTCCAAGTGCCAGGCAATGTGCTAGATGGGTGGTTAAGAGAAATGAGTAAGTCCCTGCCCAGGAGGAGCTCCTGATCCCATGGGGGAGAAAGACACAAACACACACTGGGGCTTCTACTAATTCACTGGGCATCAGCTATGAGCGAGACACATGCTTCATTTCATCCCATGACAACACTATGAGATAGAGATTATTTTTCCCATTTAGAGATGAGGAAACTAAAACTAAGAAAGGTTAAGTGATTTACCTTAACCTAAGAGTCATAGAGTTGGACAGAGATAGCAGTCAAACTCCCACATCTGTATCACGCCCATGCTTTTTTTTTTTTTTAAGACTATTTTTTTAGAGCAGTTTTAGGTTCACAGCAAAATTAAGAGTGAGGGTACAGAAATTTCCCATATACCCCCTGCCCGCACACTTGCATACTCCCCCATTGTCAACTTTCCCACCAGAGCGGCACATTTGTCACAACTGATCAACCAGCATTGCCACATTATTATCACTTGAAGTCCATAGTTTACGTTAGGATTCATTCTTGGTGTTGTACAATCTATGGGTTTGGACAAAGGTATAATGACCTATATCCACCATTATAATATCATACAGAGTAGTCTGTATGATATTATTATATTATTAATATGATATATTAATCTGCCCTAAAAGTCTTCTGTGCTCTGCCTAGTCATCCCTCCCTCCCTACTAGCCCCTGGCAACCACTGATCTTTTTACCGTGTCCATAGTCCTGTTTTTCCCAGAATGTCACATAGTAGGGTTTGTACAGTATAGAGCCTTTTCAGATGGGCTTCTTTCACTTAGTAATACGCATTTAAGCTTCCTCCATGTCTTTTCACGGTTTGGTAGGTCATTTCTTTTTAGCACTGAATAACATTCCATTGTCTGGATTTACCACTGTTTACTTATCCATTCACCTCCTGAAGGACATCTTTGTTGCTCACAAGTTTTGGCAATTATTAATAAAGCTATAAACATCTGTGTGCAAGTTTTTGTGTGGACACAAGTTTTCATCTCCTTTGGATAGATAACAAGGAACATGATTCCTGGATTGTGTGGTAAGAGTATGTTGTTTTGTAAGAAACTGCCAGACTGTCTTCCAAAGTGGGTGTACCATTTTGCATTCCCCTCAGCAAATGACTTCTTTTTCCTGTTGCTCCACAGCCTGGCCAGCATTTGGTATTGCCAGCCTCATGCTCTTTTCACAAAGTTACACTGCCTCAGTAATGTAATATCTGTGGCATATCAATATACTAGATTACTGTAAAGCCATTATAATTACTATGCTCATATATGTGAATGTGTATCTAAACACACTGGTACATTAAAAAGAAGAACATAAAATATTCTTATAAATCAATCATGACTATATAGAAAAATAGCTGCAGTTACATTGATAAAAATCAGAAAAAAATTTGGAGAAATGGCAATGTTAATTTTCCCCCAGGAGAATAAAAGCAGAGAGTGGTGTAGAAATGCAAGGTGGTGGTGGTGTTGTTATCGGTATTATTATACCCAAAATATTGATCTACTCTTCTCCAGTTCCCTTAGAGCTGGAACAAGAAAATGTGAGCTAGAGGAGCAGGAAGACATAGAAATGGACATTGGAGGGCTAGAAGTTCCTGGAGTGAGCTGGCAAGGTGGGATGGGGCGTAATGAATAACATAAACTTGGGAGGCAATGACTTGGGTTCAAATCCCAACTGAGTCTACTACTAGCTGGGTGACTTAAGCTGTCTAAACTTCAGTTTCTTCATCTAAAAAATGAGAACGGCCATATTATTCATCTCTTGGGGGTTGTCTTGAGGACTACATAAGGCAATGCCACTGACGCATTGTAAATACTTAGTAAATGCTAGCTACTGTCTTCCTCTTCCTTCTCCTCCTCATCTTCTTCGTGCTCATCCTTGTCACCATCATCACCATCATCACAAGGATCTCTTGAAAGTCCCACCCAGCCTGTGCCACCTTCCTCTGTCTGGCATTGCCCAGTAGGACCTGCAGGGGGCACTCCTGGTGTACTGCCCTCCTCAGCCCTTTTGCTGGTGTTTCTTGTTATTCCAAGTGGAAATATCGAGTTTTCAGCCTGAGATTGGCATCAGGAGTGCTGTTAAAGCCCCAGTCAACATCCCCGTCTCCTGGGCCTGGCCCTGTCACCTGAGCCTTGGGGACTGCTAGCCTGCCCTTCTCTGTCCTGCCAAGTGGCCGCTCACGTTGGATCCACTGTGCCAGGAGCTCTGAGAGAAGAAACCAAACTCCTGGGCAAGAACACATTTGCATAGAGCTGGCCCCATTTGCTGGAGGGAGAATCACAGGGCTGACAGGGCCCTCCAGAAGGCGTTTTCACCCAGCCCCTTGCTCAGTCCAGGCTGCCCTGAACCTAGCCTTCTGACAAGGAAGGAGACTACCACTTCCTCACCCGATTACTGATCCTGTAGTTCCTAAACTTTACCTGTTATCTAACCTCAGTTCTTTATAATTGAGCTTGAACTGAGGCAGGAGAAAAAAGTTTTCTTAGGCACCACGACGCAGAAAAATAGGCAAGATCCTGGTTTTTAGGTACTATGAGGGAAAGAAAGCATCTTTACAAGGAATCAATATAGTTGCGATGATGGGAGGTCAGGTTTGGAACTGGAGAATATGGGGACAGGAGGGGCACAGCTGGGTCCACACTGCTGGTCTAAAGAGGAGCCCACTCTGGACAATGCATTCCTTGTGGCACGTAGCTTAGAGAGCAGGGGATACATTTGGGGGGAAAGAAAAAGTTCTCTTCCTCCAGCAGACACAAGTCTTAGCCAGGGTGCAAGGACTGGCAAGCTGAATGCTGTTCAGTCCTCAACTTGCCGCATCAGCAGGTATCTTTGTGGCACCCCTGGGATTAGGCAATCTGGGGAGGTTTTCTTGAGCAAGATCACGAGATGTCTTGTGCAGTAGCTTGGAGGTAGGAGAGGAAGCTTGATGGGGAAGACAGGAGATGATTGAGGAAATGAGCTTAGTGGAGCAGGGAGGCTAATCTGGTAGATTATAACAATTTGTATAAATTCAAGGGCGATGGAGCCCTAGAAAACTCAGAGCAGAGGAGGGATATGGTTGAAGGAGTGGATGTGGCAAATGACTGTAGCTGGAGATTAGAGGGAAATAGGGAGAAGCAGAGCACAGCTCCAGGACAGACAGAGCTCCAGCTGGGCTCCGGAGGTTGGCAAGCTTGTGCCCGCCTGGCTACTTCCAGTAGAGTAAGAGTGTGGGAAGCTTCTCACACACAGGTCTGTCTTGCTTTTAGGACTGGCAGAGATAGCCAGGATTTACAAGTTATATGACATTTACAGGTGGTCCAGGGTTAGCCCCAACTTTACAGAGGAGGAGTGGTCTTAAGAGGTCAGGACTACGACCCAGGCCTCTCAATTCCAAGTCCCTGGTGGTTTCTTTATTCCCTGTTGCCTCCTTCCTGCCATAGTATATTGGGTGTTAATGGTATTCTATCTACTGGATTCAACTGGAAAGGTACTCGAGGAACCACCTAATTAAGGAAAATCTTTCTTTTTTGTTTAAGGAAAGAATCCTTTAATAGTGTAATTGGGCATCCTTAGCTTATGACTTATAAATGTGGGTTTATGTATGTCGCATTTATTTAAAGGAGGTGGTCTACCTACTAATGATCCGTTAGTGACCGGGGGAATATAGCTCAGTCCCTCTCTTGGTTTTCTCCTCTGTGGCCTGAGTCATTCAGCTACAAGGTGCCCCACTAGAAATTTAATTTGATCAGCATTGTGGAATCTGAGCACCAAAATGCCACTTGAAATCTTATGTTGAGCCATGTCAGTGTCTCTATTCTTTCCAGCCACTCCCCTGACTTGTTTTGTTTTGTTGAGACAGAGTCTTGCTCTGTTGCCCTGGGTAGAGTGCAGTGGCATCACTGTAGCTCACTGCAACCTGAAACTCCTGGGCTCAAGCGATCCTGGTCCTCAGCCTCCTGAGAACCTGGGACCACAGGCATGTGCCACAACACCTGGCTAATTTTTCTATTTTAAGTAGAGACAGGGTCTTGCTCTTGCTTAGACTGGTCTTGAACTCCTGAGCTCAAGTGATCCTCCCACCTGGGCCTCCCAGAGTGCTAGGATTATAGGCGTGAGCCACCACGCCTGGCCCCCTGACTTGTTAAGTGTCACCTGTTCTGAGCCTTTGTCATGCCTCCCAGCCCAAAGCTTCCCTGATCCCCTCTGTCCACATCTGCTTTTCCCAGCAAAAGCCCCTCAAACTGCTGCCCATTTGTGGATTCTCCTTCTAAAACAGGTTACTCACCCTACTCACCTCTACCCTGCTCTGAGGGAGCCCCTGCCACATTATGAACGAGGTTAAAGAAGAGATGAGGCCAAAGTTGGAAGGAGTAGTCTGAAAGGAGAAATTGAGATTAAAGAAGACCCAATTGCTAAACGGAGAGAAGAGAGGGAGGTCCTCAAAGAAAGAGGGTTCCTCTAACTGCCATTGTGTATGGTGGACATTGGAATTTTTTTGTACCAATGTGTGCTCAGGAGTCACGGCCTCCAGTTGAGAAGATTAGGTTTACATCATGCAAATTCCCTCTGGTATTATCCTGAGACAAGCTTTCCGGTCAAACATACATGGATTCAAGTCCCAAATCTAATACTGTCTAGCTGTGTTATCATAGGCAAGCCACTTAACCTCTCTAAACCTCGGTGCCCCCCTCTTAAGATCTATCTTGCATAGGAAATACTCACACATATTAGTTTCCGGTGCCTGTTATCTCTGTTTCCCTGTTGGCCTACTAGTGACTGTCCTAGGACTTCTCTTTTTTAAAAAAGTTAAAATTCGACCTGGCGCAGTGGCTCATGCCCGTAATCCTAGCACTCTGGGAGGCCGAGGCAGGAGGATTGCTTGAGCTCAGGAGTTCTAAACCAGTCTGAGCAAGAGTGAGACCCCATCTCTGCTAAAAATAGAAAGAAATTAGTCAAATAACTAAAAATAGAAAAAAATTAGCCGGGCATGGTAGAGCGTGTCTGTAGTCCCAGCTACCCGGGAAGCTGAGGCAGGAGGATTGCTTAAGCCCAGGAATTTGAGGTTGCTGTGAGCTAGGCTGATGCTACGGCACTCTAGCCCAGGCAAGAGAGTGAGACTCTGTCTCAAAAAAAAAAAAAGTTAAAATTAAAAACTGACATTTGATATGTACAAAAGAATATAGATAATGGATATATGTATATGTTAGAAAGCATAATTTAAGAAAAAACCTCAACTTCCTCTTTGAAAATTAGAACATTACAGTGCTGTTGAAGCTACTGTGTACTTTTCCACAATCTCACATCCCTGCTGTTCTTGGACTTCTAAACTCTTTCTAATTGTCCCATCCCCACTCTGATTAAAGGTAAAGGCCATTTGGAAGAAACATTTTCAGAGTCTCTTCACCACAAGGTCTCTCTGCTTCTGCGCTTTGAGTCTCTCTTCCCTCCCCTCTTAGAGGAGCACCCCAAGAACTGAGCAAAGGAGTTTGGACTGTGACTTGTAAACAGGGGGCATCTGTTTGGGGTTTTGATACAGGGGCACAGGAACTGCCCTGATGTGAACAGCTTGCCCTTCCTTTGAGACTGGAGAGAAGGGTGAAGAGTAGGTGATGTCCTGGGGTGGTACTGATCTTCCTGTCCTGGTGGTGGTCATGGGTATGGAAAAGGACAACCTAGACAGATATAACAGAGGAAGACTTGACAGAATTTGGTGGCTTAATTGACGTGTCTAGGAATGGGGAACAGAGCAAGGGGGAAGAGGAAGAGTAAAGATCGCTTTTAATTTGTTGGTCTGATTGACCGAGAGTAACACAGAAATAAGGAAGTCACAAGCACTCCCAGCCTTGGAAGGAAGATGCTGAGTTCAGTTTTGTCAAGTTGGTGGGAGGGTTGGGGGAATCCCCTGGAGACAACTGGAGGTGTCTTGGAGGTGAAGCTCCAAAGGGAGTGTAGGATTGAAGTTAGTGATTTGGGCATCGCTCAGAGACAGTAGTTGGAGCTGTGTAAGTGACAAAGGCTCAAAGATCAAGGCACAGAAAGAGAACATGAGAACCTTGAGTACTAAAGGAAGTGGCTAATAGGTTTGGGTATGTAGGGGCAGTGTAAGAAGTTGGGGCTGGAATGGCACAAGGTCCATAGGCCTTCTGTTCCAGGGTGAGGAACTTGAACTTTACTTATAGACAACTGGAAGTTATTGAAGGTTTTTAAACTGGGAAGTGACATGGTCAGCTTTGTGTTTCAGAGAGATATGTACATTATTGGTATTTAATTATTTTTTAATAAAGAAATGATATGAAGAATTATTAAAGTGGAGAAAGACTGGATGTAGGAAGACCAGTTAGAAGGCTGCTGCAGGAACCCTGGTGAGAGGTGACGAGGAATGAAGACTGGCTGCCACGTTTTTGGTTGGGTGAGTTAGTATATTTGCTGCGGTGGCGAATAAATGAAGAGCAGCATTCTTGTGAACAAGATGGCATGTTCTACTTTAAGTACGTTGAGTTTGAATTGGACATCCAGGTGGGCTGAAGATATTGACACATGGGTGGTAGTTGAAGCCAAATACTTGGATAACATTTTGGAAAAATAATAAGTGCACAGTAAATGTCTGTTAATGAGTCCATAGTTATTACAGTTCTTTTACTTTCTCTTCTCTGGTATCCTTCACATTTATTTTAGAGTTTTACTAGAGCCTCCAAATCTTCTCTAGCTCTGAATGTCAAGATTGTGGCCTCATTAGGATCTTTTAGGTGTCCTGTTCCTAGTACCTTAAAGCTCTTATACCAGCCTTGCAGGCTGGCCCTCAGACCATATTACCCCCATCCCTCATTCCTATTGACTTAAGAACTTGGAGAAGAAAAGCTAGGAGGTCATTTCTAGTACATTGCTCTGGTTTCTATTGGATTTCTCTCCTCTCCCCGTAAAGTTCTCAAAAGTGTAACCTATACATGCTAACAGTTTCTCATTTTCTAATGGTAACTCCTTGTAATCTGGTTCCCACCCCGATCACTCTTCTGAAACTGCTCTCAAATGTCACTAGCGACTTTCTCATTGCCAAATCTAATGCTTCCTCTCTCTGCACCTGTTGGCACTATTTGAACCTCCTTCTTAACAGCCTCTCCTTCCTTGGCTCTTGTGACATCCCATTCTCTTTGTCTCCTTCCTGCCTGCCTGGTGGATTCTCTGTCACTCTTTGGCAGTCCTTCTCCTTCCTATCCTCTACATGCAGGGATTCCTCACTCTCTTTCCTCTATGCACAATCTTGTCAGGAGCTACCCTGTTCTCATGGCTTCAGCTCACCCTGCCCTGGCAGTAGCCACCTCCTGCTCTCTCTAGCTCTAATCCCTTTCCAGACCTCCCAGCTCTGAACTCATCACCTCCTCTTTCCTCACCTCAGTCTCCTTAACAGGTTGGCTCCTCTCCTGGGCTTCCCTATGGCCACAAATGACCTTACGGTCTTCCCGATCGCTAGACTTGAGACCCTGGACTGATTTCTGAAGCCTCCCTCTTTCACTCATCATTTCAAGTTGGCCCCAAAGTTTTTTCATTTTCTTTTGATTTTTCTGTGCTCTAATTCATTTTCTCTGTTCCACTTTTCACTGTTGCCACATGGATTTGGGCTTTCATCTCTTCATGCCTACATTATTGCAATTACTTTCTACCTAGTCTACTTACCTACTATGTCTCCTTGATTCAAAGCATCTTGCTCAACTCCAGGTTGATCTTCCTAAAATTCTGCTATGGCTTTGCTTCTCCCTGCTCAGGAGCCTTCAATTGCTCTCCACTGCCTACAGAAACTCTGCCCTGAAAATGAACTGGTACAGCTCTATATTTTCTCCAGGTCTTCCCCCCAATGCAAACACCATGCCTGCGGTGCCTAACCTTTAGCCCAGTTCTTCCCCCTTCCCCGTGAGGACTATTTGAAATGTACATTTACCTGTATTATGGCTTGTGGAGGTTAAACTAAGCTAAAATTTCCAGTTTCTTTGCTTCCCGCTCTCTACAGGATTTATATCAATGCAACGTGGTAACACCGGTTATTGATTAGTAGTTAAATATCTATGATCAACGAAAATGGGGAAATAATTATTTTCTTCCTTAATAAATGCTAAAGGGGGCAGATTTGGGATAAAAAAAATTCTCAAAACATGGATTCAGCTAATAAAAGAAGTCTTTGGTGATGACTAGGTTGGGAACTACCACCGTGCACTCTAGTAAATGGAACAGTTTGACGCTATTTCCCAAGCAGACTTGTATTTTCACGTCCCCGCAGGACTTTGCTATGTTGCTCATTCTGCTATAAATGTCCTCCCCACCATCTCTCAGTACCTGAATCCTCTGCATTCTTTGGGATCGTTATGTCACTTCTTTCCTCCCACACCCGCTAGAAGCCCCCTAAGTAGAGTGGTCTTTCCCTTTTGCAGCCTTCAGTACCTCCCGCACTTCGCTGCGGGTTCCGGCCTTATCTTTCCTTCCAGAGGAAGCCACTGCGGGCGGGATGATGTTCTGCACATTTAGCACCAGCACCGCACCTGGGTACTTCGGCAGGGTGCACAACACGGGGATTGTGCAGAACGATATAGCCCTGTAGCCCCGGGAGCCCAGGCCTACTCCGCCCCACTCTGTCTCCCGGGCGCTGCCTTCGGCGCCGCCTGCAAGGCCACTGGGCCGGTCCTGAATTCATTTCCACTTCATTAACTCGGCCCCAGTCCCGCCCCCGCGGCTCCCGCTCTCGTCCCCATCTCTGACACCACCGCCTCCCTTTTCTTCCTTCTCTCTTCCCCTGTCATCCTGCCAGCTCGGCTTCTATCGCTTCGCGTATCGTCTCTTCATCTCTCTTTCTCCGCGAGCCTGTCTGGGTCTCTGTCTCTGGGTGTTTCTCTCTGCGCCTCCATCTGTCTGGGGCTCCGCTCCCTTGCCCCCTACGCCCCGCCCCCTGCCCAAGCCCCTCCAATCCCGGCGGCTCCAGCCTGGCGCTCCACTCTCCCATTGGTCTGCCCAGAGCCCCCCGCCCCCGCCCGCTCGGCCCCCCCCCCGGGTCCCTCCATTCACTCAAAGTTTGGCTCCGGCGCTGCGGAGGGAGGGGGCGGCCCGGCCCGGCCCAGCTCTGCCCCTGGCCGGCCCGACCCCGGCCCCGGCCCCTGGACAAGCCCTTATCTGATCCCAGCTCCGGGTTTAAGACTCCTGGCCCTGCCTGTCGCACAGCTCCGCTCCTCACTCCTGCCCGCCCCGTCCGTCCATCTGTCCCGCTGCCCCGCGGCCCATCAGCGGGGCCACTCCACCTCGGACCCAAGGTAAGATCCTGGCCCTGATGAAGGAGTGCTGCCGCTCCGGCCGAAGTCCTCTCCCCTTAACTCTCTAGAGACATCGGGGCCCCAGCCCCTAAGTCCCTACCTTGGCTGGCCTCAGCGGTACCTCCTGTTCCCCCACCTCCCTGCCTTGGGCAGTCCCAAACGGAGCCTCCTGGGAAGGTCGCCTCATGAAGGGAGCTCTACCCAGGCTGGTCACCTCAGCCCTCTAACGTAAGGAAGGGGCTTTCCTGATGCTCCCTCCCACTGGGCAGACCTGCAGTTGCATCACTGCTCCTCTAGTTAATACAGTGCCCACCACATATAACCATGCATCCCTCACACAGGCACGGCAGACAGTGCCCCCTCCTCCCAGTATTGACATGTTCCTCCCATGCCTAGCCCCTTCCCACGTCCCCACAGAGTGACAATCACATAGTGACACACACTGATCACTAGTTCACACATGGGGAGAAAAACAGATACTTGGCAGCTTAAGTTAGGGAGACACAGTAGCCTGGTGTGCTTGGGACCCCTGCCCACCCAATCTCTTCCTTCCATTTTGACTTGGCTCCCGTTTCAAGCAAGACACCCCTCCTGATTACCCCGCTCCCCCACCCCAGCTGAGATCCCCAGAAGGAAAGAAGCAGGGCCACTTCTAGAATGAGAAGGGCAGATGGGGTTCTATAAATTCACCCTCCAGACAGAGATGCCCCTTCCCATTCCATCCTTCCCTCCACCAGGAACTAACCAAGGGCACCTGTGTTAGGAAAGAGATGAGATTGGAATTTCCTGATTTGGGGGAGGAGAGCTGAATGGTAGGATGGGTAGAAGGACAACACTGGGAAGAAGCGGGGGTAGGTCTCTAGTAGCTTGAGGTTTCATTCCAGTAAATGAGTGCCCTGGGCAGGTGAGGCAGATGGGATAGCAGAGATAGTGAAGAAGCTGGTACAAATTTGAACCCAAAGGAGGCCAGCACTTAAAGCCTGGTTATGTTGCTAATCATTATGAATTCTGACTAAGGATTTCTGGCCAGTCTGCTCTGCTGTGGTGTTTGAATTTCTTTTCTTCCCACTAGGACTACTTTAGGCAGTCTGGGTGGGAGGGAGATGATGATGGGAGATTTGGGGCTCCCATGTGAGAGGTGCCCCTTGTTTAGGGGTGCTGAGGAAGGCCTGGAGTACATATCAAGAAGCCAGCCCCAGTGGGGGGCCAGCAGCCACCACGGAGTTCAGTTTAGTTTCATCCTGAAACCCTCTCCCCAATCTCCCAGGATTTCTGAACATGTTGCTGGCATGATGGTGGGCACCATCCTGTGCTGAGTGGTAGGGCTTGTTAATTTCTCAGAGTGTAGACTGGGTATGGGGGACAAAGTCTAGAAGGAGCCAGGTGTCCTAGCTCATAGCTGGTTCTTCAGGGAGGAGGAAATGGGGGAGGAGGGGGAAGGAAGGCGTCATGCCAGGGAGAGGGTCCAGCGGACTTTGGAGGCAATAGGCATGGCCCAGGCAGTGCCAACTCCTTCCTCACCCCGCCTTTGGTGGTGGTGAGGGAGGGAGGAGGGAGGGTGTGTTGGGGGTGATCTGGGCCGGTCCAGCCTCCCAAAGCCCTTGCCAACCTGGGTCCTGAAAGGAGCTGCTGTTTTCTGAGCCATCCCCCCAGCCCCCACCCAGAGCCTGAGCAGCCAAGTTGTCTCAGCGGATATCAAATGGCAATGACTCCACTGACTGAGGGTGGGAGGGTGGGAGTGGCGGTGGGGGGGTCAGGATTATGGTCCCATTCCTTCTGTGGCTATAATGCAGAATTCCACTGTTGCCCCCTACCCTGAGGGAAGAAAATCTGTCTCCCCAACATCTGATGCACCTCCAGTCTATGGGTGCATATATTTGTGTGGGGGATTAGTTATCCACCCACTGGCATCCCCCACCTCCTCTGTGTGCCCCACTGAACCAAGCCCTGTGGCCCCCATCTGCACCGCTGTGCATGAGCTCGTTTCCAGCTCCAGCTTTGTTGGTTTGAGCTACAAGGGAACTGTCTGGCAGAAGACCCAGGGACCATTCTTCCCTGTCCACCCTAGGGACCAGAGGGGCTGGGACACTCGGATCTGGGTGGGCTCAGATGAAGTCCTTTGGAGTCATCATCCTGCGATTGGTGGAAGAAGAGGTTTAGGGCCATAGGGGTGGGCCAAGCAGAAAGACCCATTTCCTTAAAGGAGACTTGCAGGCTTCCTAGCAAAATGCTTGGTTTCTGCACACAAGATGGGAAGCTAGGCCGAGCCCCCTGGCATTGGTGGGGAGGGAAAGAGATGGGCAATGGAGTCCTTAAACTTTCCTGCCAAAGATTATTTAGGACGGAAGAAAAAACCTCCACTGTCCCTCCCCTCCTCGGCCTAGATTCTTCTCTTGCCTGACTGGTCAGTGCTACTGTCCAGGCTGAGGCCAAGCTGTCCAGGATAGCAGTGGGGCCCTGGAAAGGGCAGAGAGAAGGGATAATCCAAGGCACACCATTGAGAGGAAACTGCAGAAAGATTGGAGAGAAAAGGGAGATTTGGAATCTAAGTGTTTTAGCACCCAAGGAAGGGTGGTTGGCTGGGGCACCGCCTGGGAATGAGAGATTTTTGAGTTTACCACATCACCTCGGTCTCTCCCACTGGCTGAGTTCAATGCTTTTCCTCCTTGTCTGGGTTTGATCTACGTGTTGCCACCATTCTTTATGGAGAAAGTGCATCCTGGGTGGCCCCTCTTCGTCCCCTCCCCCCATCAGAACCTTGAAAGGGCAAAGAGAAAAGGATTGTGGGAAAAACCCTCCCGTGGGTGTCTGCCAGCTTGGAGCCTGGATTTGAGGTGGTGGGGGAAGGGAGGGCTGCCTCTGGAATGTGAGGGAGAAGTAAGCACTGAGCTGTGTGGCCTGGGGAAAGGTGGGCTTGAGAGGACTGAGTGAGCACTTCCGGCCTCCAGAAAGATGTGGTCCAGCAGGGGTGCACAGGGCCGCCCTGCGGGTCTTTCAATGGCAGGAGACCTGGGGGAAGGGTTGAGGCTGCCTCAGGGAGGACTCAGGTTAGTTTTCAAGAAGCACATCCAATAAAAGCAAAGACATTTGAAATGGACATTGGGAAGAAAAGGGAGACCACTTGCTGGACCAAAAAAAATCCAAACCCCAAAGCAAAAAGCCCATCATTAAAGCTGTCCAGCCCAGCCGCCTCTCCGGGATGGCTGGCACATCTCTCCCTTGCTGGCCCTTGGCTCCCTTCTGCTCTGGGAGACAGTAGGCGCAGTGGGTAAGAGCACAGCCTTGGAGTCAGACTTTCTGGGTTTAAATCCTGGTTCCACTTAGCTAAACACATCTCCTCATCCTCACAATGGGGCTAGCAATAGTTGTGAGGATTGAAAGAGTGCATATTTGCAAAGGGCTTAGAATGGTGCTTAGTATACAGAAGGTGAAGGTGTTTGCTGGTTCGTTCTCTTGCCTCTCTGACCCTCTACTCTGTCATCTTTCCCAGCCCTTGGCTGTGGTTTTTCTGAGATTCTGTCCTAGGTCTCTATCCTTCCACCCTTCTGCAGTTTGGGAAGGTGGAAGAATGATCACAGTTTCGGAGGAGGCTGCAGCAGGCTGGCCAGCACCCGAGGCTGGGTCTCCACACCCACAGCCCCTGCTTTCCATAAGTTTTTGCTAAGCAGATGTCCTATCTTTAATGAAGATGCAATAAATGTGAACTGAGCTGTTGAGCTTCCCCCAAACAGTCTCTTTCCCCCATTCTCAGCAACTTCTCTTGCAGCCAGACACTGGCTTCTCTGCACTCCCCCATCTCACCCTGCCCGCCACGGCCCTGCTGGTCTCTCTTCTCCTCATCCTGCCTGGTCTGCTCCCAGCCCAGGTGTGCCCCACAGCTTCTCTCAGGTTTATCTGCCCTCCTCTCCTTTTGTCCCCTGATCCGCTGTCCATCCCATCAGCTGATGCCCACGGCAGCCTCCTTAACCACCTCCCTGACTCCAGGCCCTCTCTCTCACCTGAATTCCTTTGCTTTACTCCACCAAGGAGTTATCACTGGAATTGTTGTCATGAAGCATCCGTTTAATCTGTCCCTTCCCTACTCAGACACCCCTGTTGGCATTAGATAAAAATTTCCCCATCACAGTCTTCAAGAGACTTCTAGCCTTCCCTCATTCCTTCCAGCACCCCCATCTTTTGGGACGGCGCTCTTCAGACCCTGTTCCTGGGGAGCATATCCAACAGTCATCTCTGAGCCACACCCCTCTTCTCCCCCCTCCTGCAAATCTCCATCCTCCTCTTTCCCTCTCTGCTCTGACATCTTGCCTACCCCTGCGTCTGTGACTTTGCCCAGGATGCCCCATGCATGGTGATATCGGAGGGGGCATCCTGTCTCCCTCATTAGCTTGGGGGCTCCTCTAGGGTAGGGCCTGTGGCCCTGTCAGATTGGCAAAGGCATCTCTTCTCTCCCTGGACCCACTGTCACTCAGCAAAGGGCCTGGCTCCTAGGACATAGTGGCTATTGTCCAGTTTCTCTCTAGGTAGGAAACTTTTCTGATTGCTCATTCTGGGGGAAGGATCCTGACTTTAGAGGTTTATGGGAGCATCCCAGAGCAGGGGTCTGTTAGATCCTATTATTCAACTCTCTAGGGAACCTCAAGAGAAACCCCTTTTCCACCACCTGCCCCCTGCTGTGGAGATGGCATCACCCTAGATTACAAGTGGTAGACCCTAGAACACCCACTTTACAGTCCTCCAAGCATTGTTGGCCCCCACACGAGAACCCATGTGGGTCTCCTGCCCCACAGAGCCTTTCTCTGCTGGCCAGGGCGGCTGACTCCAGCCTGGCGCTGGGCTTGTCTGCAGGCGACTGCAGTGGAAAAAGGGGCTAGAGGTCAGAGTCTAGTCTGGGACAGCCCCATTATCCTGAGCATATCTGATCAGGGGCTAGTGCTCCATTCTTCCTTGACTGGCCCCCTCAGCTCCACCCCTGACCCCAGCCCCAGCTCCTGGAGTCAGGTGCACACCTTCTCCTCGTGCCTAAACCTCCCAGTTGACCTTGTGATGAAAAGATATGCGCAATTGGCAAGAAGGGAGGGTGCATTTGTTGGAGCTTAGAGCAGTGGTTCTCCAACTTTTTGATCTCAGGACTCCTTCACCCTCTTAAAAATCACTGAAGACCCCCAAGAGCTTTTGTTTGTGTGGGTTCTAGCTCTCAATATTTACCTTGTTAGACACAAACACTGGGGAGGCTTAAAATAATTATTAATCCATTTAGAATAACAATAATAAACCCATTACATGTTAAAATAAATGACATATTTTAGTGAAAATAGCTACATATTTCCCAAAGTAAACAAACAAACAAAAAGTTTAACAAGAGGAGTATCATTGCCTTACATCTTCACAAATCTTTTTAATGTCTGCCTTAATAAAAGATAGTTGCTTTCTCATCTGATTCTGCATTCAATATGTTGCAATATCATCTGTCATGTGGCTTCTGGAAAACTCCACTGAGCAATGTGGAATAATGAAAGTGAAAAGGGGGCAAATAATGTTTTAGAAACATTATTGTGAAGATAGGTTTGGCCTCAAAGAGTCTCTAAAAGGGTCTCAGGAACCCCTAGTGCTGCCTGGACCACACTTTGAAAATTGCTGGTCTACAGGAACCTCTGAAGACAATGTCAAAAAACCTGGGCCAATCTGAAATCCTGGCTGATTTCCTTCTGCTGCCCATGGCCTTTTGAATATTTTTGCTAGGGAGGCAGTATGGGGTAGTGGTTAATCGTGTAAGTTCTGCCTCAGTTCTCCCGCTCACTAGCTGTGTGGCTTTTGGCAAATGATTAACATCACTATACTTCAGTTTTCTCATCTATAAAATGGGATCTTAAAAAAGCACCTACTTTTTAGAGTTGTTGAGAATTAAGTGACATAATACTAGAAGAAGGCTTAGCATACTGCTCAATGTTGCAAGCTCTTTTTAAATTCCAGAGCCTGGTTCCTGAATCCACAGCCCATCTGCCCAGAGGCAGGGAGCCGCAGAGGTGATCCACCCCAGGTTGCAGTTGGGGGCTTGGCCCAGAGAGGGAAAGTGATGTGTGCAAGTTCCCAGCGAAAGTTAGTGGGGCTGTTGGGCCGTGAACCTAGGAATTCTAACTCCTAGCCCTCTCTGTGCTCTCCCCATCAGACTCTTTGGGTGGGAAGTAAGGGCCCGAGAGGGGAAGGAAGCAGATCTTACCTTTCTGGAAGCAATCCCAGTGAGGCCTCCAGGCCCTTCGCAGGGCAGCAGGAAGCCTTGTGGGCAGACCTTCAGGTCTTATGAGAGGACTTCCTGACACCAATAGCAACTGAAAAGAGGAGAAAGAAAGCTGGGAAGACATTCTTAAGCCCAGAAGATGTATCTGTCTTGCCTCGTGGGGAGCAGTTCTGCAGAGTGCCCCCACCCTCTCTCCTGGGGTTCACTGGCCCAGGGCAGAAGGGTCTGTGATTGGGTGACACTGCTTGTCATGTAATGCCCTTCCCGGGTCATTGCCCTCCTCCCGGCTCTGCCACCACCCCAGGTCTGGCAGCACTTTCCCTCCGCTGACCCAGCCCTTTGTGCTGTGGTGCCACAGGTCAGGACATGGTGACTTGGGAGTAGCAGGTGGTGGCACTGAGGGTGTCAGTGGGGTTCCCTGGGCAGGAGAACGGATGCCTCTCCCCCACAGACTGGGGATGGGGAGGAGGCAGGTGGGGGAGATAGAGGCACACACTGAGCAAGAGCTGGTCCTGGCTCCAGCCAAACTCCCCGGAGCTGGGCTGCCAGCTCCGCCTTCGCCAGTGCGGGCTGAACTCCCTGGAAGAGCCCACATTGGTGGGGACCCTTGTCCCTAATCGCTACTCCCTGCTTCCCCTGTAGTGGCTTCCACAGCCTCCAGAACCACAGCAGGTAGAGGTCTTTTGAGAGGATGGCACCCCAAGGAAGCAGAAGCCCAAAGACCCCAAACCCTGAGCACATACCCTTTCTGCTTAGGTTGGAGATCTTGCTATCTATTGCTCCGTTTTTCCTCTCCTACCCACACAATTCCCTTGAATAGATGGTAAAACTGAGGCAAAAAGTGGGTGGACCCCGACTGCCCACCCATTTCTTTCTAGAGCCCAGCCTGGGACTGAGGGGCCTAGCCACCCACAGCCCCTCCCCCTTCGTCCCTGCCAGTCCCTGTGGCTTTTTCCATCTGGCAAGTGGCAGGTTTGGGGGCCCTAGTCTAGTCTCCTCCCCTGTCTCCTGGGCAGTGCCCTCAGGGGAGCCTCTGTGGGCTAGCTCTCCTCAGTCTCAGCCTCGCAGCCCCCGCACCCTCTGCTGCAGCCCCCCAGCTCCCGCCCCTGGGCTGTGGGACAGGGAGAGGGCTGAGGGGCTGGCTCTGCATGCTAATGTCCTGCCCATTGTCAAAGCCCCTTTGTGCCAGAGAGCTCCATTGAGGCGGCTCTGGGGCGGGCACAATGGGGGCTCTGTCCCCTAGTTCCCCCAAACAGTCACCTGCTTTCAGAGCCTCCCCACCCCCCTCGCCCCAGTGTCCGGAGGGCCCAGAAAGCACGGGGGATGGGGGAGAGGTGGGGGGAGGGGGTGGGCCCAGAGCCGGGGAGATGGGCAGGAGTTGACCCCCCCACTCCCTGGGCAGGCTGTGGAGGGCACACAGAGGGGAGAGGCCCTGGCTCCCAGGGCGGGCAGTCTGTGGACACAGCTGGAATGCAGGTTCTGTGAGGCCTGAGGAGGGCAAGGGGCACTCACAGCCTGCCCACTCCTCAGTTCCATGTGCCCAGCTTGGGCCTGTGGCTGCCGGCCTCTCCTCCTCCTCCCACCGCGGGGACGCCCTTGGGCTCACATATGCAGAGACACACAGGCACACACTCATCTATGCAGCGTCACACGCTGCTCCCATACACACATCCCAGCGGATGTGCTCGGACACAGCACGCCGACCCAAGCGCGCAGACCGGCACGCCCACGCCACGGTCCCCTGGCATATGCCCCTGCACACCTGCCCTCCGCCCACCCTGCCCCTGTCCCTTTTGCACCCCCTCTGGCAGCCACAGGCGTCTCAGCACCACCTCCCCCCATGCCCTCGCTGCCCTCTGCTGCTCTGACACGGGTTATAACAAGTTTGCACTTGTAACCTCAAGAATGTGGCCCTGGGGCGGGGAATGTCCTGCTGCCTCAGACCATACCTGCTTATACGTTAACCATGTTAACCACGTTAACCACGGCACAGCCTCTGCTGAACTCTGAGCACGGCTCTCCCACTCCCACCCCAACCACGAGGGAGTTAGGTGGGCCAGGACTTCCGCCCCAGAGCTGAGTCGAGTACACTGAAGGGAGCTATACGTGAATAACTAAACCCCCACCTGGCCTAGCAGAGGTCGGATGTGACTGTCTTTTGCATTTGCCCAGAGCACATGGTTATATCCCAGCCCCCGCCCGCCCTGTGAGGGGGTAGGACAGTTACCATTTTCCCAGCAAGGCTCTGAGAAGGGAGGTGATGTGCCCAGGCAGTTGATGGCAAGGCTGGGACTAGAATGGAGGCCTCTTCCCTTTAGGGTTTTATTCTTTTTCACTGTCTGTCTCTTGATGTCCCTGAGATGACCCCACCTCACCCCGTGTGCAGTTTTAACAGAGCTAGCTTTACCTGCCTTCCTTGGGAAGGAGTGGGGGCGCAGTGGGGGTGGGGTGGGGAGAAGCACAGCAGGTATAGCAGGCACAGCAGATATAGAGACCTTAGGTAGGCTTCTGGGTCTAGAAAGAACCTCCCAGGGTCCCTTGGCCCCTTCGCTTTCTGTAGGCAGGGTGAGCCTACCTCCTTTCATTTCCTACCCTCCCACTGACCCCACTCCTGCTACTGACTCTGGATCACCGGACAGAGTAACCCCTCAGCCTTCTTAGCTAGGGTGTAGAGTTGGAGGTCTCTGCCAATTACAAGTCCTTCGTGATGCCTTGCTCTGAACTTTCCAGCTAATATACTGCGTCTGTACAGGATCTGTAGGGGGTGTCTATGCCTCTCCTACGCTTCTGGTCTGTAGCACCTTCTGGCAGCCTGGAGCAGATGCCCTAGGAAGGGAATAAACGGGGCACTCTGGGATCCCAGGCACTTGAGGGCTGATGCACAATGGGGTGCTGGGACCTGGGAGGTGGATGGGGTCACAGCAGCGGAGACTCCATTAGATGGAGAGCTAAGCTGACACTGGCTCGCTCATCGGCAAATATTGTTGAGTGCTGATCTCCAGGATGCTTCCCTTACATCAGAATTGCACAGAAGAACTTCTGGGCCCTTCTACTCCTTCTCTCCACCCCTCATCTAGAATGCTGCCCCTCTGGCTACTGGGTTCTTCTAAGGCTGCCTCTTCTTTCGTGCAGGAAGAAACCTCCCCCAGCCCTTGTACCCCAGTGTGATTCTTCTGCCTCCAAATGTCCCCCGTTGGAGAAAGAGGTCTGCCCAAAGTGTCACTTCAGCCCCCTGCTGTACTGGGCTATTAGATACTATAAGAAACAGAGGACAGTGAGATACCTCTGGCTCTGGTTCTGCATCTAGTGTCTTTGTGCCATCCCTACCCCTCCTTCTCCTCAGTGAGGATGTGGATAAAGAATAAGTGGAGGGTGGGGCAGCGGTAGAGAGCTTGCCTCCTGGGGCGATGGGGGTCCCCCCTTAGATGCCTCTGTGTGAGGGTCAGAGGTTGCCTGGAACAGGAGGCCTGAGAAGGAAGTTGAGAGGACACCTGTCAGGAAAGGTGGCTTAATCCCCTGAACATGAACCATAGGAACAGAGTACCTGTGGGTTTCCATCTCCACCAAGGGTACAAAGAAGAAGAAATTGCTTATGTAGCAGCAGGTAAATTTTGATTTAACTGGAAGAATTTCCCAGGCCTAAGGCAGTACTAGGCGAAGGGGAGGGCCAGGAAGAGGTGGAGGGCTCACTCTCCCTGACAATAAGGAGAGCCCCCCGTCTTTAGTCACCTATTGAACAAGGCCTGGGTGGCCTAGGAGATAGTTCCAATGACTCTCAGTGCCCCGTGGGCTGTGGGGTTTCCTAAGGTCTCAAACGAACTTCTTTGACTGTTTTCACAGCCCCCAGTGAGGGCACCACTGAATCTGTCCCCTCATGTGGACCTCACAGTTTGCTGTTTATTCTAACTCTTCTTACTGGCCCAGCTGCTGCAGGGATGAGGGAGACCTCTGAGACTTGCTGGATGGGAGAGCCAGCTCCAACACACAAGGGGCCATGGCCAGGGCTGGATGGGGAATGAGCTCCATGGGTAATGCTCCCAGGTCGGCTCCACACCAACTGGTGCTTCAGGTCCCCAGGGTCAAGAAAACGATCTTGTAGGAAGAGAGAAGTTGGGATGAGGAAGAAGGCCAGGGTTATTGCTCTAATTCTGATATTAAATAACATGGGCTACTGGCTAGCCGTATGATCTTGGGAAAGTTACCCACATTTTCTAGGCTTTGGCTTCCTCTTCAGTAGGATGGGGGGATTGAATGGCATGACCATGGAGGGTCTCCTGGCATGAACAGTCTATGACATAGCACAGTAGCAAGATGACAAGCACAGGCTTTGGTTTATACAGGCCTGGCTTCAACTTGCAGTGCTACCTCTTACTAGCAGTCCTCCTGGGCAAGTTAGCTAACGTCTCTAAGTCTAGTTTCCACACCATTAATATGAGGGCTGCACCTGTGACCCACCTCCCAGGGAGGACAGGATGAGGCGCTGCATGAACACTCAGCACGATGCCTGGCACATAATAAGGGAAGTCCCGGGTACCGTGGCAACACAGATATCCTTGCACAGCAGCTCGCACGGGGTGTGGGGACCTCCAGAAAGGCTTTCTAGAGAAAGTGACATCTAAGCTGAGTCCTCAAGGAGGAGTAGAAATTAATCAAGCAAAGTGAGAGGGGGAGAGTGTTCCATTATTTGCAAAGAACTGTTGCTAAGAGAAAGCATGATCTGTTCAAGAACTAGGAGCAGTTTAGTGTGGATACGGTGCCTGTGCGAAGGGGGTGGAGAGGGGATAAAGAACATGGATGCTGGGAGGTCAGCGAGGCCAGATTACAAAGGACTCTGTTCCACCTGTCATTCTAAGGGCTTCAGAAATGAGGTCCTCTCCACTTCCTCTCCATCCTCTTTTTTCTACTTTTCTTTCTTCCTTTCTCTCAAGACTCATTCCTCTTGTCCTTGGTCGCATGGGCACAAGGAATCACTGGGCTTCCCTGGGAGGACCTGGCCAGTCCAGGGAGAAGCTTTAAGTTCAGAGTTGTCTGATTCTGAACCAGTTTTTGGCCCAAGTCTGAACTTTCTGTCTCTCTTCTTTCTCACCGTGAAGGAGGGATCTCCCTCCCACTGAAGACTCTGGAGTTCTTGCACTGAGGCACTCCTGCTAAGCATGGTGTGCCCCCCGTGGGCCCGGTTTCCCCGTCTGTCCCTCTCACTGTAGAGAGTAGGGAGAATGTTGATGGATTGGGGCTGAGGGCAGCTTGGAGTGAGGACCCAGGGACGAGAGAAAAGACTGCTGGGGAGACTGAGTTAGCGCCCCCAGGTGTCCAAAAGTTGAAACTTCAATGGGAAGCTCAGAGGAAAGACTTCCCAAAGATGAACCGCGTTGTGTGGCGCACATTGCAAACGGGCCTGAGGGAGGAAAAAGCGACTTAGAATATCAATCCTACAGGTGCTTCTAAGTCAAGAAATACCAGGCACTGAGAAGGACACAAAGATGAACAACATACAATTTGAGAATCAGTTCAGAAGAGATTCTCCTGTTTGGGAAGATGGGGATGGTCTTTCCTGGAGGAAGTGGGGTTTGTAACATGGCCCTGTGGGTGCCGCTCCTGGGGTGCTTCCACACGGCGGGTGACTCTTCTGCCTCCCCCTTCCCCCACACTACTTCTCAGAGCCTCCACCAACTAGGTCCAAGCCCTCCCTCACCAGTAGCCAACACAGCTTCTAAGTTCAAAGACAAGAAGTGTGTAGAGAAGGCCTTCAGCTGGGATCTGGTCCGCCTCCCTGTTTTCTCTCAGGTGGAGAAGACTGTCTGGCCTAGGACCCCAAGGAGCAGGTCCCATCATCTCCTCTCTAGTTTCCCAGGCTCTGGTGGCAGATCAGGTGACAGCTCAGTGGCTCACTGGCCTCTACCCCAAGAACCTTATCTCCTGGGGCATGGCTATCCTGGGCCTTGAAAAGGCTGTCAGCTGCCCAGAGCCCCTGAGGTTGGGGGCGAGTGGGACGGTGAGGGGCTGAAGGTCAGTACTTGAGGAACTTCTCTCTGTTCAGCACCCTCAGCACACACTCTCCCACCCCTCTGCAGGTTGACAGGGTTTGGGAGGAAGACTAGCTGGTTGGAAGCCCCTCTAATTCTGGGGCTATAGTACGTCCTACTCTGCTGATCAGCAATACCCTAGAGGGAGAAGAAGTAGGGAGTGGATTAGCCTGAGCAGCACGGAGCCCACCAGGGTGTGGAGAGGCAGAGGGAGAGAAAAGTCCGCAGGACTTAGAGACACAGATTTCCGCTGTGCCATTAAATAAATGCCAGCAAGTGACATTGCCTCTCTTAGCCTTAGTTTCTCTAATTCAGTAGATATTTTTCCTTTATGGGCAAAGTAGGAATAATAATATCTTTATTTGCATAAAGGCCTTACAGGTTTCACACACTTTATCTCATATAATCCTGACTACACAATAGAAGGTTTTATTGCTTCCTTAGATGAGGAAACTGAGCCCTAGAGAGATGAAGAGATTGACTGAAGTTCCCATAGCCAGTAAATGACACAGACTAGGAGGGCACATAGTGGGAAAGAAGAATAGATAGGACGTTTGGCTGTGACCCAGACATGCCAGGATAACAAATTAGGTTTCATTTGTTAGGCTAACTCCATTTGATTGAAAATGGCTCTCTGTATTGCCACGTTGAGAAAGATTCAGAGGCTCAGTTAAAACAAAGGTACTGTGATGACTTAGTGCTATCTGCTGAGTGGCGGGGGCGAGTGTGAGTGAGGGCTTACATGCGGCAGGGTTGACATCCATAGCCCAGAATCTCCCAGAGACTTCAAGTCTAGTCCTTCCTCTATAGCCATCAGCTAGGTTAAATTCAAAGGTACCAGCTCAAAACCATGGCTGAGATATAGTCTCTGCCTTTGAAGAGCTCACAGTCAAAGGATGGTGTGGCAAAATGTCCCAGGGACATAGAGGGAAAGTAAATTTTTCTACCTGGGAGCCTGGGGAAGGCACCACAGTGGAGAGGATGTTGGGACAGGGCCTTGGAGGACAAAGAGGATATGAAGGGAAGAGAGCAGGCCTGGAGGGAGCTGGGGGCAGGGAACGTTCTGGGTAGAGCGGGAGGCCCGGGCAAAGGCCTGGAGACAGGGAGTGGAGAGCAGGCCACATTCCACATGGCTGGAATATGGGCCATGTGGGGGGACTATCAAAGGGGAGGCTGTGAAAAGTAAGGTGGAGTCAGACAGTGAAGGATTTCGAATGCTATGCCAAAAAGTTTGTGTTTCATCACCAAAGCCGTGGGAGCTTGTTGAAGAACGTGAAGCTGAGTGGGTGGGATGATGGGATGTGTGTTGTAGGAAGGCACTGTGGACACTGAGGGGGTGGGGAACAGGAAGGTGAGCCTGGGGGCAGGAGGACCAGGAGATGGTCGCAACATTTCAGGTGAAAGAGAATGGGAGGCTGAGCTGGGGCAGCCCCAGAGGCCATGGAGAGAACCTGGAAAGGCAGAACTGGTGGACCTGGTGACCAGCTGAATGGGGGTGAGAGAGAAAGCAGGGGTGGCTCTAAGCTTCCTAGCTTGGGCACCCGAATGGAGTGTAATTCTGGGAACAAGGAGGTACATACAAAAGAGACTCCCGTTTGAGAAGAGAGGACACTAGTCTGAGCATATTAAAATTGGAATGCCCCAGACAGAGGGAATGGGTAAGTACAAGGACACACAGGGCAGGGGTGAGGTGGAGTCCATGAGGCGGCTGAAACAGTTGAGGAAGGTAGAGTAGAGTGGTTAGGGATGAAGGCCAAGGTGGATTCCTGAGAATCACTAAGATTTAAGGGGCAGAGGAGAGATCACAGCAAGACACACAGGTCTAAAGTACACAGAGAATTAGAGAGAACCTGGAGAACATGATGTCAGAGAGTGACAAGGAGACCATCCACATACTTAGCGCTTCACAGCTCATGCAGTGTTCTGACATACAGGATCCCATTTAGTTCTCCCAATACCTTTGTATTATTGGGCTCTTTTTGCAGATAAGGGAAATGGAAACCCAGAAGCTTAAGTGATTTGCCCTAAATCACATAGCCTAGAAGTGGCAGAGCCACTTAAGGGCTAATCAAAGTCTACAAAACCAGTGGATTCCCACCCACCGCACCTCAGCACAAGGCCCAGAGGGTGTGGAACAGACAGGCTGGTCGCCACTCTGAAATGCAGCAGAGAGACTGCTGGGGGTAGAGGACCGAGAAAACGCCCTTGGATTTAGGGATTGGAAGGTCAGCTGTGACCTTGGAGAGCATTTCCTGTGGTTTTAACTGCCCCCGGCGTGAATGTGTGGAGCAAACGGAATTGTTCTGAATTTGTCCAAGTGTCCCGCATTTTGAAGGTGGTCGTTACTATTATTTTCATAGTTATTACGTATTATTAGATTGCAATATTTGATATTGCCGATAGGGGACCCATTTTTTAAAATTGGCAATTTCATGTGGTTCAATCTAATATTAAACGGCGTGGACAGGGGTGGAGGTGGGCGGTGGGTCCCTGAGACAGAGCAAGTTGTTGGGCAAGGGCAGCCGCGAGGCACTGGAGAACCCTGCCCCCTGGTGGTGCGGAGGTTAATCTTCAGCCCCGGGCAGAGAGCGGCAAATAGCTGGTGAAGCTTGAAATTTGCGAGTCCCGTTTCGCCTCCAGGGCTTCCCCGCCAGCCACCTGCCGTCTTGCCAACCCCCTCTGCTCGAAACTCAGCAGAGACTGGGGTGCACGCGAACTCTCCTGAGGGGCTGTGTCTGGAAGAATACTTCTCATAGCTAATCTAGGATGATCCCCTCAACCAGTATCACTGGAGATAAGCTAGGGATAGATTTCCCCTTGGGAGAATCTTGGGGGCCTAGACCAGGCCATGCCTAGTCGGAGATCCGGGGCAGAGCTGACACATGAAGAAGGGGTCCTGAACAGCCACGTTGTTCATCACTCTGTTTCTCCCTAACCCAGCCCAGACCCTCTTGAGATTTCCCCCAGTGTCCTTGGGAGCCTTTTGCGTATCTCATGTCTTATTGAAAACAACAGGATAACAACAGCAGTAGGAGTCACTCCCATATGTGCCATTGCTTCCAGCTGAATCTTAGCACGGATACTGATTTTTCTGGCTCTTCGGTTAAGATGAGGAGGGGATGGGTTCACATCTCTAAGCACAAGTTCTTGTGCGGTGAGGACCCAGATGTGGCCATGCTCAGAGCCTCTCCAGAGTGCTGGAGCTTGGGCTGAGGAGCCGTGGGACACCCTCTGTCCTCGGTTGAACTTTGTGTAGTGCCAACCTACCCACAAAGCACCAGCTCCCCTGCTGAGCCCAGGATGTGCAGCCCTGCTGGCCCAGATGACAGCTAGGAGCAGCCTCCGTGACAGGGTGATGACTCAGGGAGGCAGTGTGATGGGCACCGTGGAGGGGTTGGGCAGGCAGATGCATCAGAGAGGCAGTGCCTATCCTCTGCCTGAGCTGGGCAGTCATCCTCCCTCTCCAGCCAGGGAAAGAGGGGGTCCCAGAGATGCCATCTTCTGGGTAGATTTCTGCAGGGACACTATTGCCTGCTTATAGGGGACAGAAGGCAGAGCCTGGGGATTGGGGTGGAGGAAGGGGCAATGGTCCCAGTCAGCCCACACTGACAGGCAGGGTGGTGACCGAACAGAGAACGTCTGACTTGGCCCCATCTCTTTGTCCCCTCCTCTCTAGACTGGAAAGCACACAGGGGGTCAGAAGGGCCATACGGAGGTTACAGGCTCCCAGGAAATGCTTTGAAGGCTTTTATCCTTTCTTTTGATCAGACTATGAGAACTTTCCAAACATTGACATAAGGGAAGAAAAGCCTATTCATCCCTGGGCCAGGGCCTCTGTGTCAGGCTGGGGCTAGAGGACGGGAGGGGAAGGGGAAGGAGACCAGAGAGCAAGAGACAGAGGCAACAGTGATTCAGCTAGAAAGTCAGCCCCAGGACACACACACACACACACACACACAGACACTGCCCATTTTTTTCCCTACCTCAAGATTTGTGTGCATCTAGCTCCATTTCTATTTGTTTATTTTCCTTGGGGCAAGACAGGAGAGAGATTAATGAATAAAGGCATCAAGTTTGAAAAGAACCTTAATGAATAAAGACATCAAGTTTGAAAAGAATCGCAAACCTAGCTCCATTCTTCTCCCGACCTTGAGGGCTTACATAATCCTGCGGTGCTTTTCTTCCTGTCCCTCCTCTCATACCCTCTCCTTCCTCTTCTCTTCCTGGGTCTCTCATTGAGAACACTTGGAAGCCCAGAAGTGCTTCTTTTCCATCCCAATGCAGTTGATCTTCTTCTGGAGGCCTTGGAGGTTGCTATTCAAGTTGGAATTGGTGTGCATGAAAGAGATAATATGGTTGGTGAGGGGAGGCTGAGTGGCTGCTTCCTCTCCCCACCAAGGCCAGTGGGAGGAATGGGACCAGATCCCAGTGCGGGCTGCTTGGGTTGGACTTGGAATTTCAAAGCAAGAAGTGACCTTGATCATCCATCAACACAGCACCTCGCCAACTGACCCAGAACTGTGTCCTGAAAGGCAGAGGAGAGGGAATGTGTGCCCCAGAAGCTATGGCGATGAGCCTTAAGCCTCCAAACATTGGACATCCTTGAAATCTGTTTTCATCTAAAGCTATGTTAGTTTTTCATTCTACTGCATCATCATTGTTGGTATAGTATTCAAATAATATTTTCCCTCAAAATCTTTGGGCAAAATTTTTATCTTCAGAAAATACACTGAATTTAGTCCTGTGGCTTTGAGTGCCTCCTGGCACACTAGTGCGTGCCCTTATTTGAGAAGTGTGGAACTAATACAAGTTCCTGCTCTATAGTGGAGAAAATAAAGGCCTGAAAGGCTGAGAGACTGCCAAGGTCACAACTAGTCAGTGTCAGAGTTGGGACTGACACCTAAGTCTCCTATTCCCAGTCCAGCACACTTTCCACCAGGCAGTGCTGCTTCTTTGTTCCAAGCATGGTCTTGCATATCCTTGTGCCTGATTCTCTCTTTCCATCTCCAGAATGCCATGCATGGACACATACCTAGCTCAGCTGTTGAAGATGAGCATGGGTTTGCAGAACAGCAGAGTCTCAGATCCTGAGACTGATAACGCTCAAAACCCCTCTGTCTGTGAACAGGACAGTCCCAACACAGCACTTGAGTGTGATGGACAGAACACAAGCTGGTACCATAATTCCCTATATCTATCCACCTATTCATTTATCTGTACCCAACAGTGATTGGTTCAGGAATACTTTCACAGCTAAAATAATTGGATTACTTAATAGCTATAGTGGGTATTCCTCTTGTCTTCCTGGAAACTGCCTCCCTTTCTGAACCCATTTCCAAATTCTTAAATCAAGAGCCTCTTTTCTAGAGGGAGGAGGTAGGGAGAATAGGAGGCTCTAGGGCTTGGCATGCCTCTGCTAATGTGGACACCTGGGCCTTGGGATCTAGAGGGAGAACAGGAGGATAAAGTGTGATAAAGAATTTGGAGGTGAGTGTTTTGATTAGACAGATAGCAAACTGTTCCTCCAGATCATCATTTTCCAAATCAGTTCTCCAGAACGATAGATACAGAAGGCTGGAGAAACTATGAGGAGGAGAAGCGACAATCAGAGAGATGTGTCAGGAAGTAAAAAGGCCAAGAGGGCCGGGTGCTGTGGCTTGTGCCTGTAATCCTAGCACTCTGGGAGGCCGAGGTGGGCGGATTGTTTGAGCTCAGGAGTTTGAGACCAGCCTGAGCAAGAGCGAGACCCCATCTCTACTAAAAATAGAAAGAAATTATCTGGACAGCTAAAAATATATATAGAAAAAATTAGCCAGGCATGGTGGTGCATGCCTGTAGTCCCAGCTACTTGGGAGACAGAGACAGGAGGATCGCTTGAGCCCAGGAGTTTGAGGTTGCTGTGAGCTAGGCTGACGCCACGGCACTCTAGCCAAAGCAACAGAGCGAGACTCTGTCTAAAAAAAAAAAAAAAAAAAAAAAAAAAAGGCCAAGAGGAAGGTGAAAAGGAGGATGGAGGGAGGGGACACATTATGATAGCCAGAATGAAAGATGAGAGGGGCAAGTGGCACGGCACAGATGATAGACAAAATAAGAAGACAGTTGGGAAGAGAGTCCAAGAGAAAGAACCGGGAAAATAAGGTCATGATAGGCAAAACAAGGAGCAGATATAGCAGGATAAAGCAAGCACAAAGGAAGAGCATCACCTCCAACCCTCAGGTGCATTCTGGGCATCACTGTTGGTGAGTTTTTCTCATCAGTCTGTCCCCTGCTCACCTCCAGCTTGCTCAAGGTGTCATCTGCCAGGGTTCAGCGTTGAATTTGCTCAGTGAAGGCAAATTCACTATCGTGTTAACTCAAAATTATAGTGAAAAGGACTTTAGAGTCCAGCCAGAATCAGGTATAAATCCCAGCTCTGCTACTTATACATTGTGTCACTGGGGCTCTCTGAATCTCAATTTCCTCGGCAGTAATTATGAAGATAAGAAGACTTGTTTGACAGAGCTGTTGCAAAGATGAAATGTCAAGTTCCCGTCTACAATAGACATGCAATGAATGATAGTTCTTCTCCCTCTCTCCTTCCATTTCCCTGAACCAAACATTCGGAAGAGGAAGTATTCAGCAGTCAAACAGGAAAAATCACCCAGTGGCTCTGTGAAAGGATGTCCCGCAGGCTGGGGCACCATGGGGAGGAAGCCAGGGTTCTGTGCCTGAGCCCTGCAGAAGCCCACACTGTGGCTGTTGCCCCTATTCCAGCTGCCCGACCTTAAACACGTGAAGCTGGCCACAAAGCAGGAGGGTGCTGAGGGATCAGAGCACATGTTTGTCTTCCCAGTTTGTCCTATGAAGCTCTTTCATGTGCTCCCAACACTTCAGCCAAAATGAATGGCTCCTTGTTCCCTGGCTGACCCTGGATGGCCCTGGATGGCCTCAATGCTCATATTTTATACCTTTTTTATATCTTTTGCTCATACTGCTGCCTTCATTGGAAGGGTCTTCTCCTTCACTCCCCAAAACTCAATCTCTAAGGGTCCAAATCTTGCCTATCTTTGAGGCCAGTCTCAATGCCACCTTTTTCCATGAAGTCTTCCCTGAGTGAGGCAGTCAGGGAAGGAAGAAGCTCAATTCCTGGTTGTTACTTACTAAATATGTTTCCTGACCTAAATAAGGAAAACCACATTCTTATGAGGTTGTTTGGGGAATTATGTGAGTTAATATAAAAACAACCTAGTCCAGTGCCTAGCACATAATAGGTGCTCAATCAATACATGTTATTTTCCCAACCCTGATCCTTTGAGCTAGAAGTCTTTTTTTTTTTTTTGAGATTGAGTTTCTCTATATCTCCCAGGCTGATCTTGAACTCCTGGGCTCCTCCCACCTCAGCCTCCTGAGTAGCTGGGACTACAGGCACGTGCCACCATGCTGGCTAATTAAAAAAATTTTTTAAAGAGATGGATTCTTGCTACATTGCTCAGGCTGGTCTCAAACTCCAGAGCTCAAGTGATCCTCCCACCTCAGCCTCCCAAAACGCTAGGATTACAGGCAAGAGCCACCACACCTGGCTTAGATGTCACCTTTTCCTTCACAAATTCTCCTTGCACTTCATTGCCAACTCTTCTATGGCACTTATCACCTCCTGTCTGTTTTATTGTTGTCTCCCTTATCAGATAGTGAGGTCCTAAAGGACAGAATCTACATCTGATCCATCTCTATAATTCCAATGCCTTGTTTGTTTTTTTATTTTATTTTTACCTGTCCTTTTTTGATACCAGATCTAGTGCCTTGTTTAGAATCTGGTACCCAGTAGATGCTGAAAAAATATATTTATTGTATGAATGCATGAAAATACAACTCAAACTGCATGTGGTAGGCAGCATCATTACAGATGAAAATATTTGGTTTGTTGCATATCTAATTAGCAATAATAATTACTTATCTGGGCTTCCATATGTACAAGGGAAAAAAGAAAATATCATAAGAAAAATCAAGAGAAGACACAGGCTGGGCATGGCGGCTCACACCTCTAATCCTAGCACTCTGGGAGGCTGAGGCAGGAGGATCACTTGAGGTCAGAAATTAGATACCAGCCTGTGCAAGAGTGAGACGCCGTCTCTACTAAAAATAGAAAAATTAGCCGAGCGTGGTGGTGTTCACCTGTAGTCCCAGCTACTCAGGAGGCTGAGGCAGGAGGATCACTTGAGCCCAAGCGTTTGAGGTTGCTGTGAGCTAGGCTAATGCCACAGCGCTCTAGCCCGAGCGACAGAGGGAGACTCTGTCTTAAAAAACAAGCAAACAAATTAAAAGGAAAAAAAAAAAAGAAGACAAAAAGAGGGGAGAAAAAGAAGGCCCCAAAGTGTGAGGCTCTGGATCAGACTGTAGTTCCACCCATTCTACCTAGGACAAGAACCTCCATATCTCCTCCGGCCTGCTGTGAGGCTGGAGCCCTGTGCTTCTCTCAGATGGGCCCCGATGGCTGGAGTGGGTAGGCAGACCCCTCCTACTCATCAATTCAACCATAAAATACTTACTGGGCATTTACTATGTGTCATACATTGTGCTGATCTTTAGGGTAACCAAGATTTAATGTTATGCCTGGATCCTTCCTTCAGTAAGCTTATTTGCAGTAGAAGACAAACAACATGTCATGTACCATGAGATGTGTCATAACAGCTATAGATGGATGTAGATATGCTTATATGGAAAATCAGAAAAGGGAGGTATTACTTAAGGCTAGGGAATCAGTGCAGGCTTCATGGAAGAGAGGTTATTTGAAAGGGGCTCTGAAAGATAAGACTCAGGTATGCAGAGACAAGAAGGAAGGAGGGCAGGAACAGAGAGGGGCACGCATGGCCACATGAAGTCAGGAAAGCATGGGTGTGCGCTGCAGCTGGCTTGCTTGCAGTGTGCCCTTGGGGAGAGCTGGCAGGAAATAAGGCTGGGGAAGAGGTTTAGAAGCAGATCGTAGAAGGCTCTATATGCCTGCCTGGGTTTGGCCTCTTTTTGGTAGTTAACGAGGAGACATTAAACTTTTTCGAGCTGAGGAGGGCACTGAGACAGTTACAGTGTAATGAAAAGGGCGTGGGTTTGGGAGACAGAGGACCTGAGCAGGAGCCCAGTCCCACAGTTTCCTGAGTCACATCATCTCCCTGAGCCTCGCTTTCTTCATTCATAAAACAAGGATTATGATCTTAGTATCTCATAGGAATGCCATGAGAATAAAATGTGAAAGCTTTGTAAAGTACTGAGTAAATGTTCATTGATTCGTAATCAGAGGTGTATTTAAGGAAGAATAATCCAGTAGCAATGTAGGGTGGATTTGAGGAGAGAGAGAGTGGAGACAGGAGATGAGTGGGAGGCTGATGCAGTGATTCTGCCACGAGGCATCAAGGGCCTGAGGTAAGACAATGAAACGAAGGTGGGAGGCACAAGTGACAAACCCACAGCACGTGGCATTAGATGAAAGTGGGGCTGAGGAAGAGGGAGAGTTGGAGCCTGGGTAACTGGGAGGATGATGGCACTGTTAGCTATTTAGGGAACCAAAGAGGAGCAGCAGGTAAGAGAAGAAAGATGATTCGTTCACATTTGGAAATGAATGCATTTAGTATTCATACCCCAAAGCTCCTTTCAGCTCTTGCTAGGAGAAAACAGATAAAGCTCTTTCCTTGGGGAGCCTTCCCGGCCCCTCCAACCCGACAGGTTTTGAGAGAAGGTGCACAGCATTTCCCTGCCCCCTCCACCTGCTGCCCCTGAGAGGGGGTTGAAGCATCCTTTCTAGTCACCTAATTTAGCATAATCAACTCCAATGCTCTGTAGCAATTTGCAAGGCTCATTCTGTCCCCATCCTCCTGCAAATGGAAGAGCTGGCGCAGAGAGCTGGAACTGATGTCTTGGGGCTTTCTTTCCCCCACCTTCTGAACAAAGGATTTGTAAGCATCTGCAGCATTTGTGAAGCCTGTGTAAACTCAGGTCCCTCACACTCCACCTTGGCTCCTCTTGAAGGTCTCCACAAGTCAGGTGTCTCCCTGAGGCAGACCAAGGCTGCAGCCCTCACTGTGGCCTTGGCCTGCCCAGACCAGGCTTTCAGTCATTTCTTTACTCTGTCTTTCTTAACAAAGGTACTAGGTACTGCAGAAATGGGTGAAAGGCAGAGTCTGCGGCCTTAAATTAAGAGCATGCAGATGGTAAACAATGGTAAACAAACCATTGCAAAGCTCGGTAATGTTTCAACACAGGAATATGTATAAGACCAAGCACAGGAAACCCATGCTGGCGGTGGAAGGAGGAACAGAGAAGATGAACTATTTTCTTTGAGAGTCAGGGAAAGCGTCAAAGGGTGTAACTAACACTTGAGTCGAATTTTGAAGGATAAGGAGGAGATCATGGATAGGCAGGGCGCAGGTCACCCGAAAGCGGGTCCAGAGGTAGAAAGGATCAGTTAGTGGGGCCCTTTGCAGAGCTGGAGTCTAGGGGACGTGTGATTGTCAAGAGCAAAGGCAGGAAGGTGGCAGAGACCAAATCACGGAGGGCCTTGAGTGCTATGCTGAGAGCCTTCCAGTTTATCCTGAAGGCCGTGGGGAGCCAAGGATCAATTGCAGTCATGAGAGTCACAAGAACAGTGTCCTTACTCAAGAGCAGTCCTGTACTCAAGAAAGGCTCTGATAAATCCATTCATTATTCTGGGCAATAAATGACTCTCAGGTCAGATAAATGAGCTCTCAGGTAAAGACAGACAGCTCCAGGAAGACCTTCCAGGCATGAAGCAGTAGGTGGGAGCTGTATTTGCTGAGGGAACGTGCTGGACATTGCTGTAGGTGATGACTGGCCTTTGTTTTAGGGAAAGAATCCTTAGTTCAGTTCTCAGAGGAGAAAGAAGGTGGATGTTCCTGCTTCTGTGTTTTTTACCACTCAGAGTCTGGGCATCAGAATTCTGCCCCTAGTATTTGGCAGGAACTGTTTGGGGGAATAGCACCCTCTAGAGGGAAGAGTTTGCATGTTTTGGGTAGGGCCGCAACAAACTATTCCAGAGCTTTGGCCTTCCCCAGGGGCCCTGCCAGCTTGGGGGTGGAGCGGAGCTGATTGTTTATCCGGTTCTGACTCTGACCACCGTGGAGAACAAAGCTGCCTGGCTGTGGGAGGTGGCACAACAGCTGGGAGTGGCAGATATAAAGGCTGGCAACAGCAAGCACAACAGCTGGAGGCGGCAATCACGACAGCCAGAGGCAACAAAGAAGCTAGGCAGTAGCCCAAAACTCCAGAGCCCATGAGTCTAATAGCCTTACCACTGGGCTCTAGAAGCTCTGGGCTGTCTTCTCTGTCTGTCTCAGCTGTGGTCCTCTATCCAGGGTATCACAGAGGCACCTCCTGAGAGCATGAGACCTATGAGAATAAACCCGGGGTACATACAAGCAGTTGCTACAATTAAAAAGTTCTGGACTAGGAGCTGGAAGACCTGGGTTCTGGTTCCAACTCGACCACTAATCTACTTGGGGCAAATCTCTCTGAGCCTTAGTTTCTAATGATGTCTTTCCTACCTACCTCATGGTGTGAGGATCAAATTACATATTTTGTCAAATTTAACATGATAAATGATCATAGGCTATTATTATGGGAATGATAAGCAAGGCTTTCCTTGGACTGTAAGAGCTTCCATTCTTCTGATATGCAGAATCTCCCCTCACCACAGAGCTAGGACTTCGAGGAAGAATCCCTGAATGTCACCATAGAAAGTGTGGGGGTAGAGGTGGTTGGAGGAGGCAGACATCCTGATCCTCCAGCAGTGTAAGTGGAAGCTTAAAGACGCTCGTTCAAACTCCTGTCCAAATATGCCTTAAACTTATGAGTAAGGACAAAAAACAAACTCCTGTCCAAAGCTTTAAACTCTTCTACAGAATCTCTAAATGCTCATCCCACCTATCCCTGAACACCTTCAGAATCAACTACTTCTCATTCTAGAGACTTTAATTCAGTTAAAGTAGTTTAAGATTGCTTTGCTTTTTAAAACACATGAATAACTCATACTGGATTATTTTCTGCTAACATATTTAATTTTTTTTTCATGGTGCTGCTTGCTAAATCCCATCTTCCCAATTACTCAGGTAATTTTTGGACCCAAGTACATAATCCAGCATTTATCCTTTTTATTATATTTGGCTCATTCATCTGGCTCCTCTTGGATCCTAATTCTGCCCAGGTCTTGAATTTGTGACCTGTCGCAGCTTTTTGTCAGCCACGTAATTGATGGCCATAGTGTTCTATAGTTTTGAATGAAATTAATGTTAAGAACACAGAATAGGGCAAGGCCAAAGATAAAGCTCTCTGGAATATCATTAGAAAACTAATTCCAGGCTCTCATGGTCCACTCACTAGTATAACTGATTTTTTAAGACACTTCATTAGATTAGAATTCTGTTCATTTTTCTCTGTCTTATCCCCTAGGACATAATGAAAGATCTTGTCAAAAATCTTACTGAAG
>CM052444.1:34511370-34732961 GCA_028533085.1 Varecia variegata
AAAAATCTTACTGAAGCTTAGGTACACTGTATCTGTTGAATTTCTCTGATTTGTCAATTTGGTAACCTTATCCTCAAAGGAAATTAGCTTATTTTGTTGTGACTTTTTCTTAGTGAGCCCATGCTGGGTCCTAGTGATAACTTTCTTTCCCCTACCCTGCCTAAGTACTCACAATCTTCATATTCTATTATAGAATCTTGCCTAGGATCCATAACTTACCTGTTTGCAGTTTGTATAATATGCCTCATTTTTCTTTTTGAAAATTAAAATTACGTTCACTCATCTCCAACTTTGCAGCACTTCCTCTGCTCTCTAATACTCCTCAAAATCTCTTATAGAAGCTTATATCTTCTTTTCAAGAGTTTGAGGATCAAATGAGAAGGCATGATAACGTGTGAGCTCTAAAGTGGTATATAGATATGGGCATTGTGGTGGTTGTTTTGTTATTATTACAACTACTGAGTACTAGATAGGGCTTTAATTTGGCTCTAAATATAAGTTCTTCAAACTTCAGAGTTTTCGAGCTTCCTTTTTGTTCCAAAGTAGCCAAGGATATCGGAGAGTGAAAATTGAAGTCTGGTTGAGTAGTCTCACATGGACAAAAGTTCCAAGTGGTGTAGGGGCTGGGAAAATGGGCATCTTGTTTGCCTCTGAACATTATTGGGATTCTCATCCATTGGTGATCTTCAGTTCAGTGCCTACTTGGATTGGCATATGGATGGACCCAAATATAATTCAGAGTTTTTCAGGGGCAAGGCCATGGAGAAATATGGAAGGTGGGCAGTGTAAAGAGGAATGATAAAATACAATGGGTCAGACTTTTTGAAATGAAGAATGCGATGGGCCTCTGTATTCTCCAAGAAAGGCCAAATTCCCCAGAGATCACCCTGCTCCTTCCCAGAAGATCTGGCCATCAGATTCAGAGTCCAAGGGCTCAAGCGATTAAAATTCTTTCTCAGCTGGAAAAGTACTAGTTACTCCTTGGGCAGGGATGCCAGGCACTTTGTATTAAGTGAACTGTCTCCTATTTCAGTGCCTTGTCCCACTTTCTACTATCAGAACAAATAGCAATCCAGAATTTGAGCCTGTGCAGACATAGCCACTACTTAACTTACACTCCTAACTCTTCTACTTCACTCAGTCAAGACAATTTTGCCACCTACAATCTGGCATTTCTGCCAGTCCTTGGGAAAATGTCTCAGTGCTGCCAGGAAGCTTCAGCATGTTGTTTCTCCTTCACCACTGCATATTTCTTTTTGTTCAAGTCCTGTCTGTGTTCTTCCTGCCATCACCTTAGACTCTAAACCAGACCAAATTTGCAATCCAGATGAGGGAAACAGATGATGATGATGATGGTGATAAAAAATATTTCACCAAGGGGTGCGTGCTTGGAGAACATCTCAAGGAGTAGAAGAATGGGCAATTTCTGCTATTTTCTGAGGCAGATGAATATCTTAGTAGTATCAGTGGGTATGCACTTGGGAGTAGGAGAGAGAATGAAGAAATAAAGGGTATGTGTGTGTTAAGGGGGATTGGCCTGGAAGGATTCCAACAGGATAGCTTTTCATGAGGGTGGTGAGGGATCTCTTTCAAAATTAGAGATCTTCACAGAACTGGTTTTGTGGTGAATGAAGGTCAGTAGAGCTCTTGTTAGTCTCATTCCCACCTTCAACAAACAGTGAATTTACTACTCTTTCTCCCCTTCTAAGAATTGCAAATGTCAGACTGTATTACAATTATTTGCTTACTGAACATGTGTCTTTCTCACAAGACAGTGAAGTCTGGAGCACAGGGATGTCATTTTCATCTTTGACTTACTAGCACCTTGCATAGTACCTGCCATGTAAAGAGCTCAATAAATATTTGCTAATAAAAGAACAAATAAGTGGCATTCAAGTGAATGTTAATTCCTCCTTCCCATTGAGTGGTGGCGAGGAATTGGTTCAATTTCTACAATAACCTCCATTGTGCTGCCTTGCTCCCTCCAGATGACGTCAGTTGCCAAGGTGTATTACAGTCAGACCACTCAGACAGAAAGCCGACCCCTAATGGGCCCAGGGGTACGACGGCGGAGAGTCCTGACAAAAGATGGTCGCAGCAACGTGAGGATGGAGCACATTGCTGACAAGCGCTTCCTCTACCTCAAGGACCTGTGGACAACCTTCATTGACATGCAGTGGCGCTACAAGCTTCTGCTCTTCTCTGCGACCTTTGCAGGCACCTGGTTCCTCTTTGGCGTGGTGTGGTATCTGGTAGCTGTGGCACATGGGGACTTGCTGGAGCTGGGTCCCCCGGCCAACCACACCCCCTGTGTGGTACAGGTGCACACACTCACCGGAGCCTTCCTCTTCTCCCTTGAATCCCAGACCACCATTGGCTATGGATTCCGCTACATCAGTGAGGAATGCCCACTGGCCATCGTGCTTCTTATTGCCCAGCTGGTGCTTACCACCATCCTGGAAATCTTCATCACAGGTACCTTCCTGGCAAAGATTGCCCGGCCCAAGAAGCGGGCTGAGACCATCCGTTTCAGCCAGCATGCAGTTGTAGCTTCCCACAACGGGAAGCCTTGCCTTATGATACGAGTTGCCAATATGCGTAAGAGCCTTCTCATTGGCTGCCAGGTGACAGGCAAACTGCTTCAGACCCACCAAACCAAGGAGGGTGAGAACATCCGGCTCAACCAGGTCAACGTGACTTTCCAAGTGGACACAGCCTCGGACAGCCCCTTCCTCATTCTACCCCTTACCTTTTATCATGTGGTAGATGAGACCAGTCCCTTGAAAGATCTCCCTCTTCGAAGTGGTGAGGGTGACTTCGAGTTGGTGCTGATCCTAAGTGGGACAGTGGAGTCCACCAGTGCCACCTGCCAGGTGCGCACTTCCTACCTGCCAGAGGAGATCCTTTGGGGCTACGAGTTCACACCTGCCATCTCACTGTCAGCCAGTGGTAAATACATAGCTGACTTCAGCCTTTTTGACCAAGTTGTGAAAGTGGCCTCCCCTAGTGGCCTCCGTGACAGCAGTGTACGCTACGGAGACCCTGAGAAACTCAAGCTGGAGGAGTCATTACGGGAGCAAGCTGAGAAGGAGGGCAGTGCCCTCAGTGTGCGCATCAGCAACGTCTGATGGCCTATTCCCATCTCCCCATCCCTCTGGTCTGTTTTCCTCTCTTTCAATGCCCTGAGTAAGGAATACTACCCGGACTTGCTGGAGATCCCCAGAACCTCCACTTTAACCCAGTGGCCTGTCAGTAATCTAGGCCATCTGGACTCCGAATTTTCCTCCCACTGTCCTCTTTTGCCTCTGCCCCGCTTCCACCCCAACACACGCAGCCCCCTTAAGCCAGGATGGGGGAAAGAGAGGGATTAGGCTGAAGTGGCCTAGAAGGCCTCAGCCATGCTTGGAGACCCACATTAGGAGGACCATGCAGTTGGATGGACAGACTCCCCCCAACCCCCACCACCACCAGAAAGTTTGGTGATTAGAGCCTGGAGCCCCTCCATCTCCTATCTTCCCACCTAGCAAGTTCCCTAAGGCAAGACTCTCTCTGATGCAGTCACTTTGGGGTCTGTGCCCTCAGAAATATAGGAAATATAGGGATCTGAAATCAATTTAGCCTGGGCCCTGTTGAAAGAAGCCAGCATTTGTTATGATGTAGCTAATTTTTGCTAGTAACTCCTGACCATAACCCAGGACCATGATCACTACTATTTTCCCTTTCTAGTTTCTCAAGTGGACCCTCTCAGGATACCCAGTTCTCTCATAGCCTCTGTCCCGTGAGAACTGGGTTTGACCCAGAAAACATTAACATACAAGCACCACACCTGCACCCATCCAGGATTCTGAACTCTTCAGTTTGGAGTGACTAACTCAGAGCTGTTGTCCAAAACTTTGAACCTATGCTGCCCTGGGAAGATTTGTTTCCTTGTGTCCTGTGAATGGGAGGACCCTAGCCAATATACTCCTTTGAAAAAAGTCCAGTGCCCAGGCCCCATGGAAAGGTTTGAGAATGTTATTTCAGATTACATTGTACCTGTCTTCTCTTCTTGCTTTCCTGCCCAGCCCAGACCCCACTTCCCTCAACCCCAACTGTTTGGAGGAAGGGAGGGAAAATGCAAGGGCCTCACTCTCTTAACACTGTTGCTCAACTAAAACTAGATTCACAGGGAACAGATTCCCCAGGAAAATTAAACCAACCCCACCAAGTGGGATGGCTTCCAGACTGCCGTACAGAGCCTCTGGCAATTGGTGATGCTTTGTTACAGCTTGGGCAGAAGCAGAACTCTGTGGCTGGCAGCCACTATTCTCCCTATTATACCTCCTGGTGCCCTTCTGAAAAGTGCAAGTTATTTCATTAGGTAATGCTGGGAGAGAAGGAAATTATATACTTCCTGATCAAATAACCATGGTCACCCTCAGTCATTCCTGAGACTTGGTATAAAATGATGAAAATCAGCATCATCTCTACTGTCTTCCGCCATGAGGTCAGTTTCAGGCAAGTTAAAAAGCATACTTTAAAAGATCAAGCTCAGGCCATTCCTTGTTCCCTGGTGGGGACTGTGGGAGGGTTCAGGGAAGGGAATATAGACACCAGAACTTTCTCTAAAGCCCCAAATCCCAAGAGTGCTTTCTGGCCTCATTTAGGTACCAAGGAAACCCCACAAAGTGGTTTTGCAGAGTTCCTGTATGAATCAAGTGGCAGTTTATTTAAGGTGGTCTCAGCCAACTGTTATAAGCTACATACTTGTACAGAATATATACATGCATCTGTGTGCAGAGCCTGGCAGAGAAACTCATAAAATATTGGGGCTAGTCCATGATCACCACCTACTATAACTGCACAAGGTCTTATTATATTGACCGCTCCTTGAACTCAACTAACTATATCTTGAAAATGAAGACTCTTCAGTCTCTACTTACTGTAAACCCCACCATTACTCTCTAGCCATCATGAAAACAAGAACCAGAAACATCTGAAAATCTGAAACAGAGAACAGAAGGCAGAGAGCCAGCTTTGCACACTCAACTTTATTCAACATTAGACTTACTTGATTTCTTCCAATGTGTAAGGGCAAAATGCACTGCAGTGTGTGTGTGTGTGTGTGTGTGTGTGTGTATTTTATCAATTGGCAAGTTATCCTTTGGTTTCTTCTGCACACTGCTTCCTTCCTGAAGGAAGTACTCTCTTCCCATTCTCCTGCTGTAATTCTAAGCCCCCAGACTCTCCTCAGATTCTTGGGTAACAAAGTGAGAAGAGAACATTTTCTGACTTATCCCCTTTGAAGTGCCTCCATTATCCCAGGTTTTGCTCTAAATTGCCCTTTAAATCATACTGTCCTATTAATGCAATCTGGCATCTTCTTCCATAAGCCCCCCACCAGGGAACAACTCCCCCAACCCCTAAATTGTTCTTTAAACTACAGCCTGTCTCCTTTGACCTGAAATCCTTGTTCAGGCAATAGGACAAGCTTCAGAAGCAGCAAGGTCTGATGAGAAATGGGCTCCCACACCAACCATGGACTTGAAATGTCAGGAGAGAACTAGGGACAGATGTTAAGGGGGCGGTTTCAGAAGATGGGCAAAACAACTGATGGGGATGGACACCCAGGATGTAAAGATGAGAAAATATGATGCTGAGGGACCTAGTGAAATCAATGAGATTCTTGAGTTTTACTTGGGTTAGCAAACAAGAGGTGGGTGGAGGCTCAGGGAATTAGGATGTGCTACATATGAAAGGTTTATCTAAGGAGAAAGAAACAGAGATAATATATATATATATATATAGAAAGATGTATATAGATGTATATATGCCCAAATATACTGAATGTACAAAAAGGAAATATTCAGAGACCTTAGCATAGGGGGCAGATATCTTGTCCTGGTTATGGGGTAGGACACCAGATTTTCAGACTTACAACCAGTGATCCTGGTTTCAACATGGAAGTGAGAAAGTTGATGAAGGATTTCAGATTTGGCGATGGTAAAGGGAGGGTTGGAAGCTGCCCTTCAGAAATAAAGAGGCATCCACTGAGGCTGTGCTACTGATAGGACTGGGAAGTGAGGAGTTAGGACATTGGGGAGGGGAGAAATCCCACCCATGGAAATCTTGGAAAATCTACTACTTATACTGTGTGTCCCCATCCCCAGAAGTGTCCTGCCACTGTAGCACCATTTTAAAATAAAATAAAATAAAAGCACCTTTTTGTTTCCCTTTCATGAAGTACACTGTATTTCCCCTTCTTCCACAGGGGTAGGAGCAGCTGCAGCTCCAGCCCCTGAAATTAAACTGAGAAGCTGAATACCTTGGTATATGGGAGGCAGTAAAGGGAGGCTCAACTCTAGAATCCAAATGCCAGGACTGAAGAGCTGTTGGACCCAAGATACTCCCAGCCCTCGATGTGGCTGCAAGCAGCCCAAAGAGAGTGCCATCTGTGCCAGAGGAGTCCCAATACTGGCATTTAGGCATGGAGGGTTATGTTATAGTTTTGATGCTTCTCTATGAAAATGATGAGTGGGGTCACCAACTGCCCTAAGGGATGGTGCAGTTTCATGTGAGGCTTCTGAAATACCTACATTCTGCTTCAACTCATTATCCCTCCAACCCCTGTCAGCTAATAGGACCATCTGGGGATTTCCCTATGAGGTCTGAGCAGCAAAAGGAAGCCAGTTACACTATTGCTACGAGCCCGAGACACTGAGCCCTCCTTAAGGCTGCTACCCTGGTTCTTTATTGCTGCTAGCTAACCTAGTTTATTTGTGAAATAACACACTACCTTTGCTGTAAAGTTAGTATGTGCCTCCAGGCTCAGTGATGGCCAACTCTACTGAAGCAGAAGTATCTAGGGATGGTTTTTCCATTCGTTGTATTAAAGACTAAACCAGGTCAAATGTACCTAGGAAAAAAAGGTGTGAGTTTTTTTGGTTTGTTTTATTTTATTTTTGTCTGTTCAGAAAAAAGCTACTAAATAAAATGGATGCCTCTGTTGTTGTCACTCTAGCTTCTTTTAGACATCTAAACCAATACTGTGATCCAGGTCTGAGCTCACAGGCATATGCGTGGGAGAGCAGGGTTGAATCTGGCTGAGCAGGAAGAACTTCTGACTGTGTGGCCAGGCCTCTTCCATTTAATTTCTCTCATGCTTTTCATAATGATATCACCCATTCCTTCCACTCCTTTCCTACACCTCCCCTCATTAACTTTAGGATCTTTTAGCAAGCACCTTTAAAATTCAGTTTTTAAGGGATAAGATTTAAAAATCATTAAGACTGAAAATTGGCTCAGCTTACCCAGGAAAGTCAAGTTGCTTTGCATCCTGGGCATTGTCCCTTTTGCTCAGTGATCACAAGCCCAGTTTCCCCTCTGTGCTACCATACAGACTTTTTGCCAGTTTTCCTTACACATCCCCAAGGCTCTGTATACCTATTCCTTCATTCATCAGGCATTTCTTCCCCCAAATCTCAAATAAATGGATTTCTCTTCTACCTTATCTATCACTAGCTTGAGAAAGGTCTGGTTGTCAGTATCCAGCCCTGAATTCTCTCTGAGGGGAGGCAAGAGATCTTATAGTCACTGACGCTTGTTCCCCAGAAATGGAAGGATAGAGGGAGGAGGAGGGAGAAAACTGGATCTCTCATCATCATCAAAAAACACTTATATACAACATTTCAGAAACTCTAGGAATGAGTCATATCTCTTATTTGAGATATATAAGAAACATGAAGTGTATAGTTCCTAAGAGTTTGAAGAAACCTACAAAGTTGTGAGGAAAGAGAATTAAATTAACAAGTAGCATACAACAAATAATACTAAGAACAATAACAAGTAGCCTATACTACTGCCAGATACAGTTTTCACAGCATGTTCTAAAAAGACTGAGCATGCCATGAAAAACACGTCACAGGGACAGGCACTAGGCAAGGGATGGTATCAATCTAAGAGGTCTAGTTAGAACACATTTGACATAAGATTCAAGAAAAGTCAGCAAATATTTACTGAGTTCCTATTATGTGGAAGGTACCATTCAGCTAAAGAAGAAATATAAGACATGATACATGCCATTAGTGGGTGTACACGTGTGGGGCTTTCCACCTGTTATTCCTTCTGTGGAAATTTCTCCACTGCTGGCCAACCCCCAATCTTCTTAACTCTTACTATACCATCTTAGGTCAAATCCTGTTAAAAGATATAGCACTAAACACAGCTGTCATTTTACAGCACTTGAGAACTTATTTGGCCAATGTCTCTCTCACCCACTAGACTTTATGTATCAGGTGAATGGGATTCACATCACGTGTTTGGTCACCAGTACAGCTCAGCACCTCGCACAGTGCCTGGCATGTATGATGCTCACTAAACGTAGCAAGAGAGAAGGAAAGAAAAGAAGGAAAGAATTTGCCCAAAGTATGCAGTGGAGCTGGTATATCCTATTAAATAACCCTCAAAGATTTAGATAACATATTTCACAAAACAGGATATAATTAACTGTTAAAAAATAGAACAGACAATAAACATCACTGGTAGGGTGAGATCATTTGCACTTGTTAAGTTCTAGGAAGAGTTTACAGAGGAGTTGAGGTTTGAGCTCAGCACTGAAGGACAAATAGCTTTTAAGAAAGTGAAGAGAAACAGGATTTTTTGTAGGTGGTACAACATAAGCAAAGTATTGTAGGAAATAAGCACAAGGCATATTTAGGGAACAGTTAGTAAACTTAGAACAGAGGGCTTTGTAGGTAAATAGGTTGAAAAGATAAGGTAAAACCTGATAATGCAGAGATTGAAATGTCAGGCTAAAGAGTTATTATTTTTTCTTTAGGTAGTTGGGAACCACTGAAGATGTTTGAGGAAGGAAAGAATCTAAGTAAAGTACTGTTTATGAATATCAGTTTGGCAGTAGAATTGAGACAGGAGATACTAAATCAGTTAAGAGACTTTTAAAAGCTTGGGGGAAAGGTGATTCCAGAGATCCTTGTATAGTATAGGTGTTCAATACATATTATTAAATTGGGTTGTTGAAGGTCTGAACTAAGGTGCAGGATGCTGGGCATAGAAAGAATTAGGAATAGGTTGAAAAGAAATTACAAAGCAGGACATATGAACAAGGTCTAGCAAAAAACAATGTTTGAATTAGTCAGGGTTCTAACAGGAAACAGATGGTATCCTCAAAGGGCTAATTGGACATGTTTTAATGAAGGGATTATTTACAAAGGTGTGGACACGTTTAATAAATCAGCAAGAGATGCTGAAGCACCCAGGGACTTGCAACGTAGGAAGCCTTTACCAGCCTTTAACCTTTAATGGGCTGTTATTGGAACTGTGAGAGGTATACCCAAGGGAGAGGGCTATCGCTTCAATAGGATACAAAGCTTTAGGTAGAGGAACTCAGACACTGCCAAAGATTGCCAGTGCCTCCCACTGGCCTATTCTGATGGGAAGCCAGGGAACAAGGGAGGCAGAGTGAAGCTGCCCATAGAGTTTAACCTCTTGGAGCAAAGAACAGGGTAAAAAGGACGGTTAGTGGATATGGAAGGGTAATGAGAGGATATGCAGCATAGTGAACAAGGTCAAGGTCCTAAGAAAACTAGGGATGAGCTATGCATATTTGTACTTTCCCTAGCCATTGGCTCTAAAAGGATGGAAATATAGGGGCAGATAGTGAAAGTGGGGATTAAGGAGGATTGTAAGTAATAGTAAGAGGTAATGAACAGTTGAGCATTTGAAAAAATGTAGCTCTTTCAGGGAAAGGGGAGATGATAGAGTCCCTAAGAAAAAGCCCAATATGGGGTCTGTGGACTGTGATGCTTTTCTGCCCCACCTAGATATAGTCACAAAATTTGGACCTCTCTGTCCATTTGTTTTACAGGATTCCAGCCTCTTCTTTATTCCCACAACTACTATCTTCATCTCATTCCTTTCACTGACTTCAGTGACATGCTTAGTTCCTTTTGATTAGTTGTTTCCTTATGTGCCCAAATTTGGTGACTCCCATCTCTCTAGTGTGGCAGCCATATAGGGACAGATTGGCTGAGGCCATTCTGCCATATCATCTAACTAACTCAGCCAGAATCCTTGTTAATTCTCAGACATCTATTATACTTCCCATATTCTTTACCTTCTGGGACTAAGTCTCACTTATCTATCACTTGCAGAGGAAAAGAATAAATCAAAGACAGAATCACTCTGAGAGAGAATATCAGAAAGATCCAGATAAAAGATCAATGAGAGGTAACAGAGAGGAAAATGAGAATTCATAATCAACATTTTATTGGCAAGTCAGCCACATAGTGATTAAGATACTCTGGGTCAGACAGATTGGATTTTGAGTTTCAGCTCTGCCACTAGTTAGCTATGTAACTTAGGAAAATTACTTAATCTCCATGAGCCTTGATTCATTTATAAAGGTAGGAATATCTACCTTACATAAAAAGTATTTAGAACAATGCCAGGCACATTGCAAATATGTCCTCAACAAATGAAACTATTATAAATCAACATCATCATAATTATTATTATTTTAACGGTGAGGTGCTATCAGTGTATATATGGCTAATGTACTGCAAGAAAAAAACGTTTACAATTATCAATCTAATTATACCAAGGCATAATTATTTCCCCCCTTGGTATATAATTATACCAAGGCATATAAAAGGACATAGAGATATCAGAATATGAATATGCAATGTATAAGATTAATATGGCTCATCCAAAGGATAAATGTGAACTATATAATGGATGAGTGGAGGGTAGTCCTGAGAGCTGCATGTTCAGACTAGATGAAGTCACCTATTCTCCTTATGCTAGTCTAGACTTCCCCTAGGAAGCAGGCTCAATCTGTAAGACCAAGTCCGTCAGTATTTACTAAACATACCATGTACCTAAGAATACAATAAATAATGAGGAATTGAAAAATATTAAAGGTAAGATATAATTCCTACCCTCAAGAGCCCTACAATCTCATTGAAAGGTTTATGAATACAATCTAAAATAAAGTATCAAATTCTGCTATGGAGACTATAAGTGCAATTAAGTGATCACAGAAGGGAAAGAGCTAATGGGCTAGAGTCCTTGGTGAGAAATTCATGAAAGTAGGGTTGGAGTGGGGTGGGTGAAGGGGGGCAGACCTTGACATAGGTAAAGGATATTTGAAAAGAAAAAGAACTGGGGGCTAGGAGCACTCCACGGACGCCACTCTAGAAGTATTCTGGTAGGAGATATGTCCAAAATCAATTCAACTTTTACTGAATGGCTACTATAAGTTTGGTACTGTGTTAGATGCTGAAGTACAGAAAAGAATAAGATAATCTCTGTTTTCAAGGAACTCAAAGTGCCCTGATGGAAACTAGGAGAGAGAAACAACCAACCAACCCAGTTATTGCAAAGTAGTGTGACAAAAGCTGTAATAAAAGAATGACCAGAGAGTTTTAGAGCACTGGGATGACAGGCACTGAACAGGACTTTTACGGGGCAGGGCAGAGTCTTCTGTGTGAGTGATTTTCTGGAGCTTAGTTAGAGTCCTTCCGCCACAGTCCGACTGCCCTCAGACGGTGGGGAGGACTGACATCTAAGTCACTCTGCGTGAAGTGGGCTGAGAGGTAGGATGAGCTTCTAGGAGTTAATACTTAACCTGAGGCCTAAAGAGTTAGTTGAGCAGGTGTTTGCCAGGGTGACTCGGAGGGCAACTTTGGCAGAAGAAATACGAAACACAAAGGTACTGAGGCATGAGGGCCTGACATAGTTTGGAAACTGTGAAGCTTCCCTGACTCCCTTCCCATCCCCTCCACCTAGGGTTGTTGGATAAAATACAAGGTGCCCACTTAAATCTGAATCTCAGAAAACCAACTAATAATTTTAAAATGTAAGTATGCCCCAAATATTGCATGGGACATACACACTCTGGGCTCCCTTCAACGCATTCTTGCCGCCCCTGGGGCCCACAAACTCCCTGCGAATACTGGCGAGCTGGTGGAGTAAAGCATGAGAAGCTATCTCAGGTTTATTTTCCTTTCACTCCTACATTATTCACTCTCAGGTCTCAGGACTGAGGGATGTAGCTCGCAGCTCGGTCCCTGTCTGCGGTCCGCCTCTGCCGACGAGAGTTGGGGAATGAAAGCGGGCGAGGGGGTGGGGGTGGGCGTTACAAAGAAAGCTCACTCCACTCCATAAAAACACCAGCCAGTGCCGGCTTTCCCTACTACCAAGGGACCGGAAATCCCGCCCCCTCGGGAGGAAGAAGCGGAAGCAAGACAGCCAATCCAGAGGAAGGCAATTCTTTGGCTGTGGCTGCTGAGGTCCCCGCGCGGTGCTGGCGACTGGAAGCAGTAGGGGGCGGGGCTTCATGCCGGAAGTGAAGGTTCTGCAGTTGTTCGGTTGGCACGCCGGCGGCGGGAGCTGCGCTGCCAGCCTCAGGCGAAGAACCGAAGCGCTGGTTAGTTTGGAGCTGGGGCTGAGTGCCTGTCGCGCAGTCAGATCATGGGCTCGACCAAGCACTGGGGAGAATGGTTCCTGAACCTGCGGGTGCCCCCCGCCGGAGTGTTTGCTGTGGCCTTTCTTGCCCGTGTTGCCTTGGTTTTCTATGGGGTCTTCCAGGACCGGACCCTGCTCGTGAGGTATACAGACATCGACTACCAGGTCTTCACGGACGCCGCGCGCTTCATCACCGAAGGGCGCTCCCCTTATCTGAGGGCGACTTACCGTTACACTCCACTGCTGGGTTGGCTTCTCACTCCCAACATCTACCTCAACGAACTCTTTGGAAAGTTCCTCTTCATCAGCTGCGACCTCTTCACGGCTTTCCTCTTATACCGCCTGCTGCTTCTGAAGGGGCTGGGGCGCCGCCAGGCTTGTGGCTACTGTGTCTTTTGGCTTCTTAACCCCCTACCTATGGCAGTATCCAGCCGAGGCAACGCGGATTCGATCGTCGCTTCCCTGGTCCTTACGGTCCTGTACTTAATAAAGAAGAGACTGGTCGCGTGTGCAGCTGTATTCTATGGTTTCGCGGTGCATATGAAGATGTATCCAGTGACCTATATCCTTCCAATAGCCCTCTATCTGCTTCCAGAACGCGACAGTGACGAAGGCCTCCGTCAATCCCGGTATTCTTTCCAGGCTCGTTTGTATGAATTCTTGAAGAGGCTGTGTAATCGGGCTGTGTTGCTCTTTGTAGCAGTTGCTGGACTCACATTTTTTGCCCTGAGCTTTGGTTTTTACTATAAATATGGTTGGGAATTTTTGGAGCACACCTACTTTTACCACCTCACTAGGCGGGATATCCGTCACAACTTTTCTCCATACTTCTACATGCTGTATTTGACTGCAGAGAGCAAGTGGAGTTTTTCCCTGGGGATTGCTGCATTCCTGCCACAGTTCATCTTGCTTTCAGCCGTGTCTTTCGCCTATTACAGAGACCTTATCTTTTGTTGTTTTCTTCATACATCCATTTTTGTGACTTTTAACAAAGTCTGCACCTCCCAGTACTTTCTTTGGTACCTCTGCCTACTGCCTCTTGTGATGCCTCTAGTAAGAATGCCTTGGAAAAGAGCTGTAGTTCTCCTCATGTTATGGTTTATAGGGCAGGCCTTATGGCTGGCTCCAGCATATGTTCTTGAGTTTCAAGGAAAGAACACCTTTCTGTTTATTTGGTTAGCTGGTTTATTCTTCCTTCTTATCAACTGTTCCATCCTGATTCAAATTATTTCCCATTACAAGGAGGAACCCCTGACAGAGAGAATCAAATATGAGTAATTTATGTTCCATATCTTCTGGCATTATTACATTCTGATTGTTCTATATGGACCAGAGGAAAGCTTTGGAAAATTTTTTCTGAACATTCTGAGCACTCTGGTGAAAGTTACCCTGTTCCAACAGAAGTTAAAACCAATGTTTGCCTTTTATATAAAAGTGACACAATAATTGAGGTTCACCCTCTAAGAACTCTTAAGACTCATTTATGTGGGACATGATGGGAAGAAAACGTTACTTGTTTGAAATTCGAAAGACTGATGAAACTATCAGATGCTAAAAGATTCTTAAAATAGAAAAATAGAGTAATGTAGTTAGAGGCATAAAGTTTAAGCCAGTATTTGTTCCAATTATACTGTGTTACTATCTTAAGCTGTCTTATCTTTTAACCCCCACTTTTTCTTTCTAAAGCTTTCCTGACAGCTGTGAAAATTCATAAAGTATTCCTGAAGTACAGCTTTTTAGATATAAAGTATTAACACTACTATGTTTAGTTGGGAAAGTTTTTAAATTGTGTATTAATGTGGGGGCTTAGAAGATAAATAATCCAAAGAATTTAAATTGTAATCATGTTTCATGTATTTGTTTTATAACTTAGTTTTTCAGCACTCGGTCCCAGTGGTATTAGATTACCATTTGGTTTTATACAAAAAGTATTAAATTTAAATTCATTCATCTTTAGGCTTGAGTTATTACATTTTAAAAAACATCATCTTTTTATGTTTGATGTCCTTAAACACACAAACTATTAGGGCATTTTAGTATACTCTCCTTTGTTTTAAAGTTTCTGTTTGCTAAAAAAAGATTTTTCATCTAGAGTTTAAGTCAAGTGTTGTCTGTATTATAAAAATAAATAATAGTAGATTTTAGCTGATAAAACATTAAATTTTTAGGTTGGCACTCCAGCAGGTGGGAGATGTGTTTTTAAGGCATTTCTTAGCTTAAAAAAAGTAAAACTCCACTTATGAAACTTCCATAATAGAAATTGAGACCTGCGAGGAAGACTCCTGGAAAGCATAAGAAGCATCTTAAAGAGCCACTGGTCTCCCAGACCAGGAAATTGGAGCAGGGGGACATTGTGGAAATGAGGCTTTGGTGGGCAGATCTGTTTTCCTTATCAGTGTAATATTTCTGGGAGAAAAATGCTTTGAGTTGTTCAAACAAGCATCTTAAAAAAACTTTTTTAAAACTTATCCTATCTAGGTTTGGGACTTCCCTAACACTCTATGGTAGCAATGTATGAGTATGATATTGTGATTGTGGATTTAAAAGATGAGTAATTTAACAAATTATTTAACAGTCAAAAAAAAACCCACAAAGCTGGACTTGGTGGTGTGCACCTGTAGTCCCAGCTACGTGGAAGGCTGAGGCAAGAGGATCACTTGAGCCCAGTAGTTCAAAACCAGCCTGGGAACATAGCTAGACAACCCGTCTCTAGAAAAAAAAAGAAAAAAATCCCCAAAATTCCAGAGAAGTAGTATATTTCATGTCACTTCAGGCCTAAAAAAGCCTTTGAGAATAAGATGTCTATAGGCTGGTAATAATTAAGAATGCTGCTACTGGCAGCACTTCTTTGATGGATACCTTCTGGGACCTGCCACTAGAGTGGGTAGTTTTATGTGGGCTTGTTTGGACGAAAATAGCAGTGAGTTGTTGAGAACGATAACCTTTCTTAGAACATCTAGTCTCATACCCTACATCAGGTGTTATCTTGAGGACTCTTTCTATGTGATTGCTCACTAGAGGCCTTCTAGCCTTGGTATCTTACCTATTTTCCCCCCACTCTTTCATAATAATTTAAAAAAAATGTTTCTGACAGAGCTGGCAAGGGAGGGGGGTGGACAAGAAATAGAATCCATCATCCCAATATAATTGCCCTTTTTTGTATTCTTTTTTATAATTATATTTACTTACTAGTTTATTATTATTTTTTTACTTTAACATTCTTCCTTTGTTGTAGGTTTACTCTCCGTACTTAGCATTGAAATTGCTAGACATTATGTGGATGTTCATGTTGTACATACATCATTCTTTCCCTGTTAGAACTTTAGGTTGCTTCCAATTTTTTTTTTTTTTTTTCGAGACAGAGTCTCACTCTGTTCCCCAGGCTAGAGTGCCGTGGCATCACCCTAGCTCACAGCAACCTCAAATTCCTGGGCTCAAGCGATCCTCCTGCCTCAGCCTCCCGAGTAGCTGGGACTACAGGCACGCACCACAATGCCTGGCTGGCTAATTTTTTCTATTTTAAGTTGCCCAGCTAATTTTTTTTCTATTTTTAGTAGAGAAAGGGTCTCCCCCTTGCTCAGGCTGGTCTCAAACTCCTGACCTCAAGCAATCCTCCTGCCTTGGCCTTCCAGAGTGCCTAGGATTACAGGCATGAGCCACTGCACCTGGCCTCCAATTTTTAATATTCTAAATAAGACTTAACATTTTCTATGTTTCAGATCATTCCCCTAGGACATTCTTAGAAGTCAGCAAATTTCAGCTAGGATCTTTGGAGGGAACTTTAACTCTAGATCCTGCCCTGCAAGAATTTCTTTACCAAAAAAGGTAGATGTTTCTTAAAAGATGCAGAGGTTATTTTGCAGTTCAGGTGCTGCAAAACATTTAGTAAGTTAACTCAAGAAACTGTTTAATTTGGTTTCTTGGGGGATTTTAATTTTTTATTTTTGTTTTCTGGTTTTGTAAATTCTTTTTTTGGCTTCTTTTTACTTGCAATCCATTTGGTTTTCTTATTAGTCCTTTGATAACACCTTAAAAATCAGTATAGGATTTTGGCTTATTTCCTACGTAATTCTTTGGTTCTTATACTACCCCTTAACATCAATATAGCCATTTACAGATAGGCATTAATTATTAGATTAAGAGAAATGGTTCTCAAGATAGTCTTGTGTTCTGAACAGAGGGGACTACATAACTTATTTTCTTCTATAATTGCTTTTTTAACATCTTCTAAATGTCCTAAATAGCCTTAGATAAATTCCCTGGATTAGGGTCATTGGAAAGGCTAATACTCCCCCCACATCCCCTGCAAAGATTTTAGTTACTGACTTCTTACCACCTGGACTCTTATAAGTGACATGAAATTGTTTCAAAAGTTTTATAGAACTTGTCCTTTAGTTAGTTGACTTATGGCTGAATATATTGTTATTTCTCTAATATCAACAGTTTTCTACATTACCACCCTCACCCCTAACCATCTGTACTATTAAGTGGAAAAGGACAAAGATGGAAAATTTTACCTGGGATGGTCCCTAAATGCAATGTCTTGTTTTTTTTCTTCCAGTGCTTTCTTATGAACTATTTTAAACATTACCCATATAACCATCATCTAAGTTTAACAATTAACATTTTGACATATTTGCTTTATATGTATCATTTTATTATTTACATATATATATAATTTTTTCCTGATCCATGTGATACTGCAAACATCATTTGCATCATTGATACAGAAACACATCAGCATGAATCTCCCGAAAATAAGGTCTTTCTTAGAAGATGATGATGCCATTATCTAATATAATTTAACATTTTGTCAGTTTTCAAATTTCTCCAGTTATTTTGTGTTTAATCTTAAAGAACAGACCATTCTTGGATCTCAAAGATTCCTTGAGAGAAAGAGCATGACAGATAATCTGTAATTAAGAAGTTTGGATCTTTTCCTAAGTCTATAAAACAAAGTGAGAACTAAGGGGTTTGCCTTCCATCACAGTTGAACAAATAATTCTTTTGTGTGTGATTTTTTCTGTCTCCCTCCTAAGAAAACATATGGTGGAAATAGAAAACATATGGTGGAAATCTCTATGTTTTATATGGTACGTTTTCCAGATAAAAGATTGTACATGTTTGGATTCCTAATATCCAGCCCTCTCTCCTTCCAACAACGATAGCTGAGTAACTTACATCTTGATGATGGTAAGTTTTTCTCAATTAACCAATTTTGGGTACCTATTCTGCCATATATAGTTTTATTTAATTTTCACAGCAACACTTCAAAGTTGATACTCATACTCTAGTTTTATAGATGAGCAAAGAGGCTCAACGATTAAATGACTTGCTAATAAGTGGCAGAGCTAGAATTTGAAGTGATTTTTTTCCCATGCTTTTTTCATTATGTTTTGGATTTTTCCAAAATACCCAGACCCAGCAGATGAAGACTGCTGCAAAATAAATGGAACTCAACACTAGCTCTGACAGATGTCTTGGCAGTCAGTTTGTCCTTCCTAATCTTTTAGGTATTTGCTTCAGGGGCAGTTATTTTTCATCTGTCCCAAGTTTCTGTCATCCCCAAACTTTTTTCTTTAATGATTCCAGACTGTTAGCAACTGCCTCCCACATCTAAGTCCTCTCTCGCCAAATTGTATAATTTTTTTGTTACTGCTGGCTTCATCATGCCCCTTCCCTTTATTGCCTGGTCTAAGAAGTTGATTTGCTGAACCACATAGTAGGCCAGCCATTTGTAAATCAAGCTATGGAGAGTATGTGACCAAAATTTTCAAAAAGGTAAGTGATCATTGTTACATTTCTCTTGCTTTGCAGCATACACTCTGCATTATGCATTCGTACAGTTAAAAGTCATCCTAAACTGATAGCATAGCATAAGAGATCATAGACTCAGATAGCTTAGGTTTAAATCCTAACCTTGAGCAAGGTTATCATACCTAGATATATTAGTTTTCTGTCTGTAAAATGGGGATGATAATCTTATCTTCATAGAATTGTTCGTAAGGATCAAATGAGTTAATATGCCAAAAGTGCTTATGCTGACAGAACAAGCCACTGTTTACGAACTTTTAAAGAAAGAGCTCTCTGGGACTGTAGATGTAAACCTTTTCTGCCCCTAATAGATATAGGGAAGGAACCTGGATGTATACAAAATAATTGTTTTAACTACCTGTTACTATAAAATTTATTCCTTCTTAATCTGGTTCTTTGAAAAGATAGTAAGCACTTACTTATATTTGAAAATGTATGGAGATATTTTTCAGATGTCTCGTTCAGGCTTGACAGTTTTGTACTTGTGTATTCCTGTCATATATTAGCTGTCTCTAAGCAATGGAGGTTTGGATTATGCCCCTAGATAGTACCACTTCTTTTCTCCATTGTATCAAGGGTCATTCAAGGTTGGTGTTCTGGAGATGGAAGCACATGTCTTCTGCCTGGGTCAGAAGCATCACAATAGCGCAAGCTATTCAGCACTGAACTAGAACCATTCATTTAGTCAAAACAAGCTTTCATATTCATTATCCTGAACAAAAAGCGGATGAAATGGGAACATTTCTAGCTGCTCAGCCACTCTGCTAATTATACTATGTCTGCTATGTAAAATGAAATGACACTTATAGTGACTATTTAAAAATAATTTGGAGCATGAATATTTGAAGCTAAGTTCATTTTACAAAGGAAATTTATAACCTTTGCTGTCCATTCTTTTGGCAGTTATTTAGAGATCCAGGCCCTGTGTAATAGCTGAGCAAGATGAAGTCCATGCTCTTAAAGAGTTAACAGTAAAAACAGAAACATACCCTATTAATAAAATGTCATATGTGACCCCATTAAGGTCCACAACAATACTGTGATGTTTAAAATGGAGTGAGGGTAGGGGGAGGTAGAGGATATTATTATTCCTGTTTTCCAGATAAGAAAATTGAACTCAGAAACAAGTGACTTTCCAAGGCCGAACAGCTGGTTAATGACAGGACCAGGACTGGACCCCTAGTTCTGATTCTAATTCTATTTTATTTTGCAAATCTTTCTTAATGCTATATGATGACAGGTGATTACAGTGGAAAACATCATTTATTTAGCAAATGTCATTCATTTAGCAAACTGCTTAGCAAAAGGCCCTGAGTGTCTTCCATGTGCCAAGCATTGTTCTAGGCACTGTAGATGCAGCTGTGAGTGAGGCAAAGACCCTACCTTCATGGAACTTACATTTCGATGGAGAAGCAAAGAATAGCCAAATACAGGATTGTGATGATTGTCATAAAGAAAAATAAGACAAGCTAAGGAAGTAGAGATGACGGCAGTAAGCAGAGGGGAGTGGGTGCTGTTTTAGATGAAGTGGTTAGGGAAGGCATCTTAAGGTGGCACTTGAGCAGAGACCTGGGAAGGGAAGACATATTAATAACATTCATGCAACTATTTGGGGTAAGAGCATACCTTGCTGAGCCAAAAGCAGTGCAAAGGCCCTGAGATAGGAATGAGCTTGGCGTGTTTAAAGAACAGTGAGAAGGTCAGTCTAGCTGATTGGAGTGAGCAAGGAGCAACCAGAATCTAATTCACATTATCCAGCAGAACAACATGAATGTTAGGTGAAAAATACTGTTAACATGAGTATTTTTATTGGTCTATAATACAATAACTTTGGACACAACCTATTTTTTTCTCTGACTTCTGAGCACATGTTAATTTGTAAGGAAGATGGAATACATATGTATACAACTAGTACTATAAAATACTTTCCCACATTGTTTTGTGATGTGAGGTTGTTTTGAAATCCTATTTTCACAGATGAGCCCCCTAAAGCTCAGAATATATGTACTTTACTCCAGGTACATGAGGCAGGACCAGAACCCAGATCTTCTGGAGTCGAATTTACTACTCCTTTCTCTGTACTGGCCTTATCATTTAGCTGTGCTGAACAGAAGATGACCCACTGGACTTTAGAAGGCAGGGAATTCAGGAAAAAGTCCAACAGATCATTCATTCATTAGTAAATACTTATTAGGAGCCTACTTTGTGCAAGGCACTGAGCTAGGCTAGGGGTATAAGGACAGTCCTGCCTTCAAGGAACTCACAGTGCATGATAGAGGAGACTGGTGGAAAAGTGATTATAGCTCAGAAAATCAATAGCTTAGAAATCAATAGCTTTCTATAGCTTAGAAATCAATGGTTCGTGTAAAATACACATAAAGTAGTTCACTAATCCACTGGACAAAGCTAGTGTAGAGCCTTGCACATACTAGGTATTGAGCTGTTTGTTATTGTGCTTAGTTTCTTTTAATACTGGGTAGGTACCGGCAGCTTTCTCTGCAACTATCCTGCTTAAAATCACTCAGTGATTAATCATACCTTTGATAATCCTTAGCTCACAAGACCTTTTATGATCTAGCCCTTGCCTGCATCTCCAGCTTTATCTTCTACCTCACCCCACCCTCCAGTCATACCAAATTATATCACCTCTTCATGCCTTGGTATCTGCTGTTCCTTTGGTTGAAACGTTCTTCCCCCCTTGTCTCGCTCACCAGCTACTGTTCAGTTAAGGGTGACCTTTGTGAAATGTTCTCTGACATAGTACCTGAGTTACGTTGTGCAGATCATGTCGTACTGTAATTTCCCATATGTGTGACTGTGCCATCTAGACTGTGAGCTCCCTGGGGATAGACGTTATTTCTTATTCATTGCTATTATTTTCCCAGGGCTTTCCCAGATCCAAGCAAAGACAGACAGGAATAACCGATATCATGGGGCTCTGGGTGTGCCACATACTCTGCTAGGTTTGTGGAATTGAGTTGTACAGGCATCTGTCAAGTGGGAGCTGGGGATAGTGGCCTCCTTTGCACAGTGTCAATGGTTGGGGCTGTGAAAATGAAAAGAAAGCAGCTTCTCAGTACCTGTCATTTCTAAACGCCATCCGTATCCACCTAATTTTCTAAGCTTGAATCTTATAATCACCTCCTATTCCTTATTCCCTTTCGCTTACTACCCACCCCCATCTAATCAGTCACTAAATCCTATCAGTTCTACCTTTTAATGTCCCTGGAGCCTGCTGGCATCTTGCCATTGTCATTGCCAGTTCTGCAGTTCAGGCCCTCATTGTCTCTCATCTGGATCAATAGCTCCTGACTGTCTTCTTGCTTTCCATCTCTCTCGTCCTTCATTCCACCTCTCATTTATCCTCCCCACTGCTGCCAGAATGTGATTTCCAGAACAGATCTGATCGTGTCACCATCCTGATAAAAGCATCCTAGGGGACTCCGTGACCTGCAAGAAATCCAAATTCTTTAGCATCCTCCGTCTTGCACCAGTTTCCCCTACTTAGCTTCACTCTAGCCCACTGGATAATGCAGTTTCCTGAAATTACCACACTCTCAAGCCTTGGCCCATGCTGTATCTCTGCCTAGTGTGCTTGTTTCTCTCCTGGCCTTCAGATGAATTGCCACTCATTTTTCAAGACCCAACTCACAAGCCTCTTCCTCTATCAAGAGGTGTGCAAGGTGAGCTTATGGAAAGAGAGGGTTAGCTATTAAGGAAAAAAGAAAAAGAGGGCCAGAGTTGTAAGATTTGGTAAATAATCTCTATTAATGCACTTACTATATTACAGTTATTAGTATTTGTGCGTTTGTCTTTTTCTCTCAGAGTTGGTGTTCTGTGTTTATATCTTTAGCATACAGCATAAATGCTCAATAAATGTTTGCTAAGTAAATAAAGTGGGAGTGGGGAGGGAACAAATATTTATTGAGCACCTATTATGAGCCTGTGTGCTTTTCACACATCATCTCATTTAATTTAATGCTCAAAACCATTTTTTGAGATAAGTATTATTTGGTGACAAGAAAACAGGCTCAAAGGGGATAAATATCCATCCCCCCACAAGGTTATGGGCTTGTGAAGGATGGAGCTAGAATTGGAACCTAGGTCTGTCTCACTCCAAAACTTCCCCCTCTTGAGTGACTCTCAGACAAGGGCAGTTTTGCCCCCCTCTCTGGGGATATTTTGTAATGTCTGGAGACATTTTTGGTTGTCACGACTGGGGAGTGTTACTGGCATCTACTGGGTACAGTTCAGGTGTGCTGCTAAGCAACCTACAATGCACAGAAAAGCCCCACAACAAAGAAATAGCTAGCCCAAAATGCCAGTAGTGCTGGGTTTGAGTGTCTTAATCTCTTTGGGCTGCTGTAACAAAATACCATAGACTGAGTAGTATATAAATAACAGAATAACAGAAATTTATTTCTCACAGTTTTGGAGTTCTGGAGGGTGGGAAGTCCAAGATCAAGGTGCCAGCAGATTCTGTGTCTGGTAAGGGCCACCTTTCTGGTTCATAGACAGCCATCTTCTGGTTGTGTCCTCACATGGCAGAAGGGGGATACAACTCCCCAGAGTCTCTTTTGTAAGGGCACAAATCCCGTTCATGAGGGCTCCACCCTCATGACCTAATCACTTCCTGAAGTCCTCACCTCCTGATACCATTACCTTGGAGGTTAGGTTTCAACATATGAATTTTTGGAGGACACAAACATTCAGTTTACTGCATTGAGAAACCCTGCTCTATACCATGTTGACTTTAATGAAAAGCAAGTAATCAAAATAAATGCATCCATTCCTCTGTGGAGAATCAGACTGAGCTGAAGAGAAGTTTTAGGGGCTTGAGGCCAGTCATGAGCCACTGGCATTGGTAGAAAAAAAAGACTATTCTATCTAGTCCTGACCTGCCTCCAATTTTATGGTTCTTTCTCTACTGCATCCACCCAGTCTTCTTTCTATCTTTTCTTCTCTTCTTTACCTTTCCTTTTCCTCAGCAGACTCTAATTTAGCTTGGGGAAGGTAACCCCTAAAGGTCTGTTTTCAAATCTCTTTTCTAATTAGCAGGTAGAGTCAGTATAAAAGAAGCTGCAGGTTTCAAACTGACACCATCTCTAGAATCTGGGAACAAGACCAAAAATGTCACCTTCTGAAACTGACAACAAAAAATAGATGAGATTAATCACTGCGATAATTTTCCCAGAAAGTAACTCACCTAAGAAATTGTTGGTAAGTGTGCTGCTGATAAGACTTGGCTGTTTCCTAATCTCAGCCAGGATCCAAGAATGCCTCCCCATGAAGGAAAGCATTTAAAATGTAATTTGTGGGTTAAACTAGTAATCTAGGAAATTATAAAGTGTTTGTCCTGGGGAAGTGTTCTAATGGAGGAAGCTTTTAATGACTCCTAAGTGTAACCGCTTGTAATTGTTGGGGATGCTTTGTGTTTTTGTTTTTCTTTCTCTGAGCATAACAAATCCTAGGAGAGAGGAACTAGGTTTATTTTACTGATGTCTGTAGCAGCAGAGACATGGATGAGTCATTGCTAGAGAAGGGTGAGACTTAGTGGTGGGCTGTGTGTAAGGGGATGGCAGATGGTCACAGAAGTCTGATCTCTACCCTGAAATGATCCTTAAACAGAAGCCCCCAAACCCTGGTTACATGCAAAATGTGTGTGTATGTGGGTGTGTGAATGTGTGTATATGCATTTTTCCCCTGTAGAAAATGTCTGTAGCATTCATCAAGGGGGTCCCTGCTCTCCAAAAAGTAAAGCCCTCCTGCCCTGGTTTTTGGAACACAGCTACTGGGGATAATGAAATAGAAAGATGATAACCTAGGAAAGGCAAGGGAAGTGAGTGCCTCCTAGGAAAAAGAGGACTTTTTTTTGAAGTTCAGATGTATTGATTGTGCCTACCTAGGCCCCTTATCACAAAAATTAGGAGCCCAGCATGCAGTGGAAAGATGAACTGTGAGCAAACATCAAGGCAGAGGAGAAGTCCAGCCTGCAGGATGCTGGAGAAAAGTACAAAGGGTAATGAGAGGACTTGGAAGGAGAGAGAGACTGTGTATGTGTGTATGTGCGTGCACGCATATGCGGTGGTGGGGGATGAATACTAAATTGTTCTACATATGCCGGCATCAATGCTGAGTTTAGATCCCACAGATGCCCTGGGGCAGCTGACAGTAAGAAAAAGGTTCTGTAAAGATGAGTCCTAGGAAGCTGACCAGGCAATTAAGAACAGCTCCTTCTAAAGTTCTTTTTGGTTTCAGAAACCAACTTTAGCTACAGGACTCATTTAAAGAATATTGAGTAGTTCATAAATTCCAAGAAAAGAGCTGAACAAGGAAGTCTGGGGAGGCAAAAAATTGGACAGTTTGGGGACTTTCATAGCAGGTGACCACCTCCAGTGACTTCCAGTCTCTGGATCTTTATATTTACGTTTTACCCAAAAGTTAACTATTGGGACTGGTCCCAGAGAAGAGGAAGTCATGAGCCAAGGAATAACCTCTGTTGTTGTTGACCACAGTCATTATCATTGTTGGTTTAGAGCAGGTGACCTATCTTGAAAGGAGTGGGAGACTAGTACCCAAGTCCTCTGATGGCCAGTTACACACTGCATGCTCTCAAGGCACATTCTTAACTTCTTAACAATTTTAAAACTAATTAACAGGGCTGGGGTAGGAATAGAGTGGAGGACCTTTTAGGAAAAGGAAACAAAAAGTGTGATGGTCTTTAGGTAGGATGAACTTGGCCTCCCAGAAATAGGAAAAGGCCCTTGTGGCTAGTGAATAATTTTCAAAGAGTGGGGAGTTGTAGAAGGGCATTCAGAGGCCTGATGGCATCACATAGGCCTGTAGAGCATGGTGAGAAGTTTGGGGGATTTTTATTTTCCTATGTGCAATAGAAAGCCACTGGAGTGATTTAAGCTGATATAAATTACACTTATAAAGACACTCTGGGCCGGGTGTGGTGGCTTACACCTGTAATCCTAGCACCCTGGGAGGCTGAGGTGGAAGGATCACTTGAGGTCAAGAGTTCAAGATCATCGTCTAGAAAAATAGAAAGAAATTAGCTGGGCAACTAAAAGAAAAAAAAAAAAAAAAAGAAAAAATTAGCCGGGCATGGTGGCGCATGCCTGTAGTCCCAGCTACTCGGGAGGCTGAGGCAGGAGAATCACTTGAGTCCTGGAGTTTGAGATTGCTGTGAGCTAGGCTGATGCCAGGGCACTCTAGCCCAGGTGACAGAGCAAGACTCTGTCTCAAAAAACAATAACAGCAACAACAAAATCCACTCTGGTTACTCAGTGGAGAATGGATTCTAGAAAGATTTGAATCAGAGAGAGAGCGGTAGAGGTGGTGAGCAGTAGGTGGATTCAGCATGCTTTTTTGTGTTTTGGAGAGAGAACTGTCAGGACTTGCTGATAGATTTGGTGTCAGAGAGAAGAAAAAGGAAATCCAAAATGAATGCTAGGTTTTTAGCTTGGGTGACTAGATGGATAGTTATGTCCTTTACTGAACTGTGAAGACAGATGGAAGGAGTAGATTTAGGGAGAAAGACAGTTTGGAATTGATCGTGTCAAGTTTGAGATGTCAGCCGTCTTACAGAGGAAGTCAGAGGGGCAGTTGGATACCCATTTGGGAGTCACCAGATTACAGATGTCACTTAATGAAAGACAAGGGCCTGGATGAGATTGCTTGAGGGGTGGGATGGTATTTAAACCGAACTTTGGGCTCTGCAGCTAAGGAAGTCTAGCTGGGCAGCAATGGGCAAAAGAGACTGGGTGATGGTCATTTAGGTTAGAGAAATGCCATATTATTTTTAAAGTGTGGGCTCTCAATTTACATTAATAGTTCTTAGTAGATAGACATTGGTAATTTCTCTATGTGATAGTTTATTTTGGACATGAGTTCTTGTTTATGAATATATTTCTCAGATTCATCTAGTAAATGTCACACTTTTGCAGTTCCACACTTTTCCTTGCTTAAATCATTGGCAAAATCTTTCTGGTTTTTCCTTCTGTGTGTTTGAGTGGCTGGCAGGAATTCACCGTTAACTGGGCCTGGAAGGAAGGCCAAGTCTGACAATAAATCTCTCTTTGGGCCTGTAAATATTTGTATAAGGTCCATTAACCATATTAAGTGGTCATGGATAAACCAGGTACTCATAGGCAACTGTAATAAACCACATGCAGAGAATCTATGTCGTAGATTATTTGCAATAAAATTTTAATTTTGCGTAGTGTTAAATTAAAGCCTGCCTAAGCTCTCTTGTGGCATTATGTATATTTCTGGGGTGGCTCTGTTTGTTAGCATTTAGCATATGAATTTATTTTAAAAGGAGTCCACGCAAAGTAGAAAGTTAAGCCTGTTGATTATATATGGTATGTATATTTATACACCGCAAACACACACACACCCAGAGAGAGAAAACAAAACCATAAGAATTATATGTGGCTCCTTTTAATATAGCTAAGTATTAATAACTATAACAATTAGTCCACCTGAGGATACTAGCTTTCTTTATTTTTCAAGTAAAAATAAAATTTTCCCTCTTGTTATCAAAATAATATGGTAAGTATAAAAAAACAGAAACAAACTTTTCAAAAAGGAAATCTGAAACACAGCAATCATAACTCCACAATCCAGAGATAACCTTTGTTAATACCTTAGAGCAGGGGTGGGGAACCTGCAGCCTTAAGGTATTGACAGAGTGGTGTATATATACATATGTATAAATAAAATACATAAGGTATTAACATTATAACACACGTGGCCTTATAGGTCCTTAAGTAGTACAGCTTTTTGACAGAATCCAAATTTTATAGAACAAATCCTTTTATTTTTATTAACACATTTTTGTTCATCTTTTATATTTTTGTTTTATTTTTATTTATTTATTATTTATTTGGTTTTTTGAGACAGAGTCTCACTCTGTTGCCTCGGCTAGAGTGCTGTGTCGTCAGCCTGGCTCACACCAACCTCAAACTCCTGGGCTCAAGTAATCCTCCTGCCTCAGCCTCCCGAGTAGCTGGGACTACAGGCATGTGCCACCATGCCCGGCTAATTTTTTCTTATATATATATTTTTTTAGTTGTCCATGTAATTTCTTTCTATTTTTAGTAGAGACGGGGTCTCGCTCTTGCTCAGGCTGGTCTCGACCTCCTGAGCTCAAACGATCCGCCCACCTTGGCCTCCCAGAGTGCTAGGATTACAGGCTTGAGCCACCATGCCCAGCCTATTTTATTTTTAAAATGAACATATTTACAATACCAAAGAATAAAATACGTTTCAATGAAATAATCCTCGCAGATTGACTGGCAGAGTTAGAACATTAGTAAGCCATTAGGGCTAAGTTGGCAACTGCTACGCTCATGATTTAGTTCTAGCTTCCCCTGCCTGACTGGCACTACTACCTCATGAGGCTGGTTGGTGAGAGTTTATGGGGGTCAAGTACACCAGTCTGTTATCAGCTTTTGACAATGGTACACTGTGTTTCTGTCTGAAGTGGAATTTGTGAATAGTTGTACAGGTTGATAGTATTTTTTAATTGTCTGCTTAATAGTTCATCATGTCAAAGAAGACCAAGAGAACACTGAAGGAAGAAAACAGATTTTTAAATAAGGATTGGGAATTGCAATATTATCTTGTTTCTGCTAAAGATAAGATGATTTGCTTGCTTTGTTATACTGCAATATCAACATTAAAGAAATTCAATGCCCATCAGAATTATAACACTCATAAGGACCACAAATATTTTAAAGTAGAGAGAGAGGTGTGAAAGTTTGTATTGTAGAAATTAAAAGATGAAAAGCAAAAGCCAAGACAATTCTTTCAAGCAGCAATAAGACCTGGAAATAATGCCACTGAAGTAACTTATAAAGCAGCTTATATACTTGGGGAAAAAGGGGAAGCCATTCAATGATGTAGAAATTGTAAAGGAATTCATTGTTGAAGTTGTAGGATGCTTAGACTCCAATAAGCTTTCAAAGTACAAACAGCTGTCTGTTTCAAGGACAGCTATAACTAATTGGCAGCATGAATTATCTTTCAACTTAACAGAACAAGTTCATGCAACACTTCAAAAGGAAAATATATATTATTCAATCTCTTTAGATGAATCAACTGATACTGACTTGGCAAAGGTTTTATACTTCATTCGGGTTATAACAGAAGATTTTCTTTGCTATGAAGGGTTATTCACACCCTTGGGCACTCTTGTGCCCAAGGGAATAGATATTTTCAACAACTTTTAAGATAAATGTTGTGATGTTGGACTGAATAAGGTAAATTTAGTGAGTGTACGTACAGGCAGTGTACCTTCCATGACAGGAAGACATGAAAGGTTTATTGCACAGATAAAAAAAGTATTAACAGATCCAGATGTTCTCATTTCTTTTCATTGTATCTTGCATCAGCAAAATCTCTGTGCTAAAGCTACTATTTTAAGTGACATTTTGCAACAAGTTATAAGTGTTCTTAACTATATTCATGCAAATGCAAAATGGCATCCTAAGTGTCATAACATGCTAACGTTAAATGATGGAGTGTCCAGTGCGGATTTGCCATACAGGTGTTAGCCAAAATTTTATCTCTGTGAGAACAGATAAATTGTTATGACGAACAGAACCAGCAATGTGAATTATTAAAAGAAGATTTCTATAGGAACACAGCTTTTCTGTGTGATATAATGTCAAATCAAAACAACTTGATTATTTCTTTGCAAGGTAAAACTAAGTCTATATATGATATGTGGCAAAAAAAAAAAATCCAAGGATTTTGAAAAAAGCTATCTTTTTTTCAAAACACTTCTTCAAAAAGAAATTTTGGATGAACATTTTCCCCAGTTAGCAAAGGTCCCTGATGAGCAGGATGATATATTCCAATCATGTGAAGAACATCCAGCTGTTATAGACCTATTAATTGGGGAATACAATGAAAGTTTCACTGACTTTGAGAATCATGACATCACACTCAAATTAGCATTTCTGCCTCACCTAGTTGATATCACCAAGGCACCTAAAGAACTACAGATGGAATTGATTGAGCTCTCAGTGGATGACATTTTAAAGTCATTGATGCTAAGAAAGATCCAATTGAGATATGGAAAAATGCAGTAGAATACCCACGTCTTTGGTAACATGCCCGAAAAATGCTTTCTTGCTTTTCAACCACTTATGGCTGCAAATCTACATTTTCCTACCTAACCCAAATCAAGAGGCCCTTAAGGTCACAAGTAACTGATACTCATTTAGAGGATCAACGAAAACCGCTGACCTCCACACTGGAACCAAATATTCAAATGCTTTCCAACAAAAAGTAGACACAATAAAGTCATTAAAAGGTTAGTTAACTTTAAAATTAACAAATAGTTTTCATTCTTTGAAATTATTAAGTACATAGTGGTTAGATTTTTACAAAATAATGTACATTTTTAACTCTCTCTGATTGAAGTTTCTTGAATGGGGCCTCATTTGATTACAGCTAAATTAATGGGCCTTTCAACATGAATAGGTTCCCCACCACTGCCTTAGGGTTATATCCTTCCAGACTGTTGTATGTCTACTGAGTAGTTTGTAGTCATACTATTCATTTCAATTTAAAATAAACTTTTCAAAAACTTAGCAATGTATTGTGAATATCTTTCAATAATAATAAATATTCTTCAAGACTTTATTCAGACTTTAAGTGACTGCCAAGAATTTCACAGTATGAATGTACTAACTTAGCTATTTATCAGTGTTTGTATTGTTTCTGTTTTTTGTTTTTGCTTTTGTGTTCTGCTAGTATATCAATAATGACATCCTTGCAATGAAATCTTTGTATACAGTATATATATTCTTATTTCCTTAGACTAAACTTTTAGAAGTAGACTTGCTGAGTTAAAGGGTTCTGGTGTATATCGCTGAATGGTTCTACAGGTTGAATTAGTGTGTACTTCTACCAACAATAAATGCCTTTGTCAACACTGGACCTCAAAAACTTTTTTAAAAAAATCCTTGTTAAATCGGGAGGGAAAATGGTATCTCATCATTGGTTTAATTTGTATTTCTTTGATTACTAGGGATGTTAAACATTTGTCATATACTCATTGGCTGTTGGCATTTCCTATTTTATGACTTGATTTTCTATATCCTGTGCTTAATATTCTCTGAAGATGCTTGTTATTGATTTGTAAGATGCTGTGTATTTTTAAATATTTTCCCTAGTCTACCATTGGACTTTTATTTTTTGACCTGAAACGATTAAAAGTATCTATAATTTAGGTTAGTTTTTCTTTTCACGATATCTGTATTTGTTATTTTCAGAAAGCATTTCCCAACCTAACATTATATAAATATTTATGTATATACTTTGAGAGGATGACTTGTCCTCAATATGAGTGGGCACCCGATCTGCTGGGGCTCAGTTGGGATGAATAGGCAGAAGAGGGGGATTCTCTCTTTTTGCTCCCTCTCTCCCTTCTGGATCAGGCCACTTTTTCCTCTTGCCCTTGGACATCAGACTCCAGGTTCTTTGGCTTTCAGACTCTGGGACTTGCAACAGTGGCCTCCCAGGGTTGTTGGGCCTTCAGCCTCAGAATAGGGCCTGCACTGTTGGATTCCTTGGTTCTGAGGCTTCCAGACTTGGACTGAGCCATGCTACAATTTCTCTAGTTCTCCAGCTTGCAGATGGCCTATTGTGGGACTTCATCTCCGTGACTGTGTGAGCCAATTCCCTGATAAATCCCCTCTTATACATCCTATTGGTTCTGTCTCTCTGGAGAACCCTGACTAATACGATGGTCATGATAGCAGACATCTTATATCGTACCTAACTTTAATAGGAATGCGCCTTGTGTTTGACTTTTAAGTTTGAAGTAAGCATTTTTTATTTTGTCGAGAAAGTATACAGTTGAACAACACAGGTTCAAACTGTGAGAGGTCCACTTACACATATCTTTTTTTCAATCAAACACCAATGGAGGATACAGTATTCACAATTTGTGAAACCCACATATAAGGAGTGCAAACTTTTCCGATACTTGAGTTCCACAGGGTCGACTGCAGGACTTGAGTTATGTGTGGATTTTGGGAGAGGTCCTGGAACCAATCCCCCGAGTATACCGAGGGACAAATGTACTTTTATAGTTCTCTGATGTTTTGATTTTTTATTAATATCAGTAATGTGTGTTGAATTTGATTAAACCAAATAAACTTTCCACATCTATTGATATTATCCTCTAAATTTAATATAATAAGAAATTTTCTAATGGTTCACGTTTCAAACCATGTGTGTATTTTTATTATAAATCCTATCAATATCTAACAGTACTTAATAAACCCTAGTCATATACCTCTTAATCTAATTTGCCTTTAAAAACAATTAGGAAATTTATATCTATTTTCATAAATGAAATTTGTCTATTGTAATCTTTCTCTTTCTAGTGTTTCGTCAGATTTTTTCTTAAAATATAATTCATATAATATTCCTACTGCTGCCCATGCTTAATTTTTTATTGTGTTAACTGGTACATTCTTTAATTCTTCAAAAAGTTAATTTTTCTTTATATATTGTGATGGTTAATTTCATATGTCAACTTGACTGGGCTAAGGGATGCCCAGATAGCTGGTAAAACATTACATCTGGGTGTGTCTGTGAGGGTGTTTTCAGAAGAGATTAGTATTTGAATTAATACTGAGTAAAGAAGATCACTCTGCCAATGTGGGCAGGCAACACTCAATCTGTTGATGGTCCAAATAGAACAAAAAGGTGGAAGAACGGTGCATTTGCTCTCATTTCTTGAGCTGGGACATCCAACTTCTCCTGCCTTCACACATCAGCTCTCCTGGTTCTCTGGTATTTGGACTCTGACTGGGATTACACCATTGCCTCTCCTGCTTCTGAGACCCTTGAGGTTGGACTGGTACCATTGGCTTTTCTGAGCCTCCAGTTGCAGAAGGCAGATTATGGGACTTTTCAGCCTCCATAATCACATGAGCAAATCCCTCATAATAAATTTCCTTCTTTCTTTCTTTCTTTTTAGAAACAGGGTCTCACTCTGTCACCTAGCCTGGAGTGCAGTGGTGTGATCACACCTCACCTTAAAATCCTGAGCTCAAGGGATCCTCCTACCTCAGCCTCCGGAGTAGCTGGGGCTACAGCCATGTGCCACCATGCCCAACTAATTTAAAAATTTTTTTTTTGTAGAGACAGGGGCTTGCTATGTTGTTCAGGCTAGTCTCAAACTCTTGGCCTCAAGCAATCCTCCCACCTTAGCCTCCCAAAGTGCTGGGATTACAGGTGTGAGCCACCATACCCAGACATAAATTTCTTTCTATATATCTTTCTATATATCCTATTGGTTCTGTGTCTCTGGAAAACCCTGACTAATACATATCATTTTTTACTTGATTTTTTTTTATAATTGTAATGTGAAACATATTATACATACAGAATAGTGATAGCATGCCTTTGTACAGTTTAAAGGATAATAATAAAACAATAGTCACCACCTAGCTGAAGACATACAACAGCACCAATGCCTAGAATTTGTTTTCCAATTGCATTCCTCTTCTTCCCCAAAGGAAACTACTATCCTAAATTTTGAGTTAATATACCTTTGCTTTTTGATTATAGTTTCACCTCTTCGATGTACATCCTTTAACAACGTATTGTTTAGTGTGACTGTTTTTGATCTTTACATATACAGATGCTCCTTGTCTTACAATGGGGTTACATCCCAATAAAACTGATGTAAGTTGAAAATATCGACATTTTCAGTTTACAATGGGGCATCCAGAGATGACCCCATCATAAGTTGAAAAGTGTACTGAATGTGTATTGCTTTTGCACCATGGTAAAGTTGAAAAATCCTAAGTGGAACCATTGTAAATTGGGGATCGTCTGTATAGAATCATACAGTATATGTATGATACTCCTTTTGCCTGATATTATGTGTATGTGATCCATCGACACTGATGTATGTAGCTGAAGCACACTATCGTTTTCACTGTTGTATCATTTTCCATTATACAAATTTATCAACTGTTCTGCTGTTGAATGACATTTTTGCATTTAAGGTTGCAGAGGAGAAATCTGCTATTTCTCAGTGTAAATAACCTGTTTCGTTTCGTTTTGTTTTCAGCCTGGATGATTATATGCCTTTTTTATTTGTCTTTGACATTCAATGTTTCCTAGAATAAATCCATATGAATCTTATTTTATTTAGTTTGCCTGGCACTACTTACAGTGGCTCACTTATTTCTATATCTGATCAATTTTCTCCATGTTCTCATCCCTAAGATGGAAGGTCTGTGCTTGTCCAGCACAGGAATGGACAGGTATTCCCTTAGAGATTATGTGTCCCTATGGAAGTCTTTCAATCTTGGCCCAGGAAACAGGTTTATATTTTCTTGACCTTAACCACCTTGGAAGTCTTGAGGGGTAGGAAGAGAGGTGACCATGGGTAGGCAGTCTCACCTCTGGCTGAAGGGCTCCCCCTGCGGTTGTCATAGCAGCTAAAGCCCAGCCGGCATGATGGCCCTCCCCAAGAGCAAACGTCATCAGCACCTCCGCTCCATTCTCCATGCTTTCTGTGTCATGAACAAGACTTGAGCACACCTGGGACCACCTGGCCCTCCTTGGGAACTCTAGCACCTGTTCCCTTCTCAAGGCGGTGGTTGGTGGAGTTTGAATTTGGCACCATCCGCCACAAAATGACATTCTAATGATCCTCACGCCTCTCTAGTTCCTGTCACTGAGGTGTGGAGTGTTTGTCCTCTTCTTTGCCATAGGTCATTTTAGCTGCTAATCAGGAAGGGAAAGTGTTAAATGCATTGACTCAGATTGTCATTTTGGACTGGGAACACTACCTATTTCACTTGCACGGACTCTCAAGTTGAAAAGTGGGCCTTTTGTGCATTCACGATGTCTCCCAGACCCTAGTGAGGAGGGCAGGGATGGATAGAGATGAACGGGCAGCTTTTGTTTTCCAGTCCATACCTTGAGAAAATCCCAGCCAAATCAGCAGGTTACAAGGGAAGCTGCCTGAATGCTACCTGGGATTTATAAGTACCTGGGGGATAAGCATTTGTTTCTGATGTCAAATAAGGTAGGCTTTTCCTCGTAGCCTCTGGACAACAGAAAGGGAGGCTGACCATTCGCTAAGCACATTGTAGACGGGAAAAATACATTGAATGGGAGGTTGGACAATGTCCTTAGTATTCTTCCTTTACAGAAATTATGCGACTAGTGTTTTCTTGGACTAGAGATAGAGTCTATCTCTCTTCTAATCCTGAAGTCCTGAAATATGTCCCTGCTTGTTCAATGTCATCTAAGGCTTTTTAGTCAGTGCTTGAAGAATAGGGCTGTCTTATGATCACATAGATATGCTTTATTGTCTTAAGGGCCTGACAAATCAGGGATGCTTTTCCTTTTGAGAAATCTCTTGTTAAATTTCCATTTATGGGCCTGAAGTCCCCTCAATACTCAGCATGCAGTTAAGATTTCTCCTGGGAAATAAATGGGTCTAGCAAATCGTGACTTTGTTTGTTCTTAAGTAAGTTGCATTAAAGATTTATACGCACCTTTCCAAGAAAAGATAAATTATACATATTACAAAAAGGGAAGAAAAGACATAGTGATTATGAAACTCCTCTGAGGCTCTTTGTTCTTTGCTTGTTGAATAATGTGTCTATCGGAGCAGACCTGTCCATTCAAGGGGTCTAAGATGGCAGTGAGTAATGATTGGGAGACTCAAGCTTATCATACTGATTATTGAGAAGATAATAGAAAGGTCGGAACACCTTTGAGAGTTATCCAGTTGTGCCATGGGGCTTGGCTGTAATCTAGGTGTCTTCTTCTTTGGGGACAGGGGTGGGGTAGAGTAGGGTAGGAAAGGTGGTCTTATATTTCTCACATAATTGAAAAGAAAAGTTTATCTTCAGTCAAGATCTGGAAACTGTACACATTATAATCAAGTGTTTCTTGGACTTTTTCAGGTAGAGGAAAAAGGGGACAATAAAATAACTCTTGGATTCTTGGAGGCTTTTTAAATTTTATTTTATTTCAGAATATTATGGGGGTATAAACATTTTGGTTACATATATTGCTTTTGTACAGTTTGAGTCAATGTTTCCATAAAGGTTGTACTAGTTTGCAGTCCCACCAAGAGTGTATAAGTATTCCTTTCTCTCCACATCCATGCCAGCATCTGTTGTTTTCAGACTTTTTGATAAAAGCCATTCTCACTGGAGTTAGGTGACATCTCATTGTGGATTTGATTTGCATTTCCCTGATGATTAGAGAAGTTGAACACTTTTTCATTTGTTTATTGGTTATTAGTCTTTCTTCTTTTGAAAAGCTTCTGTTCATGTCTTTTGCCCACTTTTTGATGGGGTTATTTGATTTTATTCTTGCTGTTTTGCTTGAGTTCTTTATAGATTCTTGTTATTAGCCCTTTATCAGATGTATAGCATGCAAATATTTTCGCTCATACTGTAGATTGTCTGTTTGCTCTATTGATTGTTTCCTTGCCTGTACAGAAGCTTTTTAATTTGATCAGGTCCCATTTATTTATTTTTGTAGTTGCTGTGATTGCCTTTGGGGTCTTCTTCATAAATTCCTTGCCTAGGCTGATATCTATAAGATGTTTTCCAACATTTTCTTTCAGAATTCTTACAGTTTCATGCCTTAGGTTTGAGTCTGTTATCCATTGTTAATTAATTTTTGTGAGTGGTGAGAGGTGCGGATCCTGTTTCAGTCTTCTACATGTGGCTATCCAATTTTCCCAGAACTGGATTCTTTGAGGTCTTGAAACTCTTATCATTTTGCCTCTAGCACCATTCAAGTGGGGCCAACCTGAGAAGGAGGATACCTCTGATTTGGCACGGTTCTAAAGTATTAATATTAATAGCATATGTTGAAACTTTTGATCACAAGAAGACAGATTGTGCAGGATGGTAAGAGACAGGCCAAAAGAACTTGACTCTCTCTCTTTTTATTTTCTTTTCCTTATTATGTACAATGCTAGACAATATTTAGGCACTGTCCGTGCCACTCCTGGCCCTGTGCAGAAGGTGCGATTCAATTGTCCAAATAGTCCTTGAGCCCAGAGCTGGGTGCACCCATAGCGACGTCCCTGAGAGTAACCAGTGGCCCGTAGGGGAAGGGGAGCTATTCTGACCCCTTTCATAACTTCCCCAAGGGCAGAAGTCTGGATCAGTGGAGTTAGCCATCATAGCTTCCTTAGTTATTTAATAACTCTGTGCCTCAGTTTTCTGTTCTGTAAAATGCTAATAAAAATAGAATGTACTTTTTAGAGATGTTGTAAGGATTAAATGAGCCAAAGCTGTTAGGACAGTTTCAGAGTCAGAGTACATGGCTCTCATTAATTAATTAATTCATCCACACTGATTATTCACCATATTATGATCACCTTATTTGGATCATTGAGGAGTAAATTTCTCCCTATTCTTTAATCCAAATGTTTAAAAAACCAAACAATTTGATTTCTAAGTGAAGATGAACTTCTAATAGTAAGTTTGCAGATATATTATGTCCCCCCTTATTGCAGATATAAAGCCTATTTTCTTGGCTGGGACACCCAGAGCCTTATGTACTTTGCTTAAGCACAATAGATAACACTCACAAAGTCTCTTAATCTCATCCGAGTCTCATGAGAAGGAACACTGCTACACAGTGATAACAGTAGATCTCAACTCCATCATGAGTTCTTCCCAAGAGACTCCTGAAACATTCATTTTGTAGCAAAGATGCCATCCAGCAAGATTGACTATAAAAAGAATTCTCTCTCCCATTTACTTGTATTATAAAATCAGAGATGTGATCTCATGAAAAAAGAATCTCCCAATTGATTTGACGAAACTACTCAGTTAAAGAAGGAGTAGATGATGTGCTTATTTTATTTCACTACCAAACTTTAAGTTCTTAAGGGGAAAAGGGCTGGGACTCCTATTTTTGCAGCTCATAAAGCTTTACTACTGGATCTTAAAGTGCAGTAGCAACAGTTTTTGAAACTTTTAAAAGGAAAATTTGTGCACAAAAAAAATAAAAATAGATGTGCCTAGATGTGGGGGTGAAGAGAGGAGCCACACCCACTTGGCTGCCTTTCTTACTGGGTGGCCTTAGCGCTCTAAGGGCACAATCTCAAAGCCTCTGAGATGGCGCCATCCCGTAGGAGTCAAGACGAGGCTCCTGGGAGCAAGTGACTTAACCAGGCCGACTATACAGCTAATTACGGTAAAGTCGGGACCAGGACTCAGACCTTTAACAGCACTGGGAAAGTCCAAGATCTCCCTCCTGCTTTCTCTGTACGAAAGGGATTTCTCTCATATCAGTAGAATTGAGCATCCTTTAAGCGTCTCCTTGTTATTTCCTGAGAAGGAACGTTGAATGCAATATCATAATTTATCAATAGATGTCACCATATACCACATTATTGTGCCTATGGTCTCTTGCCTGAATTTCTTAATTTAGGTGGGATCTGCAGACTCCTGGGAATCCCTGGATCAATTTGGGAGATCCAAGAGAACTATGAGAATTTAAAAAAACATGTTTTACTCTTGATGAAAAATCTTAAAAAGAGTTATTTGACCAATTATAAAGGCAAAACTCTTAATTGAAATTCATTTTTAATAGGGAAAAAATGGGGTTTTCTCAAATTGAGCTCCCAGGATGAGAAGTGGAGTTAGTGGGGCTCTGGGGGACCCCCCACCTTCTTTTCAATCAGCAAAGCCTCCCTCTCTGCTTCCTAGAGAGGACTGTGAAGGAGTGAAGAGCATGAGATTTGAAGTCCAATACAACAGGGTTTGCATTCCGATTCATTCATTTGCTATGTGATCTTGAGTACATTATTTAACCTCTTCTAGCCTCAGTTCCCTCAACTGTAACATAATGTACTGATCAAATGGTGTTGTGAGGTTGAAAGGAGACAATATGTGAAAACATAAACATTAACTGTCATTATTAACTATGATTATTTCACTTTCTAAAAAGTACTTTTACAGCCAAAAACATTTGAAAACTACTGACTAGTCCAAGTTTTCATTTAAAAAATGTGGAAACTGGGACTTTAGATGCCAAGTGATTTGGTTCTCTGATTAAGTTTCACAATTTCATAATACAATACAATTATTTATGTAAAACAAAACAGGCCTGTTCTATAATCTTTCACAGGTGTATCCTTCCCCATTTGGGGAAATTTGATATGTCCCTATTTGAATTTATAAAACTAATGAAATACAAAATAATCCTTCACCTTATAATTGAACATGCCAAATAATTCAATGTTATCTTTATTCTGTTTACAAAAGTAATCCAGAACAAGTCTGTAAAATTTCAGCAAATGATGTGTTTAAGCAATGATTCTATTGATGCAGTTAAAACATAGTTTAATAAGTAAATATAGGTGTTTTCATAACTTTTCAACCGCAGAATTAATGCTTTGATTTAATTGATTCAGTTATTGGGCAAATATTTTGGCTGGGAATGCTCACGTTAGCTGAATACCTGTGTAGGCTGCTAAGCAAAGGCTTTAATGAAGCGGGGATTCATGGATATGTGGCTTTGTGATGTTGGTTGCTTTGATACATCATTAGCTGAAAGAATAATTCAAAGTGTTGTGGATCTATCCTGATTTGTAATGTAAATTTAGTTTTACCTTTCTATTGAAATCCACCTATACACTAAAACTTCTGTTTTCCTGAATTCCTGAGATTTCCAAATAGTTATTTGTAAAGGAAATGCAATTTCTTGAATCTATTATGATAGAATCCCATTGCAAGTCCATGTGCTCTAATATGCAGGGTTGGAGAAACCTCTGGATCCTGGAACCAATAATTTGAGGTTCTGGCTATTTTGAGGGTTGTCTGTGGTAGTCAGAGCAAAGCAGAGAGGCCTTTGGAATCATGGGCCACACTAGCCTGTTTAAAAAGTGACTTGGGCTTCCCCAGTTTACCTGGGGGCCTCTGTTACTGCTGCTGCCGACAGAGGGCGCAGGCATATTGAAAAGGCAGCTTTGTGACCCTCCTGTGTCTCAAGGGGTGCAGTTAGTTATACAGGGGCCAACGTGCCCATTAGGCACAAGCGGTACACCCTCTAGGGGCCACGATACTTTCTGGGACTCACGAAAATGTTTTAATTTTAAATTCTTTTGATAGCTGGGTGCGGTGGCACATGCCTGTAGTCCCAGCTTTTCAGGAGGCCAAGGAAGTAGAATCCCTTGAGCCCAGGAGTTGGAGGCCAGCCTGGGCAATGTAGCGAGACCCCATCTCTTAAAAAAGAAATTCTTTTGAAATAAAAAGAGAAAGTGAATATAATAATAATGGGTATATAATAATGAATCCAGCCTAGATTACATTTGTCTAACAGTCATAAAACATAATTTTAAAAAACTTCTCTGTGGGCCTGGCAAGGTGGCTCACGCCTGTAATCCTAGCACTCTGGGAGGCCGAGGCAGGCAGATCCTTTCAGCTCTGGAGTTTGAGACCAGCCTGAGCAAGAGTGAGACTCCGTCTCTACTGAAAAAATAGAAAGAAATGAGCTGGACAACTAAAAATACATAGAAAAAAAATTAGCTGGGCACGGTGGCACATGCCTGTAGTCCCAGCTACTCAGGAGGCTGAGGCAGAAGGATTGCTTGAGCCCAGGAGTTTGAGGTTGCTGTGAGCTAGGCTGACACCATGGCACTCTAGCCCAGGCAACAGAGTGAGACTCTGTCTCAAAAAAAGGGAAAAAAAAATTTTCTGTAGAGAAAGGGGCCCACAAAGGCCAAAGTGCTTAAGGGCCATGGAAATCATAATGTAACCCTGAGTTATACTTCCAGATTTGGAGTCCTAAATTTACTGTAAGCGGAGAGGGAGAAAGTTGGAGAAAGAGGATCTTTTCTTTGAAGGTGAACAGGGCCTGGGGCCTCAGATGAAGTCCAATGAAGAAGGCTTGGCTCGTCTGGGCTCTGACCGACTGTGAAGGAGGTGGCCTGGGAGCGTGTGAATTATTTTAACTTACAAAACTGGTGGTACAAAGACCTTTCTGACCTTACAGCTGCAAAGCTTCTGGCCTTCTACCTGCTTCCCAGATCTTTAAAAACAGACCACTTTACTCTCCTTGTTGCAGTGTCTAAAACATCTTGCAATCTGTAAAACATCATAGCTCTGGACTGGAACACACAAGGTGGACATGTTGGACGTTTCCTCCCCATCTGGGCCTAGGAAGAACTATGCTTCAGGCAAATCGGTAGCTTGAGTCAACTTTTCCCTCCTTGGGAAGTTCCCACTGGAGGAGCTCCGAGGTTTCCAATCAGGTGTCTCTGCCAGATGGGAGGGGATAAGAGAGATCACCCCCTGGGCAAATTAGCGGGCCTTGCTGGTTAACTCAGAGGACACTCTCCTGGCAAGAGGAGGAAGTTATGTTTCCAGTCCATGGCTTCTCTGTCAGGACAGTGACACTGTGGTCTGACACCCCCAGACCCTAAGGCCTGGCCCCCTAGGATGGTGCCTGTATCCTCAGCCTGGGGTCTTGAAGGGCTTCACTCCAGGAGGGGAGAGGGCAGTGGGGCAGGCTAGAACATGGCCACGAGGTGGCACCAGGCAGTCTACCAGCGGCCCCTCCCATCCAGCAAAACACCCTGCAGGCTGGCAGGGTGGGGGTGGGGGTGGGGAGGGAGGTGGCGAGGCTCTGCCCTCAAGAGCTTTGGTGCCAGGCTCCCACCTGGTCCCAGAGAGAGGGCAGCAGAGGAGCAGCAGCAGGAGGGGGCAGAAGTCTCACGGTCACTCCACAGAGGGGCAGCAGGGAGCCTGGGGCCAGGGAGCCCTGGCTGTGGAGGGGAAACGGAGGTGGGTGGTAGGTGTGCCCGTCCACTGAGGGAGTAATGAGGATGCACGTGTGGAGATTCTGCGGGTGACACCACCCCCACCCACTTCTTGGAGAACAGCTTCATCCATCATATTGAGCTCTTAGGATTCGGTGGTGGCTTTGGTTATTGAATGGCGGTGCTCATGCCCTGAGGGCATGCTGCTCCCACCCTTGGGCCTCCAGGCTGGTCTCTTCACTGGTTGACCATGCTGGGCAGCCAGGGGGTGTTACTACGTCATTTCTACGTTCATTTATGGCTCCATCTTTCAGCCTTTATGGAGCCAGGCCTGAGGACACAAGATGAGTAATATATAGTTCCTGCCTTCAAGGAGCTCAAAGTCTGTGCTAGAGACAAAAAGCAAACAGGCCTCTGGCACGCAGTGACAAAGGCTGGGCTCAGGCCTGCCCAGGAGGGCGATGGCAGCGTGATGGCTGCATGTAGGGGTGGGGCAGGCCTCAGGGCCGCAAGGTGGGTCTGAGGGACACTGGCCAAATGAAAAGTCAGGGAGGGACATGTACAGCCTGGAGCCATAAAACCCAGAGTGCTCGGGGAATGGAGAGAGGCAGGGCAATATTTTTAGTTGGCCAGATCATTTCTTTCTATTTTTAGTAGAGGCGGGGGTCTCACTCTTGCTCAGGCTGGTCTCAAACTCCTGACCTTGAGCAATCCGCCCGCCTCGGCCTCCCAGAGTGCTAGGATTACAGGCGTGAGCCACCGCGCCCGGCCTAGAAGATTTTTTTTTTAATCTCTTGGATTATGTTTTTCTTTAGCTATTAATTAAATTATTTAATACTTGGGGTTCCTTGAACACAGGAATCATTTCACACATGTTCTGCCTAGAATCTGCCTGGAATGAAAAAAAAAAACTATTAATAATCCACAAAGGGAACAAAAAGAATAATCCACATTATCAATTATGATTAATTGAGAATTAATTAGAGTCATTTTGAGTCCAGTGACTTCACTGAATTGGTAAACTTGGTGTAAATGTCTTCCAGGGCTGAGAGCTTCATCAACAAACTTAGGCATTCCATGCCAGGCCTAGTCCTCTGGCCACTGGCTCCTGCCTTCTTTGAAGGTAGGAAGGTTTCATGTTATCATCATTTATGAATTGAATACTTTCTATGCAGAATGAACTGAATATAAAACAGCTTCTGGCTCAGAGTGATCTGCAATCTTTTTTCAGAGACAGGCAAGGCCAGTGGTGAGCTAGATGGGTCAGATTCATGAGCCCTTGGATAAGTATTTCAAGTTGTCACACGCCGCACTGATGTTCTAGCTGGACCTTAAAGCTGATGAGTTCAATGCTTAGGACTCTCCCATCACTAACGTATCCTCCAGACTATTTTCTGTTCTTGGGCTTTCTTCTCCTCAGTCACCGTCAATCCTGGTTCCTGAGGCTTCTGCTTTTTGGCACAGTTGGCCAGGGCTGCGAGGGTGTGCAGTTGTGTTCTGCTGCGTCCTCCTTAAGGGAATATTATGCTATTTGAAGGCAATGGCTCCCAGACCTAGCCTAAGTGAAAATTCCTCCATCTCAGTGATATTAACATCCATTTCACTTTCCCCTTCTCCTCTTCCCCTCCCCAAACCCCTCCCCACCCCAGTTCAATGAGGAGCAGCACTCCAAGGAGAGCCTCGTGCCATCTATGGATTCTTACTGTGGTCTCTTCCTCCAATTAGCCATACTCCTTGTTTTATCTCAGACTTATTCTCTTCTAAATTCACAATAAATTGAGGCCTTAACTGATTAGATCTGCAAAGACTTTATGTCCAAACAAAGACGTATTCTGAAGTTCCAGGTTGACATGAATTTTGGGGGGAAACTATTCAACCTACTATACTCTCCCACCAGTGTATGCCACCTACATATTTGATCTCAACCTAAGGGTCTATTGTCCCTTACATATTTTATGTAGACAAATGGCTGGCATAAATATTTTTTGAAAACTAAACATCAAGATTGATAGATTTTATCAAATTTTATCTGTGGCTAAAATTCATGGGCCATGAATCTGGCCAAATGTCTGCCAGTTTGATTGAATACTACTGAAAAGCAACCCATAGTATAAATCCAGAAAATACATGGTATAAATACAGGAGAGGCTTCATCCACATTTTGAACTAAGCATCAGTGTTGTGCATTAATTAATAGTTGCTTTTTATTTCATCTGTGCCTGATGACATCTTTGTAATACATATTTTAGACTTTAATTGTAGCTATTTATAAGTTTGCTTTTTCTTTTAACTTTATTGGGGATAGCTGAAGGCAAAGGAAGCTAAGATAAAGTGCAAGGTATTTATATTTGAAAAGTAAAATTCTCTAACAAAAGAATCATTTTGTTGTTACATCTGATTACTTAAAAATGCAATTTTTCATAAATATAAAATTAGTATATACTCATTGTAGAAGATTTGGAGAAAACATATCAGCACAAAGAGAAAAGAGAATGCTCTTGTAATCCCAATAATCAGAACTAACTGTTGTTAATATTTTCAAGTAGGCTTTTTCTGCCTTTTTGTCTAATTGTATGCACATGTAAACATGAAGTGTAAAGAAAAAAAGATCTATTTTTATACATGCATACTCACAGGATTGTAGCTGCTTCTGCCTTTAAAAGGATGGTAGAATTCATCTCAAGGAAGATTTTTTTTTTTTTGAGACGGAGTCTCGCTTTGTTACCCGGGCTAGAGTGAGTGCCGTGGCGTCAGCCTAGCTCACAGCAACCTCAAACTCCTGGGCTTAAGCAATCCTACTGCCTCAGCCTCCCAAGTAGCTGGGACTACAGGCATGCGCCACCATGCCCAGCTAATTTTTTCTATATATATATTTTAGTTGGCCAGATAATTTCTTTCTACTTTTAGTAGAGACGGGGTCTCGCTCTTGCTCAGGCTGGTCTCGAACTCCTGACCTCGAGCGATCCACCCGCCTCGGCCTCCCAGAGTGTTAGGATTACAGGCGTGAGCCACCGCGCCCGGCCAGTTTTTTTTTTTTTTTTTAATTTAGAAATATTCCTAATGGTCCTCATAAAGTGTGAATGGAGGACACCTCTCACCACATTCATTTCCAGGGCATGAAAAGTGGACATGAAGCTAAAAGAGTAGTAACTTTGAGTTACTTGCAGCAGCTCAAAAGACTGGGGGAGACGATGGGTCAGGAAGTCAAGAGAAAGTGAGACAAGAGCTGGGGAGAAGCTCCGGCGGCACGGAAAGGGGTGGGTCGCTGGAAGAGCACAGCTGGCGAGGAATTCCTCATGCAGGAACGGCTGACGTTTCCTGCCCTGTGATGGTATCGTGCTCCATGACTCAACCCCTCTGTAAGAGTTCTCTATTGACAGCACCCTTGGGTTCGTGTTGCTGTGGCTGAAAGGAAGCATGGAGTAAAGTGGAGTGGAGAGAGAGCAAAGGAGCTGGGAGCAGAGATTAGAGCAGAGCCAGAAAATACCACGGACATAGAATGCTGTCAACTTTTTTCATGTAGCAAAAAAATATCAACCGCATGTCCTCCTATCACTAGATAATATTCCACATCACCGTGGGACTCAGCCTTACATTTTCAGCACTCTTTCTCCTACTGGAAGTGTCAGTGACACGGTTGAAGGTATTAAAAGACCCAAGACACCATTACATAAATCAGCAGTATGTGGTACAGCCACTAATGCAGTAAAATAGTGTCTATAATTTCTCTCCTCCAGAGTCTAGGCAGGGACCCTGGTGGCAGAGAGGAGGTGGCCTGCTCCCAGGGCATACATATAATGCTGCAATAAACATCCTCGTACCTGCAGTATTGCCCACATCTCTAATGATTTCCTTTAAAATCCTAGAAGTGGAACTAACTACAAGGGCCAGAGAGGCATTCAGAACATTTGTCTGGCATTGTCAAATGCCTTTTTAAAAAAGCTGTATCAATTTTACTCTAACAAGCTGAATATCTTTTCCAAGACTGGGTAACTTGAATTATTTTATATTTTTCCACAGTTTATAGTTTAAAAAATAGCACATGACCATTTCTAGTTTCCTTTCTTGATCACTACTTGTGAGGTTGAACACTTTTCTGCCTATCTGCATTTTTCTTTTATGAATTGTCTATGTCCTTTGCATATTTTTCCTATTAGAGTGCTCATCTTTTTCTTATTGATTTTTATATCTCCTCATATAATAAGAATATTAACTCTGTTGGTCAGTATATTGCAGATTTTTTCTCCTTATTTGTCACTTGCTTTTAATTTTAGGTATGGTGTTATGGGACCGAGGAATGTTTTGAATTTTCATGCAGTCAAACTTGTCTGTCTTTTCCTTTGCAAATTCAATACCTGGCGTTATAGTTTAAAAGACTTTTTCAAACACAAGATTATATTTTTTTTCTAGTTCTTCTTTGATTTCATTTTTTTTTTACATTCACCTTTTTAATCCATTTGGAATTTATTTTGATATAAGGAATGAGGTGGAACTTTAGCTTAGTTTTTCTCCTACAGGTCAGCCAATGATCTCAGCACCCTTAATAATTCATCTTTCTCCACTGATTTTAAATGCCAACTCTACATTATACTAGATTATACTGAATGCGTATGTATATTTTGGTCTGTGTTTCTCTGGAAGAGACATTCCAATATCCCTTCTCTCTTTTGGCTTTAGCAAGAAACTTGCAAATTTTCCTGGGCACATGATTCTTCTAAATCAAAACTATGTTTCCTAGCCTCCTTTGCTGCTAGCTATGGCCATGTGACTATGTTTTGGCCATTGAGATAGAAGGAGGAACGTTGTATGTAACTTTCAGGACAGGTCCTGAATGAGAGAGGCCATAATCTTCTTCAGCTCATTTCCTCCTTTCTGACTACTGTAAATGTGATGATGAGAACTCTGGCAGCCACCTTGGACCATGAAGTAGATGTTACTTGTTGAGCATTGCTGCAAAGTAGTAGTCTTGGTCTCCAAGGAGTCCTTGACAACTTTCTATCACCTGTGGATTGCTTATCTTTAGACGTCTAATATGTGACAGAAAACTAAACTCCGGGGCCCAGGACAAACCATCCCCAAAACATGACTGTAGGAGACCAGAAAATGCCACCTCAAAATATGACTTTTTGGTATATTGGTTATTTTGAGCTGATTATTTTGAGAAACTGCAAACATAGGAGCTGCTCTGAAAAGTTGCCCTTTTGCGGAGAAATCTACATCTATAAAGAAAACCTCCATTTGTAAGAATGTCTTCCTCTCTGCACCAAGAGAAAGACTAAATCACTGGAGACTTCTTTCAGTGGAGAAGACACAGACTTAGATCCACATAACAAACCTCACCCTTGTTTTGTGGTGCTTTTCCACAAAACATCTCATCTTACCCAGGCTTTTCCCCACATCCTTCCTGCTTTGTTTCAGAGAAAGATGGAATTTAAACTTAAAGTTTAAATGCTTTTGTTGAGATCTACTCTAGAGATTTACTCATTTCTCTGGGTTTTCTTCCAGGGATGCAGGAGGTATACTTGTTAATAAGCTTCTATTTTTCTCTTGTTAATCTGTCTTTTGTTATTAGGAGTCCCAGTTAAGAACTATGAAGGATGAAGAGAAAATAATTTTTCCTCCCCTACAACGTCTATCTTATTTAAGTCATTTTTATGTTGATTTTTTTAATCAGTCATTGCTGGTGAACCTAATCTTATGTAAGGGACTTCTTGTTAGATTCTACTGGTCTGCATATTCATGTAACAAAGCTATGTAATTTAATTTTAACATTATAACACATTTTAATATGTGACATTGCAGATACCTGTCTTTCTTTTAAAAATATTTTTGAGATGGAGCAGGGACCCCTCTTAGGGGCCTGCAGGATCCCCCAACCATGGAAATAAAGGAAAAATCTTAAGTCTCTTCAAGAGAAATTCCAGGTACCTAGCTAGCCTTGAAAAGTCAATGAACAACTTGATAAACAAGAAGATAGTATTAATATAATAGTAACTTTTAAAGAAATAGCCTCCCAAGCAAGCCAGAGTCACAGGGAGTTTTGGTTACCTATAGAAACTAAAGGATAACATCTTAACATATATTCTTGTGTTACTTTTCAGAAACCAGGACCCCCACCAGATGGAAAATGCCGACCACTATCACATAGACCACAATAAGGGGGAAACTGAGGACTGAATTCTGACCACTGTTCTTTGTTCTAAATTTCTTCCTAAGGGGCCTGGAGAGAGTCACATTCACAGGCCAAACTTTAACATTCCTTTCCCCTGACCCTAAGTTTTTAGACAAGGCCTTGTTTCCTTAACCAATTGCTAATCAAAGAATCTCTGAATCTACCTATGGCCCACAAGCCCCTGCTTCAAGATATTCCACCTTTTGGGGCCAAACCAATGTATAACTTCCATGTATTGATTTATGATTTAGCCAGCAACTTCTGCTTTCCTAAAATGTACCCTTGTCTTTAAAAACCCTTCCTGGCTTGTAAGCCATTGGGAAGTTCAGGTCTTAAGTGTTAGCTGTCTGTTCTCCTTGCTTGGCACCGTGCAATAAATGTCTTTCTTCCACTCACTGCAAATCTCCGCGTCAGTGTCTGGCTTTGCTGTGCCAGGTGAGTGGACCCCAGTTCGGTTCAGTAACATTCTCGGCTATTCTCATATGTTATTCTTCTTGACAGACTTTATGATAATTCTGTCAATATGCAACAAAAAATCCCTTTGGGATTTTGATTAAGATTGCATTAAATTTATGAATTAATATAAAACCACTGACATTTTTACAATATTGAGTCTACCGTCCAGGAATATGTATGTCTCTCTCAAATTTTTTTATACTCCTCATATAGGTTTGTAATTTTTCTTTTTTTTTTTTTGAGACAAAGTCTCGCTTTGTTGCCCGGGCTAGAGTGAGTGCCGTGGTGTCAGCCTAGCTCACAGCAACCTCAAACTCCTGGGCTTAAGCAATCCTCCTGCCTCAGCCTCCCGAGTAGCTGGGACTACAGGCATGCGCCACCATGCCCGGCTAATTTTTTCTGTATATATTTTAGTTGGCCAGATAATTTCTTTCTACTTTTAGTAGAGACGGGGTCTCGCTCTTGCTCAGGCTGGTCTCGAACTCCTGACCTCGAGCAATCTACCCGCCTCGGCCTCCCAGAGTGCTAGGATTACAGGCATGAGCCACCGTACCCGGCCTGTAATTTTTCTTTATATCAGTTTTATATATCTTTTATACCTATTATCGGGCATCTTATTTTTTGCTGTTTATATTGCAAATGGAATTTATCCCCATAAATTATTGCTCTAAGAAATAGTTGATTTTTATAAATTCATATTGTGAAGAGTGCAGGAAAAAAGTTAAAAAAAAATATTACTCAGCTACTTCAGCCTCCTAGGGGAATGTCATAACCCATCTCTGGAGGCCATGGTTCTATGTCTTAAGCAAATGCCTCGATGGGCCTTTTCGGTTGAGAAAGTCACAATGTGGTATTTGGTCTGGCAAGATCCAAAAAGGCTTGGATAACTGTATTCTAAAATATTTTAAGTGTCTACAGCAGGCTGGGAGAGGGGGTGAGGGACCAAGAACAGGAAGGCTGGGAGGAGTGAAATGAATGTTCAGTAAGGGAGCAGAAGGACCAGAGAGAAAGAAGTGGAAGTGCTAGTTTAGACAGGCATCTAAGGAGGGCCGTGGCAGTGGGAAAGTCCCCATGTTGAGCAGTGGAAAATGCATTTTTAGGACAGGGATGCCTTATATTCAGTATTGTTGCCTACACTGTTCTGCAATAAATATACCTCTTTATTTTCCCAGTTGCTTCAGGAAAGGTCTACTGTATCTAATGGTCTTGGATTAATGGTACTTTAGTGAATGAAGGAATAGAGGTAGTGTCCAGCATGGGGCTAACAGATGTAGGAAGAATAAAATTCTTATGAGAGGCAAGTGAAGAGGAAAGATTAAGATTCCAGTGAAGTCTAGAAGTATCAGGAGAAATATATAGACCCCTGAGAACCCTCTCAATTGGAAAACTGTTGAGTTTTCCATGGGATGGAAGATAAAGCCATTCTGTTTGAATTAAAGAGAAAGGCAATCCAAGAAGGCTTCTCAGGGTCTGGGGTGGGTAATCTTGTTTGTTCTCGGTTCTTGGTGTGCTCTTGGCCGAAGAATGACCAGACACACCAAAAGCAAGGCAAGTGTGAAATGAAGTTTATCGAGGAAAGACAAGACAGGTTTATAGAGCAAGAGCAAGATACAGGTTTACAGAGCAAGAGCAAGATATGTTTGCCACAGAACTGTGAACGGACCCTCTGGTCATAACAAAAGGGCTCCAATTATTGTTTGGGGTCCTGTTTTATAGTATCTGGATTGGGCCCTCCTGGTGGTTTAGACGTCACCACTGGACTACTTGGAGGGACAGTTAATGACAAGATAATTAGCCTTAAGTTACTATAGGTCACTTTCCACTTTCCAAATCCTATTGTGCCTGGGCTGCCTGGCCTGCAGGCCAGGGATTCCCTGCATTCTTTTGCAGGTTAGCAGGGTTCCTCCTTACCCCAGGTGTGGCAGTTGCTCAGGGCAGGATTAAGGTGGGGCAGCACCAAGACTGGGGCTGCCTTTGTCCTTCTTCCGAGGTGGGGCAATTGTTCAAAGCAGCACCAAGGCAAGGCACCCACTTTTGTCCCCTAGGAGAGTCTCAGAGGTCCCTTGCAATCTACCTAACAGGCTGAATGACTTGAAGATACTCTGGTGGCAGAAATCTAGGTTACAACACTACTTCATTATCCTATTTTGTTATGAGTTTTATTTTTTGGTTGATATTAAGAGACTGGCTGTACAAGCAGACAATGGCTAGATCATATATGACAATAGAACTTTGACTTACAACCTTTACAGCAACAAGCCCAAGAAGTCAAACCAGAACCTCTGCAGCAATTGGCCAAGAATAGTCAGGACTTAGTCAATGATGGTCAGTTCCCCAAATTTTTGTCCCTGCTTCCAACTCATGACCACTCAGAGAAAGCCAAATGTGTTCCCCCAAACCAATCACACAGCAAACTTCTAGTTAGCCCACCTCCTGCTTCCCCATCCCAAAAATCTATCAGAGTGTCTTAGATCTGGCTGCTGTAACAAAATGCCTTACTGGGTGGCTTATAAACAACAGAGGTTTATTTCTGACAGTTCTGGAGGCAGGAAGTCCAAGATCAGAGTGTCAGCATGGTGGGGTTCTGGTGAGGACCCTCTGGGTTCCAGACTGCTGACTTCTTGTGCATCCTCACATGTCAAAAAGAGGGTAAGGGAGGTCTCTGGCCTTTTATAAGGGCACTAATCCCATGTGTGAGGGCTCCATCATCAGAACCTAATCACTTCCCAAAGGCTTCACTTCCAAATACCATCACATTGGGATTGAGGTTTCAACATACCAATTTTGTGGGAGGCTGGGCCCAAACATTTAGTAGATTGCACAGAGCAACCTGAAACCTCCCCCTTCATCACCCCCTCCTCACTATAAAGCTTCCCTACTCCCTGCCTGCCTCTGAGTCTGCCAAATGCAAGTGATAGTTGTTGAGCCCCTGCAAATAGCAAGCTCAGAATAAATAGCCTCTGTTTTCGTTTGAGTGGTGTTTGTTTATTTCTATAATATTCTGGGGCTCTAAAGGCAATTAAGACTTTCTTCCTTTCTGATATCTGTACACTTATCACATTTCTGATTTTTTAAAATCTTTTTTTATATTTTTTTATCCACCCTGGATGCTCGTTCCCCTTGGGCAGGAAGACCCGGACACATTTCTGATTCTGATAGCTGTTATATTCTGATAGATGTACATTTCTGTCTCATTGCAGAGAGTTGAAACAACCACAGCAATGGTATATAATAGTGGCAATAACAGCCATCTTTATCTTACTCTAATCTATTGGGAATGTCTCTAAAATTTTTCCTTTAAATACAATATTGCATATTGGCTGGAGGTGGATATTCCTTCTCCTATTACATAAGGATATTTTCATCTCCAGTTTATTTAGGTTTTTCTTTCTTAATATCAGAAAAGTATGTTCTTGGCCGGGCGCGGTGGCTCATGCCTGTAATCCTAGCACTCTGGGAGGCCGAGGCGGGCGGATTGTTTGAGTTCAGGAGTTCGAGACCAGCCTGAGCAAGAGCGAGACCCCGTCTCTACTAAAAATAGAAAGAAATTATCTGGACAGCTAAAAATGTATATATAGAAAAAAAAAAATTAGCTGGGCATGGTGGCGCATGCCTGTAGTCCCAGCTACTCGGGAGGCTGAGACAGTAGGATCGCTTGAGCCCAGGAGTTTGAGGTTGCTGTGAGCTAGGCTGACACCACGGCACTCACTCTAGCCCGGGCAACAGAGTGAGACTCTGTCTCAAAAAAAAAAAGAACAGTATGTTCTTAATGTCTATTGAGTTAATCTTTTTCTTCTTACAGGTAATATCATATTAATAGATATTCTAATTTTGGTACTTGTATTCTCATAAAAATAAACCTACTTGATCACAGTGCATTATTCTTTTATCACACTGCTGCATTTAATTGGCTAATATTTTATTCAGGATTTTTGCATCTATATTCATAACTCAGGTTGGTCTGTAATTTTCTCTTTTTTGGTCCTATTTTAGTCAGATTTCTGACTTGAAATCTATTTCATGTACTATTAAATAATAGAATCTACTTTTTTTGGATGGCATTAACAACTGGCTGTTGGTTTGAAATATATATTTTTTGTCATGTTAAGGAACTATCTATCTAGACCAACCATCCTTGGAAGATGCGATTCTTTGGCAATGTTTTCCAATCTACTCCACGTTTGTTAGTATTTTCAGATCTACATTCTCTTGAGTCAATTTTGATCACTTATATTTTATTTTTCCATAAATGTACTATTTTGTTAGGTTTTCAACTAAGTTGGCATAAAATTTTATATAGAAATATTTTAAAATTTAATCTCTATATGCATGGTTATTATCTTTAATTTTAATCTGTGGCCATAATGTATCATTCCTAATTTGACACTTTTTTCCCCCCTTTATAGGTGTAGACATTTTTTTTTTTAATGATTATTCTATGTACAGTCTGGGTTTCTCCCTGAGGAAAGGATTTGAGCTCAAGTAGTTTCTTTGGTTGGTGCAGGACAGCACTGCGGGGGAGTGGGAGGTGACACAGGGGTAGAAGGCAGCCCGTGAAGGAGGAATTATCCAGTCAGCTGCCATTGTACGGATCGGACATGATCCTGAGAATATCTGGGGAGTAAAGCGTGCCTCAGGGGTCCCAGCCCAGAGGTGGCAGAGAGGGGCCATTTATACACAAATCCCGACAGTCGCTGCTGGTCGAGGGCTTCTGTGTGGAGGCAGAGTGGGGGTGTCAGGGTGTTCATTCCCTTGTATTTATACCCTGTCTTTGGCACAGGCAGAAAGGCGTCCTATAGCCTCAGGAAAAGCTGCTGGGAAAGGAATTCTTTTAGAAGACACCTGAGCCAGGTGGCTCTGGGCATATTATACGGGAGGGCACAACAGCTCCTGCTACAAGCACTTCTGGGGCTTATTTATCAATTCTGCTCTTTCATAGGTTTCTCATTAGCTTAGTCTTTTAGCTTTATTCATTTATTTCTTCTGCTTTTAAAGTTTAATTTAATGTGCTCCTTTTTTAATGTCTTGAGTCATATGCTCACTTTATATATTTTCATTCTTTCTTATTTGATAGTAAAAGCAATTCAGGTGGGTTATGAGGAATAATTGAGAAACTACTCAAGGAAGTGCTGAGCACAGTGTCTGGCACATAGTGCTCAACGAATGTTAATTGCTATTTTGAAATTTTTTTTTTTTTTTGAGACAGAGTCTCGCTTTGTTGCCCAGGCTATAGTGAGTGCCGTGGCATCAGCCTAGCTCACAGCAACCTCAAACTCCTAGGCTTAAGCGATCCTACTGCCTCAGCCTCCCAGGTAGCTGGGACTACAGGCATGTGCCACCATGCCCGGCTAATTTTTTCTATATATGTTTTAGTTGGCCAGATAATTTCTTTCTATTTTTACTAGAGACAGGGTCTCACTCTTGCTCAGGCTGGTCTTGAACTCCTGACCTTGAGCGATCCACCTGCCTCGGCCTTCCAGAGTGCTAGGATTACAGGCGTGGTAATCCTATAGTGGCCACCGCGCCCGGCCACTATTTTGAAATTTTGATTGAGCAGTTTAAAGGTGCTTCTGATTACAGATTTGGGTGTCCCCTCTTGATGCTGATACCTAAATATTTTCATTATCATTTTTGTCCAAGCGTTCTTTAAATTGCAGTTTTAGTTTCCTCTTTGATCCATAGATTATTTTGAAAAGTATTTTCAAACCATGTAGTTGGACATTTTTTGTTCACACATTTTTTTCTATTTCTACTTTTACGGTATTATGATATAAAATGTAGTCATGTAAAATTTCTGGGTTTGAAATTTTGGTGGATTTTTTTTTTTTTTTTTTTTTGAGAGCAGGTCTTCCTCCATTGCCGAGGCTGGAGTGCAGTGGCATGATTATAGTTCAATGTAGCCTCTAACTACTGGTCTCAAGTGATCCTCCCACCTCAGCTTCTCAAGTAGTTGGGACTACAGGCACATGTCAATGTGCCTGGCTAATTTTTTAATTTTTTATAGAGATGGGGTCTTGCTGTGTTGCCCAGGCTGGTCTCAAACTCTTAGCCTCCAGTGATCACCCTGCCTCAGCTTCCCAAGGTGCTGGGATTATAGGTGTGAGCTGCCATGCCTGCCTGACAGTTTTTGGTGGTTTGATATGTAATCAATTGTTAGAAATACATGAGTGGATTAATAAAATGTGGCATGTATACCATGGAGTTCTACTCAGCCACAAAAAACAGTGGTAATCTAGCACCTCTTGTGGATAGAGCTGGAGCCCATTCTACTAAGTGAAGTATCACAAGGATGGAAAAACAAGCTCCACATGTACTCACCATCAAATTGGTATTAATTGATCAACACTTATGTGCACATATAGTAATAACATTTATCGGGTGTCCGGCAGGTGGGAGGGGGGAGGAGGGGATGGGTACATTCATACCTAAAGGGTGCATTGTGCACCGTTTGGGGGATGGACACGCTTGTAGCTCTGACTTGGGTGGGGCAAAGGCAATATATGTAACCTAAACAGTTGCACCCCAGTAATATTCTGAAAAAAATATATTGTTAGAACTGTTCCGTGGACACTGAAAAAGATGGTGTGTTCTTTTTTTCCCTCATATTTGCTAAGTGCATCCCAGCAAAGACTTTTTTCAGATGTTCTATAGCTTTATGTTTGTTTACTTGATCTGTTAAGAACTGATAAAATTGTCATAGAAATTGTGTTTTGGTCATTTTCCACTTGTTACTTAGAAACTAAAGGTTTATGACACATTCATTTCCTATCTTGATTTGTGTTAATTATCCTTTATTTTGTTTAATAGTTTAAGACTAATTCTTTTTGCTTAATATGTCTTCTTTTTATTTTTAAATATATTTAGTCACTTTGTTTTGGATGTGCCTCTTGTGGACAATATATGGTCTGATCAAATATGAGGATCTTTGTTATTTAATAGGGAAATATAACTTGTGTGAACTAAAATAAAATTTTAAGGCTCACCCCCCACTGGCTGACTGAATGGACCCCCTCCTGGCCAAAGGAATATCCTAAAACTAAATTGCCTGCCAGGAGGAGGGAGGTCAGCCATGCCTCATCATGCCCCCCTCCCTTCTTGGGCACATCCTTTGTGACCCATTAACAGGTCTAAGGCTATACAAGACAAACCTGCAGGTCCTCAATTTATGCAACAAATATATGTGGGGGCGGCGCTTATCTCTGATAAACAGCTCCTTATGTTAAAACATTCCAAGCCTTTAGACAAAGCTTCATGTCTTAAACCAATTACAAGTCAAAGAATCCTTAAACTCACCCATAACCTGTAAGCCCCTGCTTTGAGATGGCCCACTTTTTCAGGCCAAACCAATGTATGCCTCCCACGTATTGATCTATGACTTTACCTGTAATCCCCTGTCTCCCTGAAATGTATAAAACCAAACTGTAACCCAACCACAGTGAGTCCACTTGCTCAAGTCTTCTTGGATGTGGCTCTGGGTCATGATCCTCCAATTTGGCTCAGAATAAATCTCTTTCAAATTATTTTACAGAGTTTGGTTTTTTTTTTTTTTACCGTTGACACTTGTTTAGATATACTGTCACAGCTATCATGTTTGACTTTCTGATGAATTTGTCTGGATCCTTGTATAATAAGAAAAAAATATTTGGTCTTTGTCCTTGGCACAAAGCTCCTGAAACCCTTGGAATTCTCTGAGTGATTGGAGCATCTTTTGCTATTCATAATGCTCTCCTTTAGAGCACACCTGAGTTTATGCTAATGAGGCTACTCTTGGCTGGGGCCCCTAAATCACTTCAAGATGAGGGCTGGTGACCAGGAAGACTGAGGCTTGATTAGGAGCTTGCAAATTTCAGCCCCATCCCCATTCTCTGGGTAGGGGAGAGGGGCTGGAGATTGAGTTCAGTTGCCAACGGCTGATGATTTCATCAATCCTGTCTACGTAATAAAAGTTCCATAAAACCCCTAAACAATGGGGTTCTGAGCTTCTGAGTTGGTTAACACTTTCACAAAGTCAGGAGGGTCACGCACCCCAACTCCACGGGGACAGAAACTTCTGGACTTCACCCTGTATACCTCTTCATTTGGCTGTTCATTTGTATCCTTTATAATAAACCAGTAAATGTAAGTAAAGTGGCTGCCTGAATTGTGTGAAGCATCCTAGCAAGGGGTAAGATGTGGGAAGCCCAACTTTGTAGCCAAGTCAGAGAGAAGTGCTGGTAACCTGGTTATCTGACACTTGTGATTGGCATCTGAAGTGAGGGCAGTGAAGACTGAGCCCTTCAACCTGTGGAATCTGCCACTAACTCTAGGTAGGCAGTGTCAGAGTTGAATTGAATTATGGGATACCCAGCTTGTGTAGGAGAATTGGAGAACTTGTTGGTGTGTGGGAAAAAACCTAACACTTGGCAAAGATGGAAATCTGCTTTTAGTGTATGTGTTTGCTAATATTAAAAAAAAAAAAAACAGTTGCTATTTAGACAACAGAGGTTGGACCAGAGCAGCTCTAACCCAGCCTTGTTGATGGTGGTGCCCAAAGAAATCAGAGATGATTCTATCGCTTTGCAACAAGGCCCTTTATTGCTGCTGCTGCCTTTTGTTTGCAGGAGCTGCTCGTGCCCCGGTCCTTCTGCCTGGTTTCTCATGACACCCACTATGCTGCTGTGCCTTTCCAGACCATCCCGTGGGCTGCCCTTGTGTCTGGGCCTTGCCTTTCAAATTGGGGGTATGTCAGATTTTCTTTTCTACTGTTGTTGCAGACCTAGGGAAAAATGCAAAGCCATGCTTCTTCAAGGAAGAGAGGTGAAAATCACTCTGAATCTTTTTCAGTCTAGCCCCAGGAACTCCATCTAGTGTCAATACATTGAAGTTTCTGGCTTGTGGTTGGACATTGGTTAAAGTACAATTTTCACAAAGGTAAAGATGTAACTGTCATACAAATGTAAAATGAACCATGTCAAAAATTTTATTCAATTAACACATTAATTAATGTGAGGACCGTAAGATGTTAAAACTGGTTCAAAAAGCATTTGAGAAATTGAACATATGTAGATACAGATATGCAATTTAATTAAAAAAAGTTAGTTTAAGATTGTGGGGTTAGATAAAAAACTGGTTAAAGTGTTACAGGCAATAAATTGTAACCTTTGGGGTTATCTGTTCCACTGGACAGAAATTATGTAAATTCTTATTGGACAAAAAGCTACAAGTTAATTTCAGGTCCTACAGTATTGTAAAATACTAGTCCATAGAAATCAAGCCCAGTACTGCACTGAAAAAACACTTAGAATTTTCTTTTGTCTAGTTCCAAGTTTCAGGTTATTTTTGTGGCACGCTTATGCTGTTTTTCACTTATTACCAATTATTCTTTCCGGACTGGATGGAGATAGAGGGTCTGTCCCCAGTCCTTTTGTTGCCACCCTTTACACACAGGATCCAAAGAAGTGTTCGTGTTCTGCTGCAGTGACCTCCTGAGAGAGTATGTTCATTTCTCTTACCAATGAACTATTGACAGACTCAATAGAGTCCTGGCTAAACTAGGTGTCTTAGAGTATAAAAGAAGCCTCTCCAAAATTTATCACAAATGTCTTATTAATTTAAAAATGCAAACACAAAATCTAAAATAAAGAGGAATTACATTATATACTTGTTTAACTTAAGTAAACCCAACTGTTTACTGAGCAAGAGAACACTTTAAATAGTAAGGGAATTTCCACCTGCCAGTCCATGCAATGAGTATATCCTGCAGAATGCGGGTGAGAGGGAGACACAAATCTGCTTCCACCGTCTTGATAAATCTCAGTTAACTTGTGTGGTATCTTGGTATTTGGAGTGTGATTCTAATGTTGAAAAGCACATGTAGTTTGCAACCACGTGGTCCCTAAATGAAAGCCACTTACTTCAGCTAGTACCATAAGTTCCAATCTAGAAGAAAAAAACTGGCTGTATTGGACTGTCCGTGCCCGGTTTCCTGTGATTTTCATGGGTAATTTTAACGTTATGTTTAGTTTGCCTCATACAGTCTTTAGATGTCATATTAGTTTTCTATTGCTGCATAATGAATTACCACACATCGAGCTTAAAACATTGCACACATTTATTAACTTGGTTTCCGTGGGCCAGGAGTCCAGGCACGGTTCACCTGAGTCCCGTGCTCAGGGTCTCACACGACTGCAGTCAGGGTCTCAGCTGGGCTTCGTTTTCATCTGGAGACTCTACTGGGAGGAAAGTCTGCTTCCCAGCTCATTCAGGTGGTTGTCCAAATTCAGTTCCTTGTGGCTATACGGCTGAGAGCCCCGGTGTTTTGGTTGATGTCAGCTAGAGGCTGTTCTCAGGTCTTGCCATGGGGGCTCCCTCAGAAGGGCTGCTACCTCATTAAGTCAGCAATGAGAAGCCCTCTGACCTTGAAAGGCCCAGTTTCTCTTTTAAGGGCTTTCCCCTGATTAAGTCAGGCCCATCCCAGATCATCTTCCTTTTTATTAACTCAAAGTCAACTGCTTTGGGACCTTAATTATATCTGCAAAGTCCCTTCAGCTTTGCCACCTTCTATGGATTAGAATCGAGTCAAAGGTCCTGCCCTCACTCAAGGGGAAGGGATCATATAGGGCATGGACCACCAGGGGCGGGAGTCATGAGGGTCACCCTAAGGACTGTCTGCCATGGACCTTAACCCCAGAGTAGTCAGGGCCCAGGTATTCTAATAGACAGTGTTTAATATAGGATATTAAATAGTGATTGGTGGACCAAGAAGGCAAAAAAGGGAATAGTGATATACCAAAGAAAAAAGTGCAAGAAACAGTTATCTGCTTTCCACCGCAGTGGCTGAGGGGACAAGGGCATGAGGTCAGGGTTATCAGGAATTATGAACTTGGAGAAACGTCCTTAACCCCCGAGTTAAGTCCCTCTCTGACCAATTGTGTTTATGGAAGAGGGGCCCAGCAGAGCTCAGATCTGTGAGGAGGGGGTGCAGCCTGCCCAGTGCAGATACCTCAGGTGGTATCCTGAGGCTTGCTCTGAGGGTGCCAAAAGAATCCAGTGACTGGATCCACCTGCTGCTGGGATGAAGGGCCATTGCTGGGCCAGGAGTAGCAAGCCAGTAGGAAGAACAGTTCTTCCTCCTCCTGCCTTCCAGCCTCTCTCTACCATCTCTCTTGGCAGGATCTAACAGCAAGCAAGTTGGCAATGGAGAAACATGTTTTGCGGAGTCCTGAACTCAACATCACGAAACAAGTATGAAAGAGTAAATGTGGAGCCTAGAGACAATAGCTTAATAACCAGCACTTATTAACCACTTTCCTTAGACAAGACTGCTGAAACTTAGGTCTACTATAAACCCTAGACTTGACCTTCTGGTCTAACACTGGCAATGCTTGGATTTTAGGGGGTCAATGAATAACACCTTCTCTCTTCCCTGTGTGAGTTCTGAACCAACAAAGTGAGAGTCTCAGTAGATAGAAGATGGTGATGAAAATGTCATCGTTATTATGAACAAAGCCTCTGCTGTTAGGTATGCAGTCACATGTGCTTGCTTTGCTAATGTCCCCTGTTCTAACCTCATTGCCTCCAAATGCAGGCCTCCCTGTGGGCTCTGCGTGGAGCATTCCTGGCCCATAGACCAGATGAGGATGCATCTCTCAGGTGGCCAGTAGTTTCCAAGGACAGACAAAGAAACATCTGAATGAAGCCCACCCTTGGGGAGGAGTGCCAGAGGGACTGAGAGAGGTGGGGGATGGGAGTGGGGGGTTCCCCGGTGGAGATTCCTTCACTAGGGAAGGTAAGGAGGAGGGGATGAGTTTTTTCCAACTGGTGGACTTGGAAATAAGTTTTGTCACAACCTGGCTCTGGTTAGAAATGTTATAAAAACAGATTTTTAAAAAAAAAAATTAGAGGTAGTTTAAAAAAATTATAAAATACACACAACAAAATTTATCATTTTAATCACATTTAAGTGAACATTAAGAGTACATTCACATAGTTGTGAAACCATCACCACCATCCAGCTCCAGAACTCTTTCATCTTGCCATAAAACAATAACTCCCCATTCCCCCTCGCCTAGCCCCTGGCAACCTCCAACCTACTTTCTGTCTCTCTGAATTTGGTACCTCACATAAATGGAAACATACAATATTTGTCCTTTTGTGTCTGGCTTTTTTGCTTAGCATAATGTCCTCAAGGTCCATCCATGTTGTAGTATGTGTCAGAATTTCCTTCCTTTTTAAGGCTGAGTAATACTCTGCATACACCACATTTTGTTGCCCAACCGTGGATGGACTCTTACGTGGCTTCTACCTTTTGGCCATTTTGAATAATGCTTCTACAAATATGGGTGCACAAATATCTGTTTGAGTTCCTGATTTCAATTCTTTTGAGTATACATCCACAAGTGGAATTGCTGGATTATATAGAATTCTGTTTTTAATTAGAAACACAGATTTCAATGGGCATTGTGAGCACTATGCAGAGATAGAGGCCGAGAGCCTGTGACATGCACACCACCCAGCCTAGAGGCCCCTTAGGGATAAATTGCCCACTTGACGCTGAGGGTGGCACCTGTCCTCTGGCTCCTACTGTGTTCTCAGGCCCACAAACTGGAGAATGGGCTTCTTGGGGTGAGAAACCTTCAGCTTTAGGCACGGGGTGGTGAGCTCCACCCTCAAGAAAAAGGCAGTGGCCAAAGTCCAGTTTAGTCCCCTGGGTCGGGGCCTGTGGCTGTGAGACCCAAGTAGCACGCTGAAGCCCTTGAAGCCTGCTAGCTTTGTTATTTTTGCCATCCTTTGTCGTCTGTGTCACTGTGATGCTTGGCAGTGGAGCCTTTTGTAGGGGGGCGGACTGCACGCGCACTTGTGCGTGCGTGCGTGCGTGCGTGCGTGCGTGTGTGTGTCTAGGGACGATTAGGAGAAGGGAGTTGGGAGGGTTTTCCTGGTCTAGGGCTATTCTTGGGAAGAGAGCAGATGGGTAGGGGCAGAGAAAAATGAAAGCAAGCTGAGCTCCTGACAGCTCCTGAGGCTTAGCAGCTATAAGACCTGCACACTGTTGCCAGACAGAGGTAAATGTGCTATTCCAAAGACTCATCCAAATGGTGGAAGTTCAAGCACTGGCGCAGACTGTTGGGTAAACGCTTTGGAGGAGATGGTGGGGATTAAAAGGACAGCCTTTGGCATGGAGGGTCCAGGTGCCTGCTGAGGCACTGTGCAGGAGCGTGGTGCCCTGAACTCACTGGGGTTTAGAAGAGAAAGGAGTGATTACGACCTTCTGCCCTGGTACAGGGGCCTGTGCTGTGTCTGAGGCTGACTGAATTTGCTCTCTTGGTTTAGCTGTACCTGTCAGTCAAGAATTGAGGGTGTTCCCGGGAATGCTCCTCGGTCAGCATCATAGAAACAGAGAGCAGAAGGGGCCGAAGAGCACCAGGGGCAGCTGTAAGGAAGTCAGTGTGGGATGCCCTCTCCCTGAGTGGGTAGGTGCTGCCTCTAGACTGTTCCCTTCAGCAAGGGGTCAGAGACTCAACGGGTCTCATAGAAATATGATGTGAGCCACATAGAGCACTTTAAATTTTCTTTTATTTTCCTTTTTTTTTTTTTGAGACACAGTCTCACTCTGTTGCCGGGCTAGAGTGCTGTGGCATCAGCCTAGCTCACAGCAACCTCAAACTCCTGGGCTCAAGCAGTCCTCCTGCCTCAGCCTCCTGAGTAGCTGGGACTACAGGCATGTGCCACCATGCCTGGCTAATTTTATATATATATATATATTTTTAGTTGTCCAGCTAATTTCTTTCTACTTTTTAGTAGAGATGGGGTCTCGCTCTTGCTCAGGCTGGTCTCGAACTCCTGAGCTCAAACAATCCGCCCGCCTTGGCCTCCCAGAGAGCTAGGATTACAGGTGTGAGCCACCATACCCGGCCTGCATTTTAAATTTTCTACTAGACACATTAAAAAAGGTAAAAGGAAGCAGGTGAAATTTAATTTTAATAATGTATTCTATTTAATGATATATCCAAAATAGCATTTTAACATTTAATCAATATTAAAATTACTGAGCTATCTGACATTCTTTTTTTTTGTAATCCGCCTTTGAAATTTGGTGTGTATTTTACACTTACAGCATACCTCAATTCAGAAAAGTCACATTTCTAGTGTTGAATAGTTGCTCATGGCTATATACATATCATATTGGACTGTGTAGCTCTAAGAGGTCCAAGGTCCAAAGTTATAATAGTATTTATTGAACATTTACTATTACATGTATTAAACCATTTAATACTCAAAGCAGCACTCCAAGGCAGCTGCTATTAATATCTACTAACGAACACAAGTATATTCCTTGGCTTGTGGCCTCCATCTTTGGGAACCAGTGGTGTAGCATCTTCTCTCTCTGACTTGGTTTCCCTCTGATTCTGTCATCATATGGCTACAAAATGGACTGTTGTAATTACATCAGTACCTCTCCCTGCCATAATCCAGAATATCCCCCATCTCAAGGTTCTTAACTGAATCACATCCACAAAGCCTGTTTTGCCATATGACATAGGATTGAAAGGTTCTGGGGATTAGGATGGACATCTTGGGGTGCCCCATTAATCAGCCTACACAAAGGGTGGCTATTTTCACAATCATGTAAGGAAAACTAGTCTGAGACTGCAGTTTTTCTGCTTCCTTCTCTCACCATCTGGGTAACTTAGCTCACCCTGCTCCTAAAAGAGACCATCTCCTCTGCTCCATCAAATCTGCAGCATTAGCTGGGCATGGCGGGGCATGCCATACTACTCAAAAGGTTAAGGCTGGAGGATCGCTTGAGCCCAGGAGTTTGAGACCAGCCTCTTCTGGGAGTTCCATGGATTTCCTTCCCTGAGGGAGCTGCAGATTTGCAAGGAGCCCTTCTTCCTCCCTTTGGCTTCTCATTTTAGGGGAGGGAGGAGAGACTGGCCAGAACCATTGACCAGAGGAGGCACTTCTGTCCTCCTACAAGGGCCCTGAGAGGTCATCTAGCCCCGCCACTGCATCCCACCCCACCCCTGCCCTGCCACCAGGATTAATTGCATGGTAAGTGTCCTGGCCAACATTGACTTTCAATCTAAGCTTGATTTCTCAATCAAGTCATTTCCTTCCCCAAAACGACATTTTGAGTAAATTCCTTAAAGTCTTTTAGTTGTAAGTAATAGAAACCAACTTGAATTAACTTTTAAAAAAGTGGTTGAAAACCTCTCCTTGGGGAGATCTGATCTCTTTCTTTTCTTGACAATTTGAGGACCCCTTCTCTAGAAAAGGGGAACTTTCCCTGTCCACCTCTGACTCCCAGCACATAGTCAGTGATTGTGATATTCCAGTCCAGGGCCTTTCAAATATCCACCTGCCACATGTGCCGCACTCCACCAAAGGGCTGAAGAGGCAGAGATCCCTGGTGGGACTGGGAGGCAGAAACTGGGCTTAGGTTAAGTTGATAAGAGAGGAATCTAGCCAGGGTGCTAAGGACTGACCAAGATATTGGGGTATAAGCTAGAAACTTTAATGTCGTTATGTTTTACACACACACACACACACACACACACACGCGCGTGCGATCGTGGGTGTACGTATGCACACATATGTACTTATCTAGACATAGTTAACAATACACAAAGTTTGAGCACCTACTATGTACCACATACAACTAGTGTTGAGGATACAGAGATGACTTTTTGCTTACCCTAAAGATTTCCCTAAGACACAAAGAATTGCAGGACAGTTTGATAAATGCCATAAGAGATGTTAGTAGGTGCTAAAAATAGCACAAAGAGAGCATGATTTCCTTTGCTTGTGTGTGTCCTTTATCAAGAAGTGGGCATTTTAAGTGGGTCTTGGTGGGAATTCAAAAGTCACTGAGAGAAGTGTGTGTGTGTGTGTGTGTGTGTGTGTGTGTGTGTGATGAAGGATGCTGGGGAATGGAGAAGGATGTCTGTGTCCTAGTTTCTTCTTCTTACAAGGACACCAATCAGATTGGATAGAGCCCACTCTAATAGTCTTATTTCAACTTAATCACCTCTTAAATACCCTATCTCCAAATACAGTCACATTCTGAGGTCCTGGGAGTTAGGGCTTCAATGTAGGGACTTCGGGGGACACAATGCAGTCCCCAAAAGAAGGTAAGCAGTATCCTATCTCTACAGCCCTCTCACACTGCAAGAGGCCCTGGTCCTCTGGTACATGTGCTGGTTCTTCTTCCTGTGATTCCTGCTCTTGCCATCCAACACAGAAAAGGGAAATCAGATGGGGCCAGGAGACACAGACATGGAGAGAGTGATAGAAGAGTTGGAGAGTGAGAGGTGGGCATGAAGCAGGGCTGAGCTCTCAAACTAGGTATGTGAACCCACATTAGCTCTTGCCAGGGGTCTCTGTTGCCCATCAGTGGAGGAGGTGGGCAGGTGTTGGGAGTGAGGTTGGGTACCTTTCTGTCACTTGTCACTTTCAAGAGGCAGCCATGAGGTAAAGGCACAAGAGGTTAGGAGGTATCCAGGCTGTTGGCGGGGTCCGGGGATATGGCAAAGCATAGGCTGGGAACAGTAGTCAAAGGAGGAAGAACACTGACCCAGACGAGAAGGACAAGAGTAGATCCAAAAGCTCAGCTCATTATGGAAGGGGTCTGCAGCCCAGAAGCCCATCCCGGGAATGTGCCTGGGATCATTGTTCCATCAGGTGGTTAGACATGAGCTCTCATCAGGAGGGGAAATGGAAAAGAATGGAAGACACCTGTTGCTGATCGGCTTTACACTTCCTTTGCCTTGGTTTTTCTCAGAGGGTCCTAATCTTCTTGCACCCTTATTTTCCACTAACTCCTACCCTGTGCTGCATCCAGACCTGACCATTCAGTGTTTCCTGAAACATCCTGTGATTTCCCATCTCTGTGCTAGTTACTTGTAAAATAAGTACAAATTTATTTTACTCATAGCTGCCTCCAAATCCCTTCCCAATGCCATTTTGAGATCTCCAACTGGATGGGTTTTCTCCCTTCTTTGAACTCTCACAGTAACCTGACACTTTGCTTTGTGTCTCCATACATGTTTAGTCCTGCATGGTTAGACTGTCTAGGGACAGGAACTGTTTTATGAAAATTTGTTTTCTCAGTTTTATCTAGCACAGTGACTTACATATAGTAGAATTAAATAAATCGTTGTTGAGTTGAAGTAAAAAAAGATTGCCTTATGTTATTTTCTCTAGGTCATTCATGGTAAAGAGTTTCATAAGGGTCTCTTCCAGCCAAGAAAATATCTTTTGGCTACCATACTTTGACTTTTAACTCTTGCCTTTTGAAGCTTGGATTGACTTAATCCACTTTCCTTTAAATGCTTAAACTGGCACATTTGCCAAAATGAACTCATAGCTTCATCTAAGCCTGCTTGCCCAAGGAGATTTACATTTTTTCTGAACATTTATAAACATCTTAGAACAGTTTCTAAGCAGAGATATGATGTGGTTTCCTCTTATCTTCCTAGCAGTATTTGCATATTGAAAGAAGAACTTGGGGAAGGTAGTGACAACCAAAAAGAAATCAGTGGAATTTCACGTGTGCTGGGCGGTGTCCTAGAGAGAGGTGATCGATTGCTCAAACTACTCAAACCATACCACCTAGGTAGTCCTCTGCTCCTCCTGGTTTCTAACCAGTATGAGAACTTCCCCCTGCCCACACCAATTTTGCTAGGTTTTTCTGCTCATAGCCATGCTAAGTGAGCCACAAACTCAGAAAACTGAACATGACCAAACAGAGGTTAAAATGAAACAACACCAACAGCATTGATGAGACACACTTAAGTGCCTCATGAAAAATAACCATAAACAGATCCCCATCCCCCGGAACCAGAAGCAATCTGTATTTTCACACAGATTAAATATTTCTGGCATCAGTTTGGGGGAAAGATGGTACAGAACGGGAGATGTACCCTGCCTGCAAGAGGAGAGCCAGTTACTGCTCTGTCTACATTTTTGCAAGGAAATTCTGCCTTCTTTACTAGTAACTAAACTCAGAACCACTGATGTTGTGTGGTCCAGAACAAGGACCTCCTGGTGGTGGTGGGGAGCTGGACCCCACAGACATGAGGTTCTCTCTGGTTTTGAGGTTCACCTTCCCTTGGGGTGTGTCCTGGGTTACCACTGCTGATGTCTACCATGCTAGACTTTGGGGAACTTTGCTTTCCCTTCAACACACAGCTGAGATAGGTACCTTGGTACCTTCAGACAAGTTTTTGTTAAAGACTAGAAAAAACAAAAGGGAAGCTTAGAAAAAAAAAAAAGAGTGCCGGGAATCTGTCCTATAAGATTTAGTGTATCCATCTCTATCCGCCTCCCTTGTTAGTTCCTGGCCATCCTGGCATCTGTGACCTAGGTGATTATACTTGTCCATCTACCTCCCTCAAGGTGGAGCCAGGCCCCTGAGAGATTAGGAAATCTTCCCACCTGCCTGAGACCCACCTCATCAGATCTGGAGTCCTGTCTAAACATCCACCCTTCCCCTAATAATTGACACCAAAGTCAAATTCTCCTTTATGGAGTTGCCCACCTCCATCCCCCCTTCACCCTCAAGTCTTGTCCTGCCTAATTCTTCTTAGAGGATACACTGGTTGTCCTTTAGGTCCCATCTGGCCTCCTTTCCTTGTTCCCCCTAAAACGGGGAGGAAGGGAAGTGGGGAGGGGCATGCCAGGGGCTGGCTCCGTGGAGACCCCAAAGCCAGGATGGCCAGATGCCTGGGCAAATGTTCCTATGGGGGTCATCAGGAACCATAGCTGGTGGTGTGGGGGAGCAGGGCGGGCACTCTCCGGAGCTGTGTGGGAGGAGGGCGAAGGGAGCCCACAGATCCTCCTGCGTGAGCCAGCCCCATTTTCACCACTCTGCCTGTCAGGGAGCCCTTGGTATCTAATCTTGTCCACCTCACTTTTCTCCACGCCAGGTCCCTGTGATGGGGAGTTTGGTGAGCCTTCAGTTCTGTGTTCCTGCGTGTATCTGTGTGTATGCCTGTGTTCACGTTCCATTCTGATCTCCGGGGCTGCTTGGAAATGTCTGTCTGAGGCGACAGCTGTCTGGCTGAGGTCGCTGCACCCCCTGGCTCTAGATCAGCTGGTAAGGCTGGCTCCATCTTACAGAGCTCAGGCTTTTGTCCCCAGCTGCATAGTGCTGTGTCCTGGGTCTAGGCAGTGGAGTCTCAGAGTGCCCCTCCCCAGTGCCTGGCCCAGGAACATTCGGCTGTTCTTTCTCTGCCATTTTGTCCCCTTGGCACCAGGCTTCTCTACCAACCGAAGTCCTAGTCCTACCAGCAATAGCTGAAGGACGCTGTCACTGGCCCTACAGGGGCTAATCATGAAGGGACATGGCTGGGGTCCCATTTGGGGTGGGGGCGGGCAGGAGGGAGAGAAGAACCAGTCCTTAGCAGAAAACTCTTCTTTTTCTCCCTGAGTAAAGACTACATCTGCTGACCTCACATGTCCCCCAATACTAACTGAGCCCTTGGCCTGTAACTCCAAGGACATCGGCTCAGCCACGCTTTGTATCTCCCTTATCTTCTCCCTTTGACTAAAATGCAAGCTTAGTTGCATTGTTGGTCTTCTCACCTACTCATTCTACATTGCCCAAGCTGCAATCTCCTGGATTCTTGATACTGTCTTCTCTTTACCTCTCATTGTAAACTGAGAAACTCAGTTCCTTAGAATCTTCAGTTGCAAGGAATGGATGCACACTCAGGTGATGTCAACTAAGAGAGGTTTAGTAAAAGATATATGGGTGGCTGGGTGTGGTGGCTCACGCCTGTAATCCTAGCACCTTGGGAGGCTGAGGTGGGAGGACTGCTTGAGGCCAGGAGTTCAAGACCAACCCAGGCAACAGTGAGACCCCCATCTCTACAAAAAATAGAAAAATTAGCTGGGTGTGGTGGTGTGTGCCTGTAGTTCTAGCTATTTAGAAGGCTGAGGCAGGAGGATGGCTTGAGCCCAGGAGTTTGAGGTTGCAGCGAGCGATGACAATGATGATGCCATTGCACTCTAGCCCTAGGTGATAGAGCAAGATCCTATCTCAAAAAAAAAAAAAAAAAAAAGAAAAAGAAAAAGAAAAAAAGATATATGGGCAAATAAAGAATGAAATATTTTATTTAATCTAGCTTTTTAATTGAAAAATATATGTGAGTACGGTAAAAACATTTTTTTAATTTTTGAAAAGAACAAAGAAGCACATTGTGAAATTGTTTCTCCCCCACCCTAGCTGATGAGCTAGTTACCCAATCTACCCTAAAAATTTTGTGTATATATGCAAGCGTACATATGTGTGTGAATATGTATGTGTACTCCTTTTTCTATACAAATGGAGGTGCACCATACACATGGTTTCACATGTTGCTTTTAATTTTTTTCACTAATACTTTATTTTGGGTCTCATTCCATATGGTTATAGATGGATATAATTCTTTCTCACGGCTACATCATATTTCATTATATGGTTGGACCATAATTTTTTAAACTAATCCTTTATTAATAAACATTTTAGTTGTTTTTACATTTTTGCTATTATAAACTATATATATTGTATAGATACTGGTTTCCCCCCACCCCCGAGAGATAGAGTCTTGCTCTGTTGCCCAGGCTGGAGTGCAGTGGCACAACCATAGCTCATTGTAACCTCCAAATCCCAGGCTCAAGTGATCCTCCTGCCTCAGCCTCCCAAGTAGCTGGGACTATAGGCATGTGCCACCACACCCGGCTAATTTTAAAATTTTTTGTAGAAACTGTGTTATCCAGTCTTGCTGTGTTATCCAGGCTGGTCTTGAACTCCTGGCCTCAAGTGATCCTCCTGCCTCGGCCTCCCGAAGTGCTGGGATTACAGACGTGAGCCACTGTGCCTGGCAAAATATTGTTTATCTATAAAAAACAAAAGAGTAAAAACAACTTATACACACACACAGGGACACACACTACATTCTACACTCCCTCCTTGAGTGCCGAGTGCTCCATCCACACACACAGTTGGCTTCAAATACCACCAGATGTTAATGACTCCCAAATCTCTATCTTCAGCCCAGAACAGACCCTTAAGTTACATTTGGACTTCAAGTTGATGGATATCTTCACCTGGCCATGCCAAGAACACCTCGTCTTAAGATGGGCACATTTCAACTTGCATTTCCCCACAGATCAGCTTCTCCTCCTCCATTTCCTATCAGTCTCAATCCTCCTTCACCTCACTCCCAGCCCCATGAAACCTTCAGGTCTATATCACCACGTCTTATAGATTCTGCCTCCTTGGCATCACTTATATCCACTCCCTCCTTGCCACCTCACTGCCACTGTCTTCACTGACACCTCCTCTTGTGTCCAGGCAGTTGCAATGGTCTCACTGTCTTTTTTTCCATCCCTTACACTGCAGCCCCAGGATCTTGTGTGCAAATGTGATTGTATTCCTCCCCATCTCTAACCCCTCCTGCCCTTCTCTGTTGCTCTGGTGTAGTTTGCATTCCTCCGATTACTGCGTCTGCAGACTGACTCCTTAGCACCCCCTCCACAGCCTCCTCTCCAGCCACTCCACGTTCTGCCAGTGTCCAGACTTCTCCTGGCTGTGCCCTTTCGCATGTGGCCACGTCTGGAACTGGCCTCTCCCTATGTCTCTCTTATACCGAATACTTACTTATCTTGCAAGATGAGGTCAAGATGACCTCACCTATTTGAATCTCCTCCCCAAGTAGAACTGACCAGTTTCCCTAGTGTCCCCTCTATGACACTTGTAATACTTGGTCTCTTCTCTTGTCTTCTAGACTGTGAACTACCTGAGTGCTTCGCAGGTAGAAGGTGCTCAATAAATGTTTGATGAATGAATCAATGACTGGATAATGAATAAATGCTGTTTCTCCACCTTGTTTTGAATGAGTACCTTTGTTAAAGGGGTGAAACTCTGGCATACATTTGAGTATCCAGACTCCCAGGGAGTCATCTGTGTTACCGCTGGGGGAGGGAGAGCTCTGGGGTTAGTGCTGACAGAGGGACCAGGTTTGAGAACCTGGGCCTGCACCCAGTGACCCTCTGGGCCTCATAAGTTCTGGGGGTGATGGAAGCTGCCCTGTCATCCACAGAGAGGCTGATTACACCTGTGTTCCTCTTGCTCATAATGGGGATGGGATGGGAACTCCTCTGTGAATCCCATTCCTACCATTCCTTGTCGTGATCCTAAGGCCTGCCTCCTAGTCACGGGTTTTGGCTCTTGAGGCTACCTGGGACCCGTGGGGTTTGATTTGTGGGAGATTCAAAGCCAGGGGAGGGAGGGACACTTGTCCTGCCTCACCAGGGCAAAGGATTCAGGTTCAAAATTAGAACAGACAGGACCAGGCCTCTGCATGGCTGGGGCGGAAACCAAAGCCCCTGCTGGGATAGGTACTGGCGTGAGGCCCTGGTGGAGTCCAGGCCCGGGAGAGCCACTGGGGAGGAAGGTAGGAGGGAGCCAGGGCAGGCTCCTCAATCCCTGGATTCCCGCGGCATCTGGACCTGAGGCTGTCACTGGAGTGGGGCCATTGGGTCAGCCTCAACTGGGGCAGGATGTGAAGTGAGTAAAAAGGGAATCTTGTCAGGAGGAATAAGATAGCTCCGTGCCTGGGATGATTCCAGCTGGAACCCAGCATGCCAAGGAGAAAAACCTTTCTTCTTCTCACCTTGTTCTAAAGATGGATTTTACATGTTGCCTAGTAAAGAATCAACCTTCTGCAAAGAGAGGTCTGGCTTTTGCTCTCAGCTACTGGGTGGTGATCTCTAGGCCCTGGAATGCCATGTCTGGTAGGACTGTCTTTGTCTAGAGGCCTTGGACTCAGTCCAGCACCGTGATTTACAATGGGAGCTTTGGGACAGGTGGTATCATTCCCACCTCCAGAGGGACTGGTATCTAAAGGTATGAGCCCGGCCTTTGGAAGAGCTGGTGACTGAAGGCCAGCACATGGGCAGTGTCTTTAGCTCCAGCAAACACTCTGAGGCCTGGATGAACTTTCCTGGTTGGAAAAACTCTGTGTGTATTGTCATACACTGATGCCAGGAGGGTACACTGTCCTACCTCTATGGCAGAGGACATACTGGGTACTTCTCTGAACTCCTACATGTGTCCTCCCTAGGCTGATTTTAATCTGTGTCCTTTCCCTATAATAAGCCATAACCATGAGTAAAATAGCTTTCAGTGTGTTCTGGGAGTCCTTCCAGCACATTATGGAACTGAGGATAGTTTTTGGAACCCCCTGAACTTGGAACTGGTGTCAGAAGCGAGGGCAGCCCTGTGTGGACTGTGTTCTCTCTAACTGTACACTGGACTAAATTCTTACAAAATATATACAATGTCGCAAGATGAAATATCAATCAGTTAGGAAAATGAAGTTAGAAGAAAGTAGGGTAGGAAAGTAAGTTGCAGCAAGGAACAAGCTCAGTATCTAAGCTGCAGGCTCTAGTGTTCTATCCGTGGGTATGGGGAGGCTACACATGGGGCTCTGTGCTTTCTAGCAACTTCAAGAGGGCAGTGAAGTTGGCTATAAAAACACGGCTGCTCAGGGACTTGGCCCTGCTGTTCCTGCCACTGGAAAGCATCTTTTCTCAAGTGGACACTGTGTGATGGTAACGAACAGCATCTGTAGCCTCATCTTTTCCATGGCCCACTTGAATATTACTGCTTCATAACACCCTTCCACACAGGCCATGGGCATTGCAGGAAACCATTTCAGCGGGGCAAGTCTGCATGGTCCCTGCATGATGTGCCTTGGGTTTCATCTCTCTGATCATCCCACTAAACCCAGGTTAATGATTCCCCAGGGGAGTGACCCCCCCAACTTTGAGGACCTCTGCCAGAGTGAGCCATGATTATGTATAGGAGACAATGGCATTCTTTTGTGGTTCTTGGGCTATAAAAAAGGGTGAGAAACACTGTTTTAAAGGATTTTGAGTAGAGTGGGAGAGAGATTTTTTTTAAGGGAAGTTTTATTCCCCACAGGAAATCTTTTCATAAGCCCAACGTGAAATTCCAGCTATTCTGCATGAAAGGGAGGTAGAAGTTCAGGAATTCCACCAGCCAGTGCTGCCCATTTCTTTGCCCATCTGCAAGCTCTAAGGAGTTGCCTTGGGGGTTAAGCAAAGGTGTGGAGATGGGCTATACCCTCTAACTTCTACCAGAACAGTCCAATTTTTATTGTATTGGATTTTTTGTAATATTTGCATTGCGGAAAGGTTGTATAGGTATTTTTAAAGTTCAGCAACCACTGTTCTTGAAGAAGGTCTGGGCTGCATAGCCTTTAGGTAACACCTCATTATGTGAGCTTTGGAAAAGCAAAGAGTTAGGGACTATACCTGTGCCCCCTTCTCTCTCCCTCAGTGCAGCTATTCACAGTCAACCAAGCTGGCTATTCCTACTGCCAGGAGTTGCCAATCCTAGGAAAATTCTTCTTTCTACCTCCTCTTCCCCTGCCACAGAGCAGTTATAGTGGCTGCCCCTAAACCTTTCACTTCTGCTTCTGTCCCTCCGTTTCCTCTTCTAGTAGCTTCAAGGGGAATCCCCAAGGGCTTCCCCACTTCTTAACCACTTCTTAACCTCTGAGACCCAGGAAATCCAGTCTGACAATCCAATGGCCCAAACTCCAAGCCACATTCAGTGCTCCAAGGTCAGAATTCTGGCAATGTCCTGGCACATAGAAAGCCCTTAGTACATGTTATTATTGTTGGTGTCATTGTCAATTTGTATTTGCATTCATTTGTTATTATGAATTTGTATTTGAGACTGGAAGCACACAAAGAATGCACAAAGGGCCGGCCGGGCACAGTGGCTCACGCCTGTAATCCTAGCACTCTGGGAGGCCGAGGCGGGCGGATCGTTTGAGCTCAGGAGTTCTAGACCAGCCTGAGCAAGAGCAAGACCCCGTCTCTACTAAAAATAGAAAGAAATTAGCTGGACAACTAAAAATATATAGAAAAAATTAGCCGGGCATGGTGGCGCATGCCTGTAGTCCCAGCTACTCGGGAGGCTGAGGCAGGAGGATTGCTTGAGCCCAGGAGTTTGAGGTTGCTGTGAGGTAGGCTGACGCCACGGCACTCTAGCCCAGGCAACAGAGTGAGACTCTGTCTCAAAAAAAGAAAAAAAAGCACAAAGGAACCGCAGGGGCGTGGCTGAGGAAAGCCAGCTGGCCGTCCAGGCTGGTCTGTAGTGAATTCAGCACTGTTCAGGCTCTGACTCTCCACAGCACAGGCTCAGCTCTCCCCTAGGTAGAAGGATTTGACCCAGAGAGCAGAGTGCCGTGGGTGACATGAAACTTGTATCAATAAATGACAAGCTCTTTGGGGAACTTGACAGGGAAGAGAAAGCATTTTGTATGCAATAATGGAAGAGCTGCAGCCTTTATCAAGAAAAATATTTAGTAGTCCTTCAGTGCCACAAAAAAAAAATTAATGGGGGGAGGGGAGGATAGTAAGTAGCCCTGAAAAACAAGAAAATGAGATTGCCAGATTGCCTTCTGAGTCCCGAAGTATTGAGTCAATACTTAGTAGATCAGAAGTAAGATATGCAAATTACCCCTAAAGAAACAAATGATCAAATGAAGGCTTGTGCCTTATTAGAAAAATGAGATGGTGTGGAATGGACCTGTTGCAAAAGGAGAGTCACAGACCTCTGAGAGTGCCCATCCAAGTCCGGGTCTGACTCTGTCACAGAAGGAGTCACACTGGAGATAGACACAAAGCTACGTTGTCATCCAGCTGTTGAACTGTAGCTCATCTCCTTTCCTCCAGCACCGTGCTCCCAGGTAGCCTTCTGTGGACAACTCCAGGTACTGCCCATGTGCAGGGAGAAACATCAGGGCAGTGTAGCTGCAACTGGCCTATTGGATCTGAACACCCTAACGGAAGGAGACTTCTTGCCCCTCCCTCTGTATTCTTTTATCCCACTTTGTTTTCCCTCACAGTACTTTATTACTCGATGCTATAATTTGTCTGATTGTTGCATATTGCTTATCTCTCCCAACCTCTACCCCAGTGATAACGTAAGCTCCGTGTGTCATTGATGAATTAGAGCTGAGCCTGCGCTGCGGAGAGTCAGATCCTGAACAGGCTGAATTCACTATGGAAAACACCACGCGTGCACACACACCTACCTGGGTGGCCAGCTGGCTTTCCTTGGCCACGCCCCTGGGATTCGTCTGTGCTTTCTTTTTGTGCTTCCAGTCCCAAATACAAATTCATAATAACAAATGAATACAAACACTAATTGCTGATGACACCAACAATAATAATAACATGTACTAAGGGCTTTCTATGTGCCAGGACATTGCCAGACATAGTTCTGTTACATCTCAAATTTATTTCATCAAGTAAAATCTTGCCAGCAAGACACCAGAAGACTGGAGTTTTGGCCCAAGCTTTGTTATTAAACTGTGTGACGTTGAAGAAGTTCCTCCACTACCTGGACCTCTGGGTTTTGTTTTTGTTTATTTGCTTTTTAGTTTTTAATTTATAGAATAAGGAGTTGGACAAGATAAGTAGATTCTAAACTTTTTTCTTTTAGCAACAGCACCCTATTTTCAAACAAGTTCTGCGAAAGAAGCCCCATGTGTGAAAAGGTGCAAGGGGAATGTCTCAGGTGAAGGTCCCTGGCCTTGCACCTGCTTCCCTGTGGCAGTCGGCGAGATGGCTGCTCAGAAAGCTGAGAACAGCTTAAAAGCTCGCAGAGCCTCTCTCATGTTCTCCCACGCCCAGACCAGGAATGGAGCAGAGGGTGTCATTTCATGGCTTCACTCTGAGGGAAAGAAACCTTTTGTGATTGGAGACAAAAGATACCACTGGCTGGGGAACTTCCTCTCTGCTCCAACAGAACAGAAGAGCAGGTGAAGCGCAGTGATTCCCAGACTTTAGCGTCCTGTGGAGTCACCCCTAGACCTTGATAAGCAGGTGAACTCACAGGCCACCCCCCTGCCCCATCCCCACTCAGTGGGATGGAGTAGGGCCAAAGAAATCAGCATTTTAACCAGCCCTCTGCGAGACCATGATGCGTGTGGTACAAAACCTGCATTTGGAGAGCAGTGAGCGTAAGAGAGTCAGAGGACGCGCATCTGAGAGGAACGCACAGCGAGTCCATTGTAGGAAAGAAGCACGGACAAATTGTATTTAAGAGGTGAGTTGAGGGAAGGGTAAGTGTGCGTATGAACCACCTGGGATTCAGGGAGGCCTGAGAGACAAGGAAGGAGTTGTTCAGGCAGTGTAATTAAAGGGGATCAGCCCAGCGTGTTACATCTCTGCATGTGTAATGGGCTGATCCGGTGAACAGGCTGTTGGCACGTAAAATGCCGAGCTGGCTTGTACATCCCAGCAGCAATGCCCGCGCTCTCCTCAGATCAGGGGCTGATTGGTGCTGCCAGATAACGTTCTTGAATAAACCTAATCACGTGTCTTATGTTAGAGACTTCCTGTGCTTTTTCTTCAATAACCATGGGCCCTGGCCAATGACCAGGGGGCCCCAGGTCTTCATAATGCCAGGGCCCACGATCTTTATGCTTAGCCAACCTTCAGTAATAGCCGCCGCTCATATCACTGAGCCCTCACTGTGTGCCAAGCTCCGTGCTGAATGCTTTCTAGGCAGTCTCTCATTTGATTTTCACATCCGCCCTACATGCAATGTGAGTATTGTGAGTATCCCATTCTGCAGGTGAAGAAACCCAAGCAGTTTGGTCCCAGGTGCATGCTCTTATCCACTGCCCGCCCCACTGCCTCCTTCCAGTTCCCCAGGGCAACTTGTTGACCAGAAAAGGTAACGGCAGCCTTGAACTCTTAAAGTTTAGCTATCTCACTGTGATTCTTTTAATAAGACTTCACCCTGTTCTAGGGTAACCACATAATTGATCCTCCAAACCAGCTTGCTTGCTTGCCTGCCTGCCTGCCTGCCTGCCTTCCTTCCTTCCTTCCTTCCTTCCTTCTTCTTTCTTTCCCTCCCTTCCTTCCTTCCTTTCTCCCTCCCTCCCTCTCTCTTTCTCTTTTCTTTTCTTTTCCTTTTCTTTTCTCTAAAACCAGGACACTTTTCTGAGAGTGAAAGGGGGCACTATCGATAATTAAACCAGGACAACAGGCTTAAACTGGAACTGTCCCAAGAAACCTTGACACACAGTCGCCTCGTCTGTTTCAAACTGCGTCCATTCTCCTGGAATGCCTTCCCCTTCAACCTTCAGTGTCAGTAGATGACTTTGCCTCCACTTTAGAGAGAAAACTGAAACCGTTAGGCGGGACTCCCCTTAACTTCTTGCCACATACAAACCTGTATGCATCTCTGCCCATGTTTTCTTTTCTTTTCTTAACAGGTGCCAAGAGCTTTTTTATTAACAGTAACTAAAACAAGAACACTGTAAATATTAAGAATAAATGTCTTTCTTTACCAGATTTTTATATAAATTTTTAAATATCAAAAACAAGCTTTCTAGAACTTATTGGATTAGGTGAAGAAAGTAAAAAAGAAGAAAAAAAAAAGAAAAAAAACAAGCTATGCCACATGTAATTTAAACATAGAAATTAATATAATTAAACAATATAGAATTTTGAAACAATTCTAGATATATGCTTTATTTAGGAATCACTTCAACATTCAATTAATCTAATAAATATAACCAGTGCCTATTCTTCTCTTGTTGCATATCTTCTGATATGTTGTTTGTAAAGTTATTTCTAAAATTTTTATATTGTTTTTAAATTTTATTTCTGAATGTTTTCTTATTATAGTGGAGGACCATCTTGTAGCCTAAGGCCAGTTTCTCTTCCAGGGCTCTGAACCTTGGCTCCCTCCCATCTTCTCCTGGGTGGGGCATGGGGGAAATGCCTTGCTGCATTGATTCTTGCTGGTTCCTTATGCCTTCAACCTCTCTCCCTCCTGGCTCCTCCCCTCAGCATTTAAATATGTTCAAATCTCTCCACTCTTAAAAAAAATCAGCAATAAAACTTTTCCTCTACCCTATGTTTTCCCTTTGCCTCTTATCCTATACTTCTCCTCCCTGTCAAAGGTAACTTTCAGTGCGTATAACTTATAAACTCTTCAGCAGGTCTACAGGCCCTGGTGAGCTGACTCCAGTCCATGTTTCTAGCCTCATCTAGACTCCTCTCCACCTCCCTCTCTCCGCCCCACCTGCTGGAGATCCTGTCTGTGCCTCCATGTGCTGCTCTCTCCCACCTCAAGGATCTTGCACAGGTCGGTCCCTCTGTAAGGAACACTCTTTTTCTCCTGCATTTCATAATGACTCCTTTGGGTGCACTTCAACAATTTGCAAACTCTTTCAGTTCTCTCCAGCCACCTTCATGGTTCAATTGAATAATCAACCCTTTAACACAACACTTAGAAAAAGAAAAGCAAAAAAAAAATGGAAACCATATATATATCAAGTGCACAGACTGGCCCTGGAATAGAAGTTACATGTAGGTCTCGACATGCTTTGCCTTGGGAGGGAGGTGATTTATTTGGAACTTACTTGTTAATGGCTCCTTCAGGGCCAAGGCTCTGCCGTGTGGGTCCCCATTTTCCCCATCCAAAGTGAAGCTGAGGAGAGAGTTCGAGCAAAGGTTTGACCCTTTATTGCCCTCATTTCGTCCCCACCATGAGAGCAAGGCCAGCTTTTCTCTGCTCCTTCTTTCTCAAGGTTGTTTAATCAGAATAGGGGTAGGGGTCTTATTTCTCATTGGCTTATATGCTCCTAATGACCTCGGCAAGAGAGAGAAGAACTAAATTTTACTGGTGCAATTACTTTCTCATGTATAATAATGTCTTAGTTTGGTCTCTCTCCAAAGCACACCCTTTGACAAGAACGTGGGTGGAGGAAGTCTTTCTGGGATATGACCCAAGAAGAAAGAATGAGGAAAATGAGACAGGAAAGGGAGAAAAGCCAAAAAAGGGTGTGTTAGTAGCTGATTACTGCTGTGTACAACTGAGGCCCAATCCCTCTGAGGAACCACAGAGAACATGCCTCAGAATTATCCCATGGAACAGGGCAGGGGGCTGGGATATTTATCCATTGGCTGGTGAATGCACACCCCGCCCATACTTCCCAGCTGCACCTGCTTTCAGGTAGAATGGGCTTACAGTATTGCAGAGAAAGCCTGGAAGCAGAAAAGCAGAGACCGCCCAGGGTGCAAATTTCAGGGAAGACCCTGTCATGAAACTGCCCATGACAGCAGTGTAGAAGTCAGGTGGGTGAACAGGCTGTGCTACAGGGAGCCCTAAATGTCTGAAGCAGCAAGATGTCAGAATGGATCGCCTCCTGCCTCAGTTACACTGAGCTGACTGTGTGACACATTTCAGAAGATCAAAGGCAGTGTGAAGGAGATCTCCCCTTGTGGAATTTACAATGCGAATTAAGGAGAACCTGTGCTGATGCTCTTGGAACCCCCTCATCCATGGATGGAGGGTTGAGAAAGGGAGATCCGGAAAGCGACTTCTTTGGAAATATCTGTTACTTTACTGTGAGTTCCTACCTCTTCCCCAAACGATAAGTCATGTTACCTCTGACCACAAGCCAGGTGAAGGAGACCTCACGGAGAGGACTTGGAGAGCTTTGGAATGTGTACCCTGCAGATGAGAGTCAGAGGGGACAGGAGCCTAAGACAGATCCGGGAAAGTTAAAATGGATTATAGGCTCCCAATAGGAAGACAGGAGCATACTGCTGTGTTCTAGATCCTGGAATCTGTCAGGGCAAGGAATGTCTATGGTGGGCAGTGAGGGCTACTCACAAGACAGCCTGCTAGGTGGTCCTGGGTGCTGTACAATACAAAGGGGCATAGGGGAGGCGGAGGGGACTTATTGAGATGTGTGGCCAGATGTCCAGCGGCTGATGAGGAGTTGAAAGGACCACCCAGAATAGAGATGCATCCATCCTAGGTCAAGAGTAGGAAAGAGGGAACAAGAGAAAACTCTTAACCAGCAAAACTGTCGCTCAACAGAAAATAGTTCAGCTTAACCTTCTGCCAGGCCCACGGAGTGAAAAGCCACTCAGCCAGGTAAGAACAGTTTTGTCACCTCCCCACCCTCCCCATCCTTCTGGAGAGGGGAAACATGAGTAGGGGGAAGCAAGTTGAGGGGGAGCACTGCTGAGTGGAGCAGGGAGGAAGAGGTAAGCTGAGTACCTGCAGAGAGCAGAGAGCCCTTGCCCTCCCCCACTGCAGGCTTCCTGCCTGGAACAGGGCCAGAAGGGGAGATTATTTGATTAAAAAGTAGTACTGGAATATTGTATATTACATAGGATGGGAAGTACTCATTTGTGAACTGAGACAAGACACCAGGGCCAGAGTTCTCATCTGGGGCAGGGATGATTACCCCACTGAATAAGATTAGAGGGGTAGTGAGAGACAGAAATGAAGTTGCATTTGAATCGCAGTCCATGAGCAAGAATGAAAATTAGACTTGAAAATCGTGCTCTGAGAAGCCAGTTTCTCCGCACTGGACTGAGAGAGCTTAGTGAGGACTGGGGGTGGAAATTATTTCCCTCTCTTCAATTGGTGTAATAGGCTGTTTATGCCTATTCATGGAGACAGGTCTAATAAATCTGAATGCAGTTACCTTCTGGCCGTCAGCAAACTCACTGTAGCATTCGCAAAGGGGCCCCTGGGTTCTCCCTTCCAGAGAACACTCATCTTTGCCTGCGAGGAGTGCAGTTACCTGACAGCTCCAGCCGCAGCACCTTCAGAATCCACACTCTGCCTGGGCAGCCCCCGCCCAGGCTGTGCAGAATCTGGGTCCTGGCGCCTGGACACACCTGTCTAACATGGGCCTCTTCAAATGGGCAACCTTTGACCAGACGTCCCTGCTGAGTCAGCTGAGACTGTGATATTTACGTCACCAGCTGAGGCTCTTCTGTCTCAATCCTGCCTCCTTCCCCTTTTGTCTTTCACAGGCATTACCCCTTTCTTAAACCTCTTTTACTCCTAACTCCAGCATCTGTTGCTCAGGGAACCTAACTGATATACTTACCCTTTAAATTGCGAATGTTAGGCACATGACCTTGTTTTATTTTTTTCCTTGCTTTCATTTTATCATTTATTATTATTATTATTATTATTATTATTATTATTTTGAGACAGGGTCCCGGGCTAGAGTCTGTCTCCCAGGCTAGATTGTAGTGACATTATCATAGCTCACTGCAACCTCAAACTCCTGGGCTTGAGAGATCCTCCTGCCTCAGCCTCCCAAGTAGCTAGGACTACAGCTGGCTAATTTTTCCATTTTTTGTAGACATGGGGTCTCACTCTTGCTCAGGCTGGTCTTGAACTCCTGCCTCAGCCTCCCAAAGTGCTAGGATCACAGGTGTGAGCTGCCATGCCCGGCCTATTTTTATTTTTTGAATTCACAAAAAGTGTATATATTAATGGTGTACAACATGTTTTTTAAAAAATGTCTAGATTGTAAAATGGCTAAATTGAACTAATTAACACATGTATTACCTCATATACTTACCATTTTTTGTGGTGAGAACCCTTAAAATCTACTCGTAGCAATTTTCAAGAGTATAATACATAGTTATTAACTATAATCACTATGTTGTATAATAGATCTCTTGAACTTGTTTCTCCTATCTAACTGAAATTTTTCATTTTTTGACCAAAGTCTCCCCAATCCAGCCCCTGGTAACCACCATTGTACTCTGTCCTTCTGAGTCTGATTTTTTAAATTCCACATATATAACAAGTGAGATCATGCAGGATTTTTCTTTCTGTGTCTGGCTTATTTCACTTGATATGTCCTCTTGGCTCATGCATGTCATCATAAATGGTGGGTTTCCTTCTTTTTTACTGCTGAATAGTATTCCATCGTGTGTGTATGTACCACATTTCCTTTACCCATTCATCCGTGGATGGATGTGTAGGTCGATTCCCTGTCTTACACAGAGTGCTAGAGGCTGTGGTGAGCATAGAAATACAGACACCTCTCCAACATACTGATCTCATTTCCTTTGGGTATATAGCCAGTAATAGGGTTGCTGGATCTAATTTTGTTTAAATAAATTTTTCATATAAAAATGTTTCATACTCAGACTGAAACCTGATATACCTTTTTTAAAAAATCCCAATCCCTGTGGCTTTATACTCATAAATTGAACTTTAAGAACTATTCACTTCATTCTGTTCTGCACTTAGCAGATCCTACTCATCCTTGAGGTCTCACCTTAAATACCATCTCTCGATAGCTTTTCCCCAGCCCTCCTCACTCCAACTTTGCCAGATCTCCTTGTTCTAGGTGCCCTCAATTTTTCCTTTGCTAAGACTCATTAAACTTGTAGTTACTTGTCCAATGTCCATTGTTAGCCTCTGAGCTCCATGAAGTCACTAACATTCCTGGTCATTGCTAGTTCCACAGCACTAGGGACAGCATGTGGGCCATAGAAGCTGCTCCATAGACATTTAATCCAGTGCTGAATTCACTAACCAAAAGATATGAAATGTTGGCATGGGACTGAAACCGAATGTCTGCCTCCACTGTGCCCTGGCCGTGAGACGCCACTCTTACTTCCTCATCATGGCACAGACTCATAGAAATGATTATTAGAAGAAACTTAAAGATTTTCCAATCTGAAAATCTATCTGATGCCAGAGATGTTGCAAGCTAAGACCAGACAATCCAAGCAAGTGATTGTCTGGTCTTAGCTTGAATCCCAAGGTACAGAGACCACCTCCCAAGGCGACCCATCACATCCTGGACAGCTTTGACTATCAGAAAGTTTTTTCTTACCCTGATCCTATCCTCTGCAGTCTCTTCCTGAATCTGATTTCCTATAGCTTTGATCAACATCGTATTCTTATGGAATGATTTAAAATCTTTTCATAATATCAACAACCTAGATCAACTCTCCTGTCCAAACTGCTTTTTTTAAGGAGGATAAAAAATTTCCCCCTTCTGAAGTTTCTCAAATGGGAACATAGCTAGCGTTAAATAGAAAGACTTCATTCATTCATCCATTCTAAAGACATCAACTGAGTGCTGACAGGTGTTTAGCATGGGGGCGGTGACAGTGGGACATGCAGAGGAAATGAAAAGTGGCATCTATCTGGGGATAATAAGATGTTTATAAGATCAAGTGATCACAGCAACATAGGAGCTGCCAAGAGGGAGCTGGGACAGACTATGCTGGGAGCCAAATGACAGGATAGGGAGTGTTCTAAGAGTTCGGGGTATGTGGCATGTATGGGGGTCTGGGAACTCAGAGGGTAGGGGGTCTGGGAAAGCTTCATGTAGGAAGTGGGATTTGAGCTGAGTTTGGTGGATGGGCAACATGAGTCAGTGGCTGAGTGACTGTCCATCATGGACAGGGAGGGGCTTAGTGAGGATGGAGGAAGTTAGAGGGCTGCTGGTAGGGGAGAGTCATTTCCCTCTCCTTAGCCCCACCAGGCAGGCACTGTCTCTAGGAGTCTCCTAACTCCGTCTTCTTCACAGCCCTGGGGGCTGACCGAGTCACCTCTCCTGGGGCCAGGGCTGTTGACATGGGGGCCCTTCCTTGCCTGTTCCTTCTCCTGCTGCTCCGGGAGGGTGAGTGAGACTGCCAGCCCCTGCACAGGACTGCCTTCTTCCCCTTCCGTTCTCCTGCTCCACAGGGCTGGCAGGGCTGGCAAGACCCTTCCTTTGGTACTCAACATGTCAGCTCTTCTGGAGTAACAAGGAATAGGATGTGGCTTTAGGGCAGGACCAACAGACAAGGACACAATGGGGATAAGGAAGGGGAGCAGCCCTGGGATGGCAAAGGCGAAGGTAAAATTTGGAGGGTGAAGGGACAGAAGGGAGCCAACTCCTGGCACCTGCTCAACTCAGGTGCAGTGGAAATCTAGAGCCCGAAGAGGCATCTGGAAGATGGGATTTAGTGTGTGGGCCACAGCAGCTGCTCGGGTGAGACTGAGCTACAGTCCCACTGCCAGGTTTAGCAGCCCAGAGACACCAGCTGGGCTGTTCCATCTCTTTTCTTCCTGTATCTGCAGCCAAACGGGACTGTGGAGATGATGTGGATCCTGAGGAAGTGGTCGTGGTCCTTCATGAATCCATCTACCTCCCCCTGGAAATACCGTTCGATGAAGAAGTTGAGGACATCATCTGGTACTCCCACAAGAGGCTTGCAACTGTGGTGCCAGGGAAAGAGGGGCATCCCGCTACTGTCACGGTGACCGACCCACATTACCAGGGCCGAGTGAGCTTCCTGGGGCCCAGCTACTCCCTGCACATCAGCAATCTGACCTGGGAGGACTCAGGGCTTTACGAAGCTCAAGTCAACCTGGGGACATCCCAGATCTTTGCTATGAGGCACTACAATCTACATGTCTACCGTGAGTTTGGGCTGGGAACCAGAGAGCTACTTTTTTGGGCTCTCCTGAGCCTCCCACGCCATGGAGTAGGGGGTCTCAGGACTTGGGTTGTGCTTTGAGGGGCTGGGACTAGAAGGCAGACTGTCTCCAGGCGGCCCAACCCCCGTCTCTGAGCTGAGGCAGCAGGTAGAAGCACGTGGAGCAAGGAGGCACTGGGCATTGGGCTGCTCCCAGGGCTGGCTTTGTGTACAGACCCCCTAGGGGGCCCTTTTCTCCCAGTGAGACCATGCATTCTGGGATGAACACCAGCTCCCTTCCTGAGCCTCTTATCCCCCTGCATGATTTGAGGGCTACTAACCAGTATCTTCTCTCTACTTGAACCCAAACTTCTTAGTGCCTATCATATTGGCTCTACCTTGAATCTCGAAGAGACACTGATTAAAATACAAATGCCCCTGGGAGGGATGATAATATTTTGGGGGATAATATTATTTGGGATAAGGAGGCAGAATAGAGTTTGGAGGAAGGTAGGGTACAAGAGAGAGAGGGAAGAAGGCGTAAAGGGAAGGCAGAAAATGGCAAAGGCAGCTCTGCGTACCTTAGCAATTGCCCTGGGAACCCCGGAACCACAGGTTTTATGATGGCTGGTTTTTGTTTGTTTTTGCTTATTTGTTGTTTAGGTGAAGGGGCTGTCAGAGGGCAGCACCAGCACCCCAGGGTTGAGGAGCTTAGGAAAACAGATCCAATTCCTGATTGTGTAGCACGTCTTTGTGTTTCCTCTCATCTAGGAAAGCTGTCAGAAGCCCAAATCACTGTGGACTTTGAGGTCTCTGGGGAACTCACCTGTAATATGTCCCTGACATGCTCTGTGGGGAAGGCAGGCATGGACGTGACCTACAGCTGGCTCTCCTGGGGGGACAACACTGATACAGTACATGAAGGCCCTGTCCTCAGCACATCCTGGAGGCCTGGGGACAGTGCCCTCTCCTACACCTGCAGGGCCAGCAACCCTGTCAGCAATGTCAGTTCTCATCCGATCCCTGCTGGCTCCTTCTGTGCAGGTACCAGAACCCTGGAGAAAGCCCCTGATCTGACATGAGACCCATGCCTCAAGGATCTCATGACTCGTGATTCCTACATGGGAGAATTTCAAGAACTTAGAAGTCATGCCTCCCTCTGCTGAGCCCCCTTTTCCTCCCTTCTTCTGTCCAAGATCCCAGATATCCTGAGGAACCCTCAACAGCCTTCTGCCTCCTGGCCAAGGGGTTGCTCCTCCTCTTGATCTTGGTAATCCTGGCCGGGGGGCTCTGGATCATCCGAGTCTGGAAAAGAGGCAAAACGCCAAGGATGAAGAAACTCAGGAGAAACAGAATGAAACTGAGGAAGAAGAGGACGCCTGGCCCCAGCCCTGTCTGACTGCTCCTTGGGGACCCCAGTCCTGAGGTTTGATTCTTCCCAGCCCCCAGGATATCCTTACTTGGCTCTCCTCCTCCAGGGTGGGGGGAGAGGGACTGAGGGGTGGGTATCCAAAGGGCATCCTGAGGAAAGACTATCTGGCAATAAAGTCAAGTGACCACTATGTTGGAGGAGCTGTATTTGGTCCTTGTGTCCTCACTGAGTGGCTCTGGCAAACTCACTTCTCTATCTTTTCCTTCCACTCCAGGTGCCCTCCCCCAAGCCCACATGCTTTTTCAAGCCCACCTTTGGGGAGGAAAGTGGGTCTAAAAGACCTTCACAGTGAAGTGTTGGTATGCTGTCACTGCCCTGTCCTGTTCCCCACCAATACACTTGCTATTTACACTTTAAATGAGGAAAGTGATATATTCCTTTTACCCCAGCTGAACTTGTGACTCCTAAATGGGAGAATTTAAAGCACTTAGAAGTCCACATAAAAGTGGTCTTATTTCTGTTGCGATTCCTCTGCTCTGTCACTAGCACTCTCATCCTGGTCCATACATTTACTTCACCAACCTGCCCACCAAGCTGTCTTGGACCCAGCTCTGTTCTACTCTGGGTCTGAGTCAAGCCCAGGGATTTCTCAGTCATCTCTCTGATGGCGGTTGCTCTGGGCCTCTGGTGCCTACCTCATAGGGATGACAACTCAGCCAGATCAATAGCTAATACCTTGAACTCTTGATTTCTGCTTGTGGTTGGTATTACTGTGCTGTCTGTCCCTTCCCTATAGATTTCCATGTCTCAGGGCTTCTCTCTGACATCTTGCCTTGGGTTAATGCCGACACCCCCTTGCAAAGCCCCTTAAGTTGATGTTCTTACTCTTTCCCTGGCCTGGTGATCGGTTTGACTTCCTCCCCTAGGCCTGATGTGCCACTGCCCAAGTCTCCATAATTCTCCTCAGATCAAATCTTGTAGATGTTACTTATGAAGCTGCCATGGGGTGGAGAAGGGGGGTTGGAGAGGGAATTAGAAGCCACCCAAGTGACAGGACAGGTGTAGGTGGGAAGGTGGGAGTGAACTGGAGGAAATGATATAGGCTATGGTGGGGAGAGCCCTGGGTCACATCTCCAGAGACCACTTGCCTCTGGCCTGGGACTGTGTGTTCAGCAAACTTCCATTGAGCCACAGTCCCTTTTCCCAAGGAACATACAGGGGGGAGGAGAGGCAGAGGTGCAGCTGCTTGGAGCTCTTATGGAAACACAGCTAAGCAAGTGCCTTGGCTCCTAGAGGCAGGATGGGCTCGGGACTATGGGGAGTTTCAGAAGAGGGTTCAATGTGTCAGCAGGGGGCCACGTGGCAGGAGGCATGCCTGACATTGCTCTGTATCTCTCCTTCCCCTCTGTCTTTGGGCGGAAGGGTGGCGATCTCCAAAGTGTCTTTCAAAAAAAGAAACATGGAGTCCGTGGAGGGGGCAGTAGAATGCATTGGTACACCAAGGAGACCAAGGGCTCCTTGCCTTTTTAGCAAAGTAGGGCATGTGAGCTGGCACAGGACTACCCAGGAAGAGGGCGCTGAGAGCAGCATGGGGCAGGGCCAGAAGCCAGGAGTTAGGGTCTCCCTAGGTTTTTCTGCAGGATGTGGGGCCCCTTGCAGCTTGGGAAAAGGTAGTGAAGTTGGGAAACCAGTTCCCAGGAGCTCCTAGGACTGGCAAACTGATCCCCTCTACTCTCTGAGGGCCTGAGCCCTTGTCCCTCTGGAAGGCAGTCTTGGCCTGAGGTTGGTTCTCTGTGCTTCCCTTAGTCCTGGAGCAGTCCTGCCTCCAAAAATCCTGCAGCTCCAAATTCCTCCACCTCCTTTCATACCTTTCCTAGGAGGCACCATTGCAGGGGTGGAGACTGGAAAAGACCACCTGCAGTTCATCTTGCATATCCAGAGGCAGCTCATTTCTCATGTATTTCAGAGGTTGGTAATGGCAACTGAAGAAAAGAATGAATGTATGGCTGGCCCAGGGATCTCCCTGAGAGTTGGCAAAATCCGTTCTGCTCACACCCAATTTCTGAACAGAGAAGGCTGAGGCCTCAGAACAGCCCAGACCACCTGGAAGAGGAAGAGTAATACCCTAAAGAAAGTTGAATATAAGCTCAGAGAGGCCCAGTCCTCTTCCTCTGCAAGAAGCCAGGAAAATAATCACTCAATAGCATTGTATAGTTTGCAAAGTTTCCTTGCACTTGAAATAGGTGAGGGCAAACTTAGGGAAGAGGGGAATATTTAAGCACATACTAAGTGTAAGGAATTTTGCAAGCACTAAAGAGGCAGAAAAGACACTTCTGCCCTCAAGGAACTCTTTGTGGAGTGTGTAAAGATACAATTACAAAGTGTGACAAGGGCTGGGGTGAAAATGAGGGCATGGTGGGAGGAATCAGGGAAGGTGTCCTAGAGCGAATGGGTCAACAGAAATTTGACCTGTGATCAGCAATGAATCCAGGGAAGGAGAAATTGGTATTCTAGCCAGACAGAAGCTAAGTGCTAAGACAGTGATATGTGAAAGGGTCCAGAAAATTCTAGAAACAGCAAGGCTACACCCACTCTGACAAAGAGGTAGGTGAGGAACTAGGTTGGAGAGGCAGGCAGGGGCTCTTCCAATGGGGGAATTCAATGAACAAGACAAGATCCACCCCCTTGTGCCACTTAGTATCTCATTGGGACAGAAGATAGGCACACAAAAATTAAATGGTAATATACGAGAAACCATACTTTTCTGATCTGCCGATGGGACCAATGCTCACAGGCATGTGGTCAACAGAGTCCCTGGAATGGACATTTTCTTTCTTTTTTTTTAAACTCAGATATAATTTATTTAAGTTAACATAATCCTGATTAAGGGCACTCATGCATTATACTATGGAAACATCCATATTATTGATTATTAAAGCCACCCCCACTTTCCATTCTAGAATATGGGATAGCTGTGTGGTGTTTAATTGGTACAAGCAGTTTTAACACATCAAATATGGTCACTACTAAAATTTTATGTGTTTAAACTTCCAGGGCTCATTTGATGTCAAGAAATTATCTGCTTATTTATGGACAATGAGAAATTTTGCTGATTGGGAAGACCTGTGCCTAATTATGCCAAGGATACTTTTTCTCTGAAGTGACACCATACCTTGTACGCAATGCTATGGAGCAGCTCTGATCCTTCCTTCACAAGGCCTGCCGAAATATCAGGTGTGTTAGTTAGGTTTCTCCAGAGAGACAGAACCAATAGGACAGATATAGATATAGAAAGATACAGATGTGGACATCTGAGAGGGGATTTATTAGGGGAATTGGCTTAAATGATTATGGAAGCTAAGTCCTAACTCAGGTTGTCTGCAAGCTGGAGACCCTGGGATGCCAGGAGCATGGCTCAGTCCAAGTCCAGATGCCTCCCAACCAGAGAGGCGATGGTATAATTCTCAGTCCCAAGGCCAGAGAGTCTGAAGTTTTGATGCTCAAGAGCAAGAGGAGGAGAGTGTCCCAGCTCCAGGAGAGAGAGAGAGAGAGAGAGAGAAAGAACATTTCTTTTATATCTTTGTCAGCAAGATGAAAATATGTGGGCTGGCTGACACTTAGGTTGGGTTGAATCCTAGCTGGTTGAAAAAGCTTTCCCAGAGGGTAAAGACTAGGAATCAAGGATAACCTAGAGGAAAATTTTTAGCTTTGAACCTCAGGGACAATTTTTGTCAACTTTTACTTCTGGCACAGTGAGGGAACAAGTTACAGGGCTAGGTTCCTTTCTTTACCAAAAAACCTATGATATACCCCTCAGTCAGACAAAAATGACAATAATAATAAAATTCGCACAACAAGCTTACAGAAAACAATGGCCATATCATAAGCTTTTAAAAGTGGGAAACCATTTTAAATCTCACTTTACAAAAAGTTATTTTAATGTGCAAATGAGATTAGCTTATCCTCAAGAAACCAGTGGCGACAACAGAAATGAACCTTGTGGACAGAGGTGTGTGTGGCTGATCCCAGCATGGGCGAGGGAGATCTTTCCCGCTGGTTGGTGAGGAGCCAAGAAGGCTTTGCTCTTTGACCATCTTTTCTAGCCTTGCTTTCAAGCTCTGTCCACTCACATGTTTTCATTGTAATCTTACCAACTGTTAGGTCAGTCTACTACATTGTAAAGAGATTTTGAAAGCTGCTATAACGGGAGCATTTGCTGGAGGGATGATGGGAGAGACCAGCCCACTGCTCCTGCCTCTTCCCTTCTCTGTCTGTGGCAAAAAACACTCAGATGTTTACACCTGGAAGAACTTTCCATCAGTCAGAGCTTCCTAAAGATGAATGGGTACCACAGGAGCATTGAGTTTCCTGGTTCAGGGTGTGATCAGATAGGGACTGGATGACCCCCTGGAGGGATGATGTGCCAGGGATTCTGGTGCCAAGCAGAGCTCAGACCCATCCTGGAGGGTCCCGCCTGATGCTGCAGTGAAGATTCCATAAACTCCAGGCCTGGTGCACTGTTTGAGTCTTAGTATTCAGACTGGGGTGGGAGCCGACTGAATGGGAAGGACCGGGACAGGCAATGATCACTTAAGCAGACCCTGCCTGCATCCTACAGCATCACCAAGTTAGGAAGTTGAAGTCTTTGAGGGGCAGATATACAAGATATCTTTTTGCTTGTAGGTGAAGTCTCCAAGGGAGTGGGTTTGATAAAGTCGGGGTTGGGTCTGAATCCAGCTCTGCCACGTGCTAGATGGGAAAGCTTGGGCAAGTTACCGCATCTTGATGAGCCTCAGTTTTCTCATTAGTCATCTGGAGCTACACTTACTTTAGTGTTTCTGCGCAGCTTACATCTAGTCCAGGGCCTGGCACCCTGCAGGGGTTCAGGAAATGATTCCTTATGTCATGCCTCCCTGTCAATCTCCCGTGTTAGGATGTCAGTCGTTCCTCCGCTCTGGGCCGGTTTCTGTAAATCGCAGGCGCTGGGAGCTGCCTCCGGAGCTGACTTGCCAAACCCAAGCTCAGAGCCCGGCCTTCCCCAAGTGCGTGCTGTGGGAGGCACCTGGGCGAGATTTGGGAGCTCGCCAATGCAAACAGGTATTTCCAGTCCGGCGAGAGAAGAAATGGGTGGAGGTGGAATGGGGAGAGGGGAGGAGATCGGATGAGCCCGGGACGAGCGAGGATCCCCAGGGAGGAAGGCGGGGAGTCCGGCTCCACGCCTAGTGCTCCTGCCCCCAGGCTCAGATTTCAACTCTAGTTGCCGCCTCCGCGGCTCGCCCGTTAGCAGAGGGGCGAGGGTGGCAGGTAGGTTACAAAGGAAGGAGGGCGTGCGAGGAGGCTGCTGCAGGGCCAGCTCCAGCAGCCCTGGAACACCGGCCTGACTCCGGGGTTCCTCTTGCTGGCGGCGGGAAGCGGCCTTTCCACCCCTGGTCGTGCAGAGCTCCGCGAGGGGGCGACCTGAGCCCACGTGCCTCGGAGCCCTTCTCTCCCGAAACTACAACTCCCAGGCCGCTCAGGGGTCCTGCCCGCCTCGCCTCGCCTTAGGTCGGCTCCCATTGGCCGCCCCGGGAGGGGGATTGGCGGTCTCCAGGGCGACGGGAGGCGCTCGGGGCATCCGAGGCGGGGAGGCGGGTCCGCCCCCTATTGTGTGGCGGCGAGAGTGGAGCCGAGCGGAGCGGAGCAGGTGAGGGGGGGCGTCCTGGGGGGATGGAAGTGGGGTGCTGGCGGGGGCAGGGAGAGCAGTGCGGAGTTATGGGGGACAGGAGCAAGCGGGGGAGTTCCGGAGAGAAGCGGAATTCTTTGGGGGAGCAGAACTAGGGGAGTTCTGGGGAGTGAAGTGGAATTCTTGGTTGGTTGGTGGGTCGGTGGAGGTTCCCGGAGAACTGCAGGAGTTCTGAAGGTAATGTGGGTTCCAATAGAAAGGAGGAGTTCCAGGGGCCCGGAGAATGCAAGGGAAAAGAGAATTGTTGGGGGTAGCGTATCAGGGTTGTATTGTGGGCTGAGGCAGGAGAATTCCAGGGAGGGAAATTCCCGGGAGGAGAGGATAGGGATTCTGGAGGAGACGGGAAGGGAGTTCTTGGCAGCATAGACGACTTGCTGCAGGGGGAGATCAGGTGTGAGAAACTGGACTGTGTAGTAGGGGTAACTGGGAAGGGAGTACAGGGAGATTGAGGGAGGGCTGGGTGCCAGGTCTAGAAAGGTGAGGAAATGGAGAGGGCTAGGGAAGTTGGGAAGATCCTGGGAGATGGGGAGGAATTCTGGGATGCCTGGGTTACTAAGGGTCTTGGAAAACTGAGCCAGGAGAGAGCTGGGGGTTCCTATCTACTTGGAAAACGGTTTTTTGGGGAAGTATGGGCGAGCTGTCGGGGGCAATGGGAAGCATGGGAACGTCGCCAGCGTGGAGGGGCATTAAGTAAAGGCAGGGGTCAGACTGCCATGTGGAGAATGTTTTATAGCCAGTCCTGAACCGTGAGGCCAAGAGTAGGGTGGAGGCCTCGAGCAGAGTCCACTTGGGTTCACCAGGCCCAGGCAGGGCCCTCTGGCTCATTGTGACTGCCCTAGGACCTGTGGGGCTGGGACTATCAAGAGTTCCCAACCTCCGTGCTTCAGGGCTCATTCTGTACACTTTAGGGATTCATGGGCTTTTTTTGCTTCTTGAAGATCATGCCCCTAGGGTTGGGGAAGAGAGGGCCTGGCGAACCCTGGCACCCTGAGGAAGGGAGAGAGTGGGAGGGATTGGAGTGAGGCTCTTCGGCGGGGATGCCTGGCAGATGGAGCGCTGCTTGGCAGCATCCTGAAGAGGAAGTGGCACCAGCCGCCAGCCCCAGGACCTGCCCAGACCTGGAGGATGCTGCCTGGGCCCCTGTGCCAGCAGGTGTGGGAGGCAGCTCCTCCTCTCCCAAGTGTCTGACTCATTCACTGCCAAAGCAGTGTTGGGAGGCTGTTGGAGAAAGGCCACGGAGCCCCTAGCTTCCAGGGCTCTTCACAAAGGCTGGGGAAATGGGCAAGGGATTGTGTGTGTGTGTTGGGGGTGCCCTGGGACCACTTTCTGGTGGTTAAGGGGACTGGATTCCAATTCAGGATTTGCCTTTGACTGGCTCTCTGCCTCTGAGCAGAGATCCTTGGGGTCCTTATTTGTGACAGTGGGGTAGAAGCAATAATACTGATTTCATCTCGCTCTCTGCCACCTTGATGCAAAGAAAGAAGCGAGAGGAGGCTGGCTGTGAACGTTGTGCTCTCCCATACTTCCCTGAAAAGTCTTTTTCCCAGTGTATAAGGAACTCCCAGTTCTCTCCTGGCTTAGTTTTCCAAGACCCTTAGGAACCCAGGCATCCCCAGAATTCCTCTGTTTCCTGAGATCTTCCCAACTCTGCTGGCCTCCACTGTTTCCACACTTTTCCTCCTCACCCAGCACTCCTCATTCCCGCAGTACTTCCACCCCAGCTCTTACTCCCAGGGCTTCAAGATCTCTAGCCTCTTTGTCTGCCCACCCTCCTTATCTGCTCTCCCTCCTTTCTCTTCCTGGAGCCTTTCTCTAATTGTGGGCTTTATTCTGGGCTCCAGCATTGGCCAACTCTGCATGTTGCCTTGCACTTTGCATTTAGATTTGGTGGTTCTCCAGAGAACGGCTTCCTCGGCTGTTACATGAGCCAAGCCCTGACTGTCCAGAAGAGTGAGAGCTGACACCTGTTCCCTGAGGCCAATCAGCAGGATTGACCCCGGGCTTGCTGGGCTGTGGCCATCCCTCGGCCCCTCCATCTGGGCTCCTGTGGCTAGGAGGGGCCGGGTGAGCAGGCCAGCTGGGCTATGGTGTGGTCCCTCAGTCTGGCCGTCCTCAGCCTGATCATCAGCCAGGGGGCTGACGGTGAGTTGGACTCCTGGGCCTCAGCCTTGGGGTGGGGGTGCTCCCCATGGGGTTCTCTATGAACATGGGAGGGTAGGGGAGGAATAGGGTTGGTCCTGGAGACCCTGGGGGTTCCTCCATCGCCCAAAGTCCTAAGGAGCCTACAGAGATACTGATGGAACCTCCCCTCCCAGCCCTGACTCTGGCCCCTGTTGTGCCCTCATGCCACCCACCATGCAGGTCGAGGGAAGCCTGAGGTGGTGTCGGTGGTGGGCCGGGCTGGGGAGAGTGTGGTGCTGGGCTGTGACCTGCTGCCCCCAGCCGGCCGGCCCCCTCTGCATGTCATCGAGTGGCTGCGCTTTGGATTCCTGCTTCCCATCTTCATCCAGTTTGGCCTCTACTCTCCCCGAATTGACCCTGATTACGTGGGTAAGAGTTATCCTCAGGTGGGAGGTAGGGGGTATCCGCAACCAAGGTGGCTGGGTAGGGCAAAGGGCAGGCATGACCTCTTGTTGACTGCTCTGTCCCTGCCCTAGTCTCATCGCCAGCTCCACTGCCTGAACTCTGCTTATAAGCATGGCCCTGCTCCCAAGCAGTGTTCATTCATTGAAGGATTCATTCATTTACAAACACACACACACACACACACACACACACACACACACACACTATAGCTGTGCTGTTTAGAACTCCACGTGGTCTGTTCCAAAGGAGATCCTGCAGCCCTATGCCAAGTATCCATCCTAATTCTGTAATTGTGCTTTCTAGATCTCATCATGAATCCCCCCAGGCTCCATCCTGATCTTCTGTAGTCTCCCCACTTGGCCCTATCCTAGTCCTGGCTCCACTATCTGCCCGCTCCCCTGTCCTCCCCTCTCTCATGGTCTTAAATGATAGTTTGGGGGTTCTAGGCTTCTAGGGAGTGGCCTTATGGGGTAGTGGGGGGGCTGTGACCTCTCTGCTTCTCCAATGGGGGCTCAGCCTGCTTCTGAGTACAGAAGAGCTTGTGCACAGAGAGGGTGGGCTGGGGAGGGCCTGGGTTCCCCAAGGTCAGTGAATAAATGGGGTCTGTCTGGGTTGCTGCTTCAGGTGGCTCCTGTACAGTCTTAAAATAATGTAGAGGCCTCCCTTGGGTGGGGGGCTCTGCTGCACCCCAGCTGGCTCCCTAGAGTGACTCAGCTTCCTCCTAATCCTGGATGGAGCCTTAATCTGAGTGGCTTAGCCCCAGGTCTCAGAGGGCAGTGTGGGGGTGGGGGCCTAAGGATGGGTCTGGGCATCTGGGCCAGAGACAGCCCTGTTGCCCCCTCTTCAGAGCGGAAACCCAGGAAGGGCCACCTGGGAGGATGTTGATGGGGGGGAACCCCCACCTTTTCCCTCTTTAGTTCAAATCTGAGGGAAACTCTGGGACTGGCTGAGCTCTTGCCATGGGGTGGGCTGAGCAGAGAAGGGAGGAGGTGCAGGCAGGTGCTGCAGAGGGGAGAGTTTATTTTCAAACTGGGGGCAGTTATTGGCAAACAGCCTGGTGGGAGTGTATGTGTCTACACATGGGAATGGATGAAAGCAGGCCCCAATTAGCACAAGTGGAGAAAAACGGCTGTGCCCGCCAGCCCTCCCTTCCTGCCTCTGCCTGCCCAGCCTGGGAGGGGTTTGGGGCCTCCGGCTGAGGCTGGGCAGATTCAGAATGTTGCCCGACTGAGAGCAAGTCACAGGGGAGAGGGAGGAGGGGTGGAGAAGGGCTTTTCCTGGGACTCTGCTAGGGAGGTCTCGTGAAGCTCTTCCTTCTCTCCAGCTTCTGGCCTGTCTTGAGGTCCCTCAGGCAGACAAGCCACTGGACGGTTAGCAGCTTCGTCTACCTGAGGGTTTTCCTTCCATCTCTGTGTTGTTCCTTGACCTGCGAGGGCTGTGACCAGTAACCTCTGGTGCTTTCTTCCTACCCCTACCCGTTGCTCCCACCCCTGCCCTGGTCTGGAGCTCCTGGTCAGGCCAGAACTAGTTAACTAGTTAACTAGTTAGAACTAGTTAGGGTTGGAGTCGGGACCCTGGAGGGAGCCCCCCGCCCCCCAGCCCATTAACCCTTTTACTGCCTGGAGTCGGGACTCTGGAGGGAGGCCCCTGAGCCCATTAACCCTTTTACTGCCTCTTGGTTTAGCAGGGGCCTCTCAGCCTTTGTGTAGGGGACTTGGAACTGCAGTTGCTAAGCAACAGGAGGTAGAGGTTGCTAGGGACAATGCTGTTCTGTCATAAACCCTCTGGGCAGTGAGGGGAGATGGGACTGTGGTGAGGCTGGTGGCCTAAGATGCGAGGAACCCCGAGAGAGACTGTTGGAGCATTAGGGGTCACACCAAAGGGAAAGATTCCAATCTTTGAGGACTCTAGAAGCCATCTAGCAGAGGAGACTGGATTTATCAACTAGTACAAAAGTAGTAAAAAGCAATATGAAACAAGCTAGGACTACATGGTAGGATTAAGTTAGCTTCTGTGTATAAGCACCCAGCACCATGCCCACACAGAGTACCTGTGTGGTGTGAACCTGTGACCAGGCCTCTGGAGGGGAGGCAGGCTAGCTTTCATCTTTACTACGGGATCTTAGACCAACTGTTTGAGTGCATGGGGCAGGCTTTTGGTCTTTGATTTTTGTGGTATATTTTGGGGGAGTTTCAAGATGCCCCACACAGCGGAAGGGATGTGTGTTTTCTCTCTGTCCTGGGTTGTTTGATAAAAATCAGCTCTCTTATTCTCCACTTAGAACTCCCCTCCTTGTTCTAGTCATCTCCCTTTACCACCTTTTATCCTTTAAAACCCTCTGCCTAGTCACATCCTCCGGGAAGCCTTCCTTACTCTTCTTGCTTCATAGTGCACTGTCTGGGCACAGTTAACACCATTTTTTGAACTTCTGTGTGTATGTGTGGATGTGCATTTGCCTGTGTACCTTAATGTGGGTTCCCTGGCTTCTGAGAGCTTGAAGGAGCAGAGACTGTCTCCTGTCTCCTTCGCGCACCCCTGTGTGGGGGAAGATCTGAAGTCCATCAAGCTTTCGCCCTGCAGGTGGAGGGAAGGCCTCAAAGAGATGGGCCCCGCACTCAGGAGGACTCAGGACTGCAGCCCTGGCAATCTTCCTGTTCATCTGTAACACTACAGTTCTAGCAGAAAAGTTAGGACATGCAGTATGCTTTATTGGGTATTCTGATTAACAAACATTTGGAACTGTTACCCGTTGGCTACCAACATCTCCCAAGTGAGAATACACTGTTTATGCTCAGTGGCCTAAACGTCACTTGATCCTAACCCCAGTGTTCAGTGGAAAGTACACTGCATCTGGAGAGAGAAGACCTGGCTTTTTCACTTATGAGCCATGTGATTTTGGATAGAAACTTAACAAACATCAGTTCCTTCATCTATAATGAAATTCTTGGGAGGACTAAATATGGTGACGATGCCCAATGTTTTACATGGCTTATATTCAGCACTCAATCTCCCTTCCCTCTTCTTCCTCCTTTGCAGAGCTGGAAGATCACCATAGTGAAATGTCATTACCATCACATGGGATGTAGAAGAGGCAGTAGTCTGGGGCCTGCAGGGCTCGGTGGCCAGGCAGATTAGGGTTCTTGAGGAATCCTGCTGGTAGGTGGAAAGGGATGATTATGTTAAAGATTTACCGGCTAGGCCTAATCTTATCTCCTGGGTGGAGATTGAATACACCTAGCCCTTGAAGCAGGTCCACCCATTCTAGAGAATCCACACCCCTAAAACTCATTCTTAGTAGAAAAAAGACCCTTGCCTAAGATCACAAAGACAGCCTCAACTTGATCTTTCTTCTCTTTTTCCCTGAAGGCATTAGGGGCATGGCAGGCTTAGATTCTGTTTCAGAAAGATCACTCTAGAGGTAGAATGGAAGCATGTTGGAGGGGCTTCAGAATTTCTAGTATTAGGAAGGGCTGGGATGGGCACAGTGCTGGTTGGTTGCGTTGGGCATAATGCTAAGGGACTTGTCTTGGAACTGCCTTTGCATACCCCATAAGATTTAGAAAATGCTCTTTGTCCATATCAGAGGTCAAGGTGGGGTGAGCATCTGGTGACTGGAGGGGAGTAGCCTGGAGGCAGGAGACCTGCAAGTAGGCTATTGGAGAAACCCAGAGAGACATACTACAGGTCTAAAGGTGAGGGTGACAGAGAAGGAAAAACATATTTAGGAGGTTCAATGAAGGTTCAATGAACACATGGACATGTGGGGTAACAGGAGTCTAAGTAATAGGAGGTTTCTGGTAGGGTGACTTGGTACATGGTGATCCCGTTCACTGAGGTAGGGAGAGAAAAGGGAAAGGATGTGTGATCAGGTTAGGGACAGGGCCAGGGCTTCAGTGCAGGCTTCTGATTCCAAATCTGAACCTCACTTATTTGTTCAAGAACATTTATTTGAGCACCTACTGATGCCAGGCACCATGCTGCAGGCCTCCCCTACATTATCTCTCCTCTGCCACACCCAGTTTTTTTTCTTTCTTTCATTTTTGCAGATGAGGAAACAGAGAGGTTAAGTCACTTGCCTAAAGGAGTGCACAGCAGAGCTGGACTTGTGCCTAGGTCTATCTGGTTGCCCAATGTGTGCCTGTCTCACTGGGCTACACTCCCAGAGACCCGCAAAGCTGCCTGGGGTGCAGGGCTCCATCCTGGAGGGTGCTGAGGGATTGGGAGGACACCCTCAGCCTAAGCCTGGTGGTGTGGTGTGGATGCTGACTATGGTGGGATGGAGACATATGCTTGTGCTGTGGTTGTGTGGCTTTGCGGGGCTATACGTGGTCAGTCAGCTGGGGCCCGAGTGCCCTGGGGCATGGAGGGGATGGGATGAGGCTGCTGACTTAGCTGCCTGGCTGAGCTGGACTCTGGCCACCCTAAGGCGCTTAGGCTGCTGATAATAGCCCTGAGGGATTAGGGGCTTTGGCAGGCAAGGTCTGGGTCCCTGCTAGGGCCTCAAACACTGCTGAGGTTTTCAAGGACAGAGTCCTCTGGCAGGAGGAGTACTTCCGGGAACCCATGCCTTGTCCCTACAAAAAACCCCCCAGGGGTGGGGGGACAGATCCTGCAAGAATCCAGAGGGGACTAAGTGCTGTCTCTTCACCTTCCTTCCCCCAACACTGCTGGGGGCCGGCTGCAGTCCAGTGGAAGCCTTCGTCTACCTGCTGTCCCTCTGGGTTTCTCTTTCTGTAGATTGGGTCCCAGCTGTTGAAGGGCAGGAGCAGTCAGAGGGGCTGAATGGAGGGATCTCCCCTGGCTGACCCCAACCCCATCTGTGCCTCTCTGGACCCCACTCTCTCGGGGTAACTGGGAGAGACTGTGCCTGCTCTTGACCATTGAGAATGACCATTATGACTCGGGATTTGGAGCTCCTATGGGGCCGCTTCAGTACCCCTGATTCAGGGCTCCTCCCCCAGGACGAGTCCGGCTGCAGAAGGGCGCATCTCTCCAGATCGAGGGGCTCAGGGTGGAAGACCAGGGCTGGTATGAGTGCCGCGTGCTCTTCCTGGACCAGCATAGCCCTGAAGACGATTCTGCTAACGGCTCCTGGGTGCACCTGACAGTCAATTGTATGAAGCTGGGGAGCAGGTGGTGGAGAAGGGCAGAGAGAATGGTGGAGACCTCTGGTTGGTGGGAGAAAGGGGAAGAAGGAGTTCTTTTTCCATCCCACAAGCAGTTCCAATGCCCCACCCTTCCTGGCAGGCCTTGTTTGAACACTTAGTGGTTGCATCTCATCCCTCCCCTGGCTCCTGCGCTTTCAGTTCTTCAAATCTAAATCCCATCAGCCTTCTAGGCTCTATGTCAGGAACTTCCTTTCCCTCTCTCTGCCCTGCTGTCTCCCTGGCCAAAGTAATGGGTCAGGGAGAGGGGGCTCTTGGGCCCTAATGCAGCTCACATATACACAGCACGGTGTATTTTCAAAACTGCGTTTTACCCAGCTCTTCATTAACTCTCTCTCAACCCCCGAGAAGGAAGGAAGTCATAATGATTTCCATTTCATAGGTGAGACTGGGGCACAGAGAGGCTGGGCCATGCCACTGGTTAGGGGCAGAGTGGAGTCTAGGACTCAAGCCTCCTGACTCCCAGAACAGTGCTCTCCCTGAGGGCACTTAGCTCTCCCCTGCCCCGGACACCCAGCCCAGTTTCAGCCCCGGGTTAGTGTGTGGGGATGGGCTGGTGCAAGCCTCACTTGGCTCTTGGCACAGCAGACGGGGTGGCCCTGGGCTGGGGATTCCCATGAAGCTGGGTGAGCTGGTGGGCAGAGGGTACAGCCCTGAGTGGTCTGTCTCCCTGGCCCTCAGACGCTGCTCTTTGGGTTGATAGTGCCTCTGGCAGCCCCTGATGCCTCTCTGCCCTGCAGCGCCCCCTCAATTCCAGGAGACGCCTCCCCCAGTGCTGGAAGTGCAGGAGCTGGAGGCTGTGACCTTACGTTGTGTAGCCCGGGGCAGCCCCCAGCCTCACGTGACTTGGAAGCTTGGCGGAGAGGACCTTGGCCAGGGCCAGGGTCACGTGAAAGTGAGTCCTGGGGCTGGGTAGAGTGGGCCAGATAGAGTGTGAGGGGAAGGTGGGGGCCTGGGTACAGGGCTGGAGGACAGAAGGGGCAAAGGCCAGGCCGGAAGATGGGCCAGAGGAGGGGCTTTGCCTTGGCTTCTCTGAGCCTGGGGAGCTGCCTCCCTCTGCTGGCCAGCGTCAGAAGTGCAGAGTCTGGGACCGGCGGGGAGTCCGGGGTAGGAGGAAGGAGGGACCTTCCTCACCCACTCCTTCCCTAGGTGCAGAACGGAACACTGTGGATCCGGAGGGTGGAGCGAAGCAGCTCCGGGGTCTACGTCTGCCAAGCCTCCAGCACTGAGGGCAGCGCCACCCACGCCACCCAGCTGCTAGTGCTAGGTGCTCTCTGGCGGGAGGGCTGGGGTCCAGGGACACTTATGTAAGAGGACTGACCTGTGGCTGGGGCGGGGCGCACAGCAGGGTGGGGAGGAGACTTGTGCCTGAGGACAGGGCCCCGTGGGGGGTGGGGACTCTCAACACCCGCTGCTGCTCTAAAACCTGCATCTTAATTTGAAAAGGCTCAGTACATGGACAAATCGCTATTTAGTGCTCAGCAGTGTGTTACAGTGGAAAGGGTATATGAGTGCTTGTATTGGGCGTGAGCCATGTAACCCCTGACTCCAGTTCCCTCGTCTTTGTAAAGAGATTCGTATCCACCTCTCAGGACTGCTGCAAGAATTTCTTTAGGTTCAGCTGAGCACAATGAGTGGCACATGGTAATTCCCGGCCAAGACGCTTCCTTCCAAAGGAAAGCTGGGAAGCGTGAGGCCTGGACTCTGCCTTCAGAGAGCCTGTTACCTATGTGGGGAGATAAGACATTAGTCCAATTATGGAGAAACAGCGCAGTGTTGTTCTGCATGGTGCTGAAAGGCAGTGCCGGGCAGTGGCTAAGGGCGTAGTCTCCGGCATCAGGAAGGCCTGAACATGAATCTTGCCTCCCTTGCTGTCCCTGGGCAAGTCACCCCACAGTCTCTCTGCCTCTGAGCTTTCAGTTCATCATGTATAAAGTGGAGATGATAATTCCCACCACAGAGGTTCTTGTGAGGATTCAGTGAGACAATGCAGGTAAAGTGCTTGGCACTTCAAGCCCGGCATGCTGTAGGTGCTCTACACACCTCAGCTTGTGTCCGTACCTCTTATTACTGACTACTCATGCAGGAGGAGCCCGGGGAGGGGAGAGCAGTAGAGCTGCAGTAGTCAGACAGTTTTGCTGGAGGTGTGTGGCTGGGCCAGGCCATCAGGAAGGGCATTCCAGACCAGGGCACAGACAGCAGAGGCAGGCAGATGGGTTGAGCCTGTCATGGGGGACAGCCAGCTGCCCATACTAGCCTGAAACACTTCCTGAGGGTTGACATGGAAAGATGGTTGGCCAGGTAGGGAGGGGTTGAATCATGGGGGCCCACAGGACTGAGTCAAGGAGTTTGAGGAGCTGCTGCATGTTCTTGGGCAGAAGTGTTCTGTGGCCAAAGGGGCCATTTCTGCATGAATGGCCACTAGAGTGGCCTGGCGTCAGGAGGTGCTGCAGCATCTTGGGGTGAAACTGCCCTTGGGGTTAAGGCAGGAGATACAGAGGTGATTTAAGATGTGCCAAGCAGGGATACAAAGGGTAAATGAGCATAGTTAAAACTGACTCTCCTCTACACAATTTGTAGGCAGGGGAACTGGGTGAATGAGATTGCCCCTGGTAGAACAGGGAGAATTTGGGCAGGGGAGTGGGTCTTGGGGAGAGGATGAACTTTTGTCACATACAAGGGGAAGGTTCTGTTTCAGTTCCCCAAGACCCTGTAACAACCAGCCCTATATTCCAGAGGGCAGAGCCAGGAAGAATTGTAGAAGTGACCTCAGGGTTCTGGGAAGACTGTGGGCTGAGGCCACCTCCCTCCCCTGGTGCTTCCCGCAGGACCCCCAGTCATCGTGGTGCCCCCCACAAACAGCACGGTCAACGCCTCCCAGGATGTTTCCTTGGCCTGCCAGGCTGAGGCATACCCTGCTAACCTCACCTACAGCTGGTTCCAGGACAGCGTCAATGTCTTCCACATTAGGTGGGCTCACCCACATTAGGAAGGGTGGAGGTGGGGAGTTGGTGGACAGTCTTTGAGGAGCCCCTTGGTTGGGCGAGGCCTGGACCTCTCCTCACACATGCCATATTGCAGCCGCCTGCAGTCCCGAGTGCGGATCCTGGTGGACGGGAGCCTGCGGCTGCAGGCTGCGCAGCCCGATGACGCCGGCCGCTACACCTGTGTGCCCAGCAATGGCCTCCTGCGTCCACCCTCAGCCTCTGCCTACCTCGCTGTGCTCTGTAAGCCTGACCCCAGCTTCTCCCCCCAGCCTGCTCCCCTGCCCTGGGCCAGGCCAAGCCCCTCTCCCCCAACTTGCCACTGCTTTCCCCCAGACCCAGCCCAGGTGACAGCCATGCCTCCTGAGACACCCCTGCCCATAGGCATGCGGGGGGTGATCCGGTGCCCGGTTCGTGCCAACCCCCCACTGCTCTTTGTCAGCTGGACCAAGGATGGGCAGGCCCTGCAGCTGGACAAGGTACACGCTTGGGGCAGGGGCAGGAAGGTCTTAGCTTGGCGATGTTCTGGTCGGAAGGATAGCCGGGTAGAGTTAGCTTGGCTTAATCCAATTCAGCGACTAGGGAACATTCATTTTATTTTATTTTTTATTTTTTTAGCGGAGGAGAAAGGGGGAAGGACTCTGGGATTCTATACATTTCTTTTGTAGAATTTAGTTTGGGCTGCAGGACATGTTGCATAGGAAACTTTAAAACCCCTGAGGAAAAATATCCATGGTTGAAGGTACAAGGGGTTGTGTTTCTTATTTGGGGAAAAGGCGAGAGATGATTTCTGGGCAAAATGATGGCAAAGAGCTGAGAAGCAGCATAGAAGGTTGTTTTGTGTGAGGACGGAGGAACTGTGTGTCCTGGGAGAACATACACTTCTTGCCAGGCACTATGCGGAGACTGGGTGGGGGGCAGGGGCAAGGACGCATCCACCTTACAGAGGGCACTGCCTGGGGGGAGGCAGCAACAGGACACTCTGCTGCAAGGCTGAGGACGGAGTAAGTGCCTTCCGCTTAGATCAGCAACAGATTCTGGGACTTTGGTGATGGGCCTTGAAGGGTAGACAGTCATCCCACTGCTGAAACCTGGGCCCAGAGGCAGGAAACATTATAGCGCGTTTCCGGAATAACGAATTGCCCAGCTGGGGGGAGCCAGAGTGCCTATGGGGACAGGAATGGTGCAGAGAAAACTGGAAAGACAGGTTGAGGCCAAAATTAATATTACCTTATTCCAAGGTGATTGGGATCTTTTGTCTACAGAGACTGTAAATTCCTTGAGGCCTAGTATTGCATCTTTTAATCATAGTGTGTCTCCAGGGCTTCTACAATAGTACTCAGTAAATTTTTGTTGAATGTTTAAAAAAAAAAGTCTAAAGGCACCTGGAGCCAGTGAAGTTTTTTCAGCGGTAGTGTGAGCCGTGATCAGGAATTGAGTATGTGAGATGGAATGGAGTGGGGAAAAAGTGGATATAGGAAGAGAGGGTTCGGAGGCTGTTGAAATGATCCAGGTGAGAGGTTATGAAGTTGGAGTTAGGAAGACATGAAGATGGATGGGCCCTTTGCCAGGATGAAAGGCTTGGTGAGGGTTTAGCTACTGGGGTAGTGAGGGAAAGGGGTCGACTTTAGCAAGGACAGTGGGGCCTTTAGGAATAGGAGGTCGTTTGTGGTGGAAGATGCTGAATGTCATTGTGGAGTGCTGGGAAGACAGCTAGGCAGGGAGCCCCGGACAGCTCAACTCCAGGTCTTGTGCAGTCACAGCCTCACCCAGTTGGTAGTGGTAGTGGTCCCTCCGCAGGAAAGACTGGAATTCAGAGAAGTCAGGCCTAGACATAGAGCTGTCGCCTTCCTTTAGTGTTGCCATCATGGTCTTGCCCCTGCTGAGTTTCTTTCTCCAGTGTCGTCTCCTCTTCCTTCCAGTTCCCTGGCTGGTCCCAGGGCACAGAAGGCTCACTCATCATTGCCCTGGGGAATGAGGACGCCCTGGGAGAATACTCCTGCACCCCCTATAACAGTCTTGGTACTGCTGGGCCTTCCCCGGTGACCCGTGTGCTGCTCAAGGTGAGGCCCAGGGTGGGCCAGCGCCTTAGCAGTAGCTGGTTGGGTGACTGAACATGCGGGCTGAGGCCAGACTGATGGGTGGGGTGAGGCCACACACGGGGGAGAGGCTTCCAAGTCTGTTTCCCACGGTGGCTGTAGCAGCAGTTGTTAGATGCCATCCCAGAGGTCTATGCAGAGATGGCACTGGGGAGGTGGGACATCAGTCACACACACACCCATTAAGTAAGATTGCCTGACCACCCCAGCTCTCACTAACCCTGACCATGTTGCCTCCCTCTCTGGAGCTCTGGAGAGGTTGGTACACCTCCGCAGAGTCCAGCCCAGCCCACCAGTCCTTACTATCCCACCATTTAGAGAGAAGCTTAGAGATGGAGCCTGAGACACACCGTGTGTCAGGGAGCCCAGAGAGGGGGAGCCACCAACCTTAGACAGTGATGTAAGAGAGGCAGACAGGAGAGAGGCCCCTCTCAATGCCAGACCTGGCTTGCAGGCTCCCCCAGCTTTTATAGAACGGCCCAAGGAAGAATATTTCCAAGAAGTAGGGCGGGAACTACTCATCCCCTGCTCTGCCCGAGGAGACCCTCTTCCTGTCGTCTCCTGGGCCAAGGTAAGACCCCTGACCCAGCTCTGCCCGTACCTGTGCCCACTACGCCCCTGCCTCTCTCTGCCCCTGGCCATTTTGTGGGAAGGAGGATGTGGAGAGGAGAGGGCTGTCAGAGGCAGGGTGGGGAGGAAATGATCTCCCTGGAAAGATGAGGGGCGCCCTTGGTGAGGGGTGGCTGCATGTGTCCTCAGGGCTGACCAGTGGTTCTGTAGGTGGGCTGGGGGCTGCGGGGCCAGGCCCAAGTGGACAGCAACAGCAGCCTCATCCTGCGACCGTTGACCAAGGAGGCTCATGGGCGCTGGGAATGCAGTGCCAGCAATGCTGTAGCCCGAGTGGCCACCTCCACAAATGTCTACGTGCTGGGTTAGTGGCTGAAGAGTGGCCTGGGGGCTGGGGGAACGGCGTGGGATGGGATGCTCAGATGAGAGATCATGGGTGTAGGGGCCTTGGGATTATGGGTGGAGGTCAGAGGGCCTGGGGCCCCCTCTACTCTCCACCCTCCCACAGGGCCCTGACCATCATCCCTCCCTCCATTTCCCCCTACCCAGGCACCAGTCCCCATGTTGTCACCAATGTGTCTGTGGTGCCTTTGCCCAAGGGTGCCAATGTCTCCTGGGAGCCTGGCTTTGATGGTGGCTATCTGCAGAGGTTCAGTGTCTGGTACACCCCACTGTGAGTGACCTGCCCCTGCCCTTCCTCTGCTCCAGCCTTGTCTCCTCTCTCCACCCCAAATCTCTCTGGCCTCTGCCCTTCCTCCCACCCCTCTATTCTTAGCTGGCACTAGCTTTGCTGCCCTGTCTCCAGACTCTGATCTTGGATGGTTAAGCAGAGGGGATTGGTTAGCTCTCTGGACCTCGAACCTTCCTGGTCTTCCCAGCTTATGAGGTGCCCCCTATTTCCTTGTGTCCCCCAGGGCCAAGCATCCTGACCGAGCCCATCATGACTGGGTGTCCTTGGCAGTGCCTGTGGGGGCTGCTCACCTCCTAGTGCTAGGGCTGCAGCCCCACACCCAGTACCAGTTCAGCGTGCTAGCTCAGAACAAGCTGGGGAGTGGGCCTTTCAGTGAGATCATCTTGTCTGCTCCTGAAGGTGAGGCCTCTCCCCCTAGCGCAGCAGAGACAAGGGCGGGGAAGGGCTGGTGGGGAAGCCAGGATATGGGAGGACCTGGGTGGGAGGGCGCTAGGGTGCTTGGCAGCTTGGGGTCCAGAGGGATGCATGGAAAATGATTTGAGCTTGTCTTTAGGGGCTCTGGGAGAATGGTTGGGCACTGTGGACTGTGGAAGGCCAGGGGAGGGGCAGGATGAGGAACGCTGGGGAAATCCTCTCTCTGATCTGCCTATGGGTCCTATTCAGGGCTTCCTACCACACCAGCTGTCCCCAGGCTTCCCCCGACAGAGATACCACCTTCTCTGTCCCCTCCGCGAGGTCTGGTGGCAGTGAGGACACCCCGGGGGGTACTCCTGCATTGGAATCCCCCAGAACTGGTCCCTAAGAGACTGGATGGCTACGTCTTGGAAGGACGGCAAAGCTCCCAGGGCTGGGAGGTGCTGGACCCGGCCGTGGCAGGCACGGAAATACAGCTGTTGGTGCCAGGCCTCATCAAGGTATGTGCAGGAGGCGGTGCAGGCAGCGTCCTCCTCCGTTCCTCAGACCCCACCTTCCCATCCTGATTTGACCGTCTTCACCTCCCACGTCCAACCTCACCCGTTTGTCCCACCTGCAAAGTCCTCCTGAATGGGGTTGGGATGGGCGGTGCGGGCCCTGACCTTCCTGGCACCCCATGCCCAACCTGCAGGATGTTCTCTACGAGTTCCGCCTTGTGGCCTTTGCCGGTAGCTATGTCAGCGACCCCAGCAACACGGCCAACGTCTCCACTTCCGGTGAGAACCTGGCGGGCGGTAAGAGCGCGGGGGATTGTGAAGGCTTCCAGCCCACTGACCCTCCCGCTCCGCCCTTGCCCAGGCCTGGAGGTCTACCCGTCGCGCACACAGCTGCCGGGCCTTCTGCCCCAGCCCGTGCTGGCCGGCGTGGTGGGCGGGGTCTGCTTCCTGGGCGTGGCCATCCTCGTGAGCATCCTGGCCGCCTGCCTCATGAACCGGCGCAGGGCTGCCCGCCGCCAACGCAAACGCCTACGCCAAGGTAGTCCCTTCCGCCTTCATCCCTTCCACATGAGCACTGGCGTCCCGGCCCACTGGAAGTGCTCGTCCCCATAACCCTCCCCACCCCCACCTGGAGGGAACATCCTTCCCACCCGCGTGGTCCAGGTGCATTCCCATAGTCCTGCATTCGGTCTTGCCTACGCTTTCCCCAGCCTGGTGCTGGGTGAGAGGGTCGGCGCTTCGACCCTGGAGGAGCTTGGTTTCTCCTGTGTCACCGCCTGTTCTCATGCCCTTACAGATCCACCTCTGCTCTTTTCTCCGCCCGGGAAGTCAACTTCACAGTAAGCACCTCCCCTCCTCGGCTTCTGCCTTTCTGCTGTGCATGCCAGTATCCTCTGCTTCCTTTTCTGCACCTCCGGGAGGGGTGAGAGGGGCGGGAACTGAAGTTGGAGTGGGCTAAGAAGGGGAGTGCAGAGGCCCCAGCCTGGGGGCCAGTCCAGTGTTGCCTATACCTTCCTTCCACCCCTTCCACCACGTTGGTCCTTTGCTCGTTTGTTCTTCCTAGCCCTGCTCTCTTGTGCACCAAACCTCTCAGGCCTGACTCTGGTTCCTGTGAGGGGGACTGGCTCCCTACCACAGACCCTGATCTCCTGTCCTTCCAGCTCTGCTCCGGGCTCAGAGAGTCCTGACAGCGTGGCGAAGCTGAAGCTCCAGGGTTCCCCAGCCCCCAGCCTGCGCCAGAGTTTGCTCTGGGAGGACCCTGCTGGACCCCCCAGCCCCCATCCAGATCCTCCACCTGGCCGGGGACCTTTACCTCTGGAGACCATTTGTCGGGGCCCAGATGGGCGCTTTGTGATGGGACCCACGGTGGGGGTCCCCCAAGAAAGGGCAGGCCCAGAGCAGGCAGAACCTCGAACTCCAGCCCGGCGTCTGGCCCGGTCTTTTGACTGCAGCAGCAGCAGCCCCAGTGGGGCCCCCCAGCCCCTCTGCATTGCAGACATCAGCCCTGTGGGGCCCCCCCCAGCAGCACCGCCCAGTCCCCTGCCAGGTCCTGGACCGCTGCTCCAGTATCTGAGCCTGCCCTTCTTCCGGGAGATGAATGTGGATGGGGACTGGCCCCCTCTTGAGGAGCCTGGCCCTGCTGCACCCCCAGATTACATGGATACCCGGCCCTGCCCCACCTCATCTTTCCTTCGGCCCCCAGACTCGCCACCTGTGTCCATCAGAGCAGCACTTCCTGGGGCCGTGTTAGGGGCCCGGGCCGCCCCAGAGCCCCCTTACACAGCCCTGGCTGACTGGACACTGCGGGACCGGCTGCTGCCAGGCTTGCTCCCTGCCGCCCCTCGCGGCAGCCTTACAAGCCAGAGCAGTGGGCGGGGCAGCGCTTCGTTCCTGCGGCCCCCATCCACAGCCCCTTCTGCAGGAGGCAGCTACCTCAGCCCTGTTCCAGGAGACACCAGCAGCTGGGCCAGTGGCGCTGAGAGGTGGCCTCGAAGGGAGCATGTGGTGACAGTCAGCAAGAGGTGAGGGCAGTCCTTGCCCATACCTGCCCTGGCCTGGGTCCTGCCCTGTCATCCCAGATCTTCTCCCCAGCCCTGCCCCAATACCCTGCACCTTCTCTGCTCCACGTGCACCCTGAGAACAGAAGACCCTGTCTCCTTTTAGAAGCTTTTGCTGAGGTCCAGGGATTTCCAGGGGAAACCCATGACCCAACCCTAGTTTGGGGACCCCAGGTTCAGACTTTACTGAACACACTCTTCCTCCACCCACACCACACGTTTGTCACTTTTAACAGGAGGAACACATCTGTGGATGAGAACTATGAATGGGACTCAGAATTCCCTGGGGACATGGAATTGCTGGAGACTTTGCACCTGGGCTTGGCCAGCTCCCGGCTCCAACCTGAAGCTGAGCCAGAGCTAGGTGTGTGAGCCCTCCAGAGAGGCAGGCACTCCTGGCAGCGCTGTCCTGCATCCCCACTGCCACCTGAGGACCCATCTGTTCCCATTCAGGCCCTTTGCCTTAGGCTCCTCCACTCTAGACTGAGTCTTACTCCCTTGGTCCCTGTACTGAAGGCCCTAGGGTGCTTCACATCTGAGCATTTCACCCAGAGAACCTCAAGGCTTCTTCTCTCATTGTCCTGCCCTCCTCTCCAGGTGCAAAGACTCCAGAGGAGGGCCGTCTCCTGAACACTGCCCGTGCTACTGGCCCTGAGGCCCGTTGTGCTGCCCTTCGGGAGGAATTCCTGGCCTTCCGCCGCCGCAGAGATGCCACTAGGGCTCGGCTACCAGCCTGTCGGCAGCCAGCCCCCCACCCTGAACAGGCCACTCTGCTGTGAACACCCCTAATGTGAGGCAGGGCAAAGGCATATGGACCTGCAAAGGAGGCCCCCAGCAAGATCTAGCTCCAACCTAGGGCACTGCCCCTGCCCCTGTGGTGCCCAGGCACAAACCCTGATAGTGGGCTTGTTGAGCTTGGTATGGGATGTATGTGCTGACCCCCTAGGTGAGTCTGGGGATTGGAACAGGGATCTTAGGTCTGCCCCTTTGTGTGTGTGTGTGTGTGTGTGTGTGTGTGTATGGGTGTGGTGTTTATGGTGTGGGTGAAGTTTTTTACAGGTGAATAAAGAAAATCTGAAAATTTGTTTCTGTGTGTTATCTGGCTTTGAATCTAAGAGAGAGAGGTCAGGAAAGCCCTAGGCTGTTAAAGAGGAGAGGGATCTTTCTGAATGTAAGGGGGCTCTTCTGGAATGAATAGGGCTGCATTCAACATTCATTCAAAAAGCCTTTATTGAGTGCCTACTGAGGTCAGCTACTAAAGACCAGCCACTGAACTAGATGCTGAGAACAAAGTTTATTAAGACATGCCTTTGCCCTTGGGGAGTTATTTCTAAGCAGTGAGGCAGACAAGTAAAGAAATAGTTACAGTATGATGTGATAAGTTCTGTGATAAAGCTATGTGTGTTTATTATGGTACCACAAAGGAAGGAGTTCAGCTCAAGTCAACAATGTTTAGTGAATGCTTACAGCGTGTGCCGGGACAAATGGTACATATGAGGGATCCTCAAAGAAGGTGGTAATAATAATAGCATTCACTATGTGCCAGGCACTGCTCTAAGCTCTTAATGCATGTACTATTTAATTCTCTACAGTTCTATGAGTTAGGTAGTACTATTAGTTCTATTTTATAGATTAGGGAACTGAAGCATAGAGTGCTTTAGTAATCTGCCCCGAAGTCACAGTGGGTTAAGTCAGAGCAGGTGAGAAGCTGTTTAGGAAGGGAAGGCATCCTAGGCAGCGGAATAGCCTTGGTAAAGGCACAGGGGAGTGAAAATGCTTGACACTTGATAGGACTGGAAAATAGGGGTGGGTAGGACTTGGGAAGGGGACAGAGTGAATGGAAAGATTGGTTGTTGATGTCCTTGAATGTCAGACTCCAAGAGGGACTGTATCATAAATGAACATGGTAAATGAAGAGCTCCATGGATGGCTGTAGTCAGGACTCCACCCCAGGGAGACTGCTCAGCTGAAGCCTGAAAGGGTAGGAGGCACTCCTTCAACCACAAAACTATGTAGCCCTCCACTCTCAGAGACAGAATAACCCCTGCTACCTTCCTCCTTCACTGAGACCTGCCCCTCTGATCCCTCTAGGATTTAAGAAAAGATGCCAGGTCATAAATGAGATGAAAGGGAGAGAGAAGTCAGGTCTGAACTGTGAGTCCCAACGCTGACCACACCCCTCAACGCCCTGGGCAAAGGGTGACCTCACTGTTAGTTCCTGCCTAGGCTTGAAGCAGGTGGTGAGCAAGACCACGTGTGGGTGCTGTCCTGGCCTGCAAGCCCCAGCCTATCACACCCTAGTCAGTTGGGGGTGGGGTGTCTTCCTATGCCTACGTTTACTTTGCCAGCCCCCCTCCCTTTTTTTTTTTTGAGACATTGTCTTGCTCTGTTGCCCTAGGTAGAGTGCAGCAGCAGCATCATAGTTCACACTGCAACCCTAAACTCTTGGGCTCAAGCCATCCTCCTGCCTCAGCCTCCCAAGTAGCTGGGACTACAGGCGTGCACCACCACGCCAGGCTAATTTTTCCTAGTTTGCTCAGAATGGTCTCGAACTGCTGGCCGCAAGCAATCCTCCGGCCTCGCCTCGCCTCCCAGAGTGCTAGGATTACAGGCATGAACCACTGCACCTGGCCTGACAGCCCTTTTAAACTAAGAGGCTTCTTCCCACATAAACACGCCCACAGTCTTGGGCTAACTTTTTAGGCAGAAAATTTCCTACTGGAGCATGAGTCTATGGGCTCTTGGGTGGAGACTGAGGTTCTCCTAGGTGGAGACCACTGCAGCTGCCTTTGTAGCCCAGATTCCTTAACCCTTGCTCTGGTCCACTGCCCCTCTCTTAAGCATTCCTTTCTCCTTCTCCGCTGCGGCGCCTTTAAACCCTCTCGGCCCTTGCCCCGCCCCTGGTCCGCCCCGTCTGAGGCGGGACCCTCTTGAAAACCCCCGGCCCGACCCGGGTACACCACTCGCCGTGGCAGACCCAGCCTTGAGCGTGCAGCCCGCCTCATCGGTGAGCAGGACGGAGGGACCAAGGGGGGATATGCATGGTCTGTAGAGAGCGAGAAGCCAGCGCTTGGGACTTGCTCCAGCTAGCTTGGGGATCAAGGGCTGGCACCAGGCAAGGGTCCGATGACTGCTCTGCCCCACCCCGCGCTGTCAGGTCCGGTCCCCAAGTCCTGACCCGGCATTGTTGGACGATGAGGTCAGCGAGGTTTGCCGGTGCATAGACGGGGCGTCCGTCTGGAGCAGGGACTCAGGGACTGAGCCCCACCCGCTGGCTCCAGCGACGAGTCCTCACTGGGGCGAGGGAAAAAGGGTGTCGGACTTTAGCTGGCTGGCCCGAGTGACGGCGCGTACTGGGTCCTGGAGCCGGCTCTGGGCCGGCTCCGCGCTCCTGGGGCTTCCCGCGCGACCCTTCACTTCCTGGTTCTGGGAGCACGTGTGGGCGCTGCATGACCTCTGCGTTCCCGAGGCCGCCCTGTCTGTTCCTTCTGCTGCCAGTTCGCTTTTCCGGAGACGCAGGGTCACCGGCTGGGGCTAGGGGACTCCGTGCGTCGGCTCTCCCGTGGCCTCGCCTTCTGCGAAGCTCCAGTCGTCTCCAGGAGAGTCCCCCGACCTCAGGCACCTGGGGGCTGCAGCCTAGACTGTGCCCTGGGGTGCCCTGTCTGTGTGTTTGGGGAGGGGGGAGATAGAAATCGGCTGCTTTCCAGGCCCTCTTATTTCTGCCCGAGCCCCTCTGCCCCACCCCGTGCCCCCTGCTGCTGGGAAAGCCGGTGGTGGCCGCGGGCGGGCGGGCGCGCTGCCCAGACCACTGCGTCACCCCAGCGGCGGGCGGGCGGTGGGTGACTCATCGGCAGTAACGGCCAGGGTGTGGCCGTGAGGGTGGGGGCGGCGACTGTGGAGGCTGGACCTGCAGGACCGGAAGTGGACTGCCGCCTTCCCCCCGCTCCGCGGGTCTCTTGGGGTCTCCTGGAGCCCTTACTGTGGAGGTTCTGAGGGCACTTGGTACCTATGGGGTAGAAAGAAACGGGGTGGAAGTGGGCATGTAGAGTGGGGTTCTGGTGTAGGAGGAGACCTGTGGCTTGCACGCCCCCTTCTCTGACTCCAAAGCACCAGACAGGGACAGCTCCTGTCTCCAACCCCCTCCTAATTTCTGCTTCCTACCCAATAGGTCAGACCTAAAACTGCAGAGGCCATGGTAGGGCGGGGCCAGCGGGGTCCTATCATTCCAGATCCAACAAATAGTCTTTGTCCAACTGTAAATCCCCTCCCTCACCCACAGCGTCTGCCCCCTGGGGAGTGACCTCTAATCTTTTCTTCATTCCATCCCTTCTCCCTCCAGAATTCTCAGGTATGGATTCTCTAGCTCAAAACACACCTTCCCTTCCCGGGGCATTTCTTCTCCTGAACTACCACCTCCTTGAGTCTGCTTCTCTACCCCAAAACGGGTCCTTTCCCATCTCCTCCAAATGCTCTCCCTACCCCTGTAGCTACCTCCTGGAGGAATCCGTTGCACCTGGCTATGCCCAAGAACTGCTGTGAGGATCCCACTGCTGCCCCTGGGCTCAGAGCCTCCTCCCCACAACGTCTGTGTTGAGCGGGTGTTTCTGCCTGGTGCCCCCACCCTGCCTCCATTCCTGTGTTTGGTACACAGAAGCCATGGCAACGGCCCCCACCTCACCCCCTCCTCCGGCGCAAGCCTTGTGGCTTCCTGTTTGTGCAGCCTCAGCTTTCTCTTCTCCTCAAGATTCTTGGTGGTGAGGGGCTGCCCCAGGGGGGCTCCTTAACCGTGGATCCCCACCATCCTTGCTTCTGCCTGCCTCCTGTGGCACCTCACTTTGCGGGCTGGTGTCCCCATCGTGCTCTTTCAGAATAGTCCCTGCCCCAAATCTGAGCTGGGAAGTTCCACTGTGTGTCCCATCTGCAGGCACGGTGAATGGAGAGTCCCTTTGTCTTCCCAATTAAACACCCCAGCCAAGAACCCTCAAATCCCTCCACTCCACCCCATGTCCACCTTTTCTTTGGCTTTGGTGTCCTCGGGTGGGGTAAAGTAAGCTTCCTGCCCAGGGTCTGGGTGGGGCTGAAGGCTGGAGTGCCTGTTGAGGCCCTTGCCTCATTCTTGACTATTGTAACCCCCAGGGGTGGGGGTGAGGGTTGTTCCCACAGCTGTAGTCAGCTCCAGAGTTTAGGTTGCTCACTGCCAACCCACCCCCCAAGTTGTTCAGCTGTTGCCTTCCCTTGGGGTCCCCAGCTCTGGGGCATCTCCCACACCTGTCTTCCAGCTGGGTATATCTCTTCTCTCCACCCTGGTAGGCGACTGGCTATTCTCCCTTCCTTTGAGGGAAGGCAGGGGTAGGGTCCTGGGTGTCACTAGGGTGGGCCTCCGCAGCTCGAGCAGCTGAAGCCTGTCAGCTCCCGCTTGGCCGTGGGGTTGGGGAGGAGACACAGCTGTTGGCCAGGCTGGGCCAGGCTGGGCTTACCCCTCCCCAGAGCTCCGCCCTGTGGCTCTGGCACCTCAGGGTTCTAGGGCAATGGCCCCAGTGTGGAGCAGATACACTGCAGCTGGAGGTGCCACCCTGCCAGCTGTGTCCAGGCCCCAGAGTGGGGGAGGGGCCCTCAGTAGCCACTTTGTGCCCGGAGGTGGGCCTGGGAGGCTAAGTGTGTCCTGCCCTGGGGGTGAGGGGAGCACTGGAAGCCTCTGGCATCCGGCCCTTCCCTCCTCTTGGAACCCTGGTGTCTTAAGTGAATAATTCTCCTGCGCTTTCTTTACCTGTGCCATGGTGATCCCCGGGCCAAGTGTTTCTAGCCACTTGGTCCTTGGAAACAGTCCTGAAACCCAGGTGACCATAGTGAAGCCACTCCTAGAAGAGAGATCTGGAAATTGCGCTGGGAAAAGGGGGCTTACTGGTGATGGTGGCCCTTTCTCTTCCTGCCATGTCTTCCAGCTGGTCCCCTGTGCATCAGAGGTTATAGGTTCTGTGGACTGAGTGACGGCCAGGCCGGGTGGGGCAGGAGGCTGCTCTCCCTTTCTCCTCAGGCCACTGGACCCCACCTGCCTTCCCCCAGCTGACTGTGTGTGGCTGGTGCTGTGGGTCAGGGCCCAGACTGACATTGATCTGACCGGCTTTCAGGCTAGGGAAGTTGGGGGTGGGGGTGGCTTGCTCTTGATGAGGGTTAAAAATAACTGATTTGGGGGAGGATCTCTGCCGGAAATGTGCAGCTTGATAAGCCGGAGTAGAAAGGAGCAGCCATGTTGGAAGGGGTAGGGGGGACTGGCCCAAGACATGCAGTCTCTGGAGCTGAGAGGTGTTCGGCGTTTGAGGCTGCCTGGCCCCTCATACATGGGCAAAGCCCTGAGGCCCACTGAGAAGATGTTGGAATTGTTTAACCTGGGGTGTGAGGGACAAAGAAAGTCAGAGTGACTTTATCCTGTAAGTCTGACCTGGCCTGGGGCCAGGTGTGGAGAGACGAGGTGGCTCAATTTCCTCTCCCTGAACGCAGGTGTCTATCCGGGGGATCCATTTTTGTGAGCAATCAGACAGTGGCTCTAATTCAGTGCAGAGGAAGAGCCCATCCAGGGAAGGGATGGGACAGGAAATGGGGGACTGTGTCCCCTTGGCATCAGTAGCATTCCCGGGACTTGCTCAGCAGGTCCCTGGGTGTGGGACCTAGGCGGGAGGTGGCGGGTGGGTACAGCCTGCCCACAGTGAGGTCTGCCAACTCAGGCCAGTGGTCAGGAAACCACCCAGTTCTTGCTAACCCAGGCCCTCAGACTAAGTTAAAGAAACTCTCCTGTGTATTTCCCCATCCTTCCCTCTCTTCTCAGGTGTCCCAAAATACCACTCAAGGCTCCTGTATTAGTTTCCTATTTCTGCTGTTACAAAGTACTACAAACTTAGTGACTTAAGGCAACACAAGTATGGTATCTTACAGTTCTGGAGACCCCACAAAGGGCCTCCGTGGCTAAAATCCAGGTGTTGGCAGGGCTGCATTCCTTCTGAGGGGTTTAGGGGGAGTCTATTTCTTTGCCTTTTGTGGCTTCTGGAGGCCACCTGCATTGCTTGGTTCATTGTCCCGCATGACTTTGACTTCTGCTTCCTTCCTCACTTCTCCCACTCTGACTCACCTGCCTCCTTCTTCCAGTTAGTAAGGACCCTTGCAATTACTTTGGGCCCACCTGGATGATCCAGGATCATCTCCCCACTTCATGATCTTAATCACATGCAAAGTCCCTTTTTGCCGTGTAAGGTAATGAAGGTACCCGCAGGTTCTGGGAGTTAGGACATGGACACCTTTGGGGGGCCATTACTCTGCCTACCACAGCTCCTAGAAGGGAAAGTAGAATTTGTTTTGATTGCCTAATTTCTCATGGGAAATTCCTTTTGCTTGCTGAAATCTGTTAAGGGCCCACTCAGGCCTACCTCTTCCAGGAAGCCTCTCTTTTATAGCATGTGAATCTGAACTGTGCAGCTTAGTACTCATAGTATGCAATCCTTACCCATTTATATGTACTCACCTTGTCTCCCTGATGGCACCATGGGTACTTTAGGACCAAGGATTTGTATCTCTCCCATAATCCCTAGTACAAATAGTAGGTGCTCAATTAAAATGTAGTGGTTGATTGAGGGTAGATCCAACTAGTCCTCTAGCTCGTAGCATAGGTTTCCCAAGCTGCTCCATATTCCTCCTCCTCTCCCCAAATCTTTCTCTTTCCCAGGGCCATGAAGAGCAGGGTTGTGGTTAGAATGACGGTTTGCCTTTGCTAAAGCTGATATCTCAAAGGAGGAGCTAAACCCCCAATCTTGGCCTCATTTACCCCACATTCTATTCCAGTAGGATTTTATTTTTTACTTCATTCTATTGGTAGAACCATTTGTTCAAATGAAATCTAATGGGGAGCCTCATATAATAAACAGATTGCTTGTCATAGGGATGGGAGAATCCAGAGACAGCCTGTGTGGTCCCATGACACCATGACACCTCCCAGAGTTCTGAGTAGTCCTACTCCAGCCCATGTCCAAGGATCAAGGCAAGATTTCCCTCATTTGGCAGCGGTTCTGTTCCTCTTCCTTAGGGCCCACCATGGGGGATATGGTGTGGGTCCCCACCAGGCAGAACTCCCCACCCCACAAGCTGCAGGGTATTGACCGAAGGTCTGGGCATGTCCTCTCCCCAGGTCCCCACAACTACTACTACCCTTTGGAATGGCCAACAGGGGACCTGCATATGGCCTGAGCCGCGAGGTGCAGCAGAAGATTGAGAAACAGTATGATACAGACCTGGAGCAGATCCTGATCCAGTGGATCACCACCCAGTGCCGCAAAGATGTGGGCCGGCCCCAGCCTGGGCGTGAGAACTTCCAGAACTGGCTCAAGGATGGCACGGTGAGAGCTGGGCCCCCCGTGGCTTGGAAGTGCAGGGAGAGCAGGACTGGGTCTGGGAGACTGGGGATTGTTTAACTCGAAGAAGGGAAGACTAGGCACACCAGTCCCAACTTCTTCCTCAGCCTGAATATCTTTACTGAGCCTAGGAGAGGACCCAAGCTTTCCTCCCTTCCCAATGAGTGAAGGGTAAGGGTGAATGTGCCTCCCCTGCAGCAGAAGGCCTAGGTGACACTAAGGAAGGATATTTCTAAGGAAAGGACTGTGGGAGGGCTACTCTAGACAGCAATATTGGAATAGCAAGGAAAGACTAAACACTGGCCTTTCACTCTGGGCTCAGAGGCAGGGGGCTGTGCAAAGGACCCCTGAGGCTCACTCCAGGTGAAGGAGTCCAAGCTGTGTTCAGGCAGGAGAGGACCCTCTTTTGGTTCACTGTCTCTGGTGCTGAGAGTGGTGCAGGCTGATCTGTGCTAAACACATCCTCACCTCTGCACACCTGCTGTCCTCACCTAGGTGCTGTGTGAGCTCATTAATGGACTATACCCTGAGGGGCAGGCCCCAGTAAAGAAGATCCAGTCCTCCACTATGGCCTTCAAGCAGATGGAGCAGATCTCTCAATTCCTGCAAGCAGCTGAGCGCTACGGCATTAACACCACTGACATCTTCCAAACTGTTGACCTCTGGGAAGGTGGGACAGGGCTAGGGTCTAGGGCCTGTTATCCATGAGACCAGAGATTGGGCTGGGCCATCTTGACCGGGGAGAAGGGACCAGTTTCTGGCTCCTGGACGACAAGAGAGAGGGATGTGTGTGTTTCACAGAGGAATGGGCCATGTTAGGGGTTGGGATGAAGGCTATGGGGACGAAGAGTAAAAGGAATTAGGAAACTAGGCATGCTGATGTAGTGATAAAAGCGGAACCCTGGCATCCAGGACCCCAGCCCTGCTGAGGCCAATACATTCCCATTCTCCTTCCCAGGAAAGAACATGGCCTGTGTGCAGCGGACCCTGATGAACCTGGGTGGGCTGGCGGTAGCCCGGGACGATGGGCTCTTCTCTGGGGATCCCAACTGGTTCCCTAAGTAAGTATTGCTGGGGTAGCTGCAGGGGCCAGGACGCACACTGTTCCTGCCCATTCCTGTCCCTAGGAAATAACCAATATCATCTTGGGAGCAGCCAGCCCTTTACAAAGCACTTTCACATTCCCTGTTCCACTTAGTCTTCACAACTGCCCCTGGGGTGGCAAGTGACTGTCCCTTTGGACAGATGAGGAGGTGGCTTCAGGGAGCTCACGGGCAGAGCTGGCACCAGCCCTTGGGCCCATGGCAAAGTCTGTGCTCTTCTGCGGATGGGATTTACTGGCCTCCTAATCAGCACCCCCTTCCCACCCAGGAAATCCAAGGAGAACCCTCGGAACTTCTCAGACAACCAGCTGCAAGAGGGCAAGAATGTGATTGGGTTACAGATGGGCACCAACCGCGGGGCGTCTCAGGCAGGCATGACCGGCTACGGGATGCCACGCCAGATCCTCTGATCCCACCCCTGCCCCTGCCTTCCCATGAGTGGTTAATATATGTGTGTGTATATATTTTAGCAGTGACATTCCCTGAGAACCCCTGAGTTCTCAAGCTCCCCTCTGCCAGGGTGAGGATCCAGCCTGTCCTGTCACTTCTAGGGTGCTCGCTGGCAGCCTCTCCCCTGTGCTTACTAATACATTCCCTCCCCCACACCGATCAAAACTGGACCAGCTGGCCTCTTCTTTTCCACTGGGACCAAAATTTGGGGACCTCGCCCCCTGCCCCCGTGCCTGTCCTCTTTCCCTCTGGCCTGTCCTGCCCCTGAGCTCTGTGCCCTCAATCCATGCCTTGGCTGGGAGTCAGGGATGCTGCCCCTGGCCTTCCTTGTACAAGTAGGCCTCTCCCACAGCTGTGGCTGCAGGGACTTAATTTATAGGGAGGAGCCTGTGGCAGCTGCCACCCCAGCCACAGCTGGACTGCGCTCACCACACAGCTGGGGCAGCCTTCCCTGGCAGAGGCCCCTGTGGCCTCTCATTTTCCATTCCCTTCGCTGTGGCTAAGGGGTGGGGGTGTGGGGACAGAGAAGGGAGGGCTGCCCACCATGGCCTGGGGCTTGAGGAATATGAGTTTGCTGATTTAATAAAGAATCCCAGTCTTTTCTGGATGGACTCTGGCTGTGTCTGGGGCCACTGTGACCACTGTGGGGAAGGGAGGAATACCGGACCGAGTGCAGGGAATGGAGCGGGGAAGAGGGCAGAGAGGGAAGGCTGCAGTGCTAACCCCCGTCTTCAGTTTCTTCCCCCATCCTTTCTCATTTGGTTCAGGGGAGGGTGGGTTGGTATTGAGAAGGGACAGGACCTCACAGCTGCCCTTGGGCTGGGAACTATAACGCAGAATATGTGGGCAGTGTCCACAGGGAGGTAAGGTCCTCCACACCCAATGAATCCAGCAGTCCTGCCTGGTGCTCCTGGCTGGGCCTGCCCCTCCAGCCGGAACAGCTTCTCAGCCACTGCAGGGGGGTTGGGCTCACTCTTGGCATAGCCCAGAGTCCTGGCAGGTGCAGTGAATCCAGGTGGGAGGCTTCTCAGGCAGGCTTGGGGCAAGGTGGCCTGTGTTGGAGTTGGCCAGACCCGAGTGGGGGCCGAGGGTGGGTGTTGCAGTGGAGAGGGGGACTGGAGAGCTGGGGAATGAGCAGGAGTGAATTGGTGGTGGTGGCTGGAGGGAAGAAGCCTTGATTCATCTGGAGCACCTGTGAGCTGCATGCTGGGAAGAGCCTAGCAGCAGAGCTTCCATTCTGGGTGCCTTGCCTTGGACCAAGATAATCAACTTTGAGTCAAGTTGTCTCCAGTACCCAGCCCTGACCCAGGCATGAATGTCCCACCCATAGTTTGCAACCCCTAGGTGTCACCTTTACCCCAAGTCTTCCTGACCAGACCCTGTGTCTTCCTAGGGAGAACTTGAGGGGCCATGAGCCTGCCTGACACTAGGTCCCACCCCAACGGCTTGGCCTCCATTGTCCCTCTCTTCTTTCTACTTTAGGGCATCTCGCTCTCCCTAGGAGGAGAAAGCCACAACACTGTGCCTGGGGGTAACAGACTATGCAGATTTGTAACCAGAGAGCTTTCTTCTTTCCCCACTGCTCCCCTGCCTCCGTGAGGCACCCCCTTCTAAGAAGCACCCACTGCGGGCCAGGCGGCATGCCAGCTCCCAGCTCCGTGGCTCTCCGCCTTCCCCCACCCCACAGAGAGGTGGTTTGTGCTTGCTTGCTGCACTCCCATGGGCTGGGGCACAGATAAGATAGGCTGCAGCCTGTGTGCAAATCCCCGGGGTGCCAGGCACTCCACCCCTTTATCTCCCGCTCAGGAAGGCTTGTGGGATGCCAGTGAGGGAGAGTGATGTCACCGAAGACAAAACATTGAATTCACTGATACTTACCCTAAAACAACAAACTCTTTGCCACCTTCCCTAATTTATTTATAGTTACAAATTATTGGCCACAGGCCTGCCAACTCTGAGAAATGCAGCACAGACATTGAAAACCACTGCCTTCTCCCAGAAGGTTCTCCTGAAAGCACGGGAGGTGGATATCACCATATTATTTCCCCCATTTTATCCCCACATGAGGACACTGGATCTCAGGGCAAGAAACTTGCCCAAGGCCACACAGCAATGAAGTAGAGGAGCAGGATTGGAGTCGGGTAGACCTGGCTATGAGCCTGGCTGGGCTCACTGAGAAGTGGAGCTGCTGAGGGACTGGGGGACAGAGGGGTGAGGTGGGGGTGCTCCTCTTCAGTAAACCGAAGATAGTTCTTTCCCCATGAGGTTGCTGTGAGGATTAGATGAGACATGCATGGAAAGCACTTTGCATAGTGAATGCTAGCACACAGCAAGTGCTCAGGAAACAGAAGTGTTGGGAATAAAAGGTTGGGTTTGTGTGGATGCTGGGCTGGGAGGGAGCCGATGCCCAGCAGTGCCACCACCCTTTATCGCTGCCATGTTGAACATGGGCAAAGATGCTTCAAGTGGCCCTACGCCCCCTCCCTGGAATAGCTTATTTTCAAGGCAGACACTGACTGGATCTGAGAGGTGCTTAGCCATGGGGCTCGCCTCCCTTCTGGCTGTGCCTGTCACCTCACCCAGCAGCTTTGTGAGGAATCCCAGTGTTTCCCCTTCACCCATCTCGCTGCAGGCTCAGCTCCTTCCTTCTGGAACTGGCCTTCACTGGCATCTCAACATTTTGCTTTGTTTTCTGTTGGTTTGCTTTTTGTCCCATCTGGGTCACAGTTTCATTCCTAATTTGGCCTCTCTCATCTCTCCTGACCCCCACTTGATGCCCTGGAACCCAGAATGGGGCTAGGAGGAAAAGCTCCTCTGTACTTCTTGTCATCTCCTAGCACCCTGTTCTCCGTGGCTCTCTACACTGGTGTTTTGTGACACACTGCACTTGCAGGACTGTTCCTGCTGTCTGGAACAATCTCCTTCCAGGTCTCACCTTTATCTCCTTCAGGTCTTCGTTCACATGTGACCTTCCCTGACCACCATATTTGAAATTACACACTCCACCCTCAGCAAGCACTCCATCCTCCTTTCCTGCTTTCTTTTATCACTCAATCTATTTTATTTATTTTCTGTCCTCACCCATAGAATGCACACCACACAAAGGCAGGCGTTTGTTGGTTTTGTTCATGTAGAGTAGTGGTTGGCATGATGTAGGTGCTGCATAAATATTTGTTGAATGAATGAATAAGCATCACACCAGCCTCATGCATCCCCTGGCCTGGTAACACAGTGCCTGGCCAGCCCAGGGGCCTGGCAACCCAGCCTGTCCTCGGATCTGAGACAGAACCCAGCTTCCAATGCTTCCTGATTGTTCATTTCCGAAAGGTAAAAACCCAAGAAGCTGCACCCAGTACGGCTGGAGGAGTGGAGGTTGGGGATTGAGGGCGGTGTGTATGCTCTGGGCAAATGGGCAAAACAGAATGGGAGGAGGGCAAAACGAAGAGCTAGGAGCCAACTTTGTTTCATTTATTCCTTGCCTTCAGCCTTGAAGTGGAAAATCACTGTGGAGGTGGAGGGAAAGTGGGCTTGGCCCATGGTGGCCAATGGAGAGGAGAGTTGGGGAAGGGAGGTGGAGAGGAGGAGGAAGAGGAGGAGAGGGAAGACGGTTTCAGACGCTCCGCCCAGTTTGGCTCACCTGTGGTTAAAAGGTAGCCCTGTGCGGCCTGTTCATATGCTTGTGAGTGTGCATGCAGGTGTGTGAGAATTCACAGGACTCGGGCTCAGAGGGGTGCGGGTGGGAGGAGATAAGTCCATGACTGTGTGTGGAGGCTTCCTGTGAGTATGTGTTTACTGAGGACTGGGGATAATGGGTGCAGAGAGGTGTTCGCTGTGTGCGTAGGCATCTGTGTGTTTGTACGTGGCTCCATGGAGAACAATACGTCCCATTCCTGTCTCAGCAGCTGAAGGAGGCCTTTGAGAGCTTGGCAAAAGGCCCAAGGAGCAGTGGAACAGGGAAGGAGCTGAATGATAGGACCCTAGGGAGGGAACAATAGAGGGCCTGGGATTAACTTTGTTGAAGAAAAAGCTAAAAGGGTGAATTAGTAACTGTCTCCTTGCAAAGAAATGGATTTTAGCCCCAGTGGCCAGGGAGGTAGATTAGAAGAAAATGCACCATAGTTGCATCTAGAGAAATGTAGGTTAGAGAAGGAAAAATGATCCTCTTGACTCTGAAGGTTATTAGCTTCTGGAATCTCTTAAGGGTCGGGAGGAATGTCTTCAATAATAGGACAAATCTCATCTTCTTACAGAGGAAAATGGGCAGTTCTGCTTGGGAATGCTCTTATACACACTCATTTTTTTCATTCATATATTCATTAATTTAACAATTATTGAGGTTCTACTTTACATCAGGCCTTATGGGGAAGTGGATTATTAATACGTGATCTCTTTGCTCAAAGAGTGCATTGTTCTATAGGGGAGACAAAACACAGATAGGAGCCATGATAATTCAGGAAGCCAGTGACATGTGCCTTGGGAGAAGGACAAATGGGGCTCTGCGGGAAGACAGCTCACCAACCTCCCAGTGCTCTGGACGCATTCCTGGATGGTGACTGGCAATGATGTCATGGGGAGCTGAGGCTACATACCTTATGGGTCATCTCCCCTGATTAGCCCAGGGGAGTGGGCAGTGTGTTAGGGGGGCTCCTCTGGAGACAGGAGCAGTCACTGGCTCTGTGGCCAGAGGTCAAGGGGCGGGTGCGGGGGCTATTCCTTTCCTGCCTGGGGTGGGGTTGGGCAAAGAGGTCGGAGTCAGGGGGAGTCAGGGTGAGCAGCAGGGATCGGGCAAGGACAGATCAGCATCACTGGGGCGGGAGGTATGTCAGGTTGGGGGGTTATACAACCATCTCTTCAGATACCGGGACTGTCACATTGTTTCAACCCACTGTTGACAGGACCTGAATTTTGAATTGGGTTTCCATTAGAGAAATATGGCTCCATGTGGTACCGATCCATGATGATGATGATAATGGTGATATTCACTACCATTTTTCTGCAAGTCACAGTGCTAGGAACTCTACTTGCATTTTCTATTTGTTTTTTCATCATTTCAAAAAATATTTCTTGAGCACCTATTCAGGGTGAGCCGTCTGCCGGGTGTGGGATGACACAGAAGTTAACAAGACATGGTCTGTGTTGTCCTGGGAGGAGCTAAAAAAGCAAGGAGCCAGTTATAACACAGTGTGATATGTGGCATGATAACGGGAGTGTGGGTGCTGTGAGAACCCAGCCTTGTGGGGAGGGGCATCAGTGAAGGTTTCTGGAAGATGGTGATGTCTGAACTGAGTGCTTAAGGATCACTAGAAGCATGAGGGGGAGGCCAGTGATGGTGAGGAGGAGAGTGTCCTAGAAGGGATGTGGCATGTGCACGGGCTGCAGGTGAGAATATGCAGGACTGGACCGTAGAATGCATGTGTTTAGAGGCATGAGGGGTGGGTGCTGAGAAATGCAACTGAAAAGGGAAGTCGGGGCCAGATCATCAGAAGAGCTTCAAGGTCAAGTTAGCAATACTGGACATCTCATTGAGGGCATGGGGAGCCATGGAAGGATTTTGAGCAGGGGAATGAAAAGTTGAGGGTTGTTCTTTATTCAGAAAGTTCCTTTAGGCTGCAGGGTGGAGAATGACCTAGCGTTGGGGAAGTCTGAGACAGGCAGACTTAGGAGGTTATTACAGGAGCCCAGGCTGAAGTGAGAGTGGCCTGGGTGGGTTTAGGGAAGGGGAGTGGGGATGGAAAGAAGAGAATGGATTTCGAAGTTGTTAAGTACTCTTTGATTCACTGTGGAGAGTGAAGGAGAGGGAGAGGGGTCAAGAAGGACATCCTTCTGGCTTCAGCAACTACGCAAATGGTGATATCTGTCACTAGGCCAGGAAATCCAGGAGAAGGAACTCAATACCATCACAAAATGTTATCCTCTCCCATTTTACAGATGGGGAAACTGAGCCTGAGAGAGTAAAAGTAACTTGCTGAACCCAGTTAATGGACAAACTGAGATTTGAACTTGTGAACGCAGAAGTCCAAGCTATCGCCTGCCCTACCGTGGGGCTCCCCTGTGAGGTGGCTTTCCCTGGGGCCGGGTTCAGCCTGCAGCTGGTTTGAGCTGCATTCTTTCTGTAAGCAGAGGCCCAGGCCCACAGTGGAGGAAGGAAGAGGTCAGGCTTGGGAAGAGGTGCAGGAAGTTCAGCTCGGCAGCAGCCACTTCTCTGAGGTCAACAAAGATCTGGATGCTTCAGATGGGAACTAATGGAGGGTACCTGAGGTCCAGCCCCTGGATCCTGTTCCTTGGGGTTTCTATCCTCAAGGCTCAGATAGCCCAACTTTTACCTTCAGCAATAAAAGCTACCACTGACCACCAGGGCAATACCTGAGAGTGGCACTTTTAAGGCATTAGCATATCTATTAATTCCAGAGAGGCTTGCCACCTCTTGGGAAGGCTTTAGTATTTTTATACTTTTTGGAGAGAAGAGAAAGACTGGAGCCTAGAGACTGTAAGTGATTTGTGCAGGATCCCATAGTTCTTGAGAGTAGAAAGCACGCCTTATATATCTTCGTGAGGCTCACGGTTCTCAGAACAGATGGTACCAGGCCAAGAAGGAGCTCAGTTAAAGTTCATGGTTTTAAATTGGTTCTGCATGTACTAGAATCCGTGTCTCTAGATTCCTGGTTACTCAGCTGATGTTGAAAGTACCCAAAGTCAAGTACCCCTGGAGATGGCGTAGGCTGTGGACTCCAGTGGACACAGGATGGTTGGGATACCCTAGGCCGGAGCCTTTATCTTCTCCTAATCCTGCTACAAGGAGTCCCAACTTCTTGAAAGTTGTTCTATTCTCTAAGTGAAGTTCTCAGACTGCTAGCACTGGAATCTCCTGGGATGTGGGTTAGAAAAGCCGGTTCCATGACCATCTGGTCATGGAGACACGAGGCCCAACAGTCACTGAGGGATGTGGCCTCGGCATGGGCAGGGCTGTGACCATCTTAATCCCCATTGTACACTCCCTCTTTCCCTGCCGTGGCTTCTCTACCATGCTGCCTGGTAGAGTAGGCTTTGAACAAATAAATGTGTTCAATGGATTTAAAAAAATGAAATGCAGATTCTAGTTAGACTTATGAGACCTACAGACTGAGAATCTGCAGCAGAGCTGGTGGGGGTGGTATCCTGAATTTGCATTTTAAACAGGCTTCTCCCATAATCCGTAGGCAGTACTATCCTAGGAGATTTGGAGAGAAGTTTTTCCAGTAAGAAAATTGAGGTCTGGTAGGCCCTGGCCCCAGGCCGTGAACAGGAGCTGGCCCTACCCCCCACCCTGCACTGTTTGGTGACTGTGGCTAGGTTGCCAAGGGAACCAGGCTGTGTAACTTCCTGGCTTTGGTGGTTTTCCCCCTCCTTGGCCTTATCTCAGCATCCGCCACCCAGTCCAGGGCCCGTGCTGGTCACGTAGGAGGGGAAGCTGGTGCCAGGCATGTGGAGGCGTGTCCAGGACACAAGGGCAACGCAGGCCCCCGGACCTGGGGTGGGCGGGAGGGTGGAGATGTGGTTTCTGAGAAGGCAGGGAGGCTGCAGATTCCTTACTGTCTTTCTCCTGGGTCCAGGAGATATCTGCCCAGTGGTAATGTGCGGAAGGGGTGTGGGGACAACATGGGGCTTTCTTTGTCATTAGTCTGGCATTTCACTCCTCATTCACGACTGATCCCCCCTAGCTGGAAGTGCCCTTCTGGCCTGTGTGCTCTCCTTTCCTCTTCTCCTTCCTCCCTCCCTTCTCTAGACCCAGGGCTTCCAGCCACAAGCACCCCACAGTAGTTTTCACTCCCACTCCCACCCTAACACACCGTCCCCAAGCTCCATCCGCCCTACTCATTGTCCTTGGTTCCACACTTCTTCCTGCCCCACGGCGGGTCTCGCAGACTATATAGCAGGAAGGCTTGACCTGACTGTCTTCATGACTAGGAAAGAGATGGACAGTTTTGAAGAAAGCAGGAACACAGCAAATAGTTTGAGTAAAATCATGCATTTAAGTATGTATTTATGTTTTAAGCCAGCTTTGATTTAGAAAGAATTTAAGGCAGTTTCGAGAGTTCAAGTACTCCAGGAAGAAGGGGACAGTGAAATAGCCTCTTAGGCATCTATGCAACTCGGAGGGTTTATGACCTGATTCCTGAAGGGGTTTATATTACACTAAGGACAAAGAGCCCCCGTATCCCCATGCTCTAGGGGAAAGAAAAGGGAAGAAAACAGCCACACACTGTGCAAATTGATTTTTGAATCTGGTCTTATCCTCACACTACCTCTCTGTGGGGTGATTTTCCCATCTCACAGGGAAACAGGGCCCAGGTGGTTGAGCAAGTTACCCGAGGTCTCTCAGCTCTAAGTGGCTGAGCCAGTGTTCAAACCCTGAAGAAAAGTCATCACCTTCCTTCTTCACTGTGCTTCCCCAGGGAACACAAATCATGGGAGCGCTTCTTCAAGGCTGTGTGAGATGACATTATGGACTAGGACCCAGGCCTAGAAGAAACGATGCTTTACTGAGGACTAAATGGGCTTAGCGGGATTCCTTTCACGGGTCGCTGGGTACCCTTAAAACGGGAACAGCAGTTGTACAGGGGAGTGAGGGCCAGAGGAAGGTGGGGGACCCCTGTCCTGGAGAACTGCCAGGAGTTAGCAAAGAAGCTCAGAGAAAACACGAGAGAAACAGATCATCACTAACACGCACTCAACATAGACTCTTCCACAGGAATGTGGAAACCCCTTGTCTCACTCTAAACATGCGGTTCTGCTCCCCCCATCCCACTTCCTTCCCCCTCTTCTTTCGTATCAGCTTAAGCTTCTCTGACCCCTGTGCTGGGAAATGCAGGCTTCTAAACATATTTCAGAGGAGAGAGGGGAGGCGAAAGGAGCAAAAAGCAGGGAACCAGTCTCCCTTCTGCCTGTTCTTAGATAGGAGACATGCTCAAGTGAGAGGCCAGACTTTTCATTTTAACCAAACAGTTCTGCTGGACCTTGTCTCCCAGCCTCCTCCCATTTGAAATGTGCTTATTCATCACAGAGTCAAAATTTCCTCAGCCAGTGTGGGGAGCATCTCAGAGGCCAGTGGGGTGACCAAGTGCCCAGAAGACTGCAACACCCGTCGGGGGTGAGGAGGAGGTGCCAGGACCAAGTCCAGCCCAGGATTGCTGGGCTGTGCTCCCAGTTGGTGCTCAGCTCTTCTCCTGGCCCTGAGCTCCTTGCCTCTGGTGACAATCAGGCTTTATTCTGAGATTTCTCTGGGAGCAGCTCCTCTGGGGCTTCTCTGGGAGTAGGAAAGATCAGGCAGCCTGAGGTGCGGTCAGGGTTGGGCGGAGAATCTGGACCTGCTCTCTTCCTCTGGCATCTTTAGCCTCTTAAACGTTCCCCATTGTTCTCAGTCCAGTAGCTTGCTGGGCAGTGGGAATGGGTTGAAAATGGGACAGAGCACAAGGAGGGGAGTGCAGTGAGAGCTTGGGGATCAAGGTAGAAAGAAAAGGACTCCAAAGAAGCACGAGTAGAAATGAGGGGAAGAAAAAGGAGGAAAAGATGAAGAAGAATGGTGAGGAAGGAGTGTGCAGAGCTTGGCTGAGGCTGGGAGGTGAGAGTAAGGGCACCCCCACCCCTGCCGGATATGGCTGCGCTTTGGAGCCAAGTTTTGCTGAGAAGGGAAAGGTTGCCTCCCTACTTATCAGGGGTGGAGCCTGGTTTTGTGAGGCCTGAAGCTTATGCAATTTTGAGAGCCCCATTTGAGAAAAATACAATACAAAATTCATTATAGAAGTAAACATTTATTTGGAATAATAAAATGAGTTATTATGAATTATAAATTTAAAAAACTGGCAAATACTATAAACATCTTAATCTCTAGAAGAGTAATATAAGATTTATATGAATTAACTGCCTGAAGCAACTGTAAAATACAGTTTGACCCTTTTTGCCTGCATATGTCTCTTCATATGACAATGATTTTATAATATTATTTTCTTTTCTTTTTTTTTTTTTTTTTGAGACAGAGTCTCACTCTGTTGCCAGGCTAGAGTGCCGTGGTGTCAGGCTAGCTCACAGCAACCTCACACTCCTGGGCTCAAGCGATCCTTCTGCCTCAGCCTCCCGAGTAGCTGGGACTACAGGCATGCGCCACCATGCCCGGCTAATTTTTTCTATATATATTTTTAGTTGGCCAGATAATTTGTTTCTATTTTTTTAGTAGAGACGGGGTCTCACTCTTGCTCAGGCTGTTCTCGAACTCTTGACCTTGAGCGATCCACCCGCCTCGGCCTCCCAGAGTGCTAGGATTACAGGCGTGAGCCACCGCGCCCGGCCTATAATATTATTTTCTATAGAGAGAACAGAAAAATAAATCCGTCTTTCTTCTAGTATGGATTGATCAACAACTTTATTATCGATAGATTAGAATGTTTCTTTCTTTTCAAAGTTTGTTGTTGTTAAATCATGTTACTTTTTATGATTGCTATCCAATTGGGGAAAATCTGTATTAAATTTCTTGCATGAGTTGTACAAATAATATTCAATAATTAATGTTACGTATTCCTTGAATTGATGGCACTAATTTACCATTTTTTCATAGGTTTTCATTTTAATGTACTAATATGAGTTTTATGCAATCTCTAGCAATGTCAATGTTTCATGTCAAATCAACAAGACATTTAATATTTTCCCAATGTGTTCATGGAATTGTCTTCTTGTTAATTGGATTACCAAACACAATCCAAATGCCTATTTCTTCTGTTCAAAATTTGTCTCTTTCTCTTATTGAATCACAGGCATAGCTTGTTTTATTGCAGTTTGCTTTATCATGCCTTGAAGATATCACGTTTTTTACAAAATGAAGGTTTGTGGTAGCCCTGTGATAAGCAAGTCTATTGGCACAATTTTTCCAACAGCATGTGCTCAATTCATGTCTCTGTGTTACATTTTGGTAATTCTCACAATATTTCAAACTTTTTCATTATTATTATATCTGTTATGGTGATCTGTGATCAGTGATCTTTGATGTTACTGTAAGAATTGTTTTGGGGCACCACAAACGGCGCTCATATAAAACAGTGAACTTAATTGATAAATGTTGTGTGTGTTCTGACTGCTCCATGGACTTGCTGTCCCCCCATCTCTCTCTCTCTGTCTCTCCTTGGGCCTCCCTATTCCCTGAGACACAACAATATTGAAATTAGGCCAGTTAATAAACCTACAATGGCCTCTATGTGTTCAAATGAAAAGAAGAATCACACATCTCTCACTTTAAATCAAAAGCTAAAAATTAAGCTCAGTGAGAAAGGCACGTCAAAAGCCAAGACAGGCTGAAAGCTAGGCCTCCAGCACCAGTTAGCCAACTTGTGAATGCAAAGGAAAAGTTTTTGAGGGAAATTATCAAAACTGCTACTCCAGCAAACACATGAATGTTAAGAAAGCAAAACAGCATTATTGCTGATATGAAGAAACTTTTAGTGTTCTGGATAGAAGATCAAACTAGCCACAACATTCCCTTAAGCCAAGGCCTAATTCAGAGCAAGGCCCTAACTCTCTTCAATTCTATGAAGGCTAACACAGGCGAGGAAGCTGCAGAAGAGTTTGAAGCTAGCTGAGTTTGGTTCCTGAGGTTGAAGGAAAGAAGCCATCCCCATAACATAAAAGTATAAGGGGAAGCAGCAAGTGCTGATGTAGAAGCTTCAGCAAGTTGTCCAGATCTAGCTAAGATCAATGATGAAGGTGGCTACACTAAACCACAGATTTTCAATGTAAATGAAACAGCCTTCTATTGGAAGAAGATATCACCTAGGACTTTCATAGCTAGAGAGGAGAAGTCAGTGCCTGGCTTCAAAGCTTCAAAGGACAGGCTGACTCTCCTTTTGGGGCTAATGCAGTGGTAACTTTGAATTGAAGCCAATGCTCATTTATTATTTTGAAAATCCTAGGGCCTTTAAGAACTATGCTAAATCTACTCTATCTGTGCTCTAGAAATGGAACAACAAAGCTTGGATATCAGCGAATCTGTTTATACCATGGTTTACTGTATTTTAAGTATACTGTTATGCCCTACACAGAAAAAAAGATTCTTCTCAAAACATTACTGCTCATTGATAATGTATCTGTTCACCCAAGAGCTCTAATAGAGATGTACTAAGAGATTAATGTTTTCATGCCTGCTAACACAGCATCCATTCTGAAGCCTATGGATCAAGTAGTAATTTTTACTTTTAAGTCTTATTATTCAAAAAATACATTTTATAAGACTATAGCTGTCATAGATTCCTCTGACAGAACTGGGCAAAGTAAATTGAAACTTTCTAGAAAGGATTCAGTATTGTAGATGCCATTAAGAACATTTGTGATTCATGAGAGGAGATCAAAATATCAACATTAATAGCAGTTTAGAAACTCCTGCTAGTGTAGTGTAGTGCAGACACATTGCCAAGGGCCCCCCTACCAGCCTAGAGCGAGGTTCAGGAAAATGAGAGCCTTTGTTAGCTTTGAGGAAAATTTAAACAAAACCCTGGGAGGCCATTGCACTGCACTCTGTCATCCTTTCCTTCCTGCCTCAATTTAATTTTGAACGTTTTCTTCAGAGGGACTGGGCTGAGAAAAGAACACAGACTTTGAGTTTGGACAGTTATCTCTGTTGGCCTCGGTTTCCTCTTTGGTTATGGGGGTACTAAGTACCTCATAGAGATGTGGCTGTGAGAATTGGGTGAAAAACCTGTGAGAAGCGTCTTATCCATAGTGAGCTGGTTACTTCATCTTTTCTTTCTGGGCTTCAGGGAAGGGGGCTGTGATGCCAAGGCTGAATGAGGAATGGTGCCAGAAACAGAAAAGTCCCTTCCCCAGTCCCAAGCCACCCAAGGACTGTGCTCCTCTTTGGGCCTTCCCTTCTCCTTCCTCATCTTGTTCTCTTAAGGATCCCAAAGGGAGTAAGGGTTGGGAAATCTCGAGAAGGAATGTGCAGCCTGCTGGAGTGAGTCCTCCTAGAAGCAGCAGGAGGTGATCTTGTCTCCCTTCCACCATTCTCCTGGGGCTTGTGAACAGCCCTCAATGCCCAAGTTGGAGTAAGCTTCAGAAAGATGGGCCGTGAGGATTTGGGGAAAGGTTTGGGAGTGGGAAAGCAGCTCACAGACTTGAAGAGTCAGCACCAAGAGAGCTCATCTAGTCTGCGCTGGAAGGAGAAAAATGTCCTTGGTCGGGTGGGAAGGCTTAGTGGGGCCTGGAACTTGCCGTCTACAAGGGTCAGTTCAATTCTGTCCCTGCAGGCTGGGAGGTATCGGTGCCAAACCAAATTGGAAAAATCATAAAACTCCTAAACTTTCCAGAACAGTACTTACAAACTAGCGTGTGTTAAAAGGCAGGTTCCCCAAAGCCAGTGCCCTAGATTTTTGACTTAGTTAAATGCCGAGCTTACATTTTTGTTTTTAATAAGTTCTCCCAGGTGATTCTAAGCTGGAGATCTGAGACCCACATTTTAAGGAAGTGCTCCTGAGACTGCATTACATCCTCAGGGCTGGAAGTTCTTTCTTTGGTCTAGTCCGACTCCCTCCTGTTGTGAAACTTGTTTCTGGTCTGATACTGCTTTCTTCTCTGCAGATTAAACTCATTGGGTTTGGCTTGGCACCTCAGGGCCACCGCGGCAAAGGTAACTAGATGAGGTCTCAGGCGAAACCCCTGGGCCTGGCTGTTGGGGCCCACGGTAGGCCCTTTACAATTCGGGTCCTGATCCAAAATTTCAGCCAAAGCCAAACTGAACAGCAGGGCGTGCAGGGGCGGGTCAACCTAGAGCCACGGTTCCGGCTCCAGCACCAGCGGGAATGGTTAGAGGGAGGAGTTCCGGTTCCTAACCCTTCAGCACTAGGCAACCGCCCTCTGGGGCTGGGAGGGGCGGGGCCGGGGCGGGGAACGCGGGCTCTTGGTTGCTATGGTTACGCGTCAACACCCAGGGCCCGGGTGGTGGTGCCGGCGGCCAAGGCGGCAGAGGCTGTGAGCCTCTCAGGCGTGTGGCTGAGATGGTGAGGCCCTGGGTGGTGGAGGAGAAAACCTCGGTTGGGGACCCCCTGTGTCCTGAATTGGGTGGGAGTTCGGAGCTGGGAAACTGAGAGCCTGGGGGAGGGCAGAAGTCGGGTCTGGGTCTGGGGGGCAGGAAGGCCTGGGAGTGAGGAGGACACTCCTAGAAGCAAGGGAAGTCCTGAGGGGGGTTCAAAAGAGGAATTAAGGGTGGAGTGGTACCCAGTAGGGGAGTTGTGGAGAAAGAGTTGTCCCAAACCTCTTCCCCATGCCATCAGGCTGGGGCCTTCCTGGGCTGGGGACTGTGGGATGTGGTGTGGAAACAGACACTGGTGAGGAGGCCAGATAATCGGTCATAGAACCTGTTCTGCCACCAACTAGCAGAGTGACTGTGGGTAAGTCACCTAATGTCCCTGAGCCTCAGTTTTCTGTTCTGTTAGCAGTGCTTTGGGTCCCAGTAGGTACTCAATAACTTTTGCCAATGAATGAATGAGAAGAGTCTCAGGTTTGCAAGGTCTGGGAGAGAGATGGGGACAGGTCTGGCAAGTCTGGGGTTCCCTGGGCTGGGGAGGACTAGAAGAGTCATGAAGGAGAAGGCCAGCAAGGCCTAAGAGGAGCTGTGAGGGGGATACCTGGGCTTGAGGGGAGGGGAGAGGGCAGAGGAGGGGTGTTGGGGCCTTGGGTCGTGGGAACTAACCTTAGAATGTCTGGGGCACACCAGGTGGCAAGGGTGGTTACTTAGGTGTACTTGTGGACACGAGTTAAGCCCAGAGGCTGCACTGCTTTTCTGGGGCTCCGTGGACTTTAGAATAGCTTTGTTAATTATTAAGTAAACCAGACTCCAACAAAGAGCAGTTCCCAACTTTTGAGAACTCCCTGCAGTGTTGCAGTGGGGGGTCCTCTTTTGCTTATGCATTTTATTTGATTGTGTCTCACCTTCCCGCAGCATTTGATAAGCACAGTAGTACACGTATGTATGTGAGGGCATGGCATCATACCTGGAGTCTGAGGGCATACAGAATATGTTAGTTCCCTTTCTCTCCTGCTTTAAAATTTTTCTATTTCCAAGCCCTCACTGAAGAGTAAGTTGTACCCGGGCTAGACTTGTGGGCTGCAGAGCTCCCAGACCCAGGGATTCCCCTCCCAGGGGCCACTTGGGGCAGGGATTTGGCCAGCTGACAGCCCTTCTGAGCACTTCTGAAATCGCTGGGACAGGAGGGGGCATGTGCACACCTGTGAAGGCAGAGGGTCTAAGTTAGTGATCTCTGGCAGGCCAAGTGTGCATGTGTGTGCACATGTGCACGTATAGTGCTGTTCACTAGCTTTTGAGAGTGTTTGAGGGAAGAGAAGAGGTGGTGTGGTGATAAGGCTCACAATTGGGCAGACTCCCAGAACCCTTGCAAAAGTAATTCATAACATCCTCCAGGAGAGAGGGGACCTCAGCACTGACTAGATCATCATCTTCAGGTGGCATCCCACAGATGGCCAACCTGGTCCCGTTTGAAAGGAGGGAATAACTGAGTAGACCACTCAGAGCAAAAGGCAGGGGGCCTGGTGCATGGAAATCCCCACTTTCTTAGTAACCAAAGTGTATAGAAAGGGACGTAGAACCAGGCTAAGAGGTTTGAAGGCTGAGTTTGTCAGCCTGTGGTGACTTAATATGCAAAGCAGGAACCTGATCTCAGGGTGGAGAGGACATCTAGGAAAGGACATGTCTTTGTTTTTGTTCAGTTGACAGGTGTTGCAGTTACATCAGGGAAACTCCACACTGACCTATTCCAGCCCCATTCCAGCTTTGTCTTGCTGGATTTGAGCTAAGCCTCCTGGATCCCGGAATATAAAATGCTGTGGCTTTTTAAGGGCTGCACTCTCATGCCTTCAGAGCCAGGCACCAGGCCTGCTATTATGCTTTATTTTCAAATAAAAACACTTTTAGTATTTTTTCTGATCATGAAAACAGTTACCTTAATCATTGCAGAAAATTATTCAATATAAGAAACATCACAGGCCTCACCTGAAATTACTGTGAACACTTCTGTGAACATTCTTTCAGTAATGCATTCTAGGTGCACACTCTCCGTACAAACATTTTTACAGGAATACTTATGTTTCTTAAAATTTGTTTTCTTTAAAAATTAATACGTTATGGAGATAGTTCTATATCAATGACTGTAACTCAAAATCATCATTCGTCTGATGAGCTAATCTTTCTGTATCAGAGTCTCTCACAGACGCAGTAGTTGTGGCTGAATTCTTGTGCTCCTGGGGTAGGAGGTTTATGAAGAGAGGGGGAGTCAGCCGGGTCACCAAGATGAAAATATGAAAACAAGGATGGCATCTTTATCTGTCCCCAGTTGTCAGCTTCCCCAACCCCCACTTTGGGAGCTGAGGAGAGCCACCGCCCCCAGGCGGGATGAGGTGTGCTTCTCTCTAGGCACTTCTTGGTGATATTTATTTGGTCATGCAAGAAATATTACCAGCCCTTTACCTCTTAAAAGAACCTCTTAGCTATGGCCTCTGGCCCGGAGGAATCCAACTTTCCCTTTATGCTTGGTTCTTCATTTTTTCTAGTCCTTTTACACAACGACCTCCCTAATCCTTCTTGTTACTCTTGGCAAAACTGTTTATTCTAACCCTTGTGTAAGGCTTGTGGCTTCAAAGTCAGCATTTCACAAATGAGGTTTTCTCAGCCACCCAACCCTAGAGCTCAGAGCTTCCCTCTGTCCTGCCCAGTGGCCACTTTTCTGTGGTCATCTGTTTTCCTTCCTCTGTTCTGACTTCTAGGCTCAGGCAGTCGAGTATTCCTTGTGACTTCCTCTTGACCTGGGTACCGAGGGGGTAGAAAAGGGCAGATGCAGTCTCAGACCTGGAGGAACCTGCAACCTGGTGGACACCTGAGCACAAGGGAGGACCTGCAGGGGCCCTTGAAAAGGAACAGGAAAACAAATGCAAAACAATAATTTCCATCTGCACTCCAAAGCCCTTTCACATATGTTATTATCCACAGTGCAGACCGCATGCATGATCTGGAAAATGTGGAATGGTGGAGGCATATTTCCAAAAGGCAACTGTCTCAACCTGGTCTGCAGTCCTCAAGAGGTCATGTTTCTCAGTTTCATTCTTTTGTTCTTCATCAAACACATGTTGAGTTACTACTATGTGCCAGGCACTGCACCTTTTTCCTTAATTATGTACAGAACCCATGATCCAAAGCCTTCTACCTTTTCTAATTATTCCCAATGCTTAGCCTCAATCCCAACTACTGCAGTTTCTATTCATTTCCTCTTATTCTATTTTTAGTGGAAAGGGGAGCAGTTGCTCACCACCCACAATATAATAACCGTTCTGAGGCTGTTACTAGGCATCCTCAGGGGTGCTTTATTTACCTTTTAATAAATCCGAGTTTTTTCTGCTCTGCTATATTGGGGCTGACTGAGAACATAGAGGGGGGGACTCCCTCTGTGAGCCTTTTGCTGGCTGTGCCAGGCAGTGAGGGGAAGGCACACACAGCAGCGCTCATGGTACAGGACAGAGCCAGCTGGAGAATAATTGCCCAATTGAGTGTGAAAACCTGATACAGGTGGAACAGGTGTTGGGGTGTTTGGTTGGTAATGGCAGATCAGAGAGAGCTTTCAAAACACTGTCCAGTGTTTAGTGACCTGGAATGCAAGGTCCATGTCCCTGTCTACCCTGTCCCCTTGACAGCTGCTGAGGCCCAGGCTTGGGGAGACCCAATGTGTCTGGCCAGTCCTCCAGGGTAGCCCAGCTTACAGAGGTGTGGAGGGCAAGGGCTCCTCCAAGGTGAGATTTGAATCAGCTTCAGCGTAAGTCTGGAGTCATCCAGTAGTCCTTACAGACACTGCCTGCTAGAGACAGACATCTACCCTTGGGGCTGAGCTGAAGCTGGACTGACCTTTGGGAATGGAGGTTGTATTAGTCAGAGTTCTTGGTTATAAGCAACAGAGCTAGGGCTCTAATTTAAGTAGAAGGGTACGTATTTAGAGGACTTTGGAGTGCCCATAGATTTTATGCCATGGCTGCGAAACTAGACTTGGAAATAGGAACAATGAGAGGCTCTGCAGCCAGAACCAAGGCCAAAATCAAAACCTAGAACTGGTCTGGCAAGGGCCCCTGATGCACTGTTGCACTCCAACACTGCTGGCTCTGGATGTGGGTTGTTGCTGCTGGTGTCCCTTATCAGTGTCACCCCAGGCACTGGGTCTGGCTGCCACTGCTGCCTCGGTCAGAAAGGTTTTCCTTGTTCTGCTTCTTGCATCACTAGGTTCCCTGTCATTGTCAGGCCAGGGTGATCTCATTGGCTAAGCTCAGGTCTCTTGGCCAAGCAGGGAAGGCAAATACCTGGTGTTTTCAGCTTCTGTAGTTGGAGAGGAGCCCCATCTCCCACAACTCATCAGATGGGGAATTTGCAAAAATAGGAAGATAGTAGGGGGTTAAAAATGACTCATGAACACTAAGTGGTCCTGGGAGAGAAAGAACTGGTTTTCCTGATTGTAGCTGGTAATCACTCATCCACTGCCTAAAGTTTATTAGGCATTGGCCACATGCCAAGCAGCGGGTGAGGTGCTTTTCCATCCTTTATATCCTCTGGTCCCTGCTATAATCTATGAATTGCAGAGACATGAAGGAGGTCAAATAGTAGTGTTGTTTGTGAAGCGTCTTGGAGCTCATGCTGAGAAGGTTGCAGGCAAAGAGGACACTGTGCGTTTCTGGGGAGGCAAGCCCAGATGCGTCACAAGAGGTTGTCCTTGTGGGAAACCAGAACCAGATGGACAATCAGGAGAAACTGGCTCTTCTTTCCTGCCATCCCTGTTTCCTTCATCCTTCCTTTCATATTGCATGGGGATTTGGCCTTCCTCAGCTTCCGGGACTACAGAAATGCTCCCCCCTTTAAAAATGTTTTATTGTGTTTTTAATTGACACATGACAATTGTACATATTTATGGGGTGTAGTGTGATGTTTCAATACGTGTATACATCATATAATGATCAAATCAGGGTACTTGCACTTCCATCATCTCAAACAGTTATCATTTCTTTGTGGTAAGAACATTCAAAATCCTCTGTTCTGGCTATTTTGAAATGTACATTATTGTTACCTGTAGTCACCATACTGTGCAACAGAGTACCAGAACTTGTTCCTCCTATCTGACTATAACTTTGTCCCCATTGCCAACTTTTCCCCATCTCCCCACCCCTGCTACCCTCCAGCCTCTGGTAACCACCATTCTAGTGCCTGCTTCCACGAGATCAACTTTTTTTTTTTTTTTACAGACATACCCCTCCTTGCAGAGCTCTGTTCTTGCAGAGACCCCTCCTGCTTCTGTGGGCATGTCATCCATCTGTTGCTCTTTGCCCCTTATGTTTCAGGGTTTACGCAGGTGCTTTCCCTAAGTGTTTTTTTCATATGCCTCTGCCCACACCCCCCACCCACCCCCGCTGCCAGTGTAGGCTGAAGTGTTTACTGTCCAGGGCTGGATGTCGCTCAGTACTGATAACATAAACTTTCTGCCTCTTCCTGCAGCCGCTAAGCACAAGAGGCATCTTGAGCGCCTCTTCTACCACTTCCAACAGGTCAAGGAATAGGACTCGCTATCGGACCAAAGCCATGAGCTCTGAGGTGGATGAGAGCCTCTTTGGAGCTATCAAGGTAACCCTCAACAAGCCCCTCCAGGTGGCCCAGACTAGCATTGCTCAGGACAAAGCTTGCACTGAGTCACCTGGCTGTCATAGGTAACTCTCTCAGACTGAAGACAAAGGGAAGTTGTGAGCTGTAGAGCTTTGGCATCAAGTGAGGCTTATGTAAATAGGGGTGCCTGGCTGCTTCCACCCATGAAATTCCTCATCCCTTCACAGCATTTAAAATCTGTTGTAGGCCGGGTGCGGTGGCTCACGCCTGTAATCCTAGCATTCTGGGAGGCCGAGGCAGGAGGATCGCTCTAGGTCAGGAGTTCGAGACCAGCCTGAGCAAGAGCGAAACCCCCACTTCTACTAAAATAATAGAAAGAAATTAACCGTACAACTAAAAATATATAGAAAAAGTTAGCCGGGCATGGTGGTGCATGCCTGTAGTCCCAGCTACTCGGGAGGCTGAGGCAGAAGGATTGCTTGAGCCCAGGAGTTTGAGGTTGTTGTGAGCTAGGCTGATGCCACAGCACTCTAGCCGGGACAACAGAGTGAGACTCTGTCTCAAAAAAAAAAAAAAAAAAAAATCTCCCGTAATATCAAAAGAGAGGCTCTTCCACAGACAGTGCAATAGTTGCTCAGTGAGGGCTCCATGATGGAAACATTTGAAGGCCTATGGACTAAGATTGCAGACACATGACAAGATCTTTCCCCCTCCATCCAAGAATAATAGCATCAGAGTACAACACAAAACCATCCTCCTTTCCCAGTTGCCCAACTAAAACAATTATTTAGCTCTGGAAAATGAGCAGGTCTTTATCTGCAAATGTCATCCTGACTAAGAGGTTGACAGCTCCTTTTGTCCAGAAAAGGAGAGCTAGAGAATTGCTTTGAATAATTTTGATACACACAAAGTTTAGTAGGTGAGAAGGAAGAGAGGGAGGGAGAAAAAGAGAACAAGACATGGAGAGAGAAAGAGAAGAAAGATCCCCGTGGTGGCCTGAATCCCTCTGGCAGCAGGGCTAGTCGGGAAGAGGAGAGGGGATGTCTGTCACTAACCTTTCCATCCTCGTTGTGAATCCAAGAGGACTTTCCAGAGGGTTCAAGAGGGCCTCTTTCTCCATTCAGAAGACCCTCACTCCGCAGCAATTTTCCTATTAGTAAGGGAAAGAATCAAAGGGACACAATTTCACTTATAGACATTTTTTGTTTTGGGTCCATGTGGAGTTTTCTCATCAAAGAAAAGAGAGATTCAGAAGTGGCGGAGTTCTCCAGGAATAGTCATGCCGGATAGCGAAGCAGGGCGGTCAGAAAAATGCTTGTCCCTGGCCCAGTTTCCTTGGCCTTATTGGTGGGTGAGAATGTAGGAAGTCTCTCAACTGGCAGTAGGGGGCAGAAGTGGCCTGTGGCACGGCTGAGCCGTGACCGCTGGGAAGCAGAGATGGGCAGCAGGTGGCAGCAGTGCTCAGCACTGTCTGTGCAGAGTGGCAGTCTGAGGACAGGCAAGGCCATCACCGCCTGGCGTCCCGTCAGGAGCACAGTTACTGCATTAACGACAGATGAAATTCTCTTCTGTGTTTAGACATTTCCTGAAATAAGTGATTTCATTTTCTTGTTATCTAACTCCTTCAAGGTCAGAGAATCTTGAAAAAAAAAAAATCATACAGCTAATCTGTATTCTTCTTGCTGAATTCCAACTTACTGACATCTTCATATTAAATTTTAAGGGTAGGTCTCTACCAGGCGATTTAGCTATTTCTAATTCCCTCAATATGACTTTTTTTGGGGTTCAAAGTAAATTAATCATTAGATCGGATTAAAAATTAGTAATGTCATAGATTATATTTGCCTGTAACAAATTGTATTGCTTCAAACTCACTGTGTGGTCCCAGAGAGATTATCATTAATATTTTCTTTTTCATAAAGGAGAATCTTTCATGAAGAGAGGGGAACCTAGAGACCAAAACCTTAATTTTTATTCTTGATGATTTTAGGCTAGGTGTAGACACACACTCCTGCTCCCCACCTCCCACCATCCCTCCCATCCTGAGAGGAGTAGTACTCGCACAAGAACAAGAGGCCTTGCTCTCAGAAGAGCTGGTCAGTACAGAACACACCCAGCCAGGCTCAGACAGAGGGCACCACACAGCTTTCTCAGGGCCCTGGCTACTCGTAGTGGTCCTGCAGTCGGGGGCCCCGCCGGGCTCCCCTGCCACTGGATGGGTCGGAAGCCCCAGGAGAGGGGAGGGCTACACTTGAAGTTAGGCTACACTGACCAGTAGGAAGTGGGGTGACCAGCTCCTAAGCTGGCTTTTCTGACCTCATAGCCCCTGACCCAGGGCCAGAGCAACAGCCCCATTGTGCTGCTCCGAGATAAGCATACCATTGGGAAGACCCTCAGTGCCCTGGGCTTGGACCACAAGCCAGAGACCATCCAGCTCATCGCTCGGGACATGATCCGAGAGCTCATGTGAGTACCTGGGGCACAGCCCCTGCCTTCCTCCCTCAGCCTGCACTCTGCGGAGGATCTTCACAGGGAGATGCGGAAGCATACCTGGCTTCCTTCTGTCAATCTAATCCCCACCTTCCTATTCATCTGTCCCCTTTTGTTTCACAATCTTTCTTTCTTCTCCATCTTGGCCTCTCTTGTTTCTTCCTTGTTGTTTCTATTGTTGCCATTGGCCTCTATTCCCAGCTCCTTTCTCCTCCCTTTCTTCTGACTGGCTGTGGGCTCTAGGAGACTGGTAGAGGGGAGGTGCTTAGTGGGTCCCCTCTAAGTCCCCATTAGCGCCCTTGGTAGGCGGAAGTGATCCAGATGAGTCACTTCCTTTCGGCTGCATTAAGAATCTGAAGCAAAGGGAAACTGAACAGATGCCTAATTTGCCCCCCTGGCTTCTTCCCAGACTCTGAGGCCATAAGAGGAAATTCACAGGGCTCCTTGGCTTCCTCTGGGATTAGCTCAGCCTGCTTCCTGACTGCAGTTGCCCCCTGCTTGGGCCCTCCTGGGGGCTCAGGCCGAGCGCAGCAGTGTGCAATGAGCCAGCACTGTGCTGAGTGGTTTAGCTTTTGGGTTAGTGCTTCACTCTCTACAACCGTTCTCCTTACTCCGGCTCCACCCACTACAAATTTGAATTCCCAGAACGTAATGCTTGTGTCATGAACTGGGGAGGCACAGCTGGGACACAGCCCCAAGCTGCATTTGACTGCAGCTCCTTATTGAGCACTGTCTGGTCAGCTCTGGCACTGAATGGCCAGATGTGGTCACCAGCCCTGCTGCCACTCCTGAGGCCTGAGGAAGGGCTCCTTCTTGGAGTGTTCTAGTCCTGGAAACAGGTTGGAGGTTAGGTGGCTGGTTATTTTTCAGAGCTGCTGTCTTAGATTCAGATCACTCCCTGGTCACCCCAAAGCCCAGGCTGTTTTGGGCCACGTTGCTCAGTGAATGACAAGATCTTAGCTAAGCCCCTAACCGAATCCACTCACTCATTCTGTCTACCTCCCGGGTCCTCTTCCCACTAGTTTTATTAGGTGAGGTTTCACTTCCTGTCTCAGACTGTCTGCGTCCTGTTGCCATGCACCTCTTAAATCGCCTCACCCCAAAGCAGCTTTTTTCTCACCCCCCAACTGCTCCCTCCCCCATCTTTAATGTATGTCATTTGCTTGTAATCATTATAATTACTATTGGTTTGTTGAATGGGTTGGGCAGCTAGAAAGGAGGGGTCTATAGACATGTCTCCAGCTATTGTTGATCAGAGATTTTAATTAATATTTAGGGTTCAAAGCTTCTCTCCAGGCTGGATGGACAGGGACGCTTAGGTTTCTCACTAGCACCCATTTCAACCTGGGCTGATGTTCCCTTGCCCTTTTTATGTCATCCTTGAGGATTAATCTATGTTTAAAGTTTAATTTAACAGCTTTATTTAGAGTTCTCCCCATGTACCATGCACTGTACCAGAGACGAGGCTACCAATGTGGTTAAGCCAGAGTTTGCGTCCTGGAGAGGCTGGTAAAGGAAATAGACCCTGCATGGTTGGCCGTGATGCAGGCAGTGTGAGCAGGGTGTGGGGGGCTCAGAGCAGGAGGTGATCTGGGCCTGTGGGGGGCATTCGAGAACATAGCTGAGGGTGTCAGCTGCCACAGAGAAGGTAACATAGGAACTGGACCTTGTAGAAAAGGGACTTCAAATGTCTCTTTTTAACCTGCGATGCTACCTGACCCTCACTTGGAACCCCTTCTCCCCAGTGGACCCATGGCACAGTTATAGTCGCTCCCGCCGTTGGCTGAGTCCATGCCCGAGGGTTGGCATGGTGTGGGGAGGCGAAGAGAGCAGGGAAGCCTGGAGGTGGTGCCGAGAGCTTGTCCCCTCCTCTCCCTGACTGTTCACTCCTTGTCAGTGTTCCCAAGGAGGATCCCTCCGGGGAGTCCCTAATCATCAGCCCTGAGGAGTTTGAGCGGATCAAATGGGCATCCCACGTCCTGACCAGAGAAGAGCTCGAGGCCAGGGAGCAGGCCTTCAAGAAGGAGAAGGAAGCCATTGTGGTAGTTAACCTCCCTAAGCCTTCACCTCTGTGGATGAGTGGCAGAATAGAAATGTGCTGGGGGGAGGCCAGTTTGTCACGGCAGTGGGAACTCTAGTTAGGGGACCCTAACCTGAGGCATGAATGTGTACTTAATGGAGAAATGTTGCAGAAGCAAGACCGGAGAGAAATACTTGAGATGGGATAGGGAAGCAACTGGGGCCAAGGGGAGGGCTGAGAATGAAGCCAGGCAGTGGAGCTTCTGGTTCAGATGGCATGGTGGGCTGAGGCAACACTGTATTGGGTCACCTGTGGGAGCCAGGCAAGTGCTCCAGGCACAGAGCACGAGGAACAGTCCCCCTCTAATCCTGACTGGTCTCCCTTAGGATGCAGTGACGATACGCAAGCAGATCATGAAACAGAAGGAAATGGTGTGGAGGAACAACAAGAAGCTCAGCGACCTGGAGGAGGTGGCCAAGGAGCGGGCCCAGAACCTCCTGCAGAGAGCCAGCAAGCTTCGAATGGAGCAGGAGGAGGAGCTCAAGCACATGAACAAGGTGGGTTTCTTGGTCTCCTCCTCCTCTGGGGCTCACTGCCACTCCCTCCTCCCCCCTCCTATTCATACTCTGGACAAGGAGAGGGACTGGTGAGGGCAGGGATGGAGTTGGGGAAGAGCTGCACCTGCCACTGTAGTTGCTGTGATCAGAGGGAGAACTGGCTTTGATACTTGCTTGCTGTGTGACTTTGAGCAAGTCACTTGCCCTCTCTGAGTCTCACTTTCTTCATTTATAAAATGAGGGGGGTGAAACTACTTAGCAGAATTATTGGCAGGATTAAATAAGCTAATATACAGGAGAACCTTTGTGGACTGTTGATTGATAAATAGATGTGAAGGTATTACTTTTATTTTTATCCTGCTAGTTCAATTCTGGCCATATATGGTGGTCGAGGCAATTGGATGCTTTTTGAAGTACCCAGAGTGCTTCTTTTAGCTGAGCGTGTAAAGATCAGAGGCTTATTTGAATTCTATTTTGTAACTCATTTGCATGGGTTCACTTCCTGACCAAATGAAAAATATTGACTCTCTAATCCCTCATCTCCACTTTCTGTCTCTCAGGTAAATTTCTCTACTTATACCTCTTTTTATTTTCCAAAGCTTTTACTTTCTGTTTCTTATTGATGGGGCCATGGTTTTTCATCCCCTCTTGTGTTATATTGGGCTCATCCGGCTTAAAAATCTTTGTGGCTTGGCCTCTGCCAGAGTGTCTTAACTTCCCTGAGGAGTAGAACAAGGGGTATTAACTTGGAGTTCATGGGTCTCTAAGGGGAATCATGGACCTCTGAAGTTTTATGGAAATTATGTGTAATTTTATGTAATTGAATTTTATGAAGGAGAGGGCCCATAGCTTTCATCATATTTCCAAAGAGTGATCCATTACCCTGCAAACACTAAGATGCAATACCCTGGCCAGGCGTGGTGGCTCATGCCTGCAATCCTAGCACTCTGGGAGGCCGAGGTAGGAGGATTGCTTGAGTTTTCAGGAGTTTGAGATCTGCCTGAGTAAGAACGAGACTCCATCTCTATAAAAAATAGAAAAATTAGCTGGGCATCATGGCGCACACCTGAAGTCCCAGCTACTCAGGAGGCTGAGGCTAGAGGATTGCTTGAGCCCAGGAGTTTGAGGCTGCAGTGAGCTATGATGATGCCACTGCACTCTACTCAGGGCCACAGAGTGAGACACTGTCTCAAAAAAAAAAAAAAAATTCAATACCCTGAAAGATGCTATTCCAGGCCACTCCTTGCACAGACCCTGGAACCTAGTAGAAGCCCAGTAAATGTTTGAGCTGAGCTGTGTTGAGGGGTTAACATAAGCATGCTCTTGCTTCTCCAGACTGGGGAGTAGCCACGTGCATCTCCTGCACACTCAGCAGTGCAGTATTCTTCTTCCATTTCTCCCGCATTAAACTTCCACACCCCCAAGCTTAGTGCCACACTTTTATATCCACTTTCTAGGTCATCCTCAATGCCAAATGCCATGCCATCCGGGATGCCCAAATCCTGGAGAAGCAGCAGATCCAAAAAGAATTGGATGCAGAGGAGAAGCGATTGGATCAGATGATGGAAGTAGAGCGGCAGAAATCCATTCAAAGGCAGGAGGAACGGGACAGGAAGAGGAGGGAGGAAAGAGTACGGTAAAGATGTGGTTTTGGCATCTCCTTCTTTAAGCCACTCCATGTAGCCTAGCAAAGAGGGAAGAGATTAGAGATTGTAATTATCACCATCTATTATTATCTCAAAACCTTCATTAAGTGATACATAGAATCACAGAACTTTTTAAAGCTTATTTCTGAGATCCTAATAGATGCTTCACAATCTGGTCCTAATTCAGTCTCATTTCTCACCACTTTCTGCCATCCTCTCTATGCTTTTCCCCGTTCCCCCAACATACTAGACCCTGTCACAAGTTCATGGCTTTTCTTGTTCCCTTTTTTTGAATACCCTTCTCTTTCCTTTTCCCTCTGGAAAATGCTTTCTCTTTCCCTTGTACATAGCTTTGCTGTCACCTCCCCTGAGAAACTGCCCTCACTTCATCAGGCAGGTTAGGAGCTCCCTCTTCCGTGCCCTGTCACTCTTGACCCTTGCTAGGTGGTGCCCTCATTGAGGACAGGGCCCCCATCTTATTATTATTTCTGTAGCTCCTGGGCCTAGCAGAGTATTTGGCCTGTAGTAGGTGTCTAATTCATGTTAGAATGAATAAATTCAGTCTCCCCTTCATTTTGCAGAAAAGGAAAAGTCCCAGAGGAGGTGAATCATAGGATCATACTGGCCTGGACTTAAAGTACCAACCGATCCATGAATTACCTCTAGAAATAGTCCTCATGCCACACTGAATAGCACCTTTATCTCTCCAACTGTATTCTGTTCTCCTGAACCATTCATAGAGATGACTTATAGTAGGCTACATCTGGTAGACTATAGAAGGCTCCCAGTAAAAGCTTATTTAGTGGCTAAGTAGCTGTCCATCTTCTGCATAAATAGCTCTGGTGAAGGAAAAAAAATCTCTGCCTCATTAGGCAACTCCAAACCTGTTTCCATGTAACTCCTTCATTCATTACTCCTGTTTATTTCATCTGGAGTCACGCAGCTGTTCCAGTGCTCTGTCTGAATGTGAATCTCATGCTCCTTCCCCTTGATTCTCACCCTGGTATGTGTCTTCTCCCATTCTTCCAGCCTTTGCTCCTTTGTCATGGGGCTGGATGCACCTGCTGATAGACAGGGCTGAGTCTGAGGAAGTCTCTCCACATAGCAATGTCCCAGCAGCACTGCTTGTAGAACCTGGCTGCCTTGCTTTTTGCTGTTGAGCTGGGACCTTGCTAAGTGGAGAGACTTCCTGAGACTCAGCCCTGTCTACCAGCAGCTGACAGTCTTCAAATGTGAGATAGAATATTAAAAAGGTGGTAAGCAACCCAGGCATGGGAGGTGGGGTGGAAAGACAAGTTGAAGTGAGTGAGAGCAGAAGCACTAGAGGAATTAAAAGTTCTGGGCTATTTTTTTTTTAAACTCTATGAAGCTCTGGGAGGCTAGCATAAGAAGCTAGCTTCCCACGATTACTCTGGGAAGACTTGGAAGGTGGTAGGATTTCAGAAACTCTATATACTGGAAGAGAGAAGATGTATTATGATGTGGAGTGAACTCTTGGGCAAACAAATGAAGAAGGGGAATCTCAGGAAAGGTGAGTTCTAGAACCAGGAGCTCAGAAGAAAGGGGGCCAACCCTTCAGGTCACGCTGGGGAAGGACTTTGTTCTGGGTCTATGAAGCATATCAGTGTTTAAGGGGCACTTGTCAAATTGTTCCTGTGATTCCTGCCATCTTGGGGTTATTTGGGTGGAGGTTGGAGCAGATAGACACGGACTCTTGGTTTTTAAGACACTGTGGCACTGTTCCCTCCCAGAGGAAGACGGCGCATTGTGGAGCAGATGGAAAAGAACCAGGAGGAGCGATCACTGCTCGCTGAGCAGAGGGAGCAGGAGAAGGAGCAGATGCTGGAGTACATGGAACAGCTCCAAGAGGAGGATCTAAGGGTAACAGTCTGGACAGACAATGCCAAGTGTCCCCAGCAGCAGCAACAAAGCCCTCCGAGATTTCGGGATTTCGGGGTGTTGACTGGTTTTCTGTCAGGCATATGCTCATTTCACAGTATCATCACTATCAACTTTTTATTGCCATGTTAAACATTTGTTTCGCCACAGTGTCATGCTGGGGGGCAAGCAGTGATTTGGAGAGGTATTGCCCCTGCCTCCCGGGGACTTGGGGGTCCAAGACTGATATATTGATGTGAAAGGACACATACAGGAAACAAACGACAGCATGCTTTGCACAAGTAAACATAGGGATGTTTTATAGTCTTCCCTCAATTACCTAGGGATGTTACACACCTTGCAGACGAACAGTAGCAATATCTCAGTTCCAGCCTTCCTGCTCTTACCTCATTCAAAGTACATAGCATTCCATTGTCATGAATTGTGTTGTGAAGCCAAACTTTTTCTTCCTGTTAGCCTAAATAAAATCAGTAGCCATATCTATTGCAAAAGGAATGATGACATACCTGCCCAAACTAAATAGACTTAAAAAATCATCTTCTATTTACCTTATCTGGTCTGTTGCAATGTACAAAAACTCTTAGCCCAGTGAGGAACATGGCAGGCATTTGGAGCATTTATTTTTTTCTCTCATTTTTTTATTTTGGAAATTTTTATACATACAGATAAGTTGAAAGAATTGTACCATACCTTTAAACTCTTCATCTAGATTTAATGATTGTTGACAATCTCCCTTAGTTGCTTGCTTCTTTCTAGATGTGTATACATATTTTATCTGTTGTTAAACTATTCGAAAGTAAGTTGCAGATACCCTGACACTTCGCCACTAAATGCTTCAGCCTGCATCTCTGAAGAACAAGGACACTCCTTCACATGTCAACAATGCCATTTTCACATCCCCCATCAAAAACTCTAATCCATTTATTCTATAATATCATCTAATATTTAATCTACTTTCAAATCTCTCCAATTGTTCAAAAAATGTATTTTCAGTTGCTTTCTTTTTTCCAAACCAGGCTTCAATCAAGATTTGCACATTGCATTTGCTTAAGTCTCTTTTGATTTATAAGAGTTCCCCCATTCATTCATTTTTTCATTCATTCATCTTTATAACACTGGTATTTTGATGCATCCAGGCCAGTTGGCTTGAAGAATGCCCCGCATTCTGGATGTGTGAGATTGTTTCCTCATGGTGTCATTTAACTTGTGGAACATGTATTCTTTTATTTCCCCGTCTCCACGTCAAGGATGATGGAGTTGTCATCAGTCAGTGCATTTGATGGTGGTGGATGGGGGAGGAGCCCTGGTCCCACAGGTGGGCAGAGTTGTAATTAGGACATCTTCTCAGAGGGCCTGCAGTGTGCAGATCTGCTCAAGGAGTGGGGTGATGACCACCTAGTGGCTGGGGAAGACGAGGGGCCACACAGCCTTGTGAACTGCCTGAGAAGGGGACCAATGGGGGCCAAGATGACAGACAGAAGGACATAGCTGTGTTCCTTCATTTCCTGGCTCTGGAGGAAGAGTGGGAATGGGCCAGGAAGGAGAGGGATGGGGCAAACACGCAGAGTAGGGGGTGAGAAGTGAAGATTGGGAAACCCCACTAGATCGTGGGGAGTGGCAACTGGTGGGCTCATCGAGAGGCCCCAGGAGTCAGTGAGTCAACACCATTACACTGATGTTGTGTCACTGTCCTTTCGATGTCCTTCTAACAGGCACTCCCTGAGTCTCCAGGAAGTATTATTGGGCAATTTTAGGGTAGAAACCTGTGCCTCCCCACTTTCAGCCTGCCTTACCATCCCAGGGTGTGTGAAGGGCAGATTTCCCCCCCCCCCCTCGCTGGCAAGATGGAGAAGAGTGAAGGGAGTTTATCTGGGGTTGCTTTGGAAGGGCTTCAAAGATGAGAGACAGAGAAAGTCCTTTGGTTTCTTGGAAATGAAATGAACCAACAAAAACAAAAACAAAAAACAAAAAGGAAATAAATAGGCAAAGAAGTAAGTAAATAAATACATGTTTGTACATGGGTCATGGATCAGAGGTCAGCAGCTTGTTTAGCTTTGAGGGTCAGTGGGATTGAATGATGCCTGGGGTACCAGTGGCAGGCCTAAAACCAGTGTGAAGAAATTAGAAAGGAAAGGAAGAAAGAGAAAAGGGGGGAAGGAGTGTGAGAGTTGGAGGGGCAGACAGGAAAAGTGGAGTGAGCAGAGAAGTAGGCACAGTGAGAGTGAGAGAATGCTAAGCCTGCAACTCACAGCACATGGACCCGGGAGGCCGGCAGTTGCTGTGCTGTCTGGTTCCAAGGCTTCCTGGAGGAAGGAGCCCTGAACTGGGCAGTGAGCCAAGCTGGTGGAGAGCCAGCCCTAGAGGATGACACACAGGCAGAGTCACCTTGGCTGGATGATCAGGGCAGAAGCCAGCTGAGGGAGGAATTGGAAGGCCAGGGAGGGATTTAATCTTTGAAGAAATGGAAGGAGCTAGAAGCAGTGTGGGAGATGGGGTGAGATGATGGGTTTGAAGCAAGGAGTCCAGAGTGGGTGGGAGGTGACTGGGGGGCCAGCTGCACAAGATTCTATTGCCCCTCTTCATTGTGACCTGAGGGTGTGCTCGGGCTTAGAAGTGGTCTGAGCATTGTGAGCTTCTGAAAGCCAAGGGCTGAGATAGGCAGGGACTGCTTCCTTAGAAAGATCTTGTTGCTCAGGGTCACAGTGGTACTTTGATCTCCACCATTCACAGAGACACATGCTTCTCTGTGTCTAACTCCATTTTCCCTTCTCTTTCTCATATGCCACTCACTTTGGTCCCCCTGCCCTGCCTCATTTGGCAATAGTTTGAATATTTGCTGTTTTCCTTGCATTGGGTTACATGCTGTTGGGGAGGACAGGAAGTGTGACACAAGGTCCCTGCCCTCTAGCTAGGACCGAGTAAACACATAGGAAACGATTGGGGACTTACAAGGCGGTGTATGATCACCTCCCAAGACTTGTGGCACCACCTTAAGTGCAGAGGGATTTCAGAAATGAAGAGAGAACTGACAGTTGGGGCAACCAAGTAAAATTTCCAGAGAAGGCTAAAACTTTAGACAGGACAAATGTTTCAAAATTCTGGCTCTGGAGTTTATAACTGTGTGACTGTGGGCAAGTCACTTCAATTTTGGGCCTCTGTTTCTTCATCTGAACAAGAGAGATAACAAGCCCTACCTTTCAGGGTTTGGGGACATTTTTGGGTATTAGAGATAGGCTATGTAGAGTGCCCCCAAAATTAGATAGTACTCACTTAGGGCAGTATTTATTATTTTGATCATCACTAGTGAATGGAGATGGAAAGTTTGGGTTTAACTGGGGAAAGAAATTGAAAGCCGAGGGAGGCGGTGTGAGCAGAGCTACAGGGGTAGGATTTAGCTTGGCAAGTGGGAGACGCTGTGCGGAACTTCCAGAGCCCCACTTCCTGAAAGCATACAGAAACCACCAGCATCGGGGGCTGCCCAGAGTCAAGTTGGAAGGAAGCTGTAAGGAGGCCATTTCGTAGACGAAGGCATTGACGCCCTTCAACAGAACAGCTTTCACAAACGACAGTGGTGGAAGCTACACAGCAGGGCGTGCATTCATTCGTCTCCCTGCCTCCATCCGTGTCTGTCTATCCCTAGATGCCAGTAGCATTTGTCTTGCCTCCTCCTAATCTCAGGATCTCTTTCTTTTGCTGGCAGGATTTGGAACAAAGGCACCAGCAAAAACTGAAGATGCAAGCTGAGATTAAGCGCATCAATGATGAAAACCAGAAACAGAAAGCAGAGCTGCTGGCTCAGGAGAAGCTGGCAGACCAGATGGTGATGGAGTTCACCAAGAAGAAGATGGTAGGGACCTAGTTTCAAAAGCCTGGGACCTCTGGCTGTGAATGGAATGTCTGTCACAGGGAGAGGGATGCCTTCATTTGAAAGTGCATGTCCTTAGTTTAAGGGCTGGCTTATTTTTCTCAGCCCACTTGTTTGTTAACAGAGAGCAGCCTAGAAAGAACACCCAAATTAGTGTGTTATTATCCTCATTAACACCTTGGAGTAGAAGGTGGGATGAGGGTCATATGCAGGCAGGGAAGAAAAGTAAAACTATTGGTGAAAGGGAGGTTCTTGTGGATTCCTCATGACTTGGATAATTACGCTCCCAGTGATGAGTCAGCTGCCCCATAAATTTCTTGTGAAAACTCCTATATTGGGCATCCTGTACTGTGTCCTAGACTCAGGGAGTGGAGTCTTCTCCCAGTCCTGCTGCAGAACCTACAGGAACAAGTGCACGGTGGAGCAGAGAGCACCACCTGCAACAGTCACAGACGGACGTAGCCCATGAATGTGTGGACTCAATCTGGAGTAAAATTAAGTAACGAAATGATTGGGGTCTGTGGGGAGTGGAGGGTAAAAGAAGGCTTTTAAGCATGGTTTAGATAGTGTGAACATGAATTTATGTAAAAAGAGGAGGAAGTACTCAAGGTGGCAGGAAAGTTATTAAACTCTTCCTGTGTAGGTCTTATCTCCCCTGCTAGCTTTGAAGTTCTATGATGACAGAAACCACATCCTACTTCTCTATGCCCCTCCACAGTAGTCGTAGTGAAGGGCAGGTGTGTGTGTGTGTGTGTGTGTGTGTGTGTGTGTGTGTATAATTTTAAAAGGCATCCTTATTTATTATACTTTTTTATTCCTAATACAGACCAGCTCAGCAATGTTTGTTGGCTTTAGTATTCATATCGGATGCTGGGGATATGCAGGCAATAGAACAAGAACATAGGATTGGGGACAGAGATGATGCCTACGTAATAACTATTATTATATTGTAATATAACTACTGTTTATTGACCAGTCTGTGCATAGGCTCTGTGCTAAGTGTTTTCCATGTGTTACTTAATCGTCACAACAATCCTGTGAAGTAGTCATTGATTGATTTAAAACACGTGGGATGCTTCAATGTGTGTCTGCTCTCACGGTGTTCCCCAACCCCTGGGCCATGGACCAGTACTAGTCTGTGGCCTCTTAGGGACCAGGCTGCAGAGCTCCCCACCCACATCTTTGAAAAATTGTCTTCCATGAAACTTGGGAACTGGGGGGGCTGCACAGCAGGGGGTGAGCGGCGGGCGAGTGAGCAAAACCTCATCTGTACTTACGGCCACTCCCCATCACTTGCATCACCGCCTGAGCTCTGCACCCACCAACTCACCCCCTAGCCGTCCATGGAAAAATTGTCTTCCATAAAACTGGTCCCTGGTGCCGAAAAGGTTGGGGACTGCTGCACTATCAGACTAGGCTGAAAGTACCTAGAATAATGCCATGTACATTGTTGGAACTCAACCACTATTTCCCCGAAAGGGTGAAGGTGGTGATCATGAGCTAGTTATGTGTAGGAGTTAGTGAACAGATTTGCTGGCTGCAGCAGCCAGTGTTTTGGTCGTGGTAAGAAATGAGTGTAGTGAAGTGATGGAAAGCTGAGAGCAGTTGCAGGGGGTGTCCTATATCTTGAGCAGAGCTAGAAGGGTGGAATGATGAGGAATTACCATGGACTTCTAAGAAGGAGAGGAATATGTCTTGTCTTCATACAAGGGCATTGTCAGGGTGGAGCTGGGAGCAGCTGGAGGCTGGCCAAGGGATCAGGCACTTGGGTGTGTCTGTAGTTCACTGGAAGTATCTAGATATACCACAAGCCCTTCTCTGACCTCCTGGTGGTATCTGTTCTTGCAGCCAGGGCTGCCCCTTCAGAGCTACAGGCAGAGATTGATTGTAGAAGCATCCAGAATTCCCTGCTGTGCCATCTAGGGCCAGGTGGACAGAGGAAGCAGCTTGACATACGGCTGTGCACAACACACAAGCAGGCAACTTGCTGGGCTTCACAGAAATCAGGGCAGGTAGAATGAGGGCCAAGGAAGATTCTTTATGGAAAGATCACATTTCCACCCACCTGCATTATTAGTTTTACGATTGCTCAAGAATGGCAGTTGGGAAGATTTCAGGGATATGCCTGTCTTTCAGAGAGGTGGAAATGGAGCTAACTTTGATGGTTCACTCTTTAGGCATCTGTTGGCTCCTGTGGGACTGCCCAAGGTAGGGTTGGCTGTGTGCCCAGGGACCAATGCGATAACCTCCACCTGCTGTACTTTATAAGACAAGCAGGGAGCCACAGTTATTACTTGGCCCAGGGGCCTTGCAACTTAAAAATTGTCTGTGATGTAGTGGAAGGAGTATGAAAGCTGGGCTCAGGATACCTGTGTTCAAATCCTACTAGGTAGTTTACTGGCTGGGGCATCTTGGGCAGGACCCTGGATCTCTGTGAACGTCAGTTTCCTCATGTATATTATCTGTCTCATGAGATATTGTGAGGTTTCTCTGAGATAATGCATGGAAAGACATTTTGTTAGCAAGGAATCATTTTACAAATGCTAATTGTTTTTATGTTCATGCGTTGCTAAATTCATTTTGTCCTATTTTTTTTTTTTTTGAGACAGAGTCTTGCTCTGTTGCCCGGGCTAGAGTGAGTGCCGTGGCGTCAGCCTAGCTCACAGCAACCTCAAACTCCTGGGCTCGAGCGATCCTACTGCCTCAGCCTCCCGAGTAGCTGGGACTACAGGCATGCGCCACCATGCCTGGCTAATTTTTTCTATATATGTTTTTAGTTGGCCAGATAATTTCTTTCTATTTTTAGTAGAGACGGGGGTCTCGATCTTGCTCAGGCTGGTCTCGAACTCCTGACCTCGAGCGATTCACCCGCCTCGGCCTCCCAGAGTGCTAGGATTACAGGCGTGAGCCACCGCGCCCGGCCCATTTTGCCCTATGTTAAAAGGAGTCAGGAAGTAGGAGGGGAAATATTGGAAGGTCTGTTGCAGGGGTTTTGTTTCTTTCTGCAAGGCTGGATCGATGTAAGCTATTCTACAAGGCCTTTACTTCCGGCAGGCTCGAGAAGCAGAGTTTGAGGCTGAGCAGGAGAGAATCCGGAGGGAGAAAGAGAAGGAGATTGCCCGCCTGAGGGCCATGCAGGAGAAAGCCCAGGACTACCAGGCAGAACAGGTACCTGCTTAGTTTCGGATTCCCTCTGCCTCTCCCATTCCCTTGACTATTCCTTTGAAAGCCTGTGAAATGGCCTCCAGGGTGGAGATACAATAGAGAGCAGGCAAGTTATCTAGACTTCAGTGGTTTGAGAATGGAGGGGAGGGCCGGATCCCAGTGACTGTGGCAGCAAGGATTGAGCAGTGCATTATGTGCTTAAGGTTCAAGAGAAAGTTTCTGACTCCTAACTAAAGAAGAACTTTCAACCTTAACTAACCGATGAAATGTGTCACCAGAGGAAACTGTGGCATCTCCATCATTAGCAGTTTTTAAAATTAGAAGCAATTGCAGGACTGCCTGGAGGTGTCTGAGGTACAGGGAAAGAACTGGGATGAGTGGGCTGGAAAGACAAGGTGACCCCTCAGGGTATCCTCTGACCCAAAAGTTCTATGACGGGATTCCATTTATTCTTTCCTAGAATAACTTGCTGCCAGAGAAACTCATGGTGCTTCTCAGAGCAGACCGTGTCAGAGTCTGTAAGCAGGTGTCTTCCTGAAGGCACCTGGCCTGCACCCGAGGTTATCTTGTGCCCTCACTGGTCCACCCCGCTTTCCCAGGATGCCTTGCGGGCCAAGCGCAACCAGGAGGTTGCAGACAGAGAGTGGCGCAGAAAAGAAAAGGAAAATGCGCAGAAGAAGATGGAAACAGAGGCCAAACTGCGGAAAAGTCGGCTGGAACAGGTGGCTTTCAAGAAGCACACTCTGGCTGTTCAGGTGCAACGGGACCGGGATGAGTTCGAGAGGATTCTTCGGTAGGACAGGCCTGGGAACGCTGGCTTCCTTTCCTTGTACTGTAGCAGGAATGGTCCATGTCGGATAGAGAGAAGCTTTCTGGCATGCTAATGGAGAGATGCTCACCCATCTCGACTGGGTTGGTGGGATCATTCTAACTAGATGGTTGGTTAAAATATTTCAAAGCCACTCGAACCACGAATTTTATGATTAGAGAATTGGAAAATAGCACCTGGAAGTGTTTAAGGAATTGGAGATTATTGGGATTATTAACCCTAAAGCAGTAAGTGTATAAATAAAGATATAAATCTGGATCCTTCTCCTCCCCAACCCCTTCCCATGTCTCCTTGCAAATTAGGGATGAAAGTGCAGCATGAGAGCTTTAGGAAAGTTAGAAAGAATTTCAGACACTAAGGGTTGTGAATCACTGGAGCAGGACTTTAAGGGAGCTCTTTGCCATTCATTTGAAAAATATGTATTAAGCACATAAATTCAGGGCTCTGTGCTAGATGCCATGGAGGAATTAGAAATTAATAAAACACTACTCTTGCCCATTCCAGAGGAAGGATGTTCGAGATTCCCATTTGGGTGGACCTCGCCTTTTTAATCCATCTTTCCTCCTTGGCAGCTCTTTACGCTTTTACTATAGTTCTCTCTTTTTGCTCAATGATAATTTCAACATAAGTGGAAGCTAAGCATTCACATCTCCCACTGTTCTGCCCCCTCCCTCAGAGCAGCTGCCATTGGCTTCTCCCTCTGCTCTATTTCCTACCAGTCATATCTGCCACCACCAGACCTGGAGGTGTTCTCTTTGGCCTAACTGGGAATGAGTCACTTTTTGCCCTGGTTCAGGTTCTATATAAGATCAAATTTTTCAAAAGGAAACAAACCAAACAAAATTTGAATTGGTGGGAGGGAGATATAAAATTATAGAATTATGCTCAGATAGAGACTGAACAGTGCAGCCCAGCTTTCTTGGTCTACATGCTCTAGGTCTTTCTTCTTGGTAATGCCTCAGTTAGTTGCACGCCAGATAAGGCTACCCAGCCCCCAGCCAGAGGCAGAGCAGATCTGCAGGAACTTTCATCCTTGCCAGAGCCATATTTTTTTACCTTCTATTGGACTGTGGGCCCCAGCCTGTCCCCACTGGCTCTATAGCTTTCCCTGCCCTCAGGGTGGTGCCGTGGTCATCGGACACCTGGAGGAGAAGGCAGCTTCCTAAATTCCCCCAAAGATCCTGCCCTTGGGCTCCATACTGCCTTCCAGATGTCTTCCTGCTGCTCCCTGGCCTCCATGCCCTTGGACATCTGTTGCCTTTAACAGGCACTAATTGATATGAGTGGAATGAAACTAAAGTCCTACTTTTGCTATTGACTCATTTGTCTCTCCTTTTCTCTGTTTGCCTGAAGCAGACACATTAGCCAGTTATTAAAGCTAAATCAACCCCCTTGGAGAAGTTCAACTTCACCTGTTGTTCTAGGTTAGCATCTAGACCTAGTGTCTCTAGGGTCACGTGACCACCGTGGTAAATGTCTTCATGCTGGGAGCATCTCTGCCACAGCCAGCAATCCAGTGTTTTCTACTTCAAAAGCATGGTCTCCTGTGTGGCTTATATTGGACTTCCTGTTTCTGGAGAGAGGGATGCTTGTTGACTAAGCAGAGAGAGTTGACCTATCCTACCCAGTGGTTCTTATAAATGCCTGGAAACTTTCAGAACACACTGATGCCCAGGCTCCAGCTCCACAACTGTGATTTAAATGGCCTGGGGTGAGGCCCGGGCATCAGTAGTTTTTGGAAGCTCTCAGGTGACTCTAATGTGCAGCCAGGCCCCATGATCACTGCCCTAGCCCCGTGGAGTTTCACCTGCCTACTACCCCAGGAGCTCTCTAGTTGCACACATAGGGCCCCCTTTTCCACACTTACCCCTCCACTCAGAAGAGTGTGAAACAATAGAAAACTGATCTGCACATAGGAAAAAAATGGCAAGGTGAAGAGGAGAGTCTTCCTGCTCTCACAGACGTGTCTGGGCAGTAGGGATTTGGTGTCTAAATACAGAGCGACAAGGAAGCCAGCAGTTTTCATCTGATAAACTGGGCAGGCTCTGGAGCAGGTGTAGAATTTTAGGAGATGTTTGCATGGTGGAAAGAGTTGCTGGGAGTTGAGAGGATACCCCATATATGGTGGGTCTTAGAAGAAGGCTAGAGGGAAATGAGGAAGTGAAGCAGTGTTTTTGGTACCTTTACTGGGTTATGAGTGACCCTAGGGTAGGAGAACAGGTAAACGATTCCTGCCTAGGATGATTTTACATTTTGTTTTTGTTTTTGATCATGTTTTGTTTTGATCGTGCTGAGAAAGAAATTAGATGCTAGCTCAAGATAGCCTGTAACTGCATTTCCTCTGAGATGTGAATGCATTTCATTTGAGTTTTTTCTGAGTCTATCTGGTTGCCAGTAGCAATTTTCTCCCTGACGTCAGGGTCCATGAAGTATTTTTGTGGAAGAGGTTTCTAAGAGGAATTTGGAAAGATGGATCAATAAGAGAGCTGAGAGATCTCAGGCTGAGCTCCTTCCTTCTTCCAGCAACCAAGGTAGAGCTAGCATTCCAGACTTGGCCACGTCTTTTAACTTTCTAAGCACCATCTCTTTTTTGGTTTTGTTAATGTTATCATTATTGTTAGTGAGAAAAGGAAGGAAGGAAGGAAGGAAGCAAGGAAGGGAGGGAGGGAGGAAGGGAGGGAGAGAAGGAGATATTTTAGAATAAGCTGGAGGGGAGTTATGCATTGTTATGAGGGAAGAGTAGGAGCAGTAGCTCCCAGGGGGTGAAACCCTGGGTGGAGGGCCAGCTACATAATTTGCAGGGCCCAGTGAAAAATAAGAATGTGGTGGAGGCCTTTGTTCAAAACTATTAAGAATTTCAAAACAGTGACAGCAGAGCATGAAACCAAGCCTGGGGCCCTTCTAAGCATGACATACAGTCGCTTGTCCATGAAGCTGGGCCTGGCTGGGTGGGAAAGGGAGCATGCAAGGTGGCAGCCTTTGGGCTGACCTTCCAGCGGCAGACAAGGGCCGAAGCCTGGAGGGCTGTGGTCCCTGAAGCGTGTCCACTGGAGGAGCCCACCCAAGAGGCTCCCCCAGCACTTTTCCTCGGCTGGGCCGGCTCCGCCTAGCCCCTTCCACCCCTTGTGTCCCCCCGCCAGGGCTCAGAGAGAGCAGATTGAGAAGGAGCGGCTGGAGGAGGAGAAAAAGGCCACAGGGCGCTTACAGCATGCCAACGAGCTCCGGCGCCAGGTGCGCGAGAACCAGCAGAAGCAGGTGCAGAACCGGATCGCCACCTTCGAGGAGGGCCAGCGCCTCAAAGAGGAGGCCCAGAAGCGGCGTGAGCGCATTGATGACATCAAGAGGAAAAAGCTTGAAGAGCTGAGGTGCGCTGGAATCCCCTGCTCCTCCAGCTCCTCTCTTCTTCCCCGAAGGGCCAGCAGAGCAGGCTGGAAAGTGTGGGATGCGGGCGGAGGGGCCATGGCATTGGTGCTCAGGGAGGGCCCTCTCCCTACTCTGTCTGTCCCTCTGTAGGAGGCTCCAGCAGGAAGTTGTGGGGCGGGGTCTTCCTGGCTGTCTGGGAACTCCCTGGCAGGACTGCGGGAGCCTCGGCATGAACATGTTGGGGGGTGCCCTGTGGGAGTGGGGTTCTGCAAATCCCACCCAGAGCCTGCTTCCTCCCCTGACACCTGCCCGGTGTTTCCCTGCAGAGCCACCGGCCTTCCTGAGAAGTACTGCATTGAAGCTGAGCGCAAAGCTAACCTCCTGCCGGCGACCTCCGTGAAGTGAGGGGGACCTCCGTGGCCCTTGGCATGCCTTCGGGGGACAAATTCTGCCCAGTCTCTGGGGGGCCATAGTTGCTGCTAACCTAGACATTTCACAGTTACAGATTAAATCTATTCTACTTCTCTAAGGAACAGCTCAGCATCCTTGTTGTGGGGATGTGGCTGCTACAGGGCGGTGAAGGTGGCGCAGAACAGGTTGCGGGGGCATGGAGTGAGGGGGCGTCGAGCAAGGACAGCGTGGCGCTCAGGTTTGGGGAATGGGAGGATGCTCTCCCATGAACATCACTCCTAAGCCAGGAAGTCCCTTTGTCCCAGTGTCCCTTGGCCTTTCTGTGATCCCCTGGGATGTCAACTTTCAGCACCGTCTTGTCTCTGTTCCAGCCCACGCCCAATCCAGAGGCATTTCAGGGCATTAAGGCAGAGCTAGAGATGCTCTCTCACGGAGGGGCTGGGGCCAGGGCTGGGCTGGGTGGAGCTGAAGGAGGTACTGAGCCGGCTGCTCTCACACCCGTGACTCAGACCACATCTGTGGAGGGGGTGGGGTTTGAACCTGGAGCTCACTCCACCTGTCTCAGCCCTCTCCTGCCAGGGCCTTCAACCCCAGGCAGTGCTGCAACAGACACTGGCCCATCCCCCACGAGGCGCGCCCGGGGCCTGCACTCCTCACCCAAACACAGCTGCCCACCCCGCAGGGCCGGGCTCTCCTCCGTCCACCTCACTCCCATAGGTGGGGCGCCCCAGAGCCACTTTTGTCTGTTTTAACTTTCCTCACTTTGCCCCACACTACTCTTCATTCATTCATTCACTTACTCAAATTCTGAGTGCCTACCACATGCCAGGTACCTCCTGGGCACTCAGTGAACGGGCAGTGGACAGGCCTGGGTGCACCCTCCTAGCAGCCTCTCCCCTGTGCCAGTCCGCTCCTGCTTTCTCCCCCTCCTGCTCCCCACCGCATTTCTTGTACCTTTAGAATCGGCTCAGCCTTTCTGGAAGGACCCTGGTTATCAGGCTCCCATTTGGGACTGGAGCCAATTCCCAGTTTTTGTGTGCCCTGGGGGAAAGGGCTCCAATCCAGCTGCCATCACCATGGTGTCCCTCTGCCCACCCCACCCCAGGGGTTTGCTCCACTTCTCAAATCCAGAGCCCAGTCTTGTCTTCCTCAGTGGCTCCTGCAGGAGAGGAGGCAGAGGACAGCTGCTGGAGCGTCCTGGGTGTTTACAACGCCAGGTTACAAGGGCCTCGGGCAAGAGTCCTCTTTTCATAAGGCCCAGGGAGAGTCGGCCAGCTATTTCCTGTGCTTCCTCTCCCTCAGGACAGCCGCAGCTTCCCCAGGTGCTGTCTCCATGGAAACTGTTGCCCCACCCCACTTGGTGGGCAGCCCCTCCAGCTGTGTAGGGACAAGGCTTTCTCACCTTCCCTGCTCAGCACTCTGAACTGCAATCCTCCTGCCTAGGGAGGCTGATACCTTCCTCCCTGGGGGTCGTGGGAAGATGTGGTGCCCCTCCTAGAAGAAGGCATGGCGTTGCCACCAAGGAGTCTGGCACCTTCTGCAGCTGGCACACTGGCTTGGGTTCTCTCCGATTATCACCTGTCATTCAGTTGATACCTGCAGGGGCCAAGGGACAAGTATCTACCTATTTCAGGGGATTTTCTTTCCCAGGAAAGCCAGAAAGAGCCTGGGTACCTGGAGTTTGCCCAGCTCCACAGCTATGTCATCCATCTCAGGGCTGGAAAAAATGTGTCCCCTGTGGGGTCAAGGAGAAAGGGGGCTCCATACACATTGCTCACTTCTCAGCCCGAGTAGACAAAAATGGGCTAAGTTCACAGGCTGAAGGCAAGGTTGGCATTTGACCAGAGATGCTGCTGTTGAAAATGCAGGTCTGTGGGGCCTGGGAGATCTCAAAGCCTAAATGTGAGATTGTCTCGACAGGGCCTGAACACAGGGCGGTTATAGGTTGCATAAATAAAGGTCTAGCTTCAGAGAAGGGAGAATATAACCACTTCTGATCAAGTGAAGGTGATTTGGGAGAGAATCTCAGAGAACTCTGCCCCCAGGCTTGCTCCTTCCACCCTCAACAGGAATTCTCCGTCTCACAATTGGCCTATCAAGTGGAAGAGAGGTTCAATTTCTTCTCTCAGGATTCCTGAGAAGCCCCGCCCAGGCTTCCACAGACTCCAGAACTAGCCTGGATCAGCAGAGACCTAGTTCCTAAAAGCAGGACACTCTTGAGAGCCAGGAAGGCAGCTGGGATCCAAGGCCAGCTAGCTGCATCTGGGCATCTTTTATTAGTTCTCTATCCCTCTCACTTGGGAGTGGCAGTGGGGATAATCACAGAGAGAAGTCCCCTGGCTTTAAGGCGGGGGGACATGGGGTGAGGCTACATGATAGTGGTGGCAGAGCCATCAGGATACTGTGTGAGCCCAGCTTGCAGAGAGGGAGTGGGGCCTGGAGACAAAGAAAAGAGAAAATGGGCATTCTTTGGAGGACTCTAGTGGGCCCTCAGGCTCAGTCTTGCTGCTAGAGGTTGGCCCTTCAGTGGGGGTGCTTTCTGCTAAAGAGGCTTCAGCTTTCCCCTCCTCATGCTCAGAGGTGGAAATGAGCTCTATGCACCCCTCCAAGCCACTGAATCAGCCCAGGTGTGTCTGGGAGGCTGCAAAAGTTAAGTAGGAAATGAAGTTTGGTGCATTATCTTTGCTTATCCAAGGGATTTTTTAAGTGCCCAAGCTATTACTGACTTTGTTGCATAGGTATCTGATTCCTTTATATCTTAATTTTACATTATTTTATGCATAAAAGTACATATTAGCTCCTGGAGGACTTCCCAGCTCCCTGTCTTCTGCCCTTGGGGTCTTTTAGCCCTTGCAATGTCAGCCTAGAGAATCCCATGGGTGGGTTCCACTTTGGAACACTGAGTCAGATCTGCAGGCACCTGCCTCCCAGGCACATGTCCCCTGGCTCTATGCTCTACCTGCCCACATGTGCCTGTTGCCCACACCACACTCTGCTGTGGCTTGGGGGTGGCCTCAGAACCTTTGCACCTGCTGCAGAAGCAGCTCCAGTTGGGCATGATTCAATAGCCTTTACTGGTGGCTGAGCCACGCTGTCCCTGACTCAGTGTGGTACTGGGATGTCCTCTCCTACCCCTGAAAGCCTTGGAACCTCCATCTGTGACTTGGGTCACAGCTGGGCGTTACTCGGTCTCAGTAAAATCACTTTGATTAGGCTCGGATGAAAGGGGCTGAAAGAGTTCAAAGACAGACAGGGCTTTTGGGGTGAGGATGGGAGGCGGCTATTTAGATGATGGTGGAGCGGAGATGCTGGAGTCTCAGACAAGAAGTCTGGGAGCGGAGGCCATGGAGGCTCAGAAACAGAGTTCTTCACTCTCTGTTTTCTCACTCTTGTCCCTCCTAACTACTCCTTTTGCAAAGAGTAGGAGCCTGGGGGAGAACTGTGGGAGAGGGGACAGCTTGCTCCAGACAAGAGGTCTCTTCCCCATCCTAGGCTGCAGCCCACAGTGACCTGCCTCCCTTACCATGCTCCGAGATACGTCCGTGGAGATCATGCCAGGGTTACCTGGAAGGTCCTCATTTCCAGCATCGTTGAGGTATTCTTGATTCGGCTGGCTTTAAATAGCTCAGACCTTCCGTCTGTCACAGCTCCCATACCTCACACCCCTCCCAGCTGGGATATTCTCCCAGAGGTGCAAGCTCTGCTTTTCTTTTTGCATTCTCACTCCTGTCCACTTGGAGAGGGGTGGCCATCATCTCAATGACCTTTGATGACTTTGAGGCTGGACAGGAATTGGGTTAAGATGTTGGGTAGCTTTAAAGGGGTTGAGTGGGAGTGGGGAGCAGAGGGCCTGGAGCCTGGAAGAAACAGCCCAGAGCTAATAATGAGCTTGTTTCTGCATGGCCCTGGGGAGAGGCTGTGTGTCTCTGGGCTAGTGGGGATGAGAACCAAATCACAGAATCTCCAGGCTGGAAGGGACATCAAAGACCCTTTGCTGCTTGAATCACCTTTGTAAACTCGTCAAATGGTTGGACAGTCTGAACTTGCACACTCTGAGAGACAGGGTGCTCACTACCTCATACCAAACCATCTCAGGTCAGCCCTGATGCTCCGAGGTTTCTTAATATTGAGTCAATATATGTATTCCTGTGCGTCCCATGGGTGGGCCTAGTCCAGGCTCTTTTTACATGACACCCCTTCCGATATCTCCTCCAATGGCTGCTGTGCAGCCTGACCCTGCGGGGAAGTGCCTGTCGTTCTGGAAACACAGGGCTCTCCTGAACATTTCAGGGAGAGGTTGTTGGAGGGAGGAAACTGGAGAAGTGGGAAACCTTTGGCTTTATTCCTCGGGCTGGGCCTGTTGCTGTCCTGCTGGTTAATACTTCCTCAGTCCCTGCCAGCCCTGGCAGACAGAGCCATGCTGCCTCTGAGCCCCACCCCCTCTGTCGCCACCTTCCCCTTGCTCCTTTGTCTATCCCGTGTCCAGGCAACAGGAAACAAACACGGAGGGCAGAGCGAGGGCTGGTCAGGATGGGCTTAGCGGGGAGGGCTCTGACCCAGACATGTACCAGCTTCATTCTGATGCCTGCCAGCACCCACACACCTTCCTGGGCAACAGCCAGGGGAGCAAGGCAGGCTGGGGCCACCCTGAGGGTCAAAGGAGACCCCAGTCCCCCTCTGTGGGTGGGTATCGGGGAAATCCAGACGGCAAAACCAAAGGCGAATTTTATTTCTACAAACTCAAAGGTCAAAGTCCCACTGGACATGGATTAATTCATCCACATGCTAGACGCACAGGAATACATATATTGACTCAATATTAAGAAACTTCTGAGCATCAGGGCTGACCGGAGAGATGAATTCATCTCTCCACACACAGACAGACACACAGTCCAGGACCATCAATCTCAGGTGCCTAATCCATCCCAAGGGCCTGGCTCGGAGCCCAAGGAGGTGCTCTGATGGTCTGGGTTCAGTTCTCAAGCATCTTCCCTCCTCAGTCCAAAAATAATCATCAGCTGTCACTGATGGCACTGAAATAGCACTGCCACCTCTCTCTGTCCCTAGTCCTCCATCTAGCAAATCACTGGTTATCCTTCAGATCTTAACTATCGCTGCCACCAGGTCAGGGGCTTTGCGCATAGAGCTAGGTACCCCTCCCCTTACAGAGAAGGGGTGCCCTGCAAGGATGGAGACTGAGTCTCCATCGCTATTTCCCCCGGAGCCTACACAAAGCCCAGCTGTTTGTTGAATGAATGAAGGTTCTGCAGGACGTGCTTGATCACGGTGAGGTGCAGACAACATTTTATCTTCAAGATCTCTTCATTCCTCCTCAGGTTTGTCATCAGGATTCACACACTCTTTGCAAGCTATTTCTTCTTGTCTAACAGTTTCATTGATAACATTCAGTCAAGTCCCTTCGCTCTTGTGCTTTGCTGATGTAGTGATAGCTTGGGCCACTCCTTTAAGTGGTGGGGACTACGTCTGTGCTGCTTGCTCTTGTGAGCCTGGGTCAGCTTCAGCACATTGTTCCATGGAAGAGGTCTGGACTTATCTAGGCTCCCTCCTGGGGTCTGCCTTCTTCTCAGGTGGACCAGTAGGAGCCACTGAGGCTTGGGAAGCCTGAGCAGGGGCTCAGAGAGTCCCTGGGTTGCCTGTGTCCAGAGCCCTTGCATGCCAGCCTTGATCTGAGCCTCAGTCTCTAACCCCAACCCACATCTTCAAACGTAACCTCATACAAGGATCTCGTCTCTCTATTACTGGCTCTGACACTTCCTTGTCAAAATGCTACAAGCTCCCATCACACCACCTGTGCCACTCTGAGCCCCTGCCCATCTTGGACAGCCTTGGCCTCACCTGGCAGACCTCCAAGTCCAAATCTTCACTGACAGCTGGGTGGGAAGATAGCAGGTTCATGGCTCCTTGGCCTGTCTGTGACTGTTTGCCTCCCTGAGCCTTCTAGGACGCTGTCTATCTGTAGGTGCTCACAGCTCCTGCTCCCATTCTCTCCTCAGAGGTCTCCTCTGCACAGTGGTTTCTCCCTGAGTGTCACAAGGGGTAAGCCGGGCTCTACGCAGGTACTTGGGGGAGGAGGCTGAGGAGCTTGCTTGCTGTGTGTGGGGAGTTCAGAAAAGGCCAAGGGAGGGGACTGGAGAGCTTGCGCCTGAGCCTGGGGAACCCAGGGAGAGGAGTTGGGCGGGCAGGTCCAGGCAGGGGAGGGCAGGACTTACAAGGGCTGTGTAGAGCTGCTGTGGAGGGGACTTTGGGGGTCCTGGGGCTGGGCTGCACCCCATCCCAGAAGTAGTCTCTGGGCTTCTCTGGGTCTTTGGCCTGCTCTTCCTTCCTCCTCTGTCTCTGTTCACTCCTTTTTAGGCCTCTGTCTTTGATTTCCTCTTTTTATCTTAGAATAGAAGAAAATACCACCCAAATTGGGGCCATTCTTCCCTGGAGAGCCAGGGATTTCTCAGGAGAAAGCAAGGGGCCCCTTCAGAAATTTGTGTGTAGGGTCCCAGATCATGGCCTGGGCCCCCTGCTTCCTCTCTCTCTCTCTGGACCTCTGGACAGGCCATTTGGATGCCATGTGTGTTTCTGTCTCTGTCTCTGCCCCTTAACTGATCACTCTCTCTCCCTTCTCTCTCCCTGGGAGCCCCAGTAGTCTCCTGGATCAGTCCTGGCCTTTATGGGGCCTGAAAAGGAAGTGGGCAGGGAAATGGGATGTTTGGGGTGGAGACTGGGTGTGGAAAAAGGAGAGGAAGGAGTTGGGCTAGGGAGCTTCCTAGCAGGGGGGCCCTCTTCCTCTGCTGAAGATGAGGCCCAGAGAGAAACATGGGCTGTGGGCTGGCCCCAGAGGGAGGGGACTGTGGGCTGGTCCTAAGCTATGGGAACTAAGCTGATACCCCAGTGTCCTCCCCCCAACCCAACCCAAAACAAAACAAAACAAACAAACAAACAAAAAACCTGCAGGACTCAGGGCACAAGGCAGGATGGCTGACAGCTTCTTTTACAGGCCCAAATTGCACAGAGGTGGCAATTAACCCTCAGTGGGTCAAGGCGGAGCAACAATGGTGCCCTGCCTTTTCAGGCTTGGAGAGATTCCCCTCATGGTCCCCTTGGAAGTGGATGTTCTTCTAGGAGCCTGTAGGCAGGCCCTCAGTTTCCTCCAACTCCCATCTCCTAGACCACAACCAGACCCCACACCCCCGGTAGACTCCCTCTGACGGACCCCATCCTCTATTGCCAGTAGCTCCCTGCATCCCTTCCTGAAGTGCCTATCCTGGAGCTTGACCGGGTGGTGAGCTTTAGGAGAGGAGCAGGACTTCAGAGGGTCCGTTTGTTACAGGATTATGTTGCCTCAAACCCTTCCAATGGGCTCGTGCACATTTGGATCCCTCCCCAAAGTCTTGGGACCCCAATCAATATGCGCCACTGGTATTCTCCCTGAGCTAAGCATTGACAATTTTAGCCAAACCTGCATTTGGCAGATGGAGGCGAGGTCTTTCTACATCAGAAATAAAATCTCATCTTTGATCCCTTCGAGTCCCCCTGCTCACGTATCTTTAACCCATGTTTTAACCCTAAACACAGCCTACTCTAGCTTGAATCTTAAACTCATCTCCAACCCAACCGTAACCCCGCTCCTAAATCAATCTTAACCCAGCCTTTGATTTAGCCCCAGCTATATTCCCAAGCACAGCTGTAAATGAAACCAAAACCCGATTCCTTATCACAGCACAAATCCCAGCCATAAACCCTAGCCTCAGTGCTAGCTATAATTCTAACCCTAATCCCATCCTTAACTCTCAGCCCAACCTCAAATCTGACTTCACCCTCATTCATAATTTCAACCACCCCCAAGCTTCACTCTAGCCCCAGCCTTCACCCTGGCTCTAACATTAGGCCAAGTCCAGAATCCAACTAACCCTCAAGCCTGCACTTTAGTATAATGGAACCACAACCTCACTCCTTTCTTCTCAGTCTCACTCTTCCCGGCCCCACCTGTTCTCCCCTCCTCCACCACTCACCTTCCATACTTTTTTTCTCATGAGTGGGTCTAGTAACCCAGGATCACTGAGCCCTTTTCCTGGACCACTCTGGACTGGGAGCCGGGAGGCCTGGGTATCCCCCACTTAGCCCCAGCAGCATCACCTGGGCCGACTCCCCATGTTTCTCCAGACCACTGTTTCTCCATCTGTAAAATGGGGATAATGATCCCTGCTCTCCAGAGGGTGCAGGAAAATCCAATAAACCTCAAAATAAATAAGGAAATAAGGATATTCATGTGTACATCTGGTTGGTCCCAAAGCAGCCTGCTACTGTTGGGAGTTCAGGTGGAGGGGTTTGGAATGCAGAAATGTGTGGACTCCTTGTGCTTCCTTATTGTTTTGTCTTGTTTTTCCCAAAGGGGTGGGCTCTGGCAGCATCCCTGAGCCCATAACTCCCCAAGACTCTTTCCCCTCTGCCCTTCCTGTGCCCAATGTCAGGGGTGGGGGACAGGCTCTGACTCTTTTGAGGAAGGTGGGCTATGGAACGGGGCCACTCATGACCTGAGCCCCACCACTGTGTCCAGGGGAGACACAAGGCTGTTCTGTACCCCTTGGGCCGACCAAAGGCTGGCCCTCTACCTTCTCCCCCTGCCCACCAGGACCACCCCCACCCCAGCTCCAGCCTGCCCAGGACTGTGCTGGCTTAGTCACCCTGATGACCAGCCAGGTTATGAGGGTCCTGGGTCTCAAGGACCCAGTTCATTCAAGGTCTGGCCATTGTTCCTGTGCGTAGAAGCCAGGACACCAAGTGACCCCTTAAAGAAGTACACACAGAAGGCTTGCCCTCTTCAACAGAGACTCCCTGGCACACAGACACCCTGCCTCCCTCGCACACGCACGCCCCTGTGAAGGGTGCACACTCGGGCACATGCCTTCCCCAGTCCTGGCACTGTTCTCTCCAACATTCCCTCCCCCACCCCACACACTCACCTCACTCCCACCACACACCCCGGGTCCCCCATAACACCCCTGGATCCCAGGGGTCCTCTACACTTGGGGGTGACCTGGAGTCTGAGGGGACATCTGGGGGAGACTGTTCCTCAACACACCCCTTCTCTCCTCTTGCAGCTCAGGAGGCCTGACTCCCTGTGAAAGGCCAGAGGCCTCAGGGAAAGGCAGGTGGGTCATTCCTGGGTCCCCTTCATCTGCCTGGGCCTCCCCTCCAGCCCCAGGTCCCAGCATGGGGGAAATGTCTCCTTCCCTCATGCTCCTTCTCACAGATCTCGACCTGGCGAGGGGCCCTGGAGGGTCAGGGATGCTGGCAGGGGTGGGACTTGGATGCTGGAGCCTACACTGGGGAAGGGGTGGCCGGCCCCTGTGTCCTGGGGCCAGTGTTAACTCCTCAAGGCGTGGCCACCGTTCCTCCACGAGCCTGGCTTCTCCGTCCTCTTCCTCACTTCCTCCAGGGAAGGAGGCAGGAAATGAGTGGCGAGGGGAGCTCATGGAAGCTGTAAATGGGGTGACTGTTGTCACCCCGAGGACGTGGTCGGGAGGAAGTGAAGTTTAACAGGTGTCTAATTACAAGTCCCGCTGGCTGCCCTGTGCCACTCTTGGGACAGGGAAGAGCTTGGGTAAGGGCTGGGTAATGCCTGGGTAGGCCACCCTGTCACCTCGATAATTAGGGTTCCTGGGACTCCTCCCCAAGGCGGGGACCAGGCCCCCTCCCTTCCATAGAAATAACTCCGGCTGCTCCCCAGCCGGGCACTCATTGCACCTTCCTGCCACCCCGGGCAGTGTCTGGGCCCTCAGCTCCCCCTCCCTCCACCAGCCCCCTCACACCCACACCGCAGCCCACAGGATACCCAGCCCAGGTGGAGGAAACACCGAGCCTAGAGACATGGGAGTTCGAGGAGGAGCGTTCCATCTTCTACTTGTGTGCCTGAGCCCAGGTACGGGGCTGGGCAGTGGGGGGGACACCCAGCGCGAGGCCAGACGGGTGGGGAGAGGGGCAGCAAGGGCTCACAGGGGAGCCTCAAAGGCGGCCAGAGATGCCCTGGCAGGCGCTGCACATCCTTGCCCTACTGCCACCAGGTCTGGACGCTGCTGGGGGCCCTCTCCCTGGGAGAGCCTGTGCTGGGTCATGTGTGTGGTGTGGAGGTCTGTGAGGGGACCTTCATGTGTCCATGTGCCCTGTGGGGCTTGCAGGTGTGTGCAGGTGCTCTGTGTGCTCACCTGGTCCGGATTTGCGGTGAGGGGGTGTCGGGGAGGAGTGCAGGAAGGGGGAACATTTTCAGCCTTTGTGTGAGCGTGAATGTGTGTGTGTGTGTGTGTGTGTGTGTGTGTGTGAACAATGGCATTTCTGGCAGAACAGCAGCACCTGCTCCCCGCCTAGTGAGAGCCGGCCTGGCAGAGCCCACTCAGGAGGCTCCGGCTGTGCTGCGGGGACCTGCGAGCTCTCTGTGTGTGCTGTGTGCCCCGGGTGTGTGAGGACAGACTCAGCGCCGCGTGCTTTACGCACCACTACCCTTTGTGGGAGCCGCCTTTTCTCCCCGCTTCTGCCCCAGAGAGAGGCTCGGGAGTTCTGGAGGCAGTGTGAAAATTCAGAAACGAGTTACAAGCTGAGAGCAGACACTACTATTGCGGTGACACCTCGTAGAGGGCGTCCAGCCCTGGTGCTTTTGTGGGGTGACAATTAATCACCGCTGTCCTCTTCCTTCAAGAGCCTGTTGTGACTCGCCCAGTCCCCCTATCTCCCCAAGTCTCCCCATCAGCTCTCTCTTCCACCCTGGCTTTCCTCCCTCTCCCTAGCCTCTCTCTTTCTCATGTTCCCTGGAAGTACTTCCTCAGTGCCAGGTGAGACGCCAGGAAAAACCTCCCAGGGAGAGGGAGGGGTGCAGAAAGGCTGGAACTCTGGGAGGAGGTTGAGAAAAAGTCCAAGGAAATGGAAAAGCTGGGCGAGGCTCCCTGGCCAGGGACAGCTGAAGAAAGTCTCAGCCTAGTGCAGAGTGGAGGCCCTTTTCTTCCAGCCTGTCCCTTCTTCCCAAGCCCTCTCCCTGAATACTTACCTGTGGCATGGCGAAAGAATCCCGCCTGTGTGGGCTGCTTCTAGTGGCTTCCCCAGGGTGGAGCCTCTGCTCCCAGCTGAGCTCTGGCCCGCCTCTCCCTGGCTTGCCTGTGCCGCCCCAGGATCTGGCACATGGCAGCAGGATCCTTATCTCAGGAATGAGCTGGTGTTCTCTTGGCCTGGGGCTGGAGGAGGCATCACTGGTCCCGTTAGAGCCCCAGCTGCCGCCTGCGTGCTCTGGGTCACGCTGGAATCTAGCTGGGTTAGGCCATGGCTGACGGCCCAAGCAGGGTTCCTACGGGGTAAGTTCAGTAACTCCTGAGGTGTTGGTGTTGAAAGGGTCCTTGCTGCCTTTCTAGAGCCCGGCTAAGCCTTCCAAGCAGGGCTTCTGTAGATATGTCTGGTTGTGAACATACACACATAGGAACTATATGAGCATGCAGTGGGCGTGTCTTTTGGATTAATATGTACCTGTGTTTGTGTGCAGATGCGTGTCTGTGTTTGCACAGATCTGACAGTGTCTGTGTGTGTAGGAAGGTGGGGCCGCATAGGAATGTATCTGCATTTTGAAGGCTTGCAAGAGGGTGTTTGTGTGTCCATTTGTTTGCCTATGACAGTGTGTAATTGTGTGTGTGTTAGAGAGAGAGAGAGAGAAAGAGAGAGACAGATGTTCTCTAAGTGTGAGCATGGTCCGGAGCCAGAGAAGGACAGAAGAGAATGATGGTGAGACCTGGGGCTGGGACTCCAAGGACATGTTGACTCAAAAAGGAAAGCAGATGGAAAGGGAGCGTGACTGGCTGAGGGGCCGGGGAGGCAGAGGGCAGAGTGCCCAGGGTGGGGCCCTGGGTACAGCCCCCTTCTTATCCCTCTCTAGGTCCAACCGGTTGGGGCTCGGCTTGCCTGGGGCTGCAGGGTAGGGAGGGAGAGGAGCTGAGGATCCTGGGATCCTGGCTCCTCCCCCAGGGCTGCCTGCTGCTGACTCAGTGGCAGGAGGGGCCTCAATGGGAGTGAGCGTGTGGGGGCGGCTGTACCCTAGCCACACAATCACACGAGGGGAAGGACACACAGTCCACAATGCCACACGTCATCACACAAGGCTCACATTGTCCTACAGATACCTGTGGCCATAGTCCCAGGCACGCACCATCACTCACTGTCACACAAACACAGCCAGGCTCCCAGTCACACCTGCCCATTATCATGCACGGGCACACACTACCACTGTGAGCACTTACACAGGCAGGCTCACACTGTCACACACCACCACACAATACCACGCAGAGGCATATAGCCACACACACACACTGTCATACACAGCTACACGCAGCTCACTCAGTCTTCTGCTTCACGGGCTGGAGAGGCGCCTCAGAAGCCCACTGTATCCACCTCCTGCCTCTGGACAGGAGCACTTCACTCAGCCCAGGCAGAGCCCAGATGGGCGGCATGTAACCAGTCAGGCTCTTCCACCAGAGCATTAACAGCTCTGTGTGCTCCACATGCCTACACACACACACACACACACACACACACACACTAGCACACCCGTACTATCATGTAAGTATATAAGCAGACACCATATGCACATACATGGTCATGTGCATGAATATCCTTAGAGTACACATAAGCAGCCACAAATACTGATAAGCACACAGTGTACATGTGTACACACTCCTACATGCATACACACAATCGTGTATACATATAAGCATATGTAACAGCTATTCAATATTCAGACGCAAACAGTATTCAGACGCAAACCTCCACAATCATAGAATATATGTGTCCATAGCATGCAGACACTGCCACACGAATAAACATGCAACACAAGTACACACAGACATGCCTATAGCGATTCATATACACATACACACACACACACACACACACACACAGAGCAGCCCCTCCTGCCAATGGAAGCCCCATTGAGCCCTGGGACAGAGAATGGGGGAGGAGGGGCCCTGGCTCTGCCCCCACTCACCCCGCTATTCTGCCGCCCCCAGCACTGCTGTCTGCTGTGAGGATCAACGGGGATGGCCAGGAGGTCCTGTACCTGGCAGAAGGTGACAATGTGAGGCTGGGCTGCCCCTACATCCTGGACCCTGAGGATTATGGTCCTAGTGGGCTGGACATCGAGTGGATGCAGGTCAACTCAGACCCTGCACCTCGGGAGAACGTGGTGAGTACTGGGCACGGGGTCCCCTTACCTTGCACTTCACGGTGTCTACCTGTTGGGCAGCCAGCACCCTGAGGGGAGAAGAAGGGCAAATAATGAAGCTAAGACCTTGAACTTCCCCCAAAGCCTCTCAGGGAATGGGGCAACAGGGATGAGAGGTCTGTAATAGTGAATTAAGCCAGCCAGTCGGTTTACCTCCTCCCACCCCATTCCAAAGGGAAGATGAGGTATGGCCCCTTAAGAAGTTCCCAGCCTGACCTTATACTTTCTAAAGAGCTTGACCTCACCTGATCTCACCCATTATGTAAGAATGGGCATCATCATTCCCATTTTTCAGCTGAGAAAACTGAGTCTCAGAGATGTTTAGTGAATTGCCCAAAGCACCAACCTGCATGGTCCTCCTTGGCTCTGCCTGTATCACCAGCTGTTTTCCTCTCTTCTTCACAGTTCTTAAGTTACCAGGACAAAAGGATCAATCATGGCAACCTCCCCCATCTGCAGCAGAGGGTCCGCTTTGCAGCCTCGGACCCCAGCCAGTACGATGCCTCCATCAACCTCATGAACCTGCAGGTATCTGACACAGCCACCTATGAGTGCAGGGTGAAGAAGACCACGATGGCCACCCGGAAGGTCGTCGTTACTGTGCAAGGTATGGCCAGCCTCCTCTGGGCTCCCCTTCCTCAGGCTTCAGAGCCAAAGGCAGCTTGGCCACTCTGAGCCCAGCTCTGCCTCTCAGCGGGGCCCTGGCTCACAATTGCCTGTCTCCTTGCAGCACGCCCTGCGGTACCCGTGTGTTGGACTGAGGGCCACATGACATATGGCAACGACGTGGTGCTGAAGTGCTTTGCCAACGGGGGCTCCCAGCCCCTCTCCTACAAGTGGGCCAAGATCAGTGGGCACACTTACCCCTACAGAGCTGGGTCCTACGCCTCCCAGCACAGCTTCCACTCTGAGCTCTCCTACCAGGAATCCTTCCACAGCTCCATGACTCAAGGTGAGGGGAGCCCCAGCAAGGGCAGAGTGGGGACAAGCAGAAGATCAGAGACTCTGGGACCTGCTGGGGCTTCCTTGGGTTATCAGTGGCACCAAGTCAAACCTGGAAGCCCTGTGGGAGACTCCCCCTGCGGGCCTGTCCCAGCAGCTGCTATTGAGGGAAGAAGAGAAGCCAACAGTGGGAGTCAGTCAAAAGCAGTGTGGTTAGTATGGAAAGAGCATGGCTTACCCTCCCTGTGCCTTGATTTCTTCATATGTGAAAAGGGAATACTAATGTCTACCTTTCTTCAGGGGCATGTGAGGATTCAGTGGGGCAGGTGTGTAAACTCCCAGCACATAGAAAAGCTGAATAATACTCAGTTAAATACTCTGTTAAAGAATAACAGAGCTAGCAGGGACCGTAGAGTTCCTCCAGTCTAACTCTATCCTCACTACACAAAGGAGACCAAGGCTCCGAGAGGGGACATATTTCCCTAAGGTCACAGAGTGAACTATTGGTGTCTCTGTCTTGCTGCTGGGAGAGGGGTCCTTCCTTGCCTCTGTCTTAGCAGGGGGAGGGTGAATCACCCCAAGAGTGGAGAGGACCTGTGTGTGTATGTGCACGTGGGTGCAGTCACACGCATGCATACACCTTCCTTCCTTCCAGAGTGGGTGTCCCATCTCCCACCCCACAGGCGCTGAGGCTGGGGTGGGAGATCTCAGAGACCAGGTCCCTCTGCTTCAATTTCAGGCCTGAACAACGGTGACCTGGTGTTGAAGGATGTTTCCAGAGCTGATGATGGGCTGTATCAGTGCACAGTGGCCAACCAAGTGGGCTACAGCGTTTGTGTGGTGGAGGTGAAGGTCTCAGGTGGGTGCAGCAGCCCTGAGGGCCTGGTACCGGGGAGGGTTGGGGCAGAGGTTCCCGGGCTCTAGTTTGGAGCCTCAGCAGGTTCTGCCTTCCCACTGCCATGGGTCTATTGGCCTCTGCCTAGAGCAGCTGAAAGCCCTGGGAAAAACATGCAGGCAAAAGGGGTAACTTGCGTCTCCTTATATCCTCCTCTCTGGGTGTCCCAGGGCTTGGAGACCCCCCCAAATCCCTCTCCCCTTTTCCCACGGACCTCTGCCCTGGCACCTCCTGGTCAGGCAGGCACCTGCCAGGCTGGGAGAAAACTGACTGGCCTCCCCTTCTCTCCTCAGACTCCCGGCGTGTAGGCATGATCATCGGCGCCGTGCTGGGCTCTTTGCTCGCGCTGGCCTGCCTGGCGGTGGGCATCTGGGGGCTCGTGTGCTGCTGCTGCGGGGGCGCCGGGGCTGGCGTCACCCGCGGTGCCTTCGGCTACAGCAACGGCTGCGGCGGGGTCGGCGGAGGGGCCTGCGGCGACTTGGCTAATGAGATTAGGTAAAACTTGATGCATGCTGCATGCTGCTGTGCGGCAGGGGAGCGGCGCCCTGCCCGTCTCACCCCTGGCTGCCACCGGCCGGCTGGGACCCCCACCCCCACCCTGCTCGCCATCGCCACAGAGTGCTGGGACCTCAGCATGTCGACCTGCCACCCGCAGCATGGCTTTTCTGTCTCTTGCCCTTCCCAGTCTTCACCTCTGCTCTGCCCTCCGTTTCCCTCCTGCCTACGCACCTCTCTGTCTTGTCTAGACTGTAAGCTCCAGGAGGGCAGGGCCTATGTTTTTTCACGTTTCCTCTGTATTGTGCCGGTAAGAACTCTGACAAGCTTATTTAAAAAGAGCTAATAAGAATAGTGTTAATAACTTATATTAGAAGCAAACTAGAAATAAAATATAGAACAGGACCAGCAGTGCTAATGATTGCAGTGCCTCGGGGATGGAGGGAAAGATGGAGAAGATTCAAAGGGCAGGAGGTGAGAAGGGAAGGGGAGAGAGAGCGCGTGAGCGCAAGCCCGCGCCAGTCCAGGGTTAGTTAGGGACAGAAGGAAAGGGAAAGCAGCTGATCCGGATCCCTAGGGCTCCCTGCCTATTAGAGGCGGTGGTTCTGCAGAACTTCAGAAGGGGCTGTCCGCCGTGGCTGTCCGGATACGTGTGGCCCAGCCCTGTCTGGAGGATGGGGATGGTGGCCCCCGGGACAGCTGCGTGGGCGCCGGCCCAGGAAGGAGCAGAAAGGAGAGTAGGTCGATGCCGAGGGAAAGAGGTGAGGGCAAGGGGAGGGAGGCGCGGGAGACAAGAGGTTGCCAAGAGCCTCTGGCTCTGTCCAGGCCGTGCCCACGCCGCGCCGCGGAGGAGCCTGCTCACTCGCCCGCCTGTTGTTTTCCACAGAGAGGACGCCGTGGCGCCCGGGTGCAAGGCCAGCGGGCGCGGCAGCCGCGTCACCCACCTCCTGGGGTACCCGACGCAGAACGTCAGCCGCTCCCTGCGCCGCAAGTACGCGCCTCCGCCCTGCAGTGGCCCTGAGGACGTGGCCCTAGCGTCCTGCACAGCCACAGCCAACGCCGCCGCCTGCGAAGCGGGCCCCTCCCAGGTCTACGTCAAGGTTAAGGGCGTGGAGACGGCCGACTGCGCCCAGGGGCCGCTGCAGTGCAAGGACGGTCTCTTGGTGTGAGCGCGCTTGCTGCGGCGCGCCGGGCTGCGCCCTGATCGGGAGGAGGGTGCGGGGCTCTCTGCCCGCAGCTGGGGACACGTTTGGGCTGGTGCCGACCTCGCTCGCCCCCGGCCGTCCGGCGGCGGGGGGTTGAAGGCATTTCCCTCGGGAAATGTGTAGGGAGGCAAAGCCTCCTCTCCCCAAATGGGAGTGGGTGGGCGAGGGCAGAGGAAGGCTGTCTGGAGCCTTCTCCGCACCCCGAAGCCCGGAGGCTCGGGGATGAGGGAGGGAGGAGGAAGCGGAGTCAGTGTCCTGGAGCGGTTGAGGCCAGAAGCCCGGTGTCCCCAGCCAAAGCAGAGGGCCTCGGGGCCAGTGGGTAGGGGTCTGGAATGAATGGTTCAGTGTGTGAGAGCTGAGCTCTGAGGCAGCAGTGTTAGCACAATAAAGAAGCTTTAAGACTTGAGACTGAGGTGGCTGTCCGTGTTGCACGAGGCTGGGCGCGGGTCCGAGGGCCCTGCTCCGTGGTTGGCGGAGGGGGGTTGTCCCTGTTAGCACAGTCCTGCACCATCTCCAACCTTCCTCTTAGATCCCTAGCGGTCAGAGCCGGTAGGGGCCATCTAATTCGACTCCTTTAAACAACCTACGAAGTGTAGAAAACAGAAAAAAAAATTAGCTCAGAATTTCTGTGAAAATAAAATACGGATATTCGAGGAACTGGCAAAGTGCAATAATACACCTGCCATTTCTAAGTCTTCAAAGTTTTCACGTCAAGCCAAGATTTGCTCTTGAGAATAAGGTGCTCTGAAACTCTAGTGAGGCTTTGTATGTTGTTGAAAGCTAAAAGGAAACTTGTCCTTGAATCACAGACGCGCAGGCGCCTGGCAAGACAGAAACAAGGACATGTAAAAATAAGACTACCACCTCTTACATTAAAAAGCACCAGAGTTCTAGGGTTCTAAGTGATGTCCAGGAAGGAGGGGGAATAGCACTTACGGAGCATGTATTATGTAACACGGTTAGGATGGTAAGTCCCTTCACGTGGACTCAGTTGGTGTTTTAGGACAATTAATTTTATGGGTTTTTTTCCAAGTTGTCAAATTGATCGACTTTCACAGAGTCCATTACACAGTAGATGTTTAAGAAATACTAAGTGAATGAATGTGGCAGCACTACTAAATTTTTTATTTTAGAAAACAAGTTTTTAGATAGTTTACAGTTATTTCCTTGTGATGGAATATCTGTGATTAACATCTAGGCCTATCTGGTATCTGACTCCATGCTCCTACACTCTGAAATAGCCATTCCTAGATAGGGGTCGGTTGAGTAATTTAGTATCTACCAGCACTTGTTTTGTTTAATACCTTGTCATGATATTTACAATGTATTTTTGAGGATGTTTCAGTCATTTCTGGTTAAAAAAAAAAGTGGAAATCAATAAGCACTGTGAGTTAATAGGAGTGAGAAGTCTCTTATAAGTGAGATGGGGAGTGCTTAATTAAAGAACAATATTTGAGATAAAGTTGCAAGGGATATATTTATTAAGCAAACAAATTAAAATGGGGAGTATTCTAGATGTACATGTTGACAAAGGGATGAGGGGGTGGTATAGCAAGCTGGGGGCTGCAGACAAGAAGAAATGGTTCTACTAGTCTTTCCATATCCAACATCTTCTGTTGGTCACTGGAATACGCTTTGCTAATATGATGCCTCCTTGCCTATGAATTAAGAATTTCTAATGTGGAATAGAAATGGTTAGTAAAAGAAATTTGGCTGGATTATTTCCTTTGCTGAGCAAGATTAAACTTAGAAAGTCAATGAGATCCATGCTAAGTCCTGAAAATTCAAGAAGGAGCCTCGTAGTTCAACTGAGTATTTGATGAATGTGAATGATTTTGTATTTGATGAGCTGATGAGGATAACACAGTGACCAAGAGGGGTAGGTATTTTTACATCTGAGTTGTTTGGACTGTCTGTTTCCCATCTTATATATAAGATATATTTTATGTTAGATCATTTGTGCTTTGGTAGCAAAAATAGAGTTGAAAGGATACAGTTCCTAAAAATCAGTAATTTCATGTTTACTAGGAGACATGGATCAGGAAAAGCAGAGTGGGTTCTCTTATTTCCATGATAAAATTTGGATTGTGTTACCATTCCACTTTGGTTCCTTGTACAAGGGATGTTACAAATTAGCATAGATCTCCTTCAGAATTCTTTTGTTGGACTTGTGCTTCATATGTTTGGCCTGCCTTGATTTTATTTGGCCTTCCTCCTTGATTCTTCCATACTACTGTTTACACTTAACTCTGGAATATTTTGGTGGATGTTTTCAATGTAGTCTAGGTCCTTCAGTTGGTTTAAATGAATTATTGGGGAGAACTGCAAGTTGTTGATATTATATCTGTCTGTGGTGACATTGGAATATTTCCATTTTAATTCATTGGACAATTTTTGGAAATATAATATATTATATTTAGTTCTACGAAACCCAAGATCTCAATATTATTCTTCTGGTAGATTTCTGGGTTTGTGTGTGTGTGTGTGTGTGTGTGTGTGTGTGTATGTGTCTTTGATTTTCTTTTCTTCATATTTTCCCTTTATTTTTGTGTCACTTGAATGATATTGTTGCTGTTTCACATTTATTGTCACATAAAGCTGATTCTTCATTCTCCCAGGCCAGAGGATTGTCCATGGGTAGAGCTATGTTGTCTGCAGGTGTTAATCCATTTATATAGTTGTACTAGTTGCTGGGAAAGACCTTTGCTGGATTTATGGTGAGCTGTGTTTACTGAGCATAATGAAGTGAAGCTCAACATTATTACTCTGAAGTCCAGCTTAAAAAAAAATCTTACTCCTTCACTATACAGATGGAGAAATTGAGATCCCCTCAGGCTGGACTTTAAATCCCAAATCCTACTTTTCCTTTTTCATTGTAGAAGGTCAGAAGAGAGGAAACAGGGGACTGTCAGGGATGACCTCTAAATGTTCCCTAACTTTCTCAGTATCCTTCTTTCTCCTCTCATCTACCTAATCCTGACTTCTTTCTCTCTCCCAGATGTATGCCTTCCTTCTCAACAGCAAGAGAGGGTTTCAGAGGCATACTCTTGGTGGGTAAAAAGACCTTCAGGGCCATCTAACCTAGCCCCCCTTTTACTGGGAAGGGGATTGACATTTACTAAGCACCCACTAAGTGCCACATGCTGTTTGATAATTTGTCTTATTTATTCCCTACTTTAATCCTATGAGGTTGTGCAATATCACCATTATACAGATGAAGAAACTGAGGCTCAGAGGGATTAGGGATTAGGTATCCTGACTGAGGCCACAAAGGTAAATTCAAGGTTCAATCTAGGCATGTTTAACTCCAGGACATCAGGCTCTTTCTCTGATATTTGAATTCCTTCTACAGCATTCCTGACAAAGCATATTCCAATCTCTTGTGGAATACCTCCAGTGGCAGCTCACTACCTCCCAAAGCAGGCCATTTGGCCTCTGACTTGTCAATATCAAATAGACTATTTCCTCTCTTGAACCCAGTTTTTGTCCTCATATATCTTTTTTTTTCTCTCATATAGCTTTTATCCCTTGGCCCAAGTTCTACTTTAGGGAGCCCAGAGTATCACATTTCCAATACAACCAAGTGGTTGTACTCCCTACAGGATGGCTGCAACAGGCACACAACTGAACACTGGTCTGGTCTAGGGGTGGGGGGTCTTCAGAAGAGCATAGTACTTCCAGGTCACAAGTTCTGTCCGCCTCTCCTCAGCCACCTGCTGTTTGGGAGCCCAGACTCTTTCTTCTGTGTTTGTCTCTTTTCTCCTAAGGAGAAGCTCATCTTTCTAATTATTCCTACTCCTACCCCAGGGCCACATGAAGTATAGGGTATGTATGGGCTTCAGAGTATCTGGGTTCAGGAAGCCGTGAACCCTACTGGTAATATATACCTAGGAAACCCTTGAGATGACTTGGGTATTTGCAAAGGGGTAATGGCATTGCCAGCTCTGCCTTCATAGAGCTTGGGAGGAGAAATGAGAGATGATAATGAGACAAAGGAAACCAGAGACAAATGACTTGGGGGCTGGGAAGGTGGAGGGGTTCTTGGGGATGGGCAGAGGTAGAGGGGAAAGAGGATTAAACAGGGGGGACAGCATGATCTCCAGGACCCATCCATCCCTTCATTCACTTGGTGACATTTATGAGCACCTATAAGATGACTTGTTCACAGAGAGTTAGATCTTCAGCAGGGCATTGTGCCTAGCACACTTTTGCCCAAAGGCAGGGAACTGAATACGATGACTTGGGGAGGGCGCTCCCAGTCTGAGGAGCCTCCAGCTCAGCCTCCTGCAAGGTGGTGAGTGACAGAGGCAGCCAGCTGGCTGTGCAGGTTGTGTTGAATGATATCATCTTCCCCGTTCCAGGAACCAGGGAGCCATGCTGACACAGTCGCTTTTGGAGAGGTGGGAACACTGAGGCTCTGGCAAAAAAAGCTCATTAAAAAGCAGCAAGAGAGATTTCAGAGGGACTCTGAGAATAATTTCCTGCTAGGATGAGTCAACAGGGAAGCCAGGGAAGTCCTAAATCCAAGGCTGAGATCACAGTCATCATGTACTTACCATCCCAGGGTGATGAGGGAGGGAAGTTTCTGCTTCAGTGATTTTGTTTCAGGGACACCTTGGTCTTTTTTCTTCATTTCTTTTGCATGAAACTTGTTCAGTGCTGGAGGAGGACACCTGCGGTGATAAATGTTTGACAGTGGCTTTGAGAGTAGGGTGGGGGCAGAGAAACTCTGATCTAGCATTTGCCAATTTCCACGATGTTAATACTCTGGTTATGGCTGATCTCAGCCTACCAACACGATATCACGGGCACGAGTTGGGAGGACTGTTCTGCAGCATGCCATATATAGTATTTCTACAACACAGAAACAATAGAGGAAGTAAATAACCTTAAGAGCTTAGATGATAGTGAGCTGTAGTAAAATAATCAGGAAATGGTGAGTTTTGGGTATCATCTTTGTTTTAATATAATTTATTTAAATGCAAGTTTACATAATTTACTTTCTAATAATGGCTGCATTTAACAACTGGCTTGCAAAATTGGGCAGACCATGTCACCAGGCAAAGAGAAGGCTGGGCACACAAGTACTGCCTCAAGGGTGGGAATCTCAAGTACAGTCCTGATTTTTCTCTATTTTTCTAGAGAGACATAAATAGCACACACAGAGTCAGTTGTCTCCATTCTACTTCCTAGTTCCATCTTTTGCATTTCTCTCCAGCCTTGCAGGAGCTGAATTCTAGTTCCTCTGGTCACTGAAAAATTATTTAGATAATTTATATCTCCTCAGTTCCAGGTCACTCTTTTATTACCCATCAGAAACCTAAGTTGACATCCACAGAATTTCTCAGAATTTGTCTCCCAGGCCATGCAGCATGGGAAATCTGTTCAAGAGACTCTAGTGAGTCCTCACTGCCTCAGTTCCTTGTCTGATTCTCCTCCCCAGGCTTTAGGAAGTCATCCTCTAGTCATCTTCTCTTAAGCCTCCGATTCTCAAGACTACAAGTTATGTGGAATCCAAGGGAATTTTCTTCCGTGTACTCCTCTTACGGTAACTATTACATGCATGGTGCTCAATCACATTGTAGGCAGACTGTGGTGACTCTTGGGAGGGATTAATTTTTTTTTTTCTGCTTCATTGGAAACAAGGGATTTTGGAGCATTACCCAGTCATTGTCGTTCCAGAGTTGTAAAACTGCTCGACTCCAGTGGGTTTGGCTGGGGCCTGCCTGGAGGCAGGGGCTGGATCAGAACTTTAGCCCTGTCCCTTAAGCTTCCCAGGGGTGCCTCCTCATGGCTTGTTCCCCTGATTTGGTGGAAACCTGGGAAACCCCTACTCTGGACTTTACACAAACCCCTACTCTGGACTTTACACAAACCCCTACTCTGGACTTTACACTCTTCATCCATCTAGCCCATCTGGAGCAATTACGTCAGCTATTCCTGGAACATGGAAACAAAACTGTTTCCATGCAGTTCCTTGTGGTTGGATTAGGAAGCTTGTGCCACAGGGAAGGAGCATGGGAGACATGGGACCACACAGGCAAGGCGGGGATGGTGGGTAGGTTGGGAAATCTGGAGGCGCTTGGGTGTGGTCACTGTGCCTGCAATGTGGAGTGGACAGGATGGCCTTCTGTCACCCTCTGAGGCCACTGCCCTCCATTGCCCTGGGCAGGTTGGGGCACTGAGCACTGGGGAGAAGACTGAAGCCTTGACAAAGGCAGGAAATTGAGCAGAGGAGGATGGGGCGAAACTGCAGAGCTCCTGTCCATCAAGGCTGAGTTTGAGGTGATGGTGGACTTCTGCATGGGTTTCTTGAGGGAGGAATGAAGAAAAATTGTAATAAATATTTGTGAGTTAGCCCTGTTCACATATGCAAAGGAAAAAGTTCTCAGTTTTGGCGTCAGATAGACCTGGGTTTATAGTTATCCAATAAGCTCCTAAAACTTCAATTTCATCTGTAAAATGGACTAGTAACAGAGCTATTTTGTGTGATGTGGGTGTTACAGAGCCTGGTACATAATAGGGGTTCAGCAAATGGTTGGTCCCCAGCCCTCCACGTCACTAATATACAATTTCATGTCCCACAAGAGGGCAGGCCTGGAGACATAGATCTAACCACACAGGGGTGCGGTGTGGGGGCTGAGGCAGTGGGAGATCCACGGGGAGGGAGATGGAGGGGGGAGAATGAAGCCTTGGGATTGAACTTGAAGATAGCTCACCATCTGGGGGAGGAGGGAGGAGGCAAGGAGTCCAGGAAGTGGCAAGTAGAGAAAGAAGAGAAGTAGGATTGCCTGGGTCCTGGAATCCACGTGCCGGTGTTAATACTGACAACAATCCTCATTAGTAATAGCGATACTAATAATAACAGGAAGCACCTGAAACACAAGCTCCACAGGGTCCCAGAGTCAGTCCCAGGGACCAGCTGCCAGAATCCTCAGGGCGGCCTCCTTGGACCAGGGCGTGCCCTCCTGTGCCCTTCCCGTCTGCCCACTCCTGGCTCCTGGTGCTCAGGCCCATGTCGGCCGCCCTCTGGGTGCAGTCCCACTGTGGTGCCCTCTGTGGCACTTTGACAGCACCTCCCCAGGGGGACTATCCCTCCAGAAGGGTCTCCACACAGCTTTCCCAAAGCTGAGGAGGGACCTTCCCAGCAGGGGGCACACAGATTTTTTTTTCCAGCATTTTTGGGAGAATCAACTCAGTCTTGGAACTGGGCTCCTCCAGCCCACTCCAGGCCCCACTTGCTGCCTGTTTCTGACCTGGGGAGTCTCAGACATGCCCTAGCCTGTCCCCACCCGCCTTCTCCTGCCTGGATGCCTTCTGCAGGCTTGTGGCTCTTCCCTGCCAGGACTCATCTGAATTGGCCCCTGTGACTCTCCAAACGCTGGGTTCATGCTCCCAATCCCTGCTCCAGCCCAGCCCCCACCTCCTTCAGCCCTTTGCCCAGGCTGCTGTCCTTGTGTGTAAAACTCCCCCCACCTCTCTCTTCTCGGCCTCCTTCTTGGCCTGTGTTGGTTTCGCAGAAAGTCCAACTGGCCTTACCCTGTTCTATCTTTCCGGTCTCTCCCCTACTCCCAGACAAGGAGAAGTTGTGTTTATTATGCTTGCCCTGCTTGGGGGTGTCCTGTTTACCCCCAACTCCATCAGATGCGGCTTCCCTGGAGGGAAGGGGCCATTTCTCCTCTTCTTTCAGTATCTGCTCCCTTGAGGGCTCAGAATGTCTCTCTGAGTCGACCTCCCCTAAAATTAGAGTGATGGATAAAGTTTGTATGAGGGACTCCTCCCCCAGTGCAGGGTGATGACCATAGCCAATGCCTGTGGTAACTTCAGGGAGATGGGACGGAAAAACCACACAGATCCCCCAAATCCTTCTCAAAGGTGCATGTGAACGTTGCCCTCCCTGACCGCACCATCGAGGACGCCCCTGCTCCTTTGACCGACGGACTCTGCCAGAAGCTCTTCCCTGTACAGCACGCAGGCTCTTCATTCATAGTTCGTTAAGGACTTGAGGATATGCCGTGTCTGTGATCACTGCCACTAAAAAACTGAGCAACAGGTCCTTGGTCAGGAGCCTAGCCTGCTATCATAACATTGTTCCTGTGGGGAAATCTGATTCCTTCCTTTAATAAACATTAGCCTTTCCTGGAGTGCAGCACACAGTCTGACAGAGAGGAGTGGGGATGGCCCCCACCTCTCTGTCCACCCGGAATCCGTAAGCCAGTAACACCCGCGTTCATGCCCCCAGGCCAGACCCCCTCCTGCATTTCCCATTCACTGGTAGGCTTAGATGTTTAACAGACATCCCGAACTCAGCGAGCCCCAACACTGCCTCTGATCGTCCCTGAATCTGCCCTGCCGTCTCAGGTGATGGCCACTCTGTCCTTCTTTAACGCCTCTCTTTCTCTCGCCACTCCCCCACCACATCCACTCGGGGTGGGAAGTCCGTCGTAGTTTCTTGCCTGGGTTACATACAGCCTTAGTGTCCCCGCTGATCTCCCTGCCTCCTCCCTTCCACCTACGGTCTGTTCTCAGCAGAGAAGCTGGAGAGAGAGTTAAATCATTCTTATGCCCAAGCCCCTGAGGTGGCTTCCCAAGGTCAGGGTCCTTACACTGGTCCTCTGTGTGAGGCTGTCCGTGTCACCCCTTCTCCCCCAGCGCTCTCCTCTCAAGCCTCACCGGCTCCTGACTGTTTCGAGAACACCTCGGGGTCTTTGCCTGGCTGTTCTCTTTGCCCTGAGCACGCTCCTCCTGGTTTCCCAGTGGCCGATCCTCACCCCTTCAAATCTCGGCGCAGTCGTCGTCTCCCCGCAGAGCGGCTGCCCTGGCTGTTTTCAGTGCTCTCCTGCCTGCGCCCCTCATCACCCTCATCCCCGATTTCGTTAACCCATAGCACTTACCCCTCCCAGCATGCTGTATAGTCTATTAGGATTTTTGACTCACCCCATTTCCCCCACACTGTCAGCTCCAATAGGCTGTTTTACTCATTAATCTTTGTCTGTTTTACTCATTAATGTACTTAAGGTCCCCCAAAGTGCCAGGCATATAGGAGACAATAAATACTGTTTCAAGGAAAGAAAGAAGATGGGGGAGACGGACCAACTGCGGTAGGAGGAATTAACCCCCAGGCCCAGAGAAGTTACTAAGGAGCAGCCTGTCTCCTTATGGGGGCCAACAGGTCCCTAAGAGACTTGGCAGGTTGTCTGAACCCAGCCAACTGATTATGCCGCCCGGAAGTGGGAGGTGCAGACATGGAATCTCCCAACCTGGGGATTTTGGCTTCCTCAGTGGAGGCGATGTCTGAAGAATGACCATTTACTGCCCACCTGCACATCCCCCACCCTCCTCATTAACCACTAAGTTCACAAGTATGTTTTGGCGACACGCTTACTCTGTGTCAGTGGTGACACTGGGGTATTAAACCTGATCCTCCCAGGAGCAACCAGCTTCCCAAGGGAGACCATTAACCTCCTTTGGAAAAATTAAAGAATGACACACACAATTGTTGATTCAGTTCCATACAAAGCTGGGAGAACCGATGCTATGAGATCACTTGGGGGAAGGAATCTCGGAGGAGGAGTGCCCGGGGCTGGGCCTGGAAGCATTTGGTTGGAGACTAAGTTGGATGAAGGATATGTTTCAGGCAAGGAGGTAGGGGAAAGAGCCTGGCTAAAGGGGCAGAGTGTGTGAACAAGTCAGGGTCAGGGGACAGACAAGAGGCAGGTCTGTCTAGAGTTGAGGGTCTGAATTAGGACTGCCAATGGCTGAGTCATCTCCATCTTAAGACCTTTGAGGGTTTGGGCTGGGAGAGAGGGAAGGAAGGTGTGTCTTTCAGCTGCTCTGCTCCCCAGCAGGTGGGCTGAAAGACAGTTATGGTCTAACAAGCCAGCAACTTTGGAGTGACTGATGCACTGTCCTTCTGTGTCAGACCATACCTGCCTCCCCAAGTCATTGTCCCCATTGCTTGGAAAGCCTCCTTCAGCAGCTCGGGGGCTCCATCTGGATGAGACTCTGCATGCTGCAGGAGTGGGCATGAGGGGGGCTGGATTCACAGGGCCTTGGGGTGGAGGACAGTTCCTCCAAAGCAGTCTCAGCTCTCCCCACCATTATGAACCTTGGGTCTTGAATGTTTCAGGACTTTCCGGAGCTGAGTAGGCAGGAGTCAGGCCAGTTGGTAGAGAAGCGGACCAGGACACTTTGGGCTGAGGGTGCTGGGAGGCCCTCTTTGCCCAAAGATGTCTTACAGCCCCTCCATCCCCAGGTTCATGGAGAAGGAACCCCACCAACACCTGGTTACAGGCATGTCCCAGTTGTCCTGGATGGAGTGGAGTCAGGGCAGGGGAAGAAATGGCTTTTCCTCCTCAGGTCAATTTACATTTAAATTATTAGGTTGAATCATACGAAATTACCTATATTTGACCATTTTTAAACTCACAAAAATGACAATTTTCAAGTGATTCAACCCAATATATTACTCAGCCTCCAAATATTTCTTCCTTTTAAAACCTCTGTTCCCTGATAATTAAGTACCAATTAACTATTGACTTACCCTAAAACTTGCTCTTCTTTCTGTATTTCCAGTTTCGGGAAATGGCACCTCCATCCGCCTTGTTACTCATGTTAGAGACCTCAGTGTCATACTCAGTGTCATCCTGTCCTCCACCCCGGATCCCAAGTCCTGTCTATTCTAGCTTCTAAATATGTACCGAATCCACCACTCCTCTCCCCTCTCTCTCCCCGCCCTGATTCCCAGCGCTCATAGTTTCTTGCTGGGATTCCTGCACTAACTTTGCCTTCAGTCCATTCTCCCTGCAGCCGCCGGAGTGGTCTTTTAAAGACACACGTCTGATCATGTCACTTCCCTTCTTAAAGCTCTTCAGTGGCCTCCTTTTACATTTATAATTAACTTTTAAATCTTACCATATCTTACCATATCCTGACTGATCTGAGCCCTGCTGTCCTCTCCTCCCAGAGTCCGTCTTGCTCATTGTCCCCTGGCTGTGGGGATCTTTCCTCACACGTGCCGAGACCTTTCCAGAGGGCCTTCGCGTATGCCCCTTGCTTTGCTAACTCCTCCTATCCCCGCTGGTCCCAGCTTGCACATCCCTTCCTTGGGGAGGCCCTTTGTGTTGTCCACCCGCCGGCTGTATTTGGCTTCCTTGTTATTCTTGCCCACGGGTTTCAGTTATTTTCTTCTACAGAGCTTAGCACAACTTACACATCCGTGTTTATGTGTTCAGAGTCTGTCTCTCCCAACCAGATGGCAAGCCCCATGAGTGGGGAGACCTGTCTGTTGTGTTCGCAGCTATATTCCAGTGTCTCTGGCATGGTGCAGGGACGCACTAAAGACACGCTGAGAGATGAACACTGGACGCCGGCGGCTCAGTCCTCCAGGAAGTCGGGGCCTGTTGTCGCCGGTGCTATCCCAGACCCCCTGTGCTGCGCTGCCACTGAGTCGCAGTGAGAGCAGTGAGAGCCGAGGGTGTGCTCCCAGTCGTGGGGGGAGGGCCCGGGCTCAGGCGTGGCTAGGAATTGTGATACGAAAAGTCCAGGGGGAGAGGTCCCCATAACAGGCCTGTCTGGAACACTTATGATTATAAATCAAGCTAACAAATTGTGACATAAAATATGTTCTGTCCTCCTGGCTTGACAAATATACCTTCGAAATGACCTGGAAAGCCAGGTTTGGATCCAGAAATCTTGAACTCTGGGGTTTCCTGCCAGAACTTAGTACCATAGGAAGAACTGGCCCTTGGCCTGAGGCCGGACCCCTTCTCTTCTCACTTGCAGCTCTGTCAACACTGTGAAGGGCCTTGTGCCCACAGGTGTGGACACCTGGGATTCATCCACGCGCCCTCTGCAGACTGCTCCGTAGCTACCCTCAGACCCGGGGCTGCACATATGGGCAGTTTAGTCCATTTTTGGTGGGATGAACCCAGGAGGCAGACCCAAGAATTCCCTTCGGACCTCTGGAGCGTGATCTAGAAAGGGGAGCGTGAATTGCAGGTGGATGTCCCCTTCGCTCTTTGCCCACGGAGGAGCCAGAGCAGGCCTTCTGTAGTGCAGGCCAGGGCAGCAGCCTTCTCACCTTGGCATAAGGGTGATGCTGTCTGTATTCGTGGTGTCCTGGGGGTGCCTGGGCAGGGAATGGACACAGCCTCCAGAAGGATAGACCCTCTATTAGCTGCTGCCTGGAGTTGCCTGAGACTCTGGCTGCTAGCTCTGGCCTCTTGTGGAGAATCTCCTCTCTGGTGAGCACATGGGTGAGAGCTCCACCTTCTCCTGACAGCTCAGGCCTCAGGACACCATGAAAACTGGGAGCCTCAGTCCTTCCTGCAGTGGCCAGGCCTGCAGTCAGTCCTTCTGCCATGTGCCTCCCTCGTGTTCCCATGCTGAGGCATCCCTGCACGTGGGGATCTGTGTGCCATGCTCAGGAGGAATCCAAAGGATGTGTGTGGGGATTGCTAGGATTTTCTGGGAAAATCCTGGCTGTAGGGTTGTTGTCATCAATGAGGGGCAGGAGGGATGTCAGTGTACTTCTGAGCAGGGCATAGAGAGGGCCAGACTACCAGCTGATTGTGGCCGCTTTGTAGGGCGGTGGGCTTGGAGGGTAATGGGTCCCTGGCCTGGAGAGCAGGACCACAGTGAGTGTGCCAGAGCCCCGAGCTCCTGCACTTAAGCTGGCCAAAGGTAGGTAGGAGTATGGCAAGTGGGTCAGGTGGGCAGGCAGACCTCAGACCTCATTTTCTCTCCAGCTAGGCTGAGATTGGATAATTTTATCTGACTTTGGAAGACTTCCGAGGAGTCCGAGGATCCCCAGCCAGGGGGTGTAGGCTTGAAGGCCAACAGGGTGGGCTGGCAGGTGGAACTGAGTGCATCAGCATCTCAGCCCAAGCAACCCCACCAGGATCCCTGCCCCGGGAGGGTGGCACCAGCCCCCAGCACTCGTGAGCAGGCTGCTTTCCCTTTTCTGCACCACCTAGAAGGGAAGCCGAAGACTACCTGCTGTCCTGGATGTTGCGGTGTTCTGGGAACACAGTTAAGCAAAAGCCCAATGCTGCTGTGGGACCTGCCCTGAGAAACCACCCTGGCATACTGTCCTCAATTCCCAACTGAAGCTTCATTCCCAGACAGAGGCTCTGTCCCTTTCCCCTTTCCCCTGGGGACCTCATTGGGAACAGAGGTCTCACAGGCCGGGAGATGCCATTGAGCTCACACTGGGGGCTGTAGCCCTGTCTATTCACTGGATTGTTTGTCGACATGTCGCTTCCCCACCAGACTGCGAGCTCTCTGAGGGCAGGGGCTGTGATGCTGCTTCTTAGCCATCTCTGCATCCCCAACGGTGCTGACACCGCGTGGGTGCTCAGGAAATGCCTACTGATGCACAGCCGGGTGCGTTTCCTGTTCTACAGATTCCTGTTCAAACTTTGTTTTTGTACTTTATTTTGTTAAACCAACTACTGCTTCTGACCAGAAGTCCTACAACTCTTCCCTGCCCCCTGAAGAGGAGTGTCCTTGACCTCAGCCAGGCTGATCAAGTCCCGTTGGTGAGGAATTGGTCTTCAGGGAGCAACCGGGGGACAGAAAACAGAACAGAATTATTTTGCAGAGGTCCCAGAGGCCTGCATCCTCAAGGCCACCTGGCTTTGTCCCTTCTGAGGCTTGGTTGGTCAACATTTTCTTTGGTTCTCTGAGTTACCACAACTTCCTAATAAATTCCTACTTTTGCTTTAGTTCATACCAGAGTTGGTTTCTGTTGCTTGTTTCCAAAGAGCTCTGACTAATACAAGTGTTTTCCCATTATTTGTAAATACTCTAAAGACCATGAAATTTTTAATGGCTATATGTATTACATTTGCTTATTTGACTGATTTGTGGGTGGTTTTTTTTGTGTTTTCCTGATAATGGTATTGCTATTTTCTATCAGTCTCTTTCCCGATCTGAGAATTTCCCCAAGCAACATACTGAGATAAATGGCAGAAGAAAGAAAACTAGAATTAATCTTCTTTAGAGAAATCACAGCTTGTTTCTAATACCTTAGTGGAATCCTTTCACTGGTCTCTCTCTTGTCCTTCTGTTTATTCATTCTTTCTTTCTTTCATTTTTAAATTTTATTTATTTATTTCAGAATCAGAGTCTCACTATGTTGCCCAGGCCTTTGCTTGGCCATTCTTTTTTAAATTCACAATTCATTTTTAATGTTGGAAGCATCTCATGGATTGTCATGGCAAATTGGTTTCATCTTGGCTCCCACCTTCAGTTGATTGGTAAGGATAACTTGAGCATTGTATCTGGGCTCAGTGGGAAAAGTGAGTCATAATTAATTAGCCATGTCTGACATGGTCCTGGAAGACATATTTGTCATTCCTATCTGTTATGAAAAGTCTCTACATCTATACTGTTGCACTGAGATGGTTTCTGCGTAAGCACATTCATTGAAATGGCTCACTTCATATTTGGATTTATTTCTCCATTTGTTAGAAAGTTTTTTCTGGTGCAAAGAATGTTCTGAAGCCCACAAGGTTCCATGCGATGTGGCCTCAGGGCATCTCTCTGGACCCTTCCCCTTCCACTCTCTCTCCCTGGTGCAGTGTGAGGGGCTGGACTGACTTAGGTAACCTAAAGCTAACTCTGACTCTGCCACTGACTAATTGTGCAATTCTAGGGGAGTAGCAATCTCTTTGGGCCTTGGATTTCTACCTGAGAAATAAAAAAACTTGAAGTGAGTAACCACAAATTTCCTTCTGGCTTTAAGATCCTTTTACTCATGTGAGTCACAGCTGCCTTTTGGTGACAGACTCCATCAGCCCCAGTTACACAGTCTGGGCCTAGGTGAGGACCTATGCCCCTCTGAGCTTTTTGTTCCGGGTTAAATGTGACCAGTCTCTTTAATCATTTCTCATATGATAAGCTTTCTGGAATTTTCACCATTCTGGTCTTTCTCTTCTGTACACACAAGTTTTCCAGAAAGTGTGGCTTCCAGAAGTGGCCCCAGGCTAGTCGTGCTGTGGGAGCATCCCCACTGCTTACCGTGTGGTCAGCCTGTGGTCCAGACAGATGACATTGACTAGGCACAGCCCGAGGGGAGGCAGCCACAGAAATATTCCTGGATCTGGGGATAGTTGTATTTGTAGTTTTAGAGGCTCTTCCTTCAGGCTGCATGCAGAACAGATGCAGGGAGCCATGGAGTCAAATCTGGAAGGAGATGGTGCTTCCCTTGAAGATCAGTAAGAAACCAAGAGCTGATTAATTGAACAGGTGCTATTTCTTAATAAACATGGAAGAAAGGTTTGCCAGAGATGTCATTAATGTTTGCAGATTTTTTTTAATGAGGGTGTTTATATCTACGCTGATGAAAAGAATGTCCTTTCCAACCCTTCTTTCTTGCTGTGCTCCCACGATTCTCTCTGATACCATGTCACATGACCCCTTCGCTCTAGCAGCTCTTGTATTTGTCCTTTGCACAGAAGGACGGGTGCAAAGGCAAGGAAAATTAAATGAAAACAAGAAAAAGCAAAAGCAGATTTGGAAAGGTTCTGGCATGACCAAGAGCCTACAGAAAACAATGATGTAAAGGTTGTTCTGGGAGAAGTCTAACACCAAGACTGATGGGAGACTCTCCCTGCCATCCTACCTTTAAGGAAGGGGTGTTTTGAAGCCCGCAGGTCCCATGTGATATGGCCCTGGGCCACCTCTCTGGACCCTTCCCCTTCCACTCTCCCTCTCTTGCTTAGATCCAGCCGCTTGGCCTCCACTTCGTTCTTTGTAAACACCAACCGTGCTCTCACTTCAGAGTCTGCATTTTCTGGGGTCTCTGGAACACTCTTCTCCCCTGCTTGGCTTCCTCACTGGGCCTCTGTTCAAACGTCACCTCATCAGAAAGTGTTCTCAGAGTCCTTTATCTAAGACAGATCCCTTTTCCCAACAAATCATTCTGTAGCCCTTTACTCTGCCTTGTCCTTCTTAACAGAACCTGCCAACATCAGACATACACTCACTTGTTTATTCGTATTATCTAGAACACAAACTCCACAAAGCCAAGGACTTGGCTTTGTTCACTCCTGAGTCTCCAGCGCCTTGACGTGTACCCGGCACATGCTGAGCCCTCGGTCAATAGTTGTCGTGGTGTGACTTTTACAGCATCAACCTCAATACTTATTAGCACAAAAATTGGTCTCATGGGAGTACTTTGTGTTTTTTGGTGGCGGGCCAATTAGTCCACTAGTTGACAAGTGAGTCATTGAGGTTGGGAACCTTAGTTTATTTGAGCAGCGTGGATCTGTTCAGAAAGGCCCTGGTGCACCACACTACAAAACCACTGTCTAAACAAGGTGCTAAGAGTCACCTTGCGAAGGGAGAACCATAAGTCCCATCCCATCCAGAGCTGCTCTGACCCGAGGTGGGCCCTGGAGACAAGGGGAAGAAAGGCGGGGAGAGGCATGTGTGTTCTCCCCATAGAACCATCCCGGCTCATTGCTAGATCCTGGGCTTTCTTTTTTATGTCATTTTTAGGGACTGAGGCCAGTTTTGCATGATTCAGTGACCAGACATGAGCAATGCCTCTAGGTGGCAGGTGAGGATGGCACAAGCTGCCAGGTCGGGTGGCCACATGTACTGTTCAGGTGGACTTGGGGGAAGGTGATAGGAGAGAAGTGGGTGCAGGAAAGGGAGAAAGGAGGACTAGGTAAAGCCAGGGCCATCGGGGCCTCTGAGCAGAGCCAGGCAGGGAAAGCCTGGGAGCAGTCGAGCGGAGGAGCAGTGATGGGAATCTGGAGGCCACTTGTGCTGATCATTTGTCCAAGGTGAACTGACTGTCCAGGAACTGGGGAGACGAGGGAAGGTCCTTGGACAGGACTGACATCCTAGGTGGAGAGATTGAAGCCACCCTTGGAAAATAGTACTTCAAAACCCTTGTTTCTTCAGTGTCTCCTTCCTCTCTATTATCAAGACTTGATTGGGAACCTAGAAAAAAATCCATGTACACCTGGGTGACAGTAACCATGAACCTTATCAATGACTGATCCCTGAGGATAAGTTTAGCTCATCAAGTTTTTTCCAGTGGTGATACCCCAGAGAGAGCTTTTCTAGACAGAATCACTCAGTGGCAGAATGTATTATATTTTCCAAAGATGACCACGATAATAACTTCCATCCTATATGTCAAAGTGACCTTCACAATCCTCCCATTGAGCAGTGGGGTCTTTGTCCGCTCCCCTTGAGCTTGGGTGGATCTTCTGCATTTGCATCTGAAAAGGAGTGGAGATAAAGGTGCCAGAATACCCCAGCACCCTTTCCTTCCACAATTTTCCTGCATAGCTTCTCCTAGCTCTTTACTCTCCTAGTTTCAGGCAGAAAGACTCATCCTGAGCTGAGCTGCTTTTCTTGAAGTTGTGCTAGAACTTCCTGTTAGCTGGGGCAAATTCGAAATCTCTTTTCCTGGTCACTGTGCTGGAGAGTGAGGAGAGAACCTCCACCCCCAGCCCCAGATCCTGCGGAAGGCCTGAGGGCTGCTGGAGATGGTGAGGATGGCTATTAGTAAGATGTTACCTGCAAAATGGCACCCACCTCAAGCATGGGATGTCAACCATCCTTGGTGTGTACGACTGAAATTTACCTGTGAGGGGCTGTGAACTCAGATGACCTGAAAGTCTTCCAGGCCAGACACAGAAGCCCCTGTCCCCTACCTCTTACTTTCTACCCGTTTCTAGACCTTTTCTTATGATAACACCTGGGTCATCAGGAAGCATCTGGATCTCAAATTACAGGCGCTGGGGCTGGAGCTGGCAGCGGTGGGTGATTCAGAGTTTCTCTGCTAGTTCAAATGTTTAATGTCTGTTAGAGCTCGGGACCCGGGCTGGAGGCTATCCTTTGGTGCCAGTTGGTTAACACTTTATGAACAGAGGTGGGGGAGTGAATGCCTTGGACCGTTAATGTGGGCCTGGAGAACTTCCATTGTCCTTGAGGGAACATCCTGTTTGGCCCATCTTGTCCAAAGAAGAGCCAAGATATGCAAAGTGGGGAGAGAGAAGGGGGAAGGTTGTGCCAGTGCTTTCTGTCCTCCCAGTGTGACAACTACCCAGGCTGCTCCTGGGAGGCAGGATGGAGTCCTGGGGAAGACTGAGGACCATGGTGGCTTCCAGGCACCAGCTCTGTCCCAGAGTGTCATGTGCCCGGGCAGTGGAGTTCTTGTTGATGCAGGCTTCCGCTTACATTGTCCCTCACGGCAGATCCTACACAAGGGGGTTCTCTGTCTCTGCAGCCACTCTGTCAGCACAGAGATCCTTCTTTTTCCCTGGCGAGAAGATCAGAAAAAAAGTTACCCTTCCAATGTTGGGACTCTTGGCATCCTTGACCTGGCCCCAGGCCTCTGAATCCTAAGTGTCTAACCCAGGATCACCTTAGGCAAATAACTTTCTCCTGATTTTCCAAGAGCCTAGAAAAGGAGGCTCTTCAGGAACAGGAAGTTCTTCCTAATGTCTAGCCTTGATCAGAAACTATGCCATACACTGAGCTGTGGAAGGTGTGGGCAGTTAGGGCTGTGGTGGATCCAGGTAAGTGACTGGCCAGAAGCCACATGGCAGAGCCAGGACCAGCCTCAGGACTACCCGCAGGGAGGCTTTCCCCTATCTCAGGTGTTTTGGTCCTCTCTGTCCCTTCTCAGTGGCCAAAGCTGCTATTTTCTGAGCCTAGAAAACATTAGGGTAAGCGAAAGAAGCCAGTCACAAAGGACCATTTAGTGTATAGTTCCATTTATAGGAAATGTTCAGAACAGACAAAAGTGTAGAGACAGAAAGTGGGTTAGTGGTTGCCTAGGGCTGAGGGGGGAGTGGGAGTTGGAGGGTGATGGCTGAGGGGCTATGGGTTTTTTGGGGGCAGGGTAATGAAAATATTTTAAAATTGGTTGTGACAATAGATACAGGGCTCTGAATATGCTAAAAGCCATTACATTGTACACTTTAAATAAGTGCATGTAAATTATGTCTCAATAAAGCTATTTTTTTAAAACTGCTCTTTTCCTGGCGTTCACCTTGTTATCACAAATCCTGGGGACTCTGGGGGATAAAAGGCCAGGGCCAGACCCTCTCCATAGCAGACAGGGCCTGCAGGTGGCGTGCAGCCTCAGCTGTTCCCTCCTCCCTCCTCCCCACTGGAAAGAATATGCAGGAAGCAGCCACCCGCTTCTCCCACGCTTTGTGGCTGGGCCAAGACTCTGCCTTCTAGGACACACTCACCACAGTGAGGTCTCAGTGCCTCCCCTTTGCTGACCTGCCTACTCTCTCCACCCTGTGGCCTGCCAGCTCAGACAGCCTGGGATGGGAAGAGCCATGAAGCCCAGGTCAGTCCGGTGGTTCTTTCAGGGCTAGGACATCCTGGGGCAGAGGCAGGGGCTGTGCTGGGTGGAGAGCTCGGAACCTGGACTGATCTTGGAGTTTCCCCTCCCCCTCTTTGCAAGAAGGTGGCCCTGTGAGCCACTGGTGGGGGAGACGCTTCTCTCAGGGAGCCATGTCCTAGGAATGGTAGGCAAGAAGGGGTGAGACTCAGCCACACTTTCACTCCACAAATGTTTATCGATACCAGCTAAGAAACCACTGTGTTCTGGGAACCACTGGGTATGCCCAGTGGTGACCCAGCCTCTGCCTTTAAAAGGCTCAGAGTCCAGTGGGGGAGTAAGTGCACTTAGTTCTGTGAGTGGACAAGCAATGGAGATTAAAGGAAGGACATTAACCAGCCTGAGAGTCGGGGAGAAGGTCAGGAAAGGCTTCCTGGAGCAAGCACACCTTGAAGAGTGAGTGGGAGACACCCCAGGAAGGACAGAAGTTGGGTGGCTATCATGCAAAGTACATCCAGGCAGAGGGGATACAATGCATGAAGGTCTGAAGATGAATGTGAGAGAGCAGTCCATCTGGAGAATTGCCAAAGAAACTTCAAGTAGTTCAGCTGGTTGGAGACCGAATATGAGATGGAGAAGGCCAAGAGATGAGGTGGGAGCAGTAAGGAGGGGCAGGCCGTCTGAAGCCTGAAGAGGAGGAAGTCCCCCTCACCCCACCTCCTCCACCTACCTCTTGCACCTGCAGGGCTCTCACCTGAGCAGCCCCAGTGCCAGGCTGAGAAGAGACCAGCCAGGGTCAGGAGCAGCGAGACCGGCACCACCACCAGCAGCACGTCTTTGTAGGAGGCCTTTCCTGGTGCTGGAAATAAAGGGCTGGGGTCAGAGGTGACTCGATGCTTCCTAATCCCTCAACCATTGACCACTGGCCGTTGGCATACCTGCCTCACGATGGCAGCTCTCCCAGGGGGTGACTGTGGCCAAGTCCCAGCTGACAGGGTTGGAGACAATACAGGAATAGGCCACATCCTTTTCTCCTGGTCCCAGTGAAACACTCAGCACCTGTCCATCTGTGAAGAGGCTGTGTGCTTCCATACCTAAGTCCATTGTCCCCTCCTGTCGCCAGCTATAGGTTACGTCACTGATGTTGGGGGCCCAGCAGGACAAGAAGACCTGGCAGGTGGTGAGGGGCAGAGCATCCCCTGCTACAGTGATGAACACGTGTACCACGGGCCTGGGCACCACGTCTGGGCAAGAACAGAAGAACAGGTGTGCGTCACAGGGAGGCTGGGGCTGAGATGCCACCTCCCACTAGGCCCCTCTTGTTCTAGAACCTTGCCTGTCTTTCTATTGCCCACTGGACAGAGCTGCATATCACACTAATTCCTTAGTGTGATATTCAAAACCCTCAGGAAATGATCGTGTCCACATCTCCAGCTGTGCCTCCTGCTAGTCCTCCCCGTTCAGCCTGATCAATTTGCAGTTCTCCCAAACACGTCATGCTGTTGTGTGTCTCTCGTGCTTCCCCAGGGCGCATCTGTGCACACATGTGCCTTTCCCTTCTTGTCCTTCTGGAAACTCCCGCCCATCCCTCAAGGCCCAGCTTGGACACGTTGCTTCCTGCCTTGGCTGTGAAGCCTTTCCTGGCGGCCAGGTGTGGCCCCGAGCTCCCAGGGGCTCCATCTGTCCCTTTCTGCAGCACTTTTCACAGTGTGTCAGTCAGCAAGAGATGACAAGCATGTAAGTCAGGCAAGAAAAAAAATACATTCCTGGCCTTTTGGAGCTTACAATTTGGTGAGGAAGACAAATACTGACAAGTGATTATGAATAATTAAGAAATAATTACAAGAGTGCAAAACGCTGTGAGGTAGGAGCCCAGAGGTGGGGGCTCTGTCCTGTTACCTCCCTGACCTTTGCTCTCTAGTGTGGCAAACAGTGGGTGCTAAGTGCCTGGGCCACTGGACACATTGGTGTCCTGGGCCGTGGCTTCCCTTTCCTCTCTAGGTTGATGAGTAAACTCTGAGGCTCGGCAATGGGGCCAGCGGGAGAGCATTCTGGTGACAACGGGAGGGCTCAGTCTCTGACAGCATTCCAAAGTCACGCAGAGAAAACCTTGTTAATGCCAGCTCAATCTGGTGGGATTTGTGATATGAAAAAGGAAATGATTTGCTGGGCACACTAATAGCATAAACAAAGATTACAGGGGGGATATTTACACCACTTAAGAGGACAAGCTGCTTCCAAACACGCTCAGGCACAGTAGAAACACCCATTGACATTTTCCAGTAACTGATCTGCTAATTCACATCACTCTTACCATTGTCAAAGCAGAGCTCCTAAGGATGGCTGCTTGGCAGATTCGTGCAATTAGTTCTAATCATGCTATGCATTTGGAAGCAATAAAACAGCAATTTCCTTAAAATCTGTAATTCAGACGCTGAGAACAAGGCATTTGAGAGCTTAGTGGTGTGGGTGCTGCCTGTATTATCACATTCAATGTCCTCATTTCACATGTGCAGCAGCCGAGAGTCCTAACGGGGGAGAGGCTCTGGGGCTTCGTGTGTGGTGGTGTAGGCTATTCACCGCACGGGGCACTGGGCTAAGGGGGCTAAGGGGGCGGGGTGGGGGTGCTGAAATCTAGCCAGCACTCTGCTTGCCAAGACATGCCACCTGGTTCAGGGCTGCGTGCATCCAGAACGGCACCCTCTAATTGCATTGGCACCCTGAGTGGCTCACCCAAGGACAGCCAGTTAGCTGTCTTGGGGATTTGAGACACTTCTCCAATTTGCTTATAGCCTTTCTCTCCCTGGCTGCTTCCTTTTTCCCAGCTGCTTTCCCTACTTCCCATTCTTAAATTTGGACTCCCCCCCACCCCCGTACTCTGTCCAGATTTCTAAGGTTTTACTGAAATAGTGGTTTGGGGTCATTCACACCTTGTAGATAAATGAAAGCTAAAAGGCCATTCTTAGTTGCCACAGTTAAAATCTCTCTAAAAGAGCTCTTTTAAGAAATATAAAAATTCTACACTTTTAATTATAGTTTAATTATAACTTAATTTTAAACAAAAAACCCATTGTGTCATAGTTTAATTTGCAACATTTTTCTCCTTTTTAGCAGTACATACACTAATAGCATGTTTCATCGTCTGTGGTGATACTTTAACACCCATGGAGCCCAGACCAGGCTCCGTCATGGACGTTTCTGCAAACGCCACTCTACATGGTGATACTACAATGCCCATTTTGCAAATGAGAAAGGTGATGATCAGGGAGGCTAAGCATTGTGTCCAAAGCCACTGAGCCCAGAAAAGACTGAGTTGGAGTTCAGATGAGGGCTGTGAAATGCCAAAGCCTGGCCGCCCCAGATAGGAGCTCACCTGGGAGTTCCTGTGGTGTTTTCTTAGATCTGACTGCCAGGGTTAGCAACATGGTCAGAGACCAGAGGTTTCTGGAGCCCTGCCCTCCCCAGCTCCCAGGGCTCAGGATGTCTGTCTGGTGCTGTGTGGGAGGAGGGGGTCAGGGAACCAGTGTCAGGTGCACTCACCGTATACCTTGAGCTGTAAAGTCTGGGTCTGGGCCCGACCCCCGGTGTCCACCATCAGCACAGAGAAGTTGCCGCTGTCTCCAGGTTCCAGGGGCCCAAGCTCCAGGCTAAGGTTGCTGTGCAGCCGGGCTCGGCCCAGGAAGCGGGAGTGGTACAGAGTCTCCAGGGAGCCCTGAAAAAACATGGCCAGGAGCTCCTCCGAAGGCCAGAGAGATCGCCAGATGGCCTCGCGGACTTGGAAGCCAGGGGGGCGCTCTGCCACCAGCAGTACAGAGTCCCCGACCTTGCTCAGCACTTGGGCACCAGCAACTGCAATGGAAACAGCACTGAAAGAACAGACTCCCCGGTCACTCTGCCTGCCCCACGTGCCCCATCTCTCTCCTGCACGCAGCTGAGCTGCTATGGTGAGAATTAGGGCCCCTCCACCCTTACTCCCACCATGCAAGTTGAGAGTGTACTTTGCCGGGTCCTGGGGATAAAACAGTAAGGGAGAGAATCCGGCCCCTGTGTTCATGGAGCTCACAGAGGAAGCCAGATGTGCAAGTGAGCAATCAAAATAAATTATGTGAAGCACCATAATGGGGAAAATGGAGGGCTCTGGGACAACACAGGTAGAGTGATAGGGGACCTCACCCAGCACTGAGGGGCTCAGAGGAGAAATGGTTAAGCCGAGACCCGAAGAAGGAATGGGAATCAGCCAGGCCAGGTTGCCCAGAGCAGGGACAGGACGGGGGATTGTTCCAGGCAGAGGAACAGCCCTCATGAAGGCCTGCAAGGAGCGAGCATGGTGCATGGGGATTGAGAGTAGGTCACTGCAGAGCTGGTGGGAGCCAGAGCATGCAGGGACCTGAAAACAATCTTGGAGTTTGGGCTTTATCTGTAGAGCAATGGGGGGTGGGGTGGGTCTCAGGTAGGTTTTAAGCAGGAGAGTGACACGATTAGACGCATGGTTAGGAGAGTCACTCCAGCAGAGATGTGGAGCATGCACTGGAGAAGGCACAAGACTGAGTCTGTTTATTTTCATCCAAGGCAGAAGTGATGGAAATTTGGATTGAGGAAGGGAGCAACTGGCGTGGGGAGAAGTGAGAGGAATTGAGAGAGATTAAGATGGTGTCACTAGAAGGAGTTGGTAATAGATTAGCTCTGGGAAGTGGAGGAGAAAAAGGAGTCAAGGATGGCTCTCAGGTCCTTGGGATCCACTGGATGCCATTCTCTGTGGTCTGGAGCAGGAGGACAAATGACAGAGGCTGAGATGGCAAGATGCTAAGTTTTTTGGGGCTATATTTCAGCTGGCGGTGTGTGGAGACACCTCTGCTTGAAGTGGTTTTCTGACCCCTTTGCTGACTAGTTTCTGCTCATTCTTGAAGTATTATTGTCTCCTCTGACCTCTTCATCCCTCACTGCAGGTCACACACTCTCATGGTCCCGCAGTGGCCTGGGAACACTACTGTGACCACCCTTATTCCTCTGTTATCATCACCTGTTTGTGAGTCAGCATCTCCCACTAGACTGAACGCCTCAAGGGCGACTGCACTGTCTCTTCCCCTTTGCACTCCCTGTACTCACCAGCGTTCAGGACCAGGCTATGGGAGAAGCTCAGAAAACAGTGTGGAATGAATGACTGAGTTTGTCAAGGACTGACCCTGTGCCTGACACTAGCACAGGGTGCAGAGCAGAATCAGCGCTGATGATCAGAGCCCCTGGTACCCAGGCGCTGCGAGTTTGGTGAAGGAGACATGTTCTGGGTGGTCACTCAATTGGCCATGATAACTCCAGCCCTTCCCCCACCCCCCCAGCCACCTCCATCTGTCCTGACTGGAGATGGCTTCGGTGTTCACTCAGAGTGGAGATGTAGCACACAGGGAGCACTGCACTGGGTGCCAACCAAGACGAGCTTCTACCCTGGCCTGGCTCTGCCACAAATTAGCTGTGTGAACTTGGGCACGTCACCTCCCTCTCTAGGCTTCAGTGGCCTCACCTATAAAATAAGGCAGCAGCACCAGGCTGGTGACTTATCTCTTTCATCATTAAGAGACCTTTTAAAACTTATTTTTGTCTTATGTGTCCAATGATTTGAAAGATTTTGTGAGCCAAACATATTGAGGCCTCTTTTGAGGGTTAAGGGGTGATTTGGGGCACATATTTAAAAATGTTGAAGGAATCTGCTGGGCCTTTGGAGCCTTCAGGGCCAGGAACACAGGCAGGGACACAGGACAAATCACCCCCAAGTCCCTACCAGTCTCCGATGTAAACAATGGCATCTGGGTCTTTGCCACACCCCACAATCCCGCATCCCTGGCCCTGCAGTGCTAATGTGTGTCACATTGCTATATGTGACCAAGGAAGGCAACTCAGGCCTTAGACTCATGGAGAGATCACCCAGTGTGGAAGAGACCCCGCGTGCCAGCCGTTCCAACATCACACCGTGGTCAGCCACCCGAAGCCCACACGTTTGGCCTGCTCCCACCTCTCACTCCCCCTGGATACCCACCTCCCCTTCTGCAGGCTTGCAGGCAGGGACCTCAGCTTCCCCGCAGGCTGTTGAAAACATACTCTTCGGGGTGTAGGGAACCCTGCTCCGCCCTGCCCTCCACTTCCCTCTCCAGACTGTACGTAGATTTTCCTTGTGTTAACACTGCCAGTTCTTACCATTCTCACATCCAACTTGCTCACAAAACCAGTGGTAGCACCGGCTCAGTTTAACTTCCCGGGTCACAAAGCAGCTCAAGTCTCATGGACAAGGATGCTCCTCATGCTGCCACCTCCTCCCTGCCAGGACCCTGCATCCATTGTATCTGCCTGGCTTTAAATGTCCCAGAACTTGCTCCCGTCTTCCCTACCCCTCCTCAGTCTCTGGGTTCTCACTTGGGTTAAGGGGGTCCTGCCCAGACATCCTGGTGAGGGCAGCTGGGGAGGGGCCTTCAGCTTTCTGAGGATGGGCTGCCCACCTGCCCCACTTACCTTCCCAGAGAAGCAGACCCCACAGGGACCACATGGCCATCCTTCTCCAGAGACGCCGGCAGACTCCCTTGACAACCCAAATCCAGAACATCCCAAGCTAAGTGGAGGGATGGAAGGAGCTGCTGTCCTTCTGGAAAGTCCCATGTTCAGAAGGAGGAATCTTGACTCGGAACAAGATGCCCCGAAAGTGAAAACATCCAGAATAAAGTGGAAGTTGGCCCTGGGCCTGGCTGGGCTTTCAGGAGCAGATTCTTGTAAGTCAGCGCCTTTCACGTGCACAAGGTTGGCTAATGCTCGCCGACCAGCGCCCCCGCGCAAGCCCACATCCTCCTGGCTGGCTCCCGCCGGCCTCCCTGCTTCCTGCTCCATCCTGCTGCTGTCCTCCTCATCGGCGCCACAGAGGGCCTGTACCCTGCAGTTCCCATGGAGTCACTGCGCTGCTTGAAGGACACGGCTCTCCTGCGCCGGCTCCGGCTGCTGTCCAGGCTGCTGGTCCACAGCCATTCTGCCCCAGCCAGATCGCCCTCTTCTCAGAACTGGCATTGCACACTTCCGCCACTTGTCCGCTACCCTCAGTGTGCTGCTCCCTTCCAGACGGGCACAGCCGAGCTGTCCCCCCCCCCCACCGCCCCGCTCCCCAGCTTCCTGACCACAGGCGGGCGAGAGGCTCCCTCCTCTGCCCCGTGCGTGCCCACGCTTCCCTCATCGCCTTTAACCTGTTGTTGGTAACAGTTTTCTGGGCTTCGCAGACTGTTTAGCCAGCATGTTCTTGTATTCATCTCTGTGTTGCCTCAGTGCTCAGCAAATTATTACAGGTGTTTAATTAATGTCTGTTAAATGAGTGAATGAATGCTAGACATCGTTATACATTTTGCTTTGTGGAAGCCCTGCAACTCTTCTCCGAGAGGGTCATCTTGTCGCCCTGTAAAGATGGTAAATGTGAAAATCAGCGTGAGGTTAGGCCTCTTGCTGAGGTCACAGAGGGGCAGAGCTGGGACTTGAACTTTAGAGCATGGTCCATTTTCCACAGCCCCCTTCCTCATCCTATTTCTCTTCTCACTTCAAGTCACTTGGGTTCTTATGTCGGAAAAGGCTTTGCAAGAAGTTGTTGCCTCTGAGGGAAGTTCCTCATTGTCCTGATCCTGGTTGGGACAATGCGTCTGGTCCTGCAGAGCCTCTGACCTGCCAGTCAAACTGGACACCGTGCTTTGGCCCCAGTGAGGAACTGGGCATCTAGGATGGGGGTGAGCAGGAGGATTTGGGGGTAGGGGTCCTGTCCTCCAGGTACTCACAGCCAAAAGGTAGAAACAGGTGCACCAGGGAAAGTGAAGCCTCACCTGCACAAGGCACTGCTCTCTGCCGACGTGCAGCCCAGGCCCTCAGCACTGCAGGGAGGGTGGGGAAGAGGTGATCTGGGCAGGGGATGCTCCCTGAGAAGGTGGAATTGGGCTGTGTCTTGCAATGGGCATGGTTTAGATAGGATGGGGAAAGGAGTGGGCCAGAGGCTGGGGTCGGCTCTGGGCGTGAGGGGAGAGCAGAGTGTGCTCAGCCTTGGCTGTGGGAAAGTACCAAACGGGCTCCAGGAGCAGTGAGGGACGCAGGCAGGAATCCTCTAGGGCTAAGTGGGAAGAATGGGAACGGGGTTGGGGGCAGATTAGGGGCCTTGGAGACAGGGTTAGGTTATTCTGGAGACTCTAAGCCTGGTGCTCGAAGCCTCATTAAGTGCTCGGATTCTCAGGGATGCTGGTTCAGTGGGGCTGGGACCAGGAACCTGTCACTGTAACAGCGAGATTCCCTCAGGTGGATCTGTGGCTGCTGGCCGGAGGTGACGCTCCCAGAAGCGCTGCTTGAAGGCGGGGGCTGTTGCCTGTTTTGAGTGGGGTGGGTGGGCTGACTTGCTGGCGGGAGGACAGCAGGCAGAGCAGGGAGAGAGAGCAGCCCAGGTAGCGGCTGTTGTGACGTCTTGGGAAAAGGAGAAGGGCCTGGAGAGGGAGGAGATATCTAGAGTACAGAAGAGGGGCAGAACTGGGAGGCTGCCTGGCTGTGGGTAGAGAGGACAAGGCAGGCGAGTCATTTATGGCCCCATTGTCAATTTTGTCATTCATTCATCAGGCATTTATTGAGCATCTATTTAGGTGCCAGTTGCTGGGGACACAGAGATGAAAGGCTAAGCCCCTGACCTTAAGGAGTTCATGGTTTAGATGAGGTGATGGGATACGGAAACCAATAATTACAACCAGCGTGGCGAGAGCAGTGCCAGACGTCTGCCCTGGGTGGATGCTACGGGACCCAGCAGGGCAGGTGGGAGGCTGGGAGGGCTCCGTGGAGGGGTGGGATTTGAGGTGAGCCTTGAGACTATAACCAGAGGAGGGTAGGAGTTAAGAACTCAAGCTCTAGAGTCAGTCTGCTTGAGTTCAAATGTTGGCTATGAAACTTTGAGCAAAGTAACTTCTCTGTGCTTCAGTGTCTTCATCTGTGAACAGGGATTAATAACAGTATCTACCTCTTAGTGTTGCCAAGGGACACGTGTAAGGGTTTAAAATGGGTTCTGGTGCACAGACAGCACTCAAATATTAACCATTGCTACTAAATGGCCAGAGAGAGGGAAGGGGGAACCTGGGTACGGGCAGATAAGGGCGTCTTTGAGGCACACAGTCCCTATTGTGACTCTCTCCTCCCAGACTGGGAGCATCACCAGGTCCCCTCATTTCTGCACCGTGTATATCGCCAAGGACACGCTTTCTATGAGATGATGCCCTCCACGCATCTGTTGAATTAGATTGGATGATTCTAAAGTGTCAAGGCCCAGGGCAGGGAGGGTTGGGCTGCAGGAGTGCGTGGGCCAGATCCCGAATTCCCTGGAGAAGACAGTGGGCAGTCACATTCCCTCTTCACAGAACTGGTTGCCCATAGTGGTCCATCCAAGCAGGAAATCATTGCAGTCTTCTCTCTACCCTCCCACCCCCAGCCAAAGCCCTTTGACTTGAGGGGAATTTTGGGGAAGCTGGAGAAATGGGGAGGAGGAGGTAGAGTGAGGGCTGGAAGATGTCCCACCTCCCCAAAGAGAAAAACTTCGGGCCTGTGCGACCATGGGAGAAAGATTCACTGAAGAAGGCAGCGATTCTTCCCAGCTGTAGGAAGGGTTAAGTCTGCAGCAGGCAGGTTGTCCTCACCACTGCTAATCACTGGTTCGCACCATATTAATTACCCAGCCACAGGGGGGAGTGCACAGGAGTAAATTAGCTGGTGAGTTCAAAGGCGCCACTCCCCACATTCCTTAATTAAGAGAGCAGCTGGCGGCCGGCGCTGCTACTCCACCTCCCTGGGGCCTCTCTGCGCAGTCTGGAGTTGGCTGCTTCTGCTGAGGCAGGCAGAGTAGCTCCAGCTGCCATGCGAAGAGCCTGCCCCTGCCAGTAGCCTACCCTCACTTCGGGCTGGGGGAGCAGGTGTTGACCACCGCACACGGCTGCCCCGACTCCACCACTAACCCTGAGCCGCTTGCTGCTTGCTGTGGAGATTCAGATCTGTGATGGCCTGTCCCTGAGGGCCAATCAGAGCCACGCTTCTCCTGGAGGAGAGGTGGGGACAGGAAAGAAAGGTGGGATATAGGGAGCCAGACGGGAAGGAGGGGCATTCAGCAGGCTTTTTGGGCACCAAGGGTGAAGGAAGAGGAAGGGGGTGTTACTGGGGAGTGGCAGACCTCTGTGGGCTGTTTCAAGGGGCTGGTGCAGGATGGGGCTAAGGGGGAGCAGGTAGAAGCCCACCTAAGCCCTGTCTTTGTGTCTGCCTTCACTTGATATGTCAGCTGACACCATGCCACTGGCAGCCCCAGTGGCAGGGGAGCCTGTGTGCACCCCTTCCTGGCCAGCCAGCTTGGTCAGCAGTGCTGTGCTGTGGTGGGAGGACTGGGCTTGAGGCAGAGGAGCCCGGAAGGAGCCTGCCTCTGCCACTTCTTAGAAACACCCACTGTTGCTGAGCCTCTGCAGATATGAAATGGAGGTGAAATGGCCTCATCTCCAATGAGGTGATGCTGGCACCACCCTGAGCCTGAGTGCCTCCTTCACTTTTGTGCCTAAGGTGCTTCTCCTGTCTCAGCCTGGTCCTGGCCCTGCTGGGAGTAGGTAGAGGGGATGCAATCTCTGATGAACTAGGGGCCTGGAACACACAGCTGGAGAGGGAGAACTTGAGGAGGGAGGAGAAAGAGTAAGTGGGATGGAACAGCCCGCAGAGACTGGGTGGGAGGGGTCTGCAGCTTAGGTCTGTCCAGTCCACTTTTAAGGCAAAGACTCACCTTCCCAGATTGGAAGGAAGGCTGCATAAAACAGAAACAAAGCCACTGTGCTTTACTGAGGTAGAGAGGGAGAATCTGGAAGCTCGTTCATGCATTCGCTCACTCACCAAACGCTTGTTGGATTCCAGCTTGTTCACACGAATGCGTCAAACAAACATTTATAGAGCATCGAGCGTGTGTGAGCCTCACGAGGTCAGGAACTCATGCTGAGGAAGACAGTGGTCATGACACTAATAATGAAAGGTGCAATCACAGAATTGGTCTGTGCCCCGTATGGGAAAGAATTCCAGGACAAGTAAGTACAATAATGTGAGCTGTCCTTTCAAAGAACTCGAGAGAAGAGCCCTCTGAGCAAAGGCCAGGGGGCAGTGCATGCTGAAGGAGCAGGCATGCGGTCGGATTCAGGCCCTGCCAACTGCAGCTTCTTCTAGCAGTGCAGAATGACAGGCAAACACGTGGCAGGACACAAGAGATCCCAGCGCTGGATGAAGAAGCCTGTGTCTTTCCCATCTTGTACACCCTCTCTGGATTTACCTTCATCACAGTCGATACAAATATGAAGGACACAGAGCTATTTAGTGGATGCTGATTTAAATAAAGCCTTATTTCCTAGCCAAATCTAAAATAACAAACCTGGAATTGAAAGAAATCCCAGTGCGTTCAACCTGCCAGTTCAGGGAGGGACCATGCTCCATTTTATTGCTTGTATCTAAGTTGTATAGTCACATACAAAACAGGGACCTGGTGGCTAATCACGTCTTACTTACACTGGAGCTGTGCAATGAATGGATCAGACCCCAGCGCAGGCCGGCTGCAAGTCCTGGACTACCTGAGAGGGCCACCAGAGGGCAGCCACGAGGCTCCCTCTGGTTTGTTTCTTACTCTGGTGAGGAGCAGCTTGGGGCCTTGCCCGTCCAAGCTCAACCCAGCTGGAGTTCTTTCCTCTCTCTTTACTTTGTAATGTGAACCCACAGAACCGAGGTCCCTAGAGGAGGCATAGCCAACTCACCCCGCTGGATAAGTGTTCGCATTTAGCTCTGACTTGGAGAGAAAAATAGAGTTTCACAGCTGAGAGCTTTGAGAATGTGTGGCAGCTGCTGGCATGTGGTCCTGTGGCTATCGTGGCCGTGGCCGGTGGCTGTGGCAGGCTGGGGAAGGCCACGGAGAAGGGGGGGTGGGGAAGCAGCTCTCTGGTCCCCTGCAGGGCACCCTTCCTCAGTGTCTGCAGGGTCTGTTCCTCGAGATTGGTGGAAGTCCCATTTGTCCTTGGAGATGGCCCTTCTACTCCCGGCCACCAGTGTCCTGCAGGAACAGAAGCAGGTTCCTACTCCCACAACCAAAGACTGGACATGGGGTTTTGGGGTGGGTGTGCTGATATCAGGCACACCAGCGAGAGTCTGGGCTGAAGAGCAAGGGCCTCCTTTCAAAGCTCTACTTTCCCGATGTTATTTTGGGGGATTTTCTTTTTCTTAAATTTCCTTAGTAATTGTTCATTTGGAAAAATCCCAGCTTATTCTTTTCTAAACCAAGAGAAAAGATGTTTTCAGTTGCAAATAGATCTGAGGGGATGGGGGAGGGATTGCAGGAAGAGAGCAAAGTTCCTGAGAGGCCAGGCCGGCAGGGTGTGTGTGTGTGTGCGTGTGTGTGAGAGAGAATGTGACTGTGTGCCAGTATAAGTGTGTGTATGAGATAGGGCTTCTTACCTATCTGTGTCGAAGAACCCGTTTTTCTTTTTCATTTCCAATCCATTGCAGACCTATACTTTTGCAGAAACGATAAAAGCAAATTACTAGAAAAATAAAATAAAAAGGCATTCAAAATACAAGCCCTAATTTTTTATGATTGTATTAAACAAACAAACATAAAATTACTCAGTTGAATTGCCATAAAAGTTTCTAAATTCTTTAAAGTTTTCTAGTTATGTTGTCATGGACTAGTGAAAAACAAGCCACAGACTGGTACCAGTCTGTGGACCATGAGTTGAGTATCACTGGTATGCAGGTAGAGTGGGGAAGGTACGAAAACTCAGGAAGCAGGTGGTCTGTGGGGACAACTGGAAGGGCTGGTGCTTTCCAGGTCCCCAGAATCAGTTTTTCTTCCTGTCCTATCTATGTTTTGATGTTTTACAAGGGGGCGATTCTTTTATAGGGGTAGTGGCAAGGGTTTGGCCTCTGCTGGTGCACCCTGACTGACCAGTGAGGACCCTGAGCTTCTAGATTAACTGGCTTGTGAGTCTCCTCCTAGTAGGATCTCTGATTCTTGGCAAAGGGAAGTGGCCCTGGGGTCCTTTGGAGAGGGACTGGACTGGTGATGAGAGATGAAGAGGAGGATGAGGATGGGGAGGGGTTGGATGTACTTCAATGAAGTAGGTGTCTTGTAGGTAGGCCAGTACTTTTTAAACTTTAAACTTTAATGTGCATAAAAATGTTACTGAACCAAACTGGGTCCATTTGCCACGTGCAATGGAAAGCCAAACACCGAAGCATTGGGTTTTTGCAGCGAGAAAAGTTTTATTGCGAGTTGACTGGCAAGGAGAAAGGAGGAAACACTTAAATCTGTCTCCCAGAGCTGGGGGCTGGGTCAGGTTTTATAAACATGGGGTAATGAGGCATGATCTGATTAGATCGTGCCATGGGGTGACTTCAGGGCTTGATCTGATTGGATCCTGGTTCATGCTTGGTTCAACTGGGCATGCTCAGGTTATGTGACCTTCAACCTGGGGAGTCCATGGCAACTGAAAAAAAAAATCTCACAACTTTGTTATTAATACATAAAAGCTGAACCAGATTGGGCTGATGCAGTTACACAAATCGCCAGGAGATGTTATTGAAATGCAGATTCTGATTTGGTAGGTCTGGAGTTGGGTCTAAGCACCTGCATCTAATAAGCTTCCAGGTGATGTCAGCACTGCTAGTCCCGGGGAGATGCTAGGTGTTTGCAGCCCCACAGTGCCAGGAGCTCTGTGACAGTACTGGTGTGTCCATGAAGCCCAGGTGGGTGGGATCTGGTGCAGTGGGATCCTGTGTCTGTAAGCTGGACCTCCTTCTCTGTGATTCCATGAAGCAGGGGTCAGGGCCTCAGAGGGGCAAGTGTAAATAATCTTTTATTGACCACTCTCAGGCACAAGGAATATGGACTCCTTAAACAAACCAAACCAAACTATCAGGCACTGCAAATGACTGATATTGATAAGTTATATGAGACTAATTGATGCCCCTCTATTAACAAAAGTAGATTCTACAACCATATATCTCTTTGAACAAGTAGGGAGTAATTGAGTTTTCTGATACATTCCACAAACCAGGGCTTTGGGCAAGCCTCAGTTCTGTCTTTGGTAAACTGGAAAGGGTCTGAACAGAAGTGGGGTTCCTGGAAAGGCAGCGTTCTCAGTGCCCGTGGGGTCCGGCTCTGGTGTCAAGGGTTCTGTGCCATTATCTAGGCCAGGCCTTTTTCTGGATGACCTTGGTCTTGCTGAACCTCTGAGAAGCCCCTCAGCCCTGGGGTCACTCATGGACCTCAGCAGCAGCTTGAAAGTTGGAAATGCATTCAGAGCTGCCCCGGGTCCAGCCTTCGGGGATACAGCGTGAGGCCCTTTCCTTTCAGGGTCAAGCCAAGTACATTCAAAGGGACTGATGACCACAACAGAGAAGTGCCTGAGGGGATATGTTCTGAGAAACTCATAGTTGGGTGATTTTGTCATTGTATAAACATCATGGAGTGTGCTTACACCAACCAAGAAGGGAGAGCCTAATACACACCTGGGCTCCTAGGCTACAAACCTGCACAGCGTGTTACCGTACTCAATGTGGCAGGCAATGGTAGCACAGTTCTAAGTATTTGTGTTTCTGAATACATTTAAATATAGAAAAGATACTGTAACAATGTGGTATAAAAGATAAAAAGTGATACACCTGTATAGGGTACTTGCCATGAATGGAGCTTTCAGGACTAGAGGTTGCCTGAGGGAGTCCCTGAGTGAGTGGTGAGCGGACGTGAGGCCTGGGACATTACTGTACACTACTGTGGACTTTATAAACACTGGATGTACACTTAGGCTACACTCAATTTATTAACATATTTTTCTTCAAAAATAAATTAGCCTATTGTAATATTTTTTAATTTATAAACTTTTTAACCTTTTTTTTAACTTTTTGACTCTTGTAACAACACTTCGCTTAAAACACAAACACATTGTATAGCTGTACAAAAATATTTTTTCTGTATATCCTATTCTATAAGCTTTTTTTCATTTAAAAATTTTTATGCTTATTTTTAAAAGCTTTTGTTAAAAACTAAGAAACAAACGCACATAGTAGCCTAGGCCTACACAGGTGAGGATCATCATATCCCTGTCTCCCATCTCCACATCCTGTCCCAGTGGAAGGTCTTCAGGGTCAACAATATGCGTGGAGCTGTCAGCTCCTATGATAACAATGCCTTCTTCTGGAATACTTCCCCAAGGACCTGCCTGAGGCTGATTTGCAAGTTAACTTTTTTTTTTTTAATAAGTAGAAGGAGTACACTCTAAAATAATGATAAAAGGTGTAGGACAGTAAATACACTAACCAGTAACATAGTCATTGATCATCATTGTATGACAGGCAGAGCAGTAGGTGTGTTTCCATCAGCATCATCACAAATGCATTAGTAATGTGTTGTGCTACCCGTGTTAAGACACTGTGTCATTACTAGGCAGCAGGAATTTTTTTCAGCTCCATTATAATGTTATGGAACCATTGCTATATATGTGGTCTGCCCTTGACTGAAATGTCATTACGTGGTGCATGACTATATGTTTCAGTCATGTATATATTAATATATATGAGACATATATATGACTTACATGGATATATGGAGAGAGAGGGAAAGAAGGGAAATTGATGCTTCCAGTTGTTTTTGTGGAAAGAGAGTATCTGTGGCTTTTGTGTCCAACGTCACTGTGCGAAATTGAGTATGTGTGTGTATGGCTGGGGGATGTCCCTTCCTGCACCAGGCCATGGTCTTCTGCTAAGAGGGGAACCCAGAGTCCACGAGCTCCTGAGCAGGATGAAGGCTCAGGGGCTCCCACACTGCCAGGCCCAGGAACTGGAGGACCCACAGAAGGGGCTGGGGAGTGCACTGTCCTCCTGGGGAGCACTGGAGGCGGGGACAGGTGTGTGTTGCTGGAGGGGGGACCATCACTAGTAGAGAACTTACTCAAAGTCACCAAGAGGATCTCATGGGTCTTGCTTCTTTGATTCAGCTCCTTGGCTGAAACCTCACCAAGCTGCAGGTATCTCACTTCAGTGTGGGGGATAGAAATGTCCTGTGGAAGAATTGGATCAGGATGGGGAAGCATATGTAAGACAGAGGGTGAGAAAGGAGCAGGGAACCCAACTCACCTTTTCCCACAGGGAGAACCCAACTGCCTGCCTGTGGGGAAGGAGAAGTACTCAGGTCCAGGGTCTGCTCCCCAGCACGCCTCCTCCCCACCCATCATTGCCATCTGTCTTCCTCTAGAGTGCGTAGACACAGCCCAGGGAGACCCCTTTTACTTCCCTTCAATCTGGAAACAGATGGAATTGGGAGTTGGGAGAGCTGGGTTCTAGTCCCACTTGGACCATACATCAGCTGTCTGGCTGTAGGCTAGGCACACAGCCTCTGAACCTCAGCTTCCTCGAGCAAAAAAAAAAAAAAAGGGGTGGTGGTAATAATAATCACCTCACAGGGGTTATAGTGAGAGCCAAAGATGTTACAGGTGTAAATGGTGCTATAAAAATAACTGCTACGTTAAATCCCTGCTATGTACCAGGCAATGCTTTAGGTATCAGGATTACATTTATTCTAATATAATCTCACATCAATTCTACAAAGTAGGTATTATTGATTCCTTTCCATATTGGTATGAGAAAACCAAGGTTCAGAGAAGTTAATAAATCTCTATTGTCACTTCCATAAGAACTGGAACCACAGGCAAATATTGAATCTTTACAAACTGTGAAGCATTCTCCCAACGAGAAAAGATCCAGTATCCTCTTTCCTACGCATCTTGGAACAGAATGGGCTCCCCTTACTTTGGGTTTCAAATTCCTTCCACCACACATCAGAGAAAGCCTGCTTAGAGCAGACGTGAGCTAGAAGCAGATCACTGCCTTCCACCTCTGGCCCAAATCATGCCTTCACACTGGTTGCTCTGTTAAGGTTAAAACGGTCACATTTCCTTACTTTGTCAATGCAAATCATACGTTGGTTCCTTTTTTTCTTTTTTATGTTGAAGTCCTCATTGTAACTCTTCTCAGGAAGGAACCGTGTCCCTGTGTGCTTTCCCACATGCCCTGGCCATGCTCTGGGCAGTGACCAGTCAGGACCTGGAGGTAGCACTCCTGAGTCGAGAGACTCCTTGGCTGTTCACTTCCCATAGTGCCCTTTATGGGAAGGGGCAAAAACCCTAGGCTGATTCAAACCCATTTTTACAGACTAGGAACTGAACTCTCAGAGCAGATGAGACATTAAAACAACAAAAACAAAAACAAATCCCTGTTTTTGAACATCTATCATGTGCTATACAATTTTTAAGGTTTGTTTCTAGCACCCAGGTTCTATTCCTAACAACTTATAGTAGTCTTGCAAAGCAGGCATCATCTCTACTTTATAGGTCAGGCTCAGAGAGGTTACATGACTTGCCAAGTCACATGGTGAGGAAGTAGAGTCAGGTTTTGAACTCAGTTCTGACTGGCTCAGAAACCCACCTTCTTCCCAGGATGCCACATGGCCTTTTTCTCTGTTAGAGGGCCAGGCTTTCCTCCGTCTCTGCCATCCCAACTCTGACAGCTGCGGCTGGAGCTCATGGTCTTCTTGACTCCATCTTAAAGCTGGGACTGTCCTGTCTAGACTTAGACTCTGGAGAAAAGGCTAATTGCATCATTCTTTTTTCTCTTTTCTTTTTTCCTCCACAGTACTCAGAAAAGGGCAAAAAATTTCCTGTAGTTATGGTAAAAGTGGGGGTGGGAATGATGTTGAGAATGGGGATTATAGTGGTCATAGTGGTGTTTGTGGTGGTGGCGGTGGTGGTGGTGGTGATGATTGCGATGATGATCGTGATGATTATGGTGGTGGTGAAGGAGGAGATGGTGGTGGTCATGGTAGTGTTGATGATGGTGGTGACCGTGGTAGTGAAGGAGATGGTGGTGATAACAATGGTGTTGGGGAGAGTGTAGTGGTGGTGGTAATGGTAATTATGGTAATGATAAAAATAGTAATAGTAATGACAATGATAGTGATACTCTCATTCTAGGTCCAAAACTTCTCTTTAGTAAAGATGTCAAGTTTGGCCTGAGATCACTCACCTTCACTCTTCTTTGAGGTTCTACACATCACAGAGTAGATAACATCTTCATCATTCTCTTTCTGGTGATGCACTGGAAGAAGGAATCAGGCTTAAATGGGACCCACCTGACTCTCCCACCTCCAGCCGTAAGTGTCCTGAAGACACTTATTGAGGGAAGCCAGTTAGGGGCTCTATCGTGCTGATAATTGGCAGAGGGGGTCGGTCATTAATGTGGGATATCCCACATTAATGTGGAAGGAGGAGCCTGGCCCCCTCAGCAAATTCTTGCAGCTTCTCTAGCCCTGACACGATTTAAACCAGAAATTGTCAAACTTGTTCTGTAAAAAAAGATAGTAAATATTTTTGGCTTTGAGGGCATAGAGTCTCCTGTCACAACTATTCAACTCTATAGTATGAAAGCTGCCATACAGAATAAACCAATGAGCATGGCTGTGTTCCAATAAAACTTTATTTACAAAAATAGGCAGTGGGCTGGGTTTGGCCCATGGGCCAAAAGTTTGCCAGTTCTTGGTGGAAACCCTCCCTGCTCTTTCTCCTGGAGTCCTGGCTCCCTCCCTGCATCGCTTTCCCACCAGCTCCACTGTAATCCCTCCTCAAGCTCTCCCTGGAAGCCAATTCCTTTCCCTTCCCCAGATGACTCTGATTCCTGAGACATAGGGTTCAAGAGGGCTTCCTTCTTCTCACTCCCCTTAAGAAGCTCTTCTCCGACCTCATGGACAGACCATTGTCCTGCTGGAAGTCCTTACCATTGGCATATAGTGTGCACTGCCCTCTACCTGGAGCTGGGGCTGGAATCTGGGATGGAAGGGGCCGCAAGAGATACAAAGGCACAATCCACTGAGCATTCTTCAGAGGGCAGGAGGGACAGTGGGGACAGAGAGGCTGTAAACAAGAATGACAACAAAGGCTGCCGGAGGTCTAAGGCTAATTCACAGGCCTGAACAGGATTAATTTTTAATAGGATGTTTCCTTTGAAAAATACCTTAGATGGCTCCTTGGGAATCACAAAATTGGAGGAAGTTAGGTCAGAAAGGATAGGTTATACCCTTGCAAGGAAAGGGTCCAGGCTTACCAGCCAAGATGCTTTTCAGGAGGAGGAAAAGCTAATAACTTCCACCACACATTGTGTGCCAGATGTTGGGCTAGGAAATTCAAATAAAGTGTCAACTTCCCAGCAAACTACTTAACCTGTGACCAGCACATAGCTGGCTCTCAAAAAAGCCTCGCTTCCTAATTCTTTGGTATCTGATAGTCCTCACAACTATCTTGCAAAGATTGATACTATTTCCATTTCGTAGATGAGTTGACTGAAAGAGGTGATGTCTCTAAGGTCATAGTAAGTGGTGGAGACAGAATCTTCACCCAGGTTCGTATGCCTTTTCTCCACTAGTACGCTGCCTCCCTGATAGCCCAGAACTTTAAAATTAACTCCTGGGATAGGAATTGTCTCACATGTGGATTTTAGAACACTTGGTTCATGCCTAGTGCCCAGAAATGCTCATTATCTCTAACAGCAAGAAAGCATCAGAATCACCAAGCAGGGTCTGTGGAAATGGCTTCCCCTGTAAAACCAAGAGGGCATTTACGGAGACTGACATGGGTCCCCGATTATCAAGCATTCCCTGATGCTCATCTGTCAGGGCTGTGTTTCTGAGTCTCTATTCAACCAAAAGTTTTGTGAGTTTGATGGAACTTTGTTTTATGGGAGGTGTGGCAACAGGCAGTAAAATGAACACTTTTCAACAAACACACCAGAACTTGTACATCTGGCTGGGTGCTACTTGGACGGGGACCCCTTGCATCACCACATCCTCATTTCTGTGACATCATCATTGGTCAAAATATTCTGAAAATTGCCTTCAGGCAGTAAGTCTATTGACTGTCTTCGGTGGGGGCAGCTTTTTGTTCACTGAGGATCAGATATGCCGTCTGGAAATGGTTAAGAGTCTCCCAGAGCTGGGTATGGAGAGTAAGACTGTAAACCTGTTTTCCTTGTTTAGCTATGGAATTGAGCCTGGAAGTGGCTTTCTTTTTCTTTTTGGAGACAGAGTCTTGCTCTGTTTCCCCAGGCTAGAGTGTAAGTAGCATCATCATAGCTCACAGCAACTTCAAACTCCTGGACTCAAGCGATGCTCCTGCCTCAGCCTCCTGATTAGCTAGGACTATAGGTGTGCACCACCACACCCCGCTAATTTTTGTAGAGACATGGGTTTTGCTCTTGCCCAGGCTGGTCTCAAACTCCTGAGCTCAAGCAATCCTCCCCTCCCCTACCTCCCAGAGTGCTAGGATTACAGGGGTGAGCCACTGCACCCAACTTTGGAAGTGGCTTTCTGAGTGACATTCTAAAGAAGATTTTGTGCCCCTGAGATTTCAAGATATTAGGACCACCACCAGGAGTCCTGTTTGCATGAGAGACAGGTCCCTTAGTAAGATGGAGCCCACTGCTCCAAGGTTGTCTGTGGGAGAGGGGTGGTGGTGGTATAGAATCTCTACATCAAGAGGGGTGATCTTTTCTTCCCTGTGAAAGGTATCTTTCTCTTGAGGGTCATTCACTAGTCACTGCTCCTCCACTTTCCAGTGTGGGGAGGGAGGCAGCTGTGCTGTGTTGCTCTGCCTTTACTGCTCTGACCCAAGGATATCTTAAAGTAAGCCTGGCCTGCATGGAATCCACACTCAGGACTAGTGAGAAGGGGGGATAGGAAGTCGGACTAAAATAAAAATGGGGGAGGAAGTTGAAGGCTGGCTCAAGCCCTAAATGGGATACCTGAAGAGACAGGGTATTGGGCCTGGGGGTATGGGGAGACTCTCCCAGGGACCCTCGATAATGGTCAGGGAGGAATGGTTTGAATGCATGACTGGGTGGTCTTCCTTAATAAGTAGGCTGGCCCAGCTCCTGGAAAATTCATCACAAATTTCTCAACAAAGAGAGTTGCAAATGTGAATAAGTAAATCTAGATTTCAAGGTCTATGAGAGCAATCACTTTTACCCTAGACAGGTAGAAAATAAGAACATTTCCCCTGCAGAGGAGGAAATAGAATTGATTTGAACTTCTGTAGGTGGATTTGAAGGCCTAGGAACAAACTGGCACCAGACAGCTTTGGCACTGGTACCACTTCCTTACTTGTGGCTTGAGGCAAATAAGGGCTGAAGTTGGAGTAAACATGTGGCCGCCCAAGGTGATTGCTTTGAAAGTCAACATTTGTGCTTAATTATCATGACTAAGACAGGAAGAAGAAGAGAGTCTGGAATATCAAAATCAATAGACAGCCTGAAATGCCATTTGGGAAAAGTTTTCAATTACCAATAATCATGCCTCAGATAAACCTCATCGGCTACAATAGTGTCACTGCGCAAAGCTTGAAATGCCATTGATCTGATTGTCTTCACCCCCTCTCTATAGAATCCTCTACATTAGAGTTTTAACCAAACTTTTTATTTTCCTGGACATTTATTAGAAGAATTAGAGAATGTACAGAGGGGAGAGGGTAGCCTAAGGTCCAGCTGGGGTGATCTGCTTAGACTAGAACGACAACTTACTGAGCACTCACTGTGTGCCAATCTAATATGTAAAGTGTTAGATATATGTTATCTCATTAACTTAAACCCTTACAACCTCCCTGGAGAGGGACTTGATTTCGTGAGTCTTAGAGTAAACTGGCCCAAGGCTATGGGACTAGCAAATAGCAGTGTTGGAACCAGGCTGCAGCTCAGTCCTCTCTGCCACATCCCGTTTTTGATGAGTTAACATGCATCCAACGCTCACTTAGGGCACAGCACTGTACCAGACGAGTGTGTGTGCATGAGCGTGTGTGCATGCCCAGACGCACTGTGGTTCTTACGTCTTCCTTCTCCTCTACTAGGCAGACCAGATCTCTGTTTCCGGACCCGGTCACCCTCAGGGGCCGCCTCACACCAGTACAGCCCAGAGTCTCCCTCCTTGACTTCCAGGATGCAGAGTTCTGGGTGGAGGCTCCTGTCCTGCAAGGTGCAGCCATCCTTGCGGAAGGAGAAAAGGAGCTGCAAGCTGACCTCTGTGGGTACAGCTTTGTCTGACATCCCAGGCTCCCCTCACAGGGCCCAGGAGAGGGGACAGTGCTAGCACAGGAGGCAGGAAAGGTCCTGGGGACGTGTAGGCCCAGGGCTCAGGAGGGCAGTCCTGGCTGGACTTACTTTACTCCCTCTCCTTCCTTTCCTTCTTCTCTCCTTCTTTCCTTTTTCTCCTTTTCCCTTTCCCTTTCTGTCTCCTTCTCTCCTCTCCCTGTGTCTTCTCACTGGCCTTCGTCCTTCCTGCCCGCTGTGTCTCCTTTCACACGCACTTGCCCTGGCTGTCTGGCTGAGTGTGGCTGCATCCGGGCTCATTCCATCATTCCGTGCCTCATTCCTCCTGACTCAATTCCCACCAGCCGAGGTTGGCTTTTTATCCTCTGGTGACCTCAGCACGACACTTTCTGCAGCCTTTACCTCTGATAGGAGCTGCATCCCTGTCCACCAGAGGGGAGCTGGTTGGAGTGAGAAGTGTCACACTGGCCACAGCCTGAGCTGGCTCCCTCCTGCCTTCCTTGTCGGTCGTCCCCAGGCCCAGCCTCCATCTCTGCCCTCGGCAGGGAGTTAGTTTCACCTTCCACCACAGTCATGGAAGGGATCTGTCCTCTCTGTGCTTATTCCTAAAATGCATTCTGTGCCCTCATGTGGACAAGAGAAGGGCTCCCAGGGCTCCAGCATCACGTGCAGCACAGCCCCAGGCTGGACCTGTCCCCAGGCTGAACTTCTTTGACAAGCCAGACGCAGCCAGTCTCAGACGGCCTAGGAGCCAGGGCCGATGGCCCCAGAGTAAATGATCAGATTTGGGAGGCAAGGTTCCCTGAGAGACTTATCACTGAAGGATGAGAGGTAGAGTCAGGCAGCGCGGATGAATGAGAGAACTGCAAACAAGCCAGCTGCATCACACGCCAGGCTCACGCCTTGTGTGCACTGCATTCGTGCTTTTAAACAAGCGTGTGTTTGATGAGAATAGATGGTCTGGGAAGAAAGGCCAAGCCACAAAGCAATGACAGATACGGTTAGATAGGTATAAATAGCCCAAGGGATGGAGGACTCTAAATTGAAGGGCATAGTTAGATATGAAGCAGGGAGAATATTCTGGACTTTGGGACAAGGGGTGAAACAATGAATGGTTGTAGAGCTGAGTGCAGTCCTCACACATTTACTTGTGTCCTTCATTGCTGACATGTCCTAGGTGCTTGGCAGGACACTGAGAAATGCAAGAGAGGCCTTGAGAGGGGTGGGTGAAACCCTCTCAGAGCAGATGTCCGGCTCAGTCCCCTGCTTTCATCTTCGCTCTCCACACTGCTCCGGACACAGATGGAGCCTTTCAGCCTAGTTCTCTGCTCAGCTCAGGGTCACCCCCGTCACAGGTTCTCAAGTGTGTGCAGAACTGTAAAGTCTCTGTCTTATCATCCCTCCGCCTCCTGCTGCCAGCCCCATCTCTGAGCTGGGCGTAGAGGAAAGCGTGCGGGACTCGAAATCAGATGGCCTGGCCTGGACTCACGAATCCACCTCTTTCTTGGACAAGTTGTCTAAATTCCAAGAGCCTTCAATTCCTCGTTCTGTTGTATCACATAATGGGAACAACAATAGTCATTTTTTTCTTAGAGTAGTTGTGAAGGTTATATTGACCCCCTGCCTGGGAAAGTGGCGTTAACTGGAAGCAGAAAGACCGCCTGAGACCTTACTCTGTAGTTACACATTCCCTCCCCTGCCCTTCCCACCTAAAAAACAATCGTGTGGCTACTAAAGTGCTGAACAAACAGGGTTGAGGCTACTGAAGCCTGTAACAAGAGAGGAAGCATCCAGAGAGCATAGAGCAGCTTCAGACAAACTCATGTCCCCACATCCCAATGACTCGGCCCGAGGGACTGCAAGACCTTGGAGCTGTGACTGCAGACTTGCTTTCTATAATCAAGATGGAAGCCAACTGGGAATACACAGAGTAGGTGACCATGCAGCTCCTGTAAAGAGGGCCCAGGGACCTCAGTTGGCCAAGGCTTAGGATGAGGTGACAGTGTGATGAGGTAACCAAGAGCTATCGTCAAACTAAATTGCATAACAGAAAGTCCCAAATAGTGGAGGCAGCAGCCCCCTGAACTCTGAGCTAGTCATGCCGCTATGGGAGGGAGGGGAAAGTGCGCTCCTGGCACACTGATCAAGTGCAGCCGGACAAGGCAGATCAGCGCAGGGAACAGGGTCTAGAAACCATTTCTGTTAGAGTTGCTGAGGGGTCGGGAGGCATTTACCTGGGAAAGATGCCACAGAATGGGAACACAATAGTGCTCTTCAAACACTTGGTGGGCTAAGCTTAAAGAAGGGAGAGGCTCATTCTGAGTTACTTACAGGACAGAAATGAGACTAGTTGGAAATCAGAGGGATCGGGAAGTTAGATCCAGCTCGACCAGCACTATCTCACAGTTGAGCTCTGCCATGGCGGAACACATTGCTTTGCTAAGCTGTGATGGCCGTGGTGCTGGGAGGGTTGTGTGGAGTGCCATGGCGCCAGCCACGGACGCTGCATGAGCACATGGGAAGCTGGTTCCAGTGGTGGGAGGGCACAAATTGTTCCTTTTAGGAATAGAGAAGTGATATTGGCTGAGACTGAGCTGGGTCTCAGGGAACCCAGTGACCCTTCCCACGCAATCCTCTACCCTCAGCCCAGCTCCTTCAGTTGCTGCATGAGTGACTGGCACGGGAGATGTGGAGGGAGAGCGAGCGACATGGATCAGAGGATGAATTTGGTTTTTCAAGCCAGCCCCAAGTACGGATCAGACCCATATCCACTGCCCACCTCCAACAGAGAGGATGTAGGTAGAACAGGAATGGTCAGTTTGTAAGGGACTTTGGATACTCAGAGCATAAGCCTTTCGACCAGCTGAGAAGCCTGTCATAGTTAACTGGTCCTAAGAAAATGCTGAGGCTCCGTAAAATCCCACCTCCCATTGCTGAGCAAAATGCATGAAACTGTGTTCCCCCATCTGCCTGATCTCCCCCCATGACCCCGGCAGCCTCCTTTCCTTCCATAACCTCACTTTCCTTTTGAGACAGCCCTGATGAGGCTTTTAGCCTGATTTCACAGGGTAAAAACATCATTGGGGGGACAAAGGGACCTTAGAATGTGATTTTTTCTGCCTCCCTAATTTATCTCTGACACATGGAAGGGCTGCCCTGCTGAGGACCCCGGAAGATGGCATAGGAAACACCAAGGAGTCCCCTGGCCCCAGTGCCCATCTCTCTCGAGCCCATGTGCACGCACTTGCTCAAGTGCCAGCCACAGACTTACTTGAATTGGGAAAGGTCAGATCAGGAACTTTGTGTCTCTGGAATGACTTGTGGTTCTGAGTGCCCCAGGAGGGGATACCGTGCTTGGTGACTTACCAAAGAGCAGCACAGCTGTCCAGAGCAGCATGGGCCTGCCCTGGTGCAGAGGAGAGAACACAGGTCAGACTGTAGGTGGAGGCGAAGCTGGTAGAAACCGCCCTCAGCCCCAAGGGTGGGTGGGTGACCCTTCTGACCTGGGTGGTGGTGTTGCAGCTTGATTGAAATAGAGGAAGTGGAAAAGAAACTTTAAAAGCTCAGATTGGTGTTTCCTCTTTTGTTGAAGGAGTATTACATGAGTAAATTTCTTGAACATGAAGCATGAATCAGATAAATCACTAATAAGCACTTTCTGGACAGGCACAGTGGCTCATGTTTATAATCGCAGCACTCTGAGAGGCCAAGATGGGAGGATCACTTGAGGCCAGGAGTTTGAAACCACCCTGGGCAACATATTATAGTAAGATCCTGTCTCTACAGAAACTAAAAAAATTAGCTGGGCATGGTGGCATGCACCTGCAGTCCCAGGTACTCAGGAGGCTGAAGCAGGAGGATCTCTTGAGCTCAGCAGTTTGAGGTTACAATGAGCTATAATTATACCACTGCCCTCCATCCAGCCTGGGCGACGGGGCAAGACCCCATCTCTAAAAAAATAAAAAAAATAAATAAATAGAAAAATCACTAATAAGCACTTTCTGACACTCTCTTTGTAGCTTCGGCCAGGATGGGACACGACTATGGGACATCTTCATTAGAAAGATACCAGAGATTGCAAGATTTGATTGGTCTCAGAATCACTTGGCCTGGCAGATAGCATAGTACTAGAAAATTGAGATCGTCCACCCCCCACCCTTGAGTGACCTCCAGGTTCCTGAATGCTCTCCTTTCCACAGAGATACATGTGTCCGGACACCACAGTGAGATGGAGAGGTGCCACCCTGAGAATGGCCCACAGGACCATCTGTCCAGGAGGGAATCAGGGATAGAGGAGGGTGGTAGAATGGGGCGGCAGGTTCTGAATCTGAGGCTTTAAGACTGTCAGCTTATTATTTTGAGAAGAACTTTTTGTTAAAAGACGCCATTAAGAGAGTGAGTAGGCCAGCCACAGTATGACAAGGTATTTTTAATACATATGGCCGACAAAGGACTCATATCCAAAATATAAGAATTTCTGCAAGTTAATAAGAAAAAGACACACAACCTACTAGAAAAATGGGCAAAATAATTGGATAGGTACTTCACAAAGGCAGATATCCAAGTGTCAACTGAACATAGGAAAAGGAGCTTGGCATCATAAATCACCGTGGGGATGCAAAGTTAAAGCACAGTGAGATACCGCTACACCTCCTTTAGGAATAGCCAGAACCACAAAGATCACCGAGAGTTGGTAAGGATGAGAAGCAACTGGAATTCTTGTACACCAGCAGTGGGAATATAAATTGGTACAATCACTTAGGACAATGGCCTGGCAGAAGCTACTAAATTTAGACATAGGGATCCCTGATGACCCAGCATCTTCACTCTTGGGTATACGTTGAACAGTGAAGCATTTGTATGGGCATGAAAAGACATGTGCAAGAGTGTTCAAAAGAGCGTCGTTTGTAATAGATAAAAATTGGAAACTACTCAGTGGTCTCTCAACAGAGAAGGAGGTCACACATTCCCATCTCCTCTGAGGACAGAACAGGAGAGTTTAAGGAGAGACATGGAGGTGTCAGGTAAGCACTTTCTGACAGTTAGGTTTTTTCTGAGAAGTTTTATGTAGTCTGGAAAGAATTTGATGTGCTTATTGCTGAGGGCAGGAATGGAGAGGATGAATTTTCTAACTTTTCTTGTCCTAGATTCTCTGACTCAATGGAGGTGGGAAGCCAATCCGATATTGCCAGGTAATCCTTTTGTGACCTGGTTGCTTAGGAGAGAGGTAAAAGTAGTGATGGAGTATAGTAGGATTGGATATCTTGTCCTTTCATCTAAAAATGTGAACGTTCACACCCATTCCTCTGTCCTCTTTCCAACAGATCTCCCGTTCTGAGTTGTCTTCAACTTTGTTCAGCTGCAGGTCCAGTGGGGGCGGGGGGCAGCAGCCGGGGTAGGAGACAGAGCAACTACAAATGGTCTCTCTTGCGAACACTTGTTTGCACGAAGGGTTGAAGCCTCTCCTGGCTGCTTCCTCTTTCACTGGGTTCCAGCAGCATGAGAGTGCGAACTGCGAACTGCGAACTGAACTGCGCCCTGACTCCTCTCACTTCTCCTGCAGAGTGAGATGTTGCTGTGCTTTCAGAGGTGTTGGTGAAATGGCCCTCTGAGCTGAGCTGGCTGCAAATCATTCCCTGGGGGTGAAGGTGACCCTAGGGGAGCAGCAACCCGGCTGCTGCCCAGGTTAGGTTAGGAATCTTCCAGGACCCAGGCTGACCTTGAACCGAGACTGGGATGGATCAAGGGAGGAATCAAAACCCATAATACTAATACTGACACTCTAAGGGAATTGAGGGGCTAAACGGAGGTAGAGGGATAACAGAGTGGGGATCTCATCCAGAAGGGGTTGGAAGTGCAGGTGCCCTCAGTACTCAGGGTCGCTTGTCAGGGCAGCAGCGGCCAGGGCCAGTGGCTATTGGGGAATGGCGAGTCAGTCCACCTCCCAGGAGTGAGAGGGGAGAGCGGCAGAGCTGGGGCTGGGGCATCTCTGGGCTCAGAGGAAGCATGGTGGGTGGGCCCTGGAGCCGGGCCCCCGAGCTTGACTCTGTGCTCTGGAAACTAGTCTGTTGAGAGACCTTGGCTAAGTTTTTAACCTCTCTGTGTCTCAGGGTCCTTATCTCTAAAGTGGATAAATAGTTATACCTGCCTTATAGGACTGTTATGGAGGTTAGATGACATTTAAAAACATGAGATGTGCTTAGTGACATCTAATAGAACTTCCTGTGATGATGAAAATGTTCTCGGAGCTGTCCAGTTCACTAGCTCCTAGCCACATGTAGCTAGTGAGCACTTGAAAATGACTATCAAGACTGAGAAACT